>OY856382.1:17417588-18622945 GCA_963693495.1 Malacosoma neustria | reverse complement strand
ACTCATATTGGCTGTAATAGCACCCACCTCGGATTCAGTGACAGGTAATTATTTCATAACATACTTTTAAAAATTGTGTGATGAGGATCACTATGTGCGTACCCTAAAACCAACCCAATATCCCTACACCAGCTACACGTGTAGGATCCAGGCCGCGGAAAGAGACGTAAGCATTGTACACGCAACACAACCGTGCCCAATCTACCAAACTTTCCTAAAGTCCGCCATCTGGACCGAGATTATGAGGGACAAAGTCCCTCCTGTTGTGGAATCTACTAAATGCTACCTCTCTGCGCCTCCTCTATGGACATAACTGTCGCAGAAAAATGCAACGGTGTTCCATTCGGTGGTGTTCCCAACCATCACTACGACGATCAACGGAAGACGTAGTCTTAATATTTCTCTTACGTTCACCTACTAGACCAGCTCGACTGCTTGATTCCTCACTCCACAGAGTTATGCGGGAAATTGTTACCAAACCTCAATTTCTAGAGGGAACCAACAGCATACCCACCACGCTTGTCTAAGGCGGGTTGGCGAGTTGCACATACTGGTAACTGCGGTATGTAGGTTTCCTCACAATACTTTTCTTCACCGTCGGTACATGGCAATTATGCTATATATGCACAATATGCGTTTAAGGTGGGCACGCGGTGCATGCCATCGTAGGATTTTAACCTGTGACCTTTAGAATGGTCTCCGAGTTTAATACCATTGAGCTACCGGATACCTCAGGGAAATGGTTAGCCTCGAGCTAATTGTCAAATGTATACTTATAATATTGACAGAAAATATTTATATTTATTCTCGATTAATTCAAAAGCTTATGAATTGATTAAAAATTTTCCAGTAGGAAGCTTCTAACCTGTTAACCGTTTTTTTTTATTGCTGTTGGGCAGCAGACAGGCTGACAGCCCGATTAGAATTTAGCAGTTACCGTTGCCTATGGGTTTTTGCAACGCTAGTGTCATCGCGAACACACTACTGTCCCATAAAGGTACAGGAACTTGGGTCACTAAGCCGGAACACTACACAAGGTTATTACAAGGAGTAAATATTTGTTCAACTTGTTTCACAATAGGCAGATTTTTCTTCATAATTATAATATAATCACACCTCAAGTTATATAAAGAAAAGTTTTTAACTTATTGGTTTAATTTATTTCAACAAAATATTTTTGTCATATAATGTATAAATCAAATAACTTCAATGCAGAAGAAATAATTGAACAAATTTAAATAATTATTTCGTAGTCTGATATTTAAAATTTCCATGACGAAAAATGTCGTCAATACCATTGCAATAGTACTTCGGATAAGACAGTTAATAGATTAATAACAAACGTAATTACTCGTGTATTGAATCTACATCCAACATAAAATGAGCTGCACTAAAATATAATCAAATAAACCCATCCTTTATATAATACCAAAATACTGTATGAAAAATAAGCCGGGGCCCATCCTTCCACTTCTCATTCATCCCGCATCGCGTTCAGTCGTACTCAGTAAAGCGTAAAATGGGCCGCCGTCAGAAAACTGTGACATGTGCTCCCTCAAAAGATATATTACTGATAATCCCGCAATTTATACGAACGCAAAAGCGACGAGTAATGCACACGATCGTTTATATAGGATAAGCCTGGAGGATAATGGATTAACTTAATAAGAACATGTAATGTTGGGTAAAATGCAGTAACATAGAAAATATTAGACATGAAAGTGAATGTAATCAGATGTGTCAATCAGTAGAATAATGAGATAAAATAAAAGATGGCTGCATTACATAATAAAACAAATCAAATCATGTATTATTTATTCCTTGTCACTTCATTACATCAATAATATTAAATCTTCTATATATGTATATATATATATTGAAATCTTGAAATCTTGTGTCACGATGTATGTTGCCAATAAACTCTAAAACTACTGAACCTATTTTATTAAAATTTTGCACACTGTGCGCAGTTTTATCCAACTTAAAAGATAGGATAGTTTATATCTCAATTTATAATCGCAATTTTATTTTATTGCGATTCATTTGTTTATTAACTGACAAAGAGTCATAATTATCTGTTAGTTCGATAAGATTCTAACAGATGGCGGTATAAGGTAATTAGTTGACTGGATTGAATAAGTAGTCAATAGATGGCGCTGTTTTTTTAAAATTTGTATAGCAGAACAACGTCTGCCAGGTCAGCTAGTATATAATTAATTATTTAGGCGTCGTCATTTGGCTCATTGGACGAAAGTCTCAACTGTCTCTCAAAAACAAAATACTTCTGTACAAGGCAATACCGAAGCCCGTCTGGACGTATGGAATCCAACTGTGGGGTACTGCATCCCATTCAAAGATTGAAATCATACAAAGGTTTCAAAATAAAGCACTCCGCATGATAGCCAATGTCCCCTGGTTCGTACCCTACGAATTATTAAACTGTGATCTACGCCTGCCCACTGTGAAACAGGAAATTATACGCCATACCAGAACCTATAAAGAGCGCATCGAACGACACCCAAATAATCTGGCCCGGCCACTCATAGCAAATCACAACAAAGCGCGACGTTTAAAGCGTAAAATACCTCAACATTTAATACAATCACAGTAAACACAGCTACTGTTTTAACAATGAGGTTGTGACATAGGCCACATACCGAGCGTGTCAGCGATAGCGCCAACCAACATAACTACTGCTGAATGTCCCACAAAGGAAACAGATTGTAGTAAATAAAGAAAACAAAAATAAATATTTAGTCTTAAAGGAGTGAACTCACGTTGATCTTACAAATTTTCGACTTCTCGATCAGCCTATTGTTAATATACCCAATTCTTTGTGGTTATGGAAGAAGATAAATAAATAAACAACAGTTCTGTATCGTCGTCAGCCATTGCATTTAGAAGTTTTTGCTGTTAGTCACCACGCTTGGAATGCGGGTTGGTGATCGCAATGCCAACCAATTCGCATTTTTTATTGCTGTATGACAGCTGACAGGCTGACGACTCACTTAGAAGTTAGCAGTTACCTTCGCCTATGGGTGTTTTCAACGCCAGTGACATCGCGAAGACGCTGCTGTCCCATAAGGGTACAGGAACTTGGGTCACTAATGCCGGAACTCAACACAAACACTATGGCGGCATACTTAAGACCAAAGATGGTCGCGATCCAGACGGGCTTGGAGCCCTACCACGTAGCTAGGGTAGGTTTTTTGTCGCCTTTTACGACAGGCCGACTCTGGCCGCAGAGGTCTTCCACCAGGAGAATTTGTAGGTTGGTTTAGTCAGGATGGTTATCCCGCTATCCATCGGTCGCCAGAGTCTCGTTCGTTGCCAGCAGGGAGCACCACGGGCAGGTGAGGTTGACGTTTGAGAGGGTTAGATGTTATACGCACCCCCCTTACCTCCGTTATATATACAATTCAATACACATAAAGTTTATTTTCTCCATTACAGTCAATATAACTCAGCTTATTTATCCACTATTATCTTTCGTACGATTTACGAATTTCACGATAGAAGCAACACATTTGTACGTTGATTTATCTAAATAGCGTTATGCACGAGGTGACCATAATGATTAAAACGGTTAAAAAGTACATTTGAATTCAGGGAAATATTTATAATAAATGATCAAACATTCCTAATAGTGACGTTCGATTCTTGTTCTGTGTCCGGGATGTAGATGACGTAATTGCGATTTTTATTTTTAATATAGTGATATCTTAGAGCAAAAAATTTTTGTAGCTTTTGTATAAATTGATCTAATATAATAAACAGGTATATACTACTAGAAAAGAAAAATATTATTAGATTTCTTTTTCGAGTATTACTTCAGTGTAATTTCATCACAAAAAGTGTATTAAGGTGTGAAAATAAACGAAGGAAGAAGTAAAAAACCGAAAGATAATCTAGTTTATTATTGCAATATTGAACAACTAACATTGTAAGATACTCTAGATTCTCTGTGTCGTCTGTCGTCAAAGGCAACAAAACAACCCCAAACCGGTAATGAGGTTATAGGCCTGCCTGGATGGCAAGCACCCCTGAATGTATAACATGCCGCTATGATGATTTCATGTCGTGGTTCCGCATCAATTGACAGCTAACAGCGTGTTAGTGGTGCCCCAAGCGTCGCAGATATCTACAGGCGACGGTAAACTGCTTACTATGAAGTGGACCGTGAGCCGATCTACCGTTCCCCATCAATAAAAAAAATGTAACCTTATAAGGTAAATGTAACAAAGATATTGCACAACACTAATAGAATCAAAGTTTTGAGAATTTGTCATTGAACATTTGTTTATTGACTATTCTATGCAACAAAATACGCAATTTGGCTTTCGTCCGGTAATCAAAAGCTTTCAAACTAGTATGAACCTTATTGTTATTACGTAAGAGTGTATTTTGATTTACATGTTTTATAGTTTCATTCCCTCATGAGCTTTTGAAATTCAAAGTGTGCGCAAATTTATTGTTCGGAACCGAATGGGAAATAGTGGCACCGTGGAAATATATCGTTTGCATTAAAATAAATTATAGAACACAATAAATATTGCACAATCTGTGGAGTATTTTGGTTCGGCATACATTTAATGCTCCTCATATTTGAAGCACATTTCAATAAATGAAATTTTGTATAGTAGTAGCAACTGAACACAGTTTTTCGACACATACCCAAGACTTTAAGACCACAAACCATAAAAATGTTTACGCTATTAATAAATATAAATTGAATAAGTTAATTAGAAGCAAATAAAATAAATCTTTATGCGGACTATACTCCCGAAGACTCGATTTTAATAAAAATAATATTCTTGAGAGTCTGTAATTATTAATTACTAATAAATAATTGCTGTTATAAAATATTACCTAGAACTGTTGTTATATTTTATACATATAAACGATTACAAGTGAATATACCTGTTGGATCATTTACTTTTAGAGTTGTGTAACTAAAATTAATATGGGAGGTATAAAACTATCTCTAGTATATTTTATAGGAACATCCAATCCACTGATTTGCGTCTCATATCACAAAATATGTAATAAAACAAGAATGGGAAGATCCCACAAATCTGAAAAGCCGTAGACACGATATTACAAGTCATTTAACTTACCATCTGAACCTATCGTGTTGTCAGTATCTTCGATATAGGTGGAAATATAGATAATTTTATTTCAACATATCTTTATTGTTCCAGCTGTTCGTAGAAGACTCAGAAAACCGTCCAAAGTCACAACAGCAGTATCATCCAGCATATCAAGATCTACCGACCAAGTGCTATCAGCTAGTGTCAACAGGCCAAAAATCCGCGGTCGACCTACAGTTGCGAGCCGAAAATCTTCTGCTGCCATTGACAATTCTGTTACTACTGACCATCATAAAGACAAAGATGGATATAAGGTATAATTTACGGCCTTCAAGTTTATATTGTATAAACTATCTATACACCAAAATAACTCAAATTTCAACCCTAAGTTTGATCAAAATGTTGACATGTAATGGGTAAAAACAATATTTTTGATCAATTTATAATATCATATCATCATAAAAATTGTTTTGATTATAAGTCATTGTGTATTAGATTCTTAAACTTTATTACCAATAAACAATGAAATGAATTATATTACAATGTGTATAAATAAAATATTAATTTGAAAATATAAAATTACTAAATAATTCAATAAGTTAAACTGTAGCGAATAGTAAATTATAATTTTCCATAACAATTTAAGTAGATATTGAAATTAACATATATTCAAGATGTAATTGTAAAAGTGGAATTTACAAAAGAACAAGGTGAACAAGAACTTGATTTAAGCATTCGCAGCTCAACCGTTTCCGCGTTTTGTTTTGTATTTTACTAATATAATACTACAGATACATAGCATACACATACTTAAGGTGCATGATATTAGGTCGATATCAGTTTGTTAAATGTATTATATACTAGCAGCCCGTCCCAGCTTCGCACGGGTATTTAACAAAAAATTAAAAATTAAACCCTTCTATTTTTTTCGGTCTCGGGGAAAACCTCTCTTGACGGGTTATCCCGGCCCGGGGGGACCGAGGGATATAAGGGACTCCGGAAAAGATGTTCGACCCACTAAAAAACCCCGCTGTTCTCCTATCGTCTACGCCCAGGTCCACGAATATATGGCCTGCCGATCTCGTGGCCCGGGCCGGCGCCGGTCCAAGCTTTGTCTTAAAGCGGGCCCCTTCTAAAGTGCTGGCGCCAGGGGGTCAGGGTTTTATCCCCCCGGCGCTCTCTTGTAACAACTCTAGGAGTTGAGGGGGACTGCGGAACAGCACGCGGCCTTCTCCCTCGCGGCAATAGTGCGGGCGGCGGATCCTCCCCCGAGGGGCCGCTCGCGGCCGTTTTCTACGTCGGCCGGAGATCGTTGCCCGCCCTCCGGCGCCGACGACGCGGCCTACGTTGGCGGGAGGGGAGTGCGGTGGCGGACTCCCGCTCCCGTTCCGCCGCCTCCCTTGCAGACACTACTGCCTCGCAAAAGGAGGCGACGGCCGTCCATCTAGGATCGCCCCCGACCATGGACAGAACCAGGGCCGGGAGTGACAGGTCCGCGGCCAATTCCGGACGGGACTCGCATCCCCGTCGCGTGCTAGTCAGGCGTGAATACGACTACCAGACGACACTCCAGAAAAAGCAGAGTCGCCTGACGTCGTAGCCGGCCCAGCAAGACCAACCGACAGCGAGGATGCAATTCCCGCCCCAAGAACACTCTGTGCAGGCGCAGTCGAAATAGGCATGGTTTCGACTACCAAATCAGGTCCCAGGGTAGAACCCGGGACCCTAATCAGTATTCGCAATCATCCCACCGGGGACCACGCCACGAACAGAGAGCTAAGTTGGAAAGGATGTAAGAGGTAGACGGAAAGAAAGGTAGGACTCTGTCGCCTCGAACGAAGAGGGGAGTGAAGCGACGGATGCTCGGGCACCTCGGGTACGCACACCCGTGCACTCCTCGGACAGAGGAGCGCCCCTGAGGGCAAACCCTTCTATTTGCGTCAGGTTACTAAAAAAATAAAATTATAAAGAAAGTTTGAATATTATTATTTCTATGAGCTTTTATTTTAATGATTTTTTTTGTTATTACTTTTTATTTATTTTTCGTTATTTTTTAATAAGTATTCTAATTTTTGTAAAAACCCCAGTGACGCACGCCTACATTGCATAAAGTGCTGCCTAGCTAGCCGAACAGGGTGAGCGGCTACCACGCAACATTTTTCTAATACTTACATTTTTAAACTCGTGATATCTTTCGAATGGAATATCCGAATTGAATAATTCAAAAAGTTATATAAAGGTATTGAAACAGTTTTGAATATGAAGTAATTTATTTTGATAAGGATTAATACCAAGATACAAATAAAGAGCTTTTTCTAGGGACGGCATTTCAATTAAATTTTTAAAATAAAAGAACACTTATTGTGGCATAACTATAATAGTTAGACATATGCTGTCGCGACACTTTTTGTAAATAATGATGTGTTCTGCAAAGTTGTAGTACATTATTTTATTCTATCATCAATAGTTTTTGCAACGCACGCGATTTAAATAATATTTTAGGTATTTTTTTTGCATTTTGGGTTACATTATTGGAGTTTTAGTAAGGATCCCTAATTTTTTTGAAAATATAATATAGCCTATGTCACCCGGGGATAGTGTAGCTTCCCAACAATGAAAGAATTTTTAAAATCGGGTCAGTAGTTTCGGAGCCTATTCAAAGCAAACAAACAAACAAACAAACAAACAAACAAACAAACAAACAAACAAACAAACAATCAAATCTTTCCTCTTTATAATAGTAGTATAGATAATAAGTAACTAAATGAAATCAATTGTGGTATTGTACAAGGTTCGTTCCTGGGTCTATCTTTTTACATCAAATACCTTTCCAAATTGAATGAACTTTAGTGGTTTAATATATTCTTATTTTTACTGCCTTTTCTATTTATGAAATTCAATACTAATTATTTGTCATTAATTTATGTACTCTTTCCCCTAATTAATTAAGAACAAGTACAACACTTTCATATATTATTTTAAAATAAAAATCTTAAAAATTAGTATTCATATTTTTAATTCACAACTCACAAGTTTTCATACTTCTCAGATCGTCTGCTACTACACCAACTGGTCTCAATACCGTACCAAGATTGGAAAATTTGTCCCCGAGGATATCCAGCCTGACCTGTGTACCCATATCATCTTTGCTTTCGGGTGGCTGAAGAAAGGCAAACTCAGCTCTTTCGAGTCTAACGATGAAACCAAAGACGGAAAGACCGGATTGTATGACAGGATCAATGCCTTGAAGAAGGCTAACCCTAAATTGAAGACCTTGTTGGCTATCGGTGAGTTATTTACTACCGTTATAAATTATGTAGTTAAAAACGCATTAGCCGCTTAAAATAATATTTTTTCGGTCTCTATTATTAAAGTTTTATGATAATGATTCATTTTGGTCAGGGTTACTTATATTTCCACTACGCCAGGTACACAAGATTGGCACTTTTTGCACCATATTTCCATAGGTCAAGACACAAGCTGGTGCCTGAACAACGTAGATTTTTTTGTTAGGACCACCCCAAACTCATATCCATCAACTTATCGTGGATTTTCAAAAAGGATATTTCTGCAAAATGTAAAATAATCACAAAACAAAAAGTTCAGAAAAATATTGAAAATGTAACTTTATGCGATCATTTTGTGTTTCTGAATTGAAAATAATTGTTACTCAAAGAGTAATTAACTTACAGATATTCGTCGATTATACATTTTATATTATATATAAAACTTGAGTTTAAAGTAAGTTTGGAATACATCAAGCATCAACTTATGTATATCAAAATGATAATATGTAATAGTAATTTGAGAGAATGGATAAAATTAGAAATGAGTATATTAGAGGAAGTGTGAAAGTAGCGCTAGTTATTGAAAAATTTTAAATAATGGACTAGCGTGGTTTGGCCATGTAATGTGCAGGGAAGAATGCCATATAACAATGAAAATGATAGAAATCTGAGTGGATGAATACAGGAGTAGAAATAGACCAAAAAAAGATGGATGAATTGCGTAAAAGATGATTGGAAAAAAGGGTGTGATGTGATGTGATATTGGGATGATGACTAAAAGAGGAGATTGGAAGGAGAGAACATGCTGTGCCGACCTCATATAATGTGGGATAAGGGTAGGAGGAAGAAGAGACAATACACTTAATAGCAGGCAGTTACTGTCGCCTATGGATGTTTGCAACGACGATGGTTAAGAGCACCATGAACACGCTACTTTTCGCATAGGGGTACTGAAACCTGGGTCACTAATGCCGGAGTACAACGCAAGGTTAGGTTAGGAGCTGGTTGCCATTCAGACGGTTATTTTGTTGTTTTTTACGAAGGGCCGTCCCCAACCGCAGCCGTCAGTTTTCTTATTCCGTCCATGCACGAAGAGAAAGCAGACTTAATAAAACAAAATATACCTTAATGTGTTATAATTCATACAAAACGTCGGCCATATTGTTCGTTTAGATTTTCGCAATTCAATAGTGGTGTGAAACAGCAAAAAGGCGGTATGTCAATTTCGTTGTTCTAACATAATGTGGTGTTCCACGTTCTTGTGCTCTTATGAAAACTAGTGCGGTTTTTATACGGAATTCCCGTGAAAATAGGTGAGATGTGAGGCCCGTTGCGCATTGTGCCGTGGGAAAGCCGCCATGGCGTGTTCGCATGTGTGCAGTAGTGATGAGCGAGTGGATATCGATAATTGAAGAAACAGATAATTCTTTGGTCTAAGAGAAACATTTTTTATTTTTATTGCTGTAGGACAGCAGACAGGCTGACGGCCCGCTTAGAATTTAGTAGTGACCGTCATCTATTGATGTACATACAGGAACTTGGGTCACTAATGCCGGAATACAACACAAGGTTACTATGGCGGCATACTTAAGAACAAAAGTGGTCGCCGTCCAGACGGGCTTGAGACCCTACCACGTAGCTAGGGTGGATTGTTTTATCGCCTTTTACGACAGGCTGACCCCAGCCGCAGAGGTCAGTATTCTTTCTCCGCCCCTGCATGGATTGAAAAAATGCCTATCACATTGTGATTAAATACTGGAAGGTAGCAAATCAACAGAGTTGCAAATTTGAAGGATTGATTAAAATTTTAAAAATCTTCAGCGTTACAACCTCGTTCCGTCCATTGTTTAGATGGCTTGATTTAAAATTAGCTGTCTGACAAAATGTACAATATTTCATAACGATTTAATCGATTACTCTCTTCTTCCTGCCCTTATCCCACATTATATGGGGTCGGCACAACATGTTCTCTCCTTCCAGTCTCCTCTGTTAGCCATTTTCCTAGTTATATGGTATTCTTCCCTTATTCTTCGCATTACATGGCCAAACCACACTAGTAAAGTAACAGACTTTTAAGTTTTTCAACCACTGGTGATACATTCACACTTTCTCTAATTCATTCATTTCTAATTTTATCCATTTTCGTAACACCACACATCCATCAGTATTCGCATCTCCGCAACATGTAATGATTACGACAACAAATATTTGTAAGTTAGAACGGAAACAATAATTTGCACGTCAATCAATGAGTAGCGGAATCTACTAAATTAGTCAGCTAATTTCCTTTGAAACATGGATATCCGCGAACAATACCCAATTGTTAGTATTACGTAAGTGATAGCGGCCGTGTAATTAACTAAATCAATCACTTTCTATTTAGAAGTGAATTTAATTGGAAAATTAGTTAATGGTGTTATAATTTCAGATATTAAATTTTAATTGAGTTTAATTTTACAAGATGTTATTATTTATTATCTTGACAAGGAAATTAAAATTGAGGGTATATTGAATTTATTTTTTATCCGTGCAAGGGCGGAGACAGAACACTGGGCTCTGCGGCCGGTGTCGCCCTGTCGTACAAAACAACCCACCCTAGCTACATGGTAGAGCCCCAAGCCCGTCTGGATGGCGACCACCTTTGCTTTTAAGTATGCCACTATAACTTTGTGCTGTTAACTTTCTGCCATTAGTAGCCCAAGTTAATGTACCCTCATAAGACAGCAGCGTGTTCGCGATGCCACTGGCGTTGCAAACACCCATAGGCGACGGTGACAGCTTGCTATCAAGTGGACCGTCAGCCTGTCTGCTCTTCCACAGTAATGTATGACAGACAACGCGTACTATTTATTATTAATGATGGTGATAAAAAAAGTATATATTCCAATTAACTTATAAGATGATTCGAGCTTCCGAATTGTAATAAAGTTCACACCCAATTACAACATCGTATATAAACATCGATATATAAAAGGAACATCCCTAAACGTACGCCGCAAAACTTTGTTTGCGGTCTACAACAACAAGTATTGCCATCTTACAGACTATATAGACTACAGAGTATTATTGAATGGGCACAAAGGCCTGGCAGGTTTTGTTTGCAAAAGTTCCCTTCATTCAATAGAAAATGTACAAGTTGATTTTGCGTTTGACGTGTGAGTTTTGCTGAGCTCATTTGAGCATAATGCCGTATACTTTGAGTTTTAAATATCTGCTTTACAAACCAGCCTTTTATAGCTATTTACTTGAATATAGTTGCAGGCTTTTTACTTGATTAACAGCTTTCAGGAATTTACCAACTATTAAAAACGTATATTTCTCTTTAAACGTAAGGTTCTGACTTGTTAAAGAGTGGGAATGGATTTTTTTTTTATTGCTGAGGATCATCAGACAGTCTCACGGCACACTAGTAAGCAGTTATCGTCGCCTATGGATGTTTGCGACGCTGCTGGCATTGCGAACATGTTTATGTCCCATAGGGGTACAGGAACCTGGGTCATGCCGGAACATAATACAAGATCATGGCGATATACTTATAGACCAAAGTGGTTGCCATCTTGGGCTTGCGGCCCTACCACGTACTCGCAGTTAGAGTTGTTTTGTAACCTTTTACGACAGACTGACTCTGGCCACACGGGCTAGTATTCTTATCCCGCTCTTGCACGGAGAAAAATAAGTATGCCATCCCATGTGATGAGTTATATCATATTATTGTAATAATACAGTACATGTAATAGGTCTACAATTTTTTTTTCTGGAACTGACTCAACGAAAACACAGACTAGTGAAAATAAATAAATTTTCCAAATTACTGTGCTTTTTTATCCTTATAATTGGAAAATTTAGATCTGACAAAATTGAAACAACTTCAAGAGATATTGTCTAATAAAAATCATTTTTATTTTTGTAATATAGTGTAGTTTTTTAATTAACTTAAACATTTTCCTTGTGTAACTTTTAATAGATAAGTAGTGTACTAATCTAATAAAAATAGTGTATTATATTTTCTTTGAAAAAAAAATCAAACGATTGGAATGTTCTTATCGTTATTTTAGTACTTTTCGATTTATAAAACTAAATTGAAACTCTAATTTTCATTCCTAACAGGTGGATGGTCCTTCGGAACTCAGAAGTTCAAGGAGATGTCAGCGACCAGATACGCTCGACAGACCTTCATCTACTCGGCTATCCCATACCTCCGTGACAGGAACTTCGATGGACTCGACATCGATTGGGAGTACCCTAAAGGCGGTGATGATAAGAAGAACTTCGTTCTACTGCTGAAAGGTAAGTGATGGAATAGTACTGCGTAGTGATTTTAAATTAAACAGGTTGCGTTTAAAATATTAATCACAAAGAATACTATTTTTATTGCTTATCTATGTCTTGACAAAGCTTATTTAAAAAATTATAATATAATACAAATATACACAACCTAAACCCACTAAATTTGTTTCAAGTGTATTGAGTGGGTACAGACACCGATGATTTTTAAAATGGACATTTCCTTTTTTTTCTTATTACCTTGTTACCGTCGTTTGTGGATATTTGTGGCGCCTTGGTCACCACAAACACACTGTTGGCCTCATAGAGGAACTGAAACACGGGTCACTAATAGCGGAACACAACACAAGGTTATTACGATGACATACTATCCTTACTAATATTATAAACGCGAAAGTTTGTATGGATGTTTGTTACTCTTTCACACAAAAACTACTGAATGGATTTTAATGAAATTTTACAATAATATAGCTTATGCATAAGAATAATACATAGGCTTCAATTTATAAAGATATTTTGTGAATTGTCTAAAATATAACGATAAGTGTCAAGTAAGTAGGAAAATATTCTGTCATCTGCGAGCTATTCTGG
Source organism: Malacosoma neustria (assembly GCA_963693495.1). NCBI lineage: Eukaryota > Metazoa > Arthropoda > Insecta > Lepidoptera > Lasiocampidae > Malacosoma > Malacosoma neustria. The sequence goes on along the minus strand of OY856382.1, from coordinate 18,609,693 downwards.
CATGCGCTTAGAGTTACACGTATATAATGTATAATGGAAATGTTTATCTTAAATATTCCTACAAAAAATCCCGCGACAGCGTATATCTATATTTTATGTGTAAGGCATTATCGCCAAAATAGCGAACCATAAATACAATAAAAATTGATAATTTATTTCTAATGCACAATATGCACTATAATTTGGTAGTAACAATTCTTCTTACTATATCTTCTACTAATCTAAAACTGGAAAACTTACTCCATCCGAGATTGATGAAGTGACGAATTTCCGTTTTGATGTTAATTTATGTTTCACTTGATTTTTATGTAGTTTAGTCTTATTAATTCGTTTTGTTCGGCTTAAGCTTTGACCACACTTTACACAAATATATGTTATATGTATGTGATACGAAATTTACCGGGTCATCTAGTATGACATATATAGACTATGGGTGTACGACCTAGCTAGGTATGTTTGTCGTTTTTGAAGTGAAACTTCTTTGCGCGCATAAGGGTAAAAATTTTACGGATGAAACGCAATATTAGCGTCACGAAGATGTGGAACTTTTTCTTTGCTCCAATAATACTAACATTATTAATAATGGCTTATTGTATAATGTCATTTTTAAATGATTGCATTACTTATAAATATCTATTCGAATTGCGACTTTATTACAATGAAATACGCTTGAATTTTTTTGCTCTAGTAATACCAACCTTATTATAATTATTAATGAACTATGGATCATTGAAGTATTCTATAATATCATTTTAGAATGATTGCATTCCATTACTTATAAATATCTATTCGAATTGCGACTTTATTGCAATAAAATACAGTAATATTAGTATAATATATAATAGTAATATTTCTTAATATTTCATAAATTCTCTTTTCTAAATTTATTAGAAGATTTAAAAATTAGTTTGCCAAAGAAGTTTCACTTCTGACATGTGTACTTTGTACGCACGCACATTTTTTTTATAACAGGCCGAACCCGGTCGCAGGGATCAGTATTCTTACTCTACCCCCGCATGGATGAAAAAAACGATACCTTAAAATATTTGCCTATACTGTTAAGATATAGAAATTATTTTCAAATATGAAACACAAATAAATAATACAATTCATTATATCTATAATACATTATCTCTTATGAAAACGGTTTTCTAAATACCTACATATTAAAAATTGTTCAAACATTTTATTTTCCCCGTTGATATCGATGTCCGCTTTCAAAGACAGGGTTCATTTCAAATGTAATCTTTCACCACCAATATGTATGGGAAGGTCTAACTAAATATTGGCAAATATCGGACGACGGTCGGGGACAGGTGCGCTTTGAGTTATAGAGTTAAGAATGTTTAGTTATGAAAACTATTTTATCTGTGAAATGAAATGTGCTGTGCTAAAAATTCAATACACTGTGTTAACAAATATCAAAGATTTAAATAAAGAAGTCGCTGGGAGCTGGTACATATGGACATTATACAAATCTCTTAAGTTGTTAATTATGTAGCCATATGGGTAAGGTCAGAAAAAATGTACTATTTTAAAGTTTGAGGTGAGGTAGTATTTTAATATTATTATATTATAATATATTGATAATCATGCAAAGAATAACATAGAAATAACCAGAATATTCAAGAGGCTTTAACTTAAAAAATAAAAACTATATTTGAATCAACAAAATAAAGCTGCATACATAAATTTATTGTCTCCTATCAACCCAGAGGACGAAAAAAATGCAACAAAAATATTTATAACTTACGGATAGGCAGGGGAAAAAAGGAGGGATGGACCGCAAAACCAAATCCTGTTAATTAAAATAAGTTTTTATTTGATTGTTTTAAGATACCTTATAAGTTGTATAACGTTTACTCATTTTTTATAAGAATAACTAATATTTTAGTAGAACACGCTGCTGTCACATAGGGGTACAGGAACTTAGCTCACTAATGCAGGAAAACAACATTACCATAATTTATTATGGTGGCATACTTATAGACCAAGGGTAGTTTCTATCCAGATGGCCTTGACTTGGGTTCCACACCTAGCAAATATTTCGTATCAATAGGAAACAAGCAAGAGATAGAATTTTAAAATTAATTTGGCTTAGGGGGATCTGAGGTGATTTCATTTTAGAAAAGGGGTCTCTTGCCCAAAAAAGTTTGGGAATCTCTGGTCTAGACATTGCGTTAATATTATAATATTAATTTTGAATAATTAATTTATCCTCTCGGTTATTAATTTAATGGATACAATCTAGTAATATTAATACAGTTATAAGATAGCTTTAGGTAGCACTCTTAATATGATTTTGGTCTTCGGTTATTATTTTAAATCAAAATTATTTAACTCATATTAAGTAATTAGTAAGTTCCTCATTTTTAAACAGTCAGTTAAACATTTTTTGTATGCAAAACTATTTCTGTCTGACATTAAAACTGCGTACAAAATAGTTCGTAGCCTTAGACTCACTTAAATTACTCGTATTTGAATGATTAACAAAAAAGTTCCTGTCTTTTTATTGCTGTGTAGGACAGCAGACAGGCTGATGGCCCATTTAGAATTTAGCCTATGGGTGTTTGCATCGCCAGTAGCATCGCGAACATGCTGCTGTCTCATAAGGGTACAGGAACTCGGGTCACTAATGCTGGTCACTAAACACAACACAAAGTGCTTAAGACTAAAGGTGGTCGCCATCCAGATGGGCTTAGGGTCTTACCACGTAGCTAGGGTGGGTTGTTTTGTCGCCTTTTTCGGCAGGTTGGCCCCGGTTGTGTTTTCGTTCTGAATATAAAAAAGTTCCAAAAATAAATATTAAGTGAAAAAATACAAGTAAAAGTATTTTGGCTACATACGTATCAATTATAACTTTTATCAAAAAAAAATACGATATAGGAATGAAATGGATTTTTGTTAATATCAGAAAGGCAGAAACTGTGTATTCATTTAGAACATCAGTTTTCGATCACTACTTGAGGGAAGCATAGTAGCAGTATTTGTTGACCTCTTGAATATATGTATGTATGTGTTTTATTATTATTTTTTTTTTCTATTTCTCTTTTAATGGTATTTATATTTTACTAGATTAATCGTATAGTATTTATTAAATGTAATATCATTTGCACATCACCGCTATGTATTTTGTTACAATTTCCATACTTCGGGTTGCCTGGAAGAGATCGCTTTAAGCGGTAAGGCCGCCTTTTGTCATACAGCATTATATTTTTGTATACATATTTTATGTTAGTTTTAAGTATCTGTATGCAATAAAGAGTTTTTCATTCATTCATTCATTCATTCATTCATTCATTATAAAATCACGTATCACAATTCTATGATAAAAATTGAACTTATGGACATTCCCATCACGTTCTATTCCATTTCTCCCCTCAATCTTGGATTGGAATAAGAGAGCGTAGTGAGCTCGAAACCCTGATGCGGCCTGAACCCTGAAGCAAAGAGCGAACGCCGGCCGGGGCTACGAGATTGACAGACCAATTTTGATAATTATCATGTCATAATTACATAAATATTTCAACAGCGTTTGTAAAAAAAAATACACCACGTCTGTCATAAGAATGCAATCACCAAAATTTTTATTAATACCTTCATGTAAACTTTTCTACGAAGAGCCGCAGTTAAAGCTTAGTTACACTCTTAGAAAAACAAATCATCTGAAAACTTCAAGTAATTCACGCAAAGTCAATTTGCTCGCAAAACTCTAATTACTGGTACTTCTATTCGATTTTAGTGCTGTGCACTATCAAAGTACAATTTATCGATGCGATATCGATAGAGCGTATCGGTGGAAGCGTGCTTCGATGCACCTGTCGCCAACAGTGCCGGCCGGTTGATATCGATATTCTAAAATAATTTATTATAATACACTTTTGAACGCTTTTATTGCTTAAAGATTCTGTCATTCAGACATCTTACAATATATACTCGGCTTATCTTAATGTGATTTTCAGAGAGCTTCAAATGACCCGGGAAACGTTGTTCTGACATGTAAATAAAAAAAACATAATCACGTTCATCCCTTCAAGTTCTATTTTCGAGACAAAAAGTAGCATATGTTCTTCTCCAAGGTACAATATATCTCTGTGCTGAAATTCATCAAAGTTGGTTCATCAATTTAGGTATGAAACCGTAACAGACATACAGTTACTTTCACACTTATAATATTAGTATGAATTTATTTTATGTTATAAAATATAAACAGTTGATCAAAACTTAGTTACGGAAATAGCTTTTAAATTAATTTATTAATACTGACATTGACTCATCGGTTAATCAATACAAGGACCAACCATCGATAATCGAAATATCAATAAATTTGACCTTATTATAACGAAAGGTTACCGATATTATAATATTAGATGAACAAAATTGACCAAATCCGGTGTTGCTACATTGAAAAACTATTTTATTTTATAATACGCTATACATTTAATTTGTTACGTTCTATAATAGTTCTACTGATTACAGTATATTTTGAAAGCTTTGTAGTATTCGCCATATCGTGTATATCCGTTGGATTACTTCGTATGTTCTACAAAAATATAGTTAATTTGTTATGTTATGAGTAAAGCGCCCTGTAAACGATCAAATTTGCTTGACAAATTTACGTGTTTGTCAAATTATTTGATAGTGTGCAGCTGTGTTTGACGTGTTTGTCAAACAGTCTACGTGTTTGTCGTGTTTGATGGAAATTTTGATTGTTGTCATGTTTGACAAACAAGTTTGAACGCGATGTTTGTCAAACAAGATCTCAGTCGTTGTGTTGGCAACATGGAGGTCAACGCCAAAAATGCGTCATCTGTATCGAGTGTTCGGGCATTTAAGCTAATTTGATCTTTGGTTTGAACGTTTAAGCTAATGTTTGATGTAAACGTGAAGTTTGACCAATAAATTTGTCAAGCAAATTTGATCGTTTACAGGGCACTTAACATAATTCCCGTGCATAGCAAAAACCAACTTTTTATTTGCGCCTGTAAAGTTTATCCAAATGGAGTTACACATTCTGATAACTAAGCCAACAAAATTTTAATAAAATTTTCAAAATGAGTATCTCGTTTTTTATGAAAGTATGTGTTTAAGCATACAATGAAGGCTATATACAATTTAAAACGTATGTAACAAAGTGATATAATAAATATTAAGACTTCTAGGTTTTACGTTAAACGTATGTGCATCTTGCTAACATACTAGGCTCTACACGTGCTTTTTATCCAGGTTTTTTGGACATTGTTTCCAAATGTAGTTACATTTTTGACCTGAGAAATTGCAGGGGAATCCACTCTCAAATTTCGATTACTCTGCTTTAAAGGATAGCCATGTTAGCAGCGATATTGGACATTATTCTGCCACTACCAAAAATCTATCTCACATCTTTTAGAATTCTAAGTATATTCTTATGTCTCTTTCATCAAAAAAGTACCAACGCGATAACTACGCAAGTATTTTGCCCTGTGATAAAATTTAAAAAGGCTACAAAGTGGAAACTTTCAATACTATCGGAATAGCATGCATTGAAGAAGAAATAGAAATATAATATAAACAACAATGAAAAAAAGCTAGCATTGAAAATTATTTAAATCTGCGTTAATATAATACAAATTTATGTTTAAGCATTACAAATAACTAGGTCAAGGTTTAAGCTGAACGCATTTACTTTTTAAGTCAACAAAAATCTACAAAATATATGAAATTGACTATACTCGTTTCATAATTTTTAGTGATATTTTAATAACTTTTAATGTGTCGTTAGGAATTTTGGCTATAGTAAAAGTGAGGGCTAAGCTAATTTGATTATGTTCTAATATGATTTCTTATTAATTTTTTTAATATATTTTTGAGACCTCGGTGTTTAGCGTAGGCATGTTTATGCCACTTAATCATAAGTATAGTAAAATTTGGCAATAAACGACTAGTATAAATAAGATAAATAAATTACTAATAAAAAAAATACATATTGAACATTCATTTATTCCCTTTCATTGTAAAATATATTTCATTGTAATTTTCAAATGTTAATTTCTTTATATTAAGTTTATATACTCCTTTAATAGCGATGTATTCAGTCACAACTCATTTGTATATTTAAAAATATTTTAAAAGTTAAACCTATTTTTTTGCATAGCGAATAGATTTTGTACGTTAATTGATAAATTATCAAAAAGATCCAAGTGTATTTTATTAACATTTAAGTTTCCTAATTTTGATTTATTGTCCCAATTAACTAAAACTATACAAGTCGTTTTTCTGCTAAAATAAATATTAAAATTTAAATTATTAATTCATTATTAGTCACCAAAATTTTGCTGTGAAACTTATTTTAAAATTGATACCGGATAAATTTAAAACTAAAATCTAATGTTTGATATAATTTTTTTTGATTATTTTTTATATTTATGTTTTCAGGTATTATTTTGAAGTCGTAGAAAAGACAGAATATTTTTTTATGAAATATTTATCAGTGATTATAAAATTTATCAATAATTTCAATACATTCAATTACATCACTATTACAACTTCAAGCCCTTTTATTAATGTAGCATCAAAACTCAAAGCACGCTTCGTCACTGTTTTCTAGTCACGAAACTACTTAGTCGTGTTTTAGACGTTAAAACTAAGCTGAAACATACGTGCGTTTTATGCAATTTATACTTTTTCTTTATCCGTGCAGGGGCGGAGAAAGAATACTAACCCCTGTGGCTAGGGTCGGCCTGTCGTAAAAGGCGACAAAACAACCCACCCTAGCTACGTGGTAGGGCCCCAACCCCGTCTGGATGGCGACCACTTTTGGTCTTAAGTATGCCGCTATAATAACCTTGTGTTGTGTTCCGGCATTAGTGACCCAAGTTCCTGTACCCTTATGGGACAGCGGCGTGTTTGCGATGCCACTGGCTATGCAAGCACCTATAGGCGACGGTAACTGCTAAATCCTAAGCAGGCCGTTAGCCTGTCTGCTGTCTTACAGCAATTATTTATTAACGGGTTGCACTCCGCCAGTTCTTTAATAATGAATCAGGTACACATTAAAATATCTACTAAGACTAGAATAAGTACAGCGATCGAAATGCCAGCTTTGATTGCAACTGGGAAATATAGAGAACATATTTCATCTTTGTTTTTTTTTAAGTGAAAACTTCTTTGGGTGAACAAGAATCATGAAACTCGCATCATCGTCACCGAACGCTTTCCATGAACCTTATTAATAATAGCTTAAGGTTTACTCTATAATATTTTCTTATTGCTGTAGGATAGCACTGACGGGCTGACGTCCTTCTTAGAATTTAGCAGTTACCGTCGCCTATGGGTGTTTGCAACGCCAGTGGCATCGCGAACACGCTGCTATCCCATAAGTGTAATGTAATTTTTAAATGATTGCATTGCATTACTTTTATACATATCTGTTCGAATTTTTACTTTATTACAATGAAATACAGTTGAGTTTTTGAAGTGAAAACTTCTTTAGGCGCGTTGAGCACTTTTTGGGTGAACAATTTTTGTTTTGTAAATTATTATTTTTCCACATAGTTGTCAATCACAAGTGTCAATTTTCCGTGAAATCACTCGATATGCCTTTCGGAAGAACAGCGCTGGTTTTTATTTTTTAACAAAATCCAGCATATGCTGAGATAGGTCAAATTTAGGACGAATATTTTTATTATATATATTGTGTTTCTGTTTGTATTTGAGTTTTAAATAAATAATTTATTCTATAAAGTAAAATTGCAGTCGTTGGTCTACTACTCCATAAAGCACTAAGCAGCAAATTACGACGATGTTTTCGCAACGAGCCATGGACATATCGAGTAACAGCCGCTCGAGATTCATGACAGCGATTGCGTTATTATTGAATCGCTTATTTGTAAAGTAACGTTGGCTTAAAGCTTAATCGAGACTTTGTTATAGTCGGGGTAAAGTCCGTTTACACTATCGACCCTCTTAGGGAAGTTAGTAGTCATGTGGGACGAATAGCAACTCGTCTTAACACAGTTGATTTGGAGGACTCTGTGAGAATATGCAACGAGACGACTTCCTACGTTTTCCTACTGAAATATGTTATACTTATATCCTGGTATTGTGACAAGTTTCTTTACTTACAGTGGGACAAAGTGTTTTGATTGAAAAAATAGACATAAATATATTTGTTCTAGAAGTTTTGTCATATGTTTTACTTCAGATCAAAAATTAAAAATGACATAAAAAATAGAACTTAAAAATGGCGGTCTTATCACCGAGAGCAATCTTTTCCACACAACCTTTCGACGGACAAAGAATTAGTTTTTTTCGTATGTAGAGTTATCTATAAATATATACTAAAGAAAAATATATAATAAAAATAAGATGATTTTGCCGCAAATAATAATAGGCCATCCCACAACTGGATTCGGGCTTCCTCCTAGAGCAGACAGTGTACCTGCCACTCTTGTTCAAGTCGGGTACACATACCAGCGATCTCATAAAGAAGGTTTCCACGCGATGTTTTTATCGGTGCATGGCAGTTATGTTATAATACACATTATTAAGCGAGAAGCACTATATGTTATAGATGTCATTGGATTCGAGTCCATGACCGTAAGCTTGTTGTGATGCCACTCTATGACGTAGTGACACAAATATTCTTTTCAAAATATAAATATTCTTCGTTGTCTTCGTCATCCTTCTACTACCGCACTGTCCACCATTGGATAGGCGTTTATCCCTATTTCCTGGAACCTCTTCTTTTCTATACGAAATGGTTCCCGGACGTTCATGTTATGTACTCTCCAGAGTTGGAATGAGTTTTCGGCTAAGGTTTTCCCATTACAGTATGATATGAGAATTATCTAAAAAAGCGTTATATGATTTCTTCGAGGCTAGAAGCGCGTTAGCAATGCCTCTGTTGTTGTAAATCTATATAGGCAACGGTGGCCACCTGCTATCGATTGGGCTTTTTGCTTAGCTGAAATCCAGCTATAAAAAATGTTTCAACAAGTAAACAGAAAACCTCTTTAGCTCCAAAGCTAGAGAATTAAGACAATAGTCTTGAGAAGACCTCGTTAGCACTAAAGTTATTGTGTGGTTACATCGAAGCTAACACCAATTAGGTTACGGTTACCCAATTTATCACTACCCCCTTTGTAATTAAACCAGCGTTCGTTACCAGAGCTAACAAAGGGGTTGTTCAATGTTTCATTAGTTAATACTGGATGGAAATTGGGTATTTATTGTTGGTTGAAGTAACCGAGATAGCAAATTTACGTAAATATATTTACTTAAAAGGTACCTGGTATCTAAGTGGTAATACCTAGAGTCCAATCTAGAGGTTCCGTGTTTGAATCCCACAGTGACACTGCTTACACAGTTTTTCTCAATTACATACATACATACATATAATCATGGAAAGGAAACGTTGTGGTCTGAAAGAAGATGTAGTGACGAAAATTGAGAAAAGTATGCTGAGATGGTTTGACCATGTCGAGAGAATGAATGAAGAAGAATCGACGAAAAAAAGTGTATAAGGCGAGTGTGAATGGAAGTGTTGGAAGGGGTAGACCTAGGCGGACGTTTCGAGACCAGATCAGGGACGTCTTGAAAAAAGGCCAGGTCAAGAATACCCTAAACCGAAGGGTATGTATGAAGGGAATAATGAAAGTGGACCAAGCGAAACAAGCCTACCCCTACGGGAAAGAGGCGTGATTATATGTATGTATGTATGTATATTTTATAAATATGATTAAAACTTATTCGAAGTCGTTCAGTAGTCACTTTTTTTCGTGTTTTCTCTTCTGTTTTTCGAAATACAACTCAGAGCTATAATTACAACTTGTTTGATTTTGAACATAAAAGGTATGTTCATTTGGAAAATGTCAATGATTCCTGCACATGTTATATACGTAAAGTAAATTAAATTGGTTCAGAAATCCTTTACATTTGAAAGGCCCCAAAAACAGCGATACAAAACAATCAAATGAGGATTTAATCAAAGGCTACATTCAACATTGGAAACGTTCAAAACGCTGATTTACTAACGTGGTAAGGCCCAGTATTAGCGTTAAATATTTTTAACGTTTTCTATGGCTTTGCGTTAAGTTCTTTTGAGGATACATTTCTATTTATAATTATAAGAAAAATAATTGTTATATTACTCTTATAAATAATTGATATAATTATTAATGATCCCTATACTATAAGTCCCGTTGATATTTTTATTTCTGTTTGGAATACTCTAGATTTCAAAACTCAGACTTGATAATAACAACAAAATATCTGTAAATCGACTAAAGCAAATACAATATATATAAATATAGCTATTATAAACGCAAAACAATACACACCCATAGTTTTCTTACCATGAAATTAATTAAATTCGCAAAAATAATTTAATATGAAATTAGAACGCTATAACAGAAACCACGCCCTGGTGCTTTCACATTGATTATATCCCAGCAAAGCTAAAGGCTGGTGAAATTCAGTTTTAGATTGGGAGCTCGCATTACGGTGCAATTTCTCTTTAGTGTCATGATCAATTTAAACGAACCGTGAGTTTATTTGAAATTTGTTAGTAATTACCCATTACCCTATTTTGGGTGATGATATACTCAAATTTACCGAGACCAATTGCCAGCAAAAACATAGGGCCATTCTATTATGTTCTGATTATGTCAGAAATGACGATGAATCGGATGCTCCAAGATAGCAAAGAAAAATAATATTTACATGTCGGACTGTAATCCCATTTATCAAAACTAACTTTTAAGAGCTATGACTGCCGAAATAATTTTACCAAGGACATCCTTATTTCGAATTATGCTCATAAGAGGAACGTTAAATGATCTACTTAGCCTGCTGAGTGATTTATAAAATTAAACCAATCCTGCCGTTAGTGCTCACGTCTCGTAGTGGAAATTCTTGCCGCACACCCCGCCACCTATCCCCACGCGGTAGTGTAGGACTCCCCGTGCAATGCGCCCGTACGTCCCCTTCTCTACGCTGGGGGACGCGCGTCACTGTTATACCCCCTAAAAGCACACCGGTGTTCCTTCGCGCGTCTTGATTGCCGAGGCCGCGGGACGCGACGATCTAGTCAGGCCGCCGCCCCGACTGGTGCCGACCCACTCTCGCGGTTTTCTTTGAAGCCTTCTATGATGGATTCCAGTATCTTCTTTTTCACGCAAGGGTGAGCTGAGCACACGGAACACCCGCGCGTGCCCCTCTATCAAAGCAACCCTGCATAAGTGTTGTCTGTTTAGAATGAATTTTATATAACATTTTACACATCTCACAAACAGACATTATTAATTAATTTGTTGCATAATTAAAAATAACACCCGCACGGAAATTGCAGAGTTAGCAAACATTAAGGAAATCGATCTTCCTCCCTTCTATGGCAAAACAGCATAACATTCCGTTACGTTACACACCGTTAAAAATCTAGTTCAGTTTTTTATAGAAAACAGGTATTAAATTCCTCAACAGATTTCACAGAGATTTAAGGCTCTGGACTCAAGAGCGGTAATTATTCTCATCAGTGGTAATAGACGCCTAATAATACTTAAATCTTCATGATTTTATATTGAAATAATATTATATTCTATCATTAAAATTAATTTAATTTTTGTAATTATAAATCCGCTTAAATTTCGATCATTGTAAATATGTGAATGACATTTCAATAGCCTTTTTTACCAATGACAGTTGTGAAAGCTGAAAAAATACGTATGTTTATATTTTTATTCTTCTTCGGACCTATATTCTACGTTTACACTCTTTTTTTATCCATATTTTCAATGAATACTAATTTTTTCCAAATCATGTTTTAATCCATCTATATGTGGACTATCCTTCCTGTATCATTAAAACAGCCTACTAAAGTCCACTAGCCTGATATTTGGCTCGTGTATCCGTTGATTTGATTCGTAGCATTATCATATTGTTATTTTTATAGCCTGACTTGTAAAATTTATATGATTTATATAAAATAATAAAATTTATAATTAATTTATAAAATTTTACTGCAAATTTACATAAGTTAACATTAGAATGTGATTCATTAAACTATGCTACTTCAAAAAAATTTTTGAAAAGAAAATACGTGTGCAGTTGACACGTGATAGTAGTGGAACCTTGAAAAATGTAAACTTTAATATAACACCTCACAAAGAAGAGACACAAATATAGGAAACACTTTATAATATCTTTTATCTCATTCTCTGCTACACTTCAAAATTTAAAAAAAATATTTATATTTCAAATGTAGAACATATTCACTCCGTAACACCAAAGAGCACGATGACCTCACAGATATAAAATTTAAATACCTCCACGAAGTAAAATGAGCATAGAAGATGCGCGTGACTGACAATCGTAACAGTATTTTAGTATAATTACGTAAATTATAAAATTACCTGACCCATGCCGGAAGGTCAAGTACGTTTGCCTGCGCGGTCAAATGATCTCATATCAATCACTTATGTTCCGCGTAATTATGCACGGACTTCTTGATTGGATTTTGGGAAGTAATTTTTATCTCATAATAACAACGTTTTAAAGTAATATATTTATTTTTAATCCATACTATAGCGCGTACCACCACAAACACTTTCCACATTATCTGAGTCTGTGTCTCGCTTTAACGCGATCGTCATTTTGTTTAAAGTTGTACAATATTGTTTTATTTAAATAACCTACGTATAACCACCGCCCCATAATACTAATATTATAAATGTGAAAGGGACTCTGTCTGTCTGTTACGATTTTGTATATAGGACTGATAGAGTGGACCTTGAAGAAGGACATAGGCTACTTTTTAAAATTTATATGGCATATCAACGCTTGCAGGTCGGCTAGTTTTTATACAAAATGAGACAATTTCGTATAAAAATCATATCGTAACTGAGTGAAATTGATTATATAATTTGTGTAATACGCAACTCGAGTATTACGTACACAAGGTTTTTTTTAAATGATTATGTCGAAGAAGTCATCATCATCTAATATTGGTTGTATCCTAAACTTCCGCTTTGGTGCCCTGGGTCCGCATTCCAATATTTTCTTCTCCACTTCGCACGGTCTTCGGCAGACCTGGTAGTGAGTCCATTGGCAAATCATCCTTTACGATGTCAAGCCAGCACTTTTTGGATATACCGCTACTGCCGGGACCAGCGGAAATGACATGGCTAGATATTTGTTCCGCACATTTGCCTAAAAAAATAATACTATAATTTTAGTCTTTGATAATATTTATAGTTTTTAAAAGTGAAAACGACTAAGAAATTTAGCAAAACGCAAGACATGATCAACGCAATAATATTTTAAAACTCTTCAACAATTGTTTTTATCACCTTTTTTGTTATGAGGTGGAAAATTTTTAAAGCACACCCCGCCGCCTGGGGGCTGCCGAAGGGGTAGTGTGGGAATCCCCAGCAATGCGCCCGTACGCCCCACCCCCCACACAATTGACAAGGGGACGGACGTTGTTGGTGTACCCACTAAAAATTATTCCAATGTACCTCTTCTGCCCGGTGCCCGGGAGGGAGGGATATGCTTTCGCTTGCGCCTCCCTCCCTTTGTTAGAGCTGTAAACGGAATTTCACTCCTTAAATCAAACAATAACGTAATAAATAATTATTTTATGCATTTCGTTATAGTTACAGACTGTTGAACCTGAAAATAGATGGGTACAAGGCCAGAGGTAGACTTAAAAATCAATGTAAAGAATGTGTAATGCATGATATGAGGGTTTGTGAAGTGACAGATGAAGAATGCAGGCATGGAATAAAATGAAAGAAAAAGACATATTGTACCGACCCCAAGATCGTTATAAATACAGGCATAATGATTGCGACTGAATCATGCTTTTATTCATAGAAACTAATAATTATCAATCTCAAAAAAAAAAACAGGTTAAATTAACCTCTTAAACATTCACGCACACTTGTTAACTGGGATAATAGTGTTACGAAATACTTATAAAAGCAAATTGAAGGCAAATTTAATTTAATACATTATATTAAAATTTATTATATAAAAGTTATGTAAATAGAAACAATTGTAACACATGTGCTAAGTGCTGCCACCTTTAAATTCGTTTTGCGCATCTATACAAAATGTCTAGGTAAGGTCAGGCGCTTAACTCAAGCTAATCTTTAATTTTGCTATGTGATAATGCCCCAAATCTGGATGGCAACAATCCTTGGTCTACAAGTATGCTGTCATATGTTAACTTTGTATTATGTTCCGGCATTAGTGACCCATGTTCCTGTACCCCAGGACAGCAGCGTGTTTGCGGTGCCCCTAACGTCACAAACATTCATAGGCGACGGTAACGGCTTACTACCAAATTTATAGTGCAAGATACGGTTTAGATATATCACAATTCTTGGTGAAAAGTGTATGTTATTAATAATGAGCAACTCTTTTTTAATTTATCAATGAACAATAAATTGAAAAAGTATTGGTTTGCTACTAGATCCAGGACCTATAATGCCTTTACTTAACGTTTTGGATTTAATTCGTCGATTTGCAATGACAATAAATTACGAGTGAAGAGAATATTGTACAAGGAAGTTAGATAAAAATAGGTAAATAGGTGGGCATTATTTTAGCTTTGAACTTACCAAATATTAACAGGTAAACAGGCTTAGTTAGATATACCCTCATTAGTTAAATTATTATTTTCAAATGAACGTTAATTTTATTTTCGAAATATGCTTATAAAAAGTTTGTTACATATATAGTTGCCTAGATTTTAAAATTCAAGTTTCAAACACAGGAATAAAAAGTGACAGTATTTTAAATACTCGTTCTGTGTGTTTATTTTTATTTACCTGAACATCGAATATCTTAACAAAACCGTTTTTACATGCAAACAAACCATCCAGACCCATTTAAATATGAAAGCGATTTTCCTGCTGACCGTACAAAATGGGAGGCTAACCGTTGGCCGATCGATCTGTGCCACGGTCGTATACTGTGTGAATTATTGATGTAAAAAAGTTTTATTAATTGCAACACACCGGGGTTGTTACGCTGACCCTACTTGCCGTTTTATATAACGACCGTATTGTTTGTTTTACTTTGTTGTAAACATTTTTTTCATCTCATGGAATCAGGTGTATGCATAAGTCTTTTCCGGTTTTATTAAGAGATGGCTGCACCAAACAATACGCCACGTATAAATTCAACACCACGTCAGTTTATTTGTATGACAATAACCTACAAAAACACTTACAAGTTGAGTCTGCCAATTGATATGTAGCATCTCTGTTGTATAGTTAAGTGATCATGTCGACGTTTGTGCATGAAAAAGAACATTTGCGGCATGCTTTGCTTTTTCTATTTCATCAAAAGAAAAAGTTAGTAGAAAGTCATCATTTGTTGGTACAAATTCATAGTAAACACGCTCCATAGATTAGGACATGTAAGACATGGTTTCGACAATTTAAAAGTGGCGATTTTAATGTGAAAGACGGTGCGAAAGTGGTACATAATAACATTGAAAGTACAAACGGCGGTCTTATCGTTGGAAGCGATTTCTTCTATACAAACCTTTAGATAGAAATTAAAACCACGCTATACAAGTGGTGATAATGAAAAATTGAATGAGAAATAAAGAATTGTTTATAATTTCGTATTTTGGTTCAAAAGCACGTAATATGGACGGTATTACGTGCTTCCTGGATTTGGAATGAGATTCCGGCTGAGCAGTACGATATAATTTTTTTTTTAAAAAGGGGCTACTCTATTTTTTATTGAAATCAATAGTGCAGGAGCAAGGTCTATGGTGTTGTGAAAATGCATAGGCAACGGTGACTACTTGATTTTTCTGTCTGTTGAACTCTAACTATATAAAACCTCGTATAATATAATATAAATCTTTCATCGGCGTCTTATTTCAATACTCATAAAAAACACGAACTACTTAGATAATGTGGTGTCATCTAGAAAATTTTTGATCCCTTAGGGTGTCGAAAAATTGCCGAATGTAACTATACACTTGCTAGATAACAGATGGTAAAAGAATGGTTTTTGTGGTTAGCGTTACAAGCAGTAGTAATATTAGAAATTACATAATACGATTCATTAGATGATAACCTCGGTGGTGCAACACTTTTGCACGAGATCTGCGTTGTTCACGGGTTGAATTTCCATCCTAGGTTTGAGTATTTAAGTATTATGTAAGATATGTATTTAAAAAATAAAAAAAATAAAAAAATAAAAATATGTGACATTGCGGATAAATTGCAGAAGTATTGCCTCCGCTGGTATAGCCACGTTTTGGGACAGCCGGATACTTACGTGGGAAACCGATGTCTAGCCATCTACTAACTACCCAAAAAGTGCTTGCTTGATACTGAAAGGGCGATATCTCAAAGGTTTCACTACCAGGAATGTGGAAGACCGTGCGAAGTGGAAAAGAAAAGATTGGAAATTGGATCCCGGGCTCCGAAGTGGAAGTTTGAAATTTGAAGCTTATCCTAAATATCATCCTGATAATTAATTTTAATCCTCCAATCTCAAGATCCACTTATCGTCCATCATAGAAAGCGATGGGATAGCCCTGTCATTATTATTAGCCTTGACTTCCCACCCCCATTTTTGTTAAAAGGCATTTATAAAAGTTAACTTTAGATTAAAATGTATCAGTAAACCTTCATGTTTTATATGAAAACACACGTTTTATTATCTATCTGTACTATACCAAATTTATGATGAATTGAATTTAAGAAATTGGAATATAAAATTTACCAACAAAATATGAAAATAACAGGTTTCATTAAGCGCTTCTTATCTTTAAATTTAAATAAAACAAAGTGTGTGTGAGATATCATCGAAATTTTTTATTCGTTTGATAAACCTATTGATGCCATTATGTGTGGAATATAACATCGTTTAAATGTCCGCCACGGCTTCTCTGGGTGGAGTACATCCAAAATGTCCAATTTTACATGACTCGGGCGCATAAATCAGGCTGAATTTAACCGATAGCATGAGTTATGTTGGCTTTGAGGACCGCTGTGGTTTGTCGCTTATTCGCATACACCTGCGACTTAACAAAACCCCACAAGAAAAAGTCTAACAGGGTCAAATCGCACGATCTCGGTGGCTAGTTCACGCGTGCAGAATACGAGTATTCAATGTGGTATGAGCTGTGTGGCACGTAGCGCCATCCTGTTGAAAGCAAATTTCGTTGCTGTCCAGATCATTCAGTTCAGGCGACAAGAATCGTATCGTCGACCTGCACTTGCCGTTGACAGTGATTGCCTGGCCAACGTCATTCTCAAAGAAATATGGACCGATGACGCCGCCAGCCCAAAATCCACACCAAACGGTGACTTATTCGGGATGCATTGGACGCTCTTGGATCTTATGTAGATTGGTATCGTCCCAAATTTGACAATTTTGTTTGTTCACGTTTCACCCATTCATCCAGAAATGGGCCTCATCGCTGAAGACGTTTTTTCGATGAAAATTAGGGTCAGTTGCCAACTGCTCCAACAACCTATTCAACGAACACATGTCGTTGTTAATGGTCATTTAACTTCAGTTCCCGAGATTAATTGAATTTTGTACAGGTGCAGGCGCAAGTCACGACGCAAAGTTCACCAAGTTGTGGTCTGCGAAAGGCCGAGTTCTTGTGAGCAACGTGAAATCGACAGCCTCAGATTCTCCTGCACACTCTCATGTACAGCGGCAATGTTTTCGGCAGATCTTGCGTTTCGTCGACGTACGGGTGTTGGTCGAGCGACTACTCAACCAGTGGACTCAAATTTATCCATCACATTGCAAATAGTCCTCTCGGTAGGACGATTAAGGCGACCGTAAAATGGGGGAAGCGTGCGGTACCTTGTAGGAACAGAACACCCATTTTGAAAAAAAAAATTTACACGTGTTGTTGAATGCTATATCCATCCATAATGATTTAGTAAAACAGACTGAATAAATGACGACTAATTTGACAGATGTAGCTTCAACAAGATGGCCGTTATCAACTGTCAAAATTCGGAAGTCCCTGTCAGAAGACCCTTTTCAAATAATTTAGCTAATACTAAAATATTTTCTCATCTCATAAAGGCTGTTTTTTAGCTTGTATTTTTGTAAAACGCGTTACCTCTTTGTTGGACTAAAACTTCGTTGCTCCGTAGAATATACAAGGCTGTGAATATTTGTTATACCGTATGCCCTATGTACGGAATATACACGATTAACGAAATTTCAGATACGGCATTCTGTCTTCCATTTAGTCCCAAAGCAAGCAGCACTTGTATAATACTACTACTATACTTCTTAAACTATCTACTTGTATATACTTTTTTAGCAGATATGTATTCTTTTTTTTCTTTTTATAAGTGTTTGCATCTAAAACTTTTTGGAACACGACATACGTTACTGCATATTATCGTAGACTAAGCTTTTTTACGCTGGTGCTCACACGGGACTCTTTCTTCTCTTACAAAAGAGCCAGAGCCATAAGAATACATATAAAATTTATATCATAAATAGATATTTACTGGCACAACTACTATCTGACTTCCAAAACATTCTCTTTGCAAAATAAGCAATGTAAAATCAACAGATCTGTTAGCGGTCATCCCAACATTCACACCCTTTTTTGCTATATCATCTTTTACGCAATCTATCCATTTTTTTTGTCTACCTCTACTCATGTCTGTATACACTCTTATTTCTTTCATTTTCCTTATTATATGGCATTATTCCACGCTAGTCTATTACTTTTAAGTTTTTCAATAACTGGCGCTACTTTCAAACTTCCTCTAATATACTTATTTCTAATTATATCCATTCGTTTCGTTTTCCCATTCGTAACTCCGCACATTAATCTCAACATTCTCATCTCCGCAGCATGTAACACCCTTTCGTCCCTCCCCTTTGTGGCCCAGCATTCCGATCCATACAATACGATAGGCCTTATTACGGACGTCTGATCAAACCTGTGTGTGATTATTTACGCCGTGCTAGGTCCGCCCTGGATCTAGCCTTCTAGGCAACTATTTGTTCTAGGCGATGAAATGTCCTAAATAATGACGTTAATAATTTTGATTAAAATATAAAGAGAGAGAATTATAATACCGCATCAATATTTTATATATCCGTTGAAACCCCGAGTATCGTGTAACATGTACGATCTTTATTCATTTTCGTATACCCCAAAAAGAGCAGGAATTTAGTAGTATTTGTTTATTGTATTATTTGCTGGGAAAGCTTTTCTGAAAACTATTTGGGATAGTAAATTAAAGTACATGTGAGAGAAAAGTTATGTAAAGTTTATGTATAATAAATACTAAGGAGTTAAAACTAGTTCTGCGACTAGTGAAATCATAATATAAAGAATAATATAATTTAATACGATCTTAATATAAATATTTGGGACAAGGGTAGGGAGAGGAAACGTAAATTTGTGTGAAAAACTGTATTTAACTCCAACGACTGTTTGGTTTGGAGATTTTATTATTTTATTTGTTATTCTTGTGAAAAAACGCTCGCAGGTGTCTTTTTCATGCATCTTTCCTTCTGAAGTCTCTTTTTTATTTAATACACGCCAATTTAGTCAATTATTTTACGCGACAAATATTTTTTCTTATGATTTGTATGTTCATTAATTTATGTTGCAGAAATTAATTAAAATTTAAATATAAAGAAATTAATGGTACACCAAACTCAAGTAATTTATTACATACATACATATAATCACGCCTCTTTCCCCTAGGGGTAGGCAGAGACCACTTCTTTCCACTTGCTACGATCCTTACATACTTGTTTCACTTCGTCCACTTTCATTATTCCCTTCATACATGCCCTTCGGTTTAGGGTACTCTTGACCTGGCCTTTTTTCAAAACGTCCCTGATTTGTTCTCGAAACGTCCGCCTATGTCTACCCCTTCCAACACTTCCATTCACACTCGCCTTATACACTTTTTTCGTCAATCGTTCTTCATTCATTCTCTCGACGTGGCCAAACCATCTCAGCATACCTTTCTCAATTTTTGTCACTACATCTTTCAGACCACAACGTTTCCTTATATCACTATTTCTTATCCTGTCACTCAGTTTGACTCCTATCATACTTCTTAACGCTCTCAATTATAATTAGTAATTTATTCTACTCTGAAAATATTTGAAAATATTCAATGTTTTTGAGAAAGAAAGTTATTTCGAAATTAATTCTTTTTTAAATGCTGTAGGACAACAGACAGGCTGACGTTCCGCTTAGAATTTAGCAGTTACCGTCGCCTATGGGTGTATGCAACGCCAGTGGCATCGCGAACACGCTGCTGTCCCATAAATGTACAGGGTCACTAACAACGGAATACAACACATAGTTATTATGGCGGTATACTTAAGACCAAAGGTTGTTACCATCCAGACGAGCTTGGGGCCCTACCACGTAACTAAGGTGGGTCGTTTTGTCGCCTTTTACGAAAGGCCGACTCCGGCCGCAGGAGTCAGTATTCTTACTCTGCACGGATATGCGCAATTCACTCATGGAATATTTATTAATTTTGATAAATTTAAAACATTTACAAATTACATATTTTAATCAAAATATATTATAAATAAGATACATTGTCTTTAACGCATACATATATACAAATATTATAAACAGAAAAAAGTATGTTTGTTTCGAATAACATTCAAGAACTACTAAACCGACATTATTATAAATTATATTAAGGTACATTTACAAGCGACTAAAATATATATTATGAAATTATGATACATCTCTTTGAAAATATTAATAATATAAATTAAAATAAAAATCTGCAATAGGCATAGTAGTTATTATATAAACACGCTCAGTATACATATTAAAACAAACATGGCTTATAGTCGCAAAGATGCTCGAAGCGAAAGTGTTGTTCATTAATGAGTATTTAATATTATAAATCGAAGTCTTCGTTTATAACAGGATTTGATTCCATGTTTGTGAAAGGATGGTTAAAGCAAAGTGAACGGACGAAGTCATTTAGCCATTCTCAATAGCAGGGGTCCAGTTTAGTTGCTTCGTTGATTCTCAAAACGTGTCGTGCCTTTAATGCTTAAGGATATTATCTATCTAAAACCTTTGTCTACTTGAAAACCTCATAATCATCATAATTTTAAATGGATTCCTGTTCAGTATGTGTCGTTTGGTACCTGGTGGCTTAGTACTCATAGAATTACACTTAGAGACCAATATAAAATCCCCGAATTATATCAAAATGGCATGTACCGTTTAAGCAGTTTTTTTATTACTGCGAGATAGCAGACGGGCTGACGGCCCGCTGAGACTTTAGCAGTTACCGTCACCTGTGGGTGTTTGCAACGCCAGTGGCATCGCGAACACGCTACTGTCACACAAGGGTACAGGAACTTTCGGGTCACTATTGCCGTAACAAATTTATTATGGCGGCATACTTAAGACCAGAGGTGGTCGCCATCCAGACGGGCTTGAGACCCTACCACGTAGGGTGGATTGTTTTATCGCCTTTTACAACAGGATGACCCCGCCGCAGAGGTTAGTATTCTTTCTCCGCCCCTGACAATTTTTTGTCTAAATTAATGTGCATATAGCATAATTGTAAACGGTGAAAAACCTACATATCTAGATCACTGTTATATGTAACCTGCCAATCCGCTTTGAACAAGCCTGGTGGGTATACCATACATTCTCTATTGAGGAGGCTCAAGGCCAGCTGTTGACTGTTTTTATGTATTTTTTTTTTTTTATTTTTTTTTTTTTTTTGGTCTCGGGGAAAAACCTCTCTTGACGGGTTCCCCCGGCCCGGGGGGACCGAGGGATATGTGGGACTCCGGGATTTTTCCGACTACCCACTAAAAAACCCCGCTGTTCTCCTATCGCCTACGCCCGGGCCCACGGATATATGGCCTGCCGATCTCGTGGCCCGGGCCGGCGCCGGCCCGCCCTTTGTCTTGAGGCGGGCCCCTTCTAAAGTGTTGGCGCCAGGGGGTCAGGGTTTCGTCCCCCCGGCGCTCTCCTAACAACTCTAGGAGTTGAGGGGGGCCGCGGAACAGCACGCAGCCCTCACCCTCGCGGTAATAGTGCGGGCGGCGGGTCCTCCCCCGAGGGGCCGCCCGCGGCCGCTTTTTACGGCGGCCGGAGGTCGTTACTGGCCCTCCGGCGCCGCCGGCGTGGCCTGCGTTGGCGGGAGGGGAGTGTGGTGGTTGACTCCCGCTCCCGCTCCGCCGCCTCCTTTGCGGACATGACTGCCTCGCAGAAGGAGGCGACGGCCGTCCATCCAGGATCGCCCCCGACCATGGACAGAACCAGGGCCGGGAGCGACAGGTCCACGCCGATTTGGGCGACGAGGGCGCGGCGCTCCTCGCGCCACGCAGGGCACACGGCGACAGTGTGGTTCACCGTGTCCTCCTCGTCGCCCGCGCCACAGTGGTGGCACCCTGACGTCATCTCCCGATGTATCGGTGAAGCCATTACAAGAGTATATACTACATAATCAGATATCTATAGATATTTTTTTAGGTTGATAATTTTCAAAATATTTTTTTTCACTAAGTCACTTACATTACTTACATTTAATTTCTTACATTCCCTTTATACATTTCCAATGAAACCCATACGAGCAACGCTAGCTAGATCTTTACAGTCATCGTCACCTGCTAGATTGAGATGCCTAAATTTCTGAAGCGTAACTCTTCGTAAACGTATAATTAACAAACATACGCTCAAACCAAAATTATTGCATATTTAAAATGTCAGACAATAGGTTTTTATTTATGGAGTTCGTTAATTATTTACTTTTAAAAATCTTCTCTGATTTAATTGATAGGAAAAATAACTTTTGGTTCACCAAACGGACTAGTGACATTCTTAGATTTTCTCGGTGTTGCTAAATCATCATCATCCCAGCGTTGTATCCCGGTTGCAACCCTTACTTTCGTTACAGTGCCCGGGGTCCGCTTTCCGACATTTTCTACTCCACTTCGCACGGTCTTCAACATCCCTGGTAGTGAGCCCATTGGAACGCATATCACCCCTTACTACGTCAAGCCAACACTTTTTGGGTCTATCCCTCTTGCCGAGGCCCGGCGGAGGCGGCATGGCCAGACATTTATTTCCCACGTAAGCATCCGGTTGTCGTAAAACGTGGTCGTACCAACGGAGCCGACACTCCTGCAATGTATTCATATACTCCGCAATGTCACGGACATGAAGACCGCCGCGAATGTGGGAGTTTCTAACGTGGACCTTCCGCGTCACTCCACACATCCACCGCAGCATATTCATCTCCGTGAAACGCAGTTCTTGCTTGTATCGCTCTAACACCTTGGTGTTGCTAATTATTGCCATGTAATTCCGCTATATACATATCTACCAGTATAGTTCAAAACAGTAAAATCTGTGTTACGTATCGACTTTAAAACATTTAAGGATGTTCACAAATTCGTCAGTTACTTTAGTTCTACTCTATTAAATCTCAAGGTATTAAATTATCTTCAGTTGCTTTGCGTCCTTGCTACATTTAGACGGGCCCAAAACTACCTTTCGAAATTCCTCTATCCGCAGACAGCAAGGCAATGTTTATAAATGTTACATTATTATCTATCTAAAAATCTAGATACTAAAAATAATAAATACTAGCATATAAAGTCCTGGGTTTTCGGAAGGTTATATTGAAATAAGCTACTTATTAATAGAGCTTTCAACATCTTCATCAGCTTAGACGTTAAACAATAAAAGATAACGGAGTTTTTTAATATTGAATATCCTCCGACTCTCAAAAATTGTTTCCAAATAAATAAATAAAAAAAAAATATTTTTAATAAAAATAATAAAAAATGTGTAATATTTTATTATTTATTAATTTTCACGTGCTTCTCAGCACAAGAAAATAAAGTATCAAGAAATAAACACAAAAAAGCATGCAGATAATTTTACTATGTGGCAAATACCAGATTTTGAACGCTTAATAAAAACCATTACGGAAGTTTTAGACTTCAAATTTATAAAGTATATAAATTTTTACTTAATATTCGGCACTTCATATTCGTTTCTTTTCTCCAGAACTTCGCGAAGCCTTTGAAGCTGAGGCCCAAGAAGTAAAGAAACCTCGTTTGCTCCTCACCGCAGCTGTTCCAGTGGGTCCCGATAACATCAAGAGCGGATACGACGTGCCCGCTGTAGCCAGGTAAAACTTATGTACAAAAATTTTAACATATGGTGTAAAAAATAGAAAAACATTTTTGTATATGTAAGATTAACTAAACTAAAATGTAGCAAACTATAATAAAAAAAGAATGTACATGTGACAAAGTAAATGCTAATAATAAGAGAATGGATTAAGAAGGCAGACTAAAAAAGATTACGTAAATGGTGAAAAAAAGTGTGAAATATAACAGCTAGCAGAAGAGAGTGATGGAAGGAATACATGCTGATCACGTACGTGGAACAAGTACAGGAACAAAATATTTACAAATTAGGACAGCCTGATTAATAGTACCTAGTCAGGTCATAAATTCTGTCACATGTTTAATGTAAAATAATTGTAACAAGTTTATTCATTATGTAACCATTCATATACCAAAATGAACTTAACAAAACATAGATTCTTATGACATTAAAGTTTATTCAAAATGACCTCCGTGATTTTGAATACAAGCCTTCAATCTGCGCGGCCAGTCGTCTATCGCAGCACGAACGAGGTCCATGTCAATATCGGCGGCTGCCTTAATCAAGGATGTCTTGAGTGACTCCAAATTGGGATGAGGCTTTGAGCACGCCTTTTCCTCCAAGTGTTGCCATATCTTGTAATCTAACGGATTCAAATCTGGACTGGAGGAGGGCCAGTCTTCGTGCCAGATGAAGTCGATTTCACGCGCCGCCAGCCAGTCTTGTGTGCTCTTCGCTCTATGAGCTGGCGCCGAATCTTGTTGGAATACCCAGTGCCTGTTATTGAACATGGTATGAGAAACAGGTTCCACAAGGTTCGTCAGGACTGTATTTTGATACACAACAGCATTCGTTTTTACACCTTTCTCACAAAAATGTACCTCTGTTAAGCCCCAATAAGAAACTCCCAACCATACCATGAGCGAGGATGGAAAATGACCTCGTTGGACACGCGGAATACGGTTGCTCGCTTCTTCACTACTGTGTGCGTACACCTTATCATTTTGTTTGTTGTAGCTCTCTTCTACGGTAAACATTTTTTCATCCGAAAAAAGAATTTCCCGATATTTTTTTCCCGCGTACCGCTTCAACAAAGCGCGGCATCTCTTCAGTCTCAGGTCCATTAGACGAGCATTCAAACGATGTCCTGTTTTTCTTCGATATGCCCGAAGCCCTAAGTCTTCATTTAACACCCTTTTCACCGTGGTTCTGCTTAACCCCATCTGAAGGGCCAACAGTTTCTGCTTACGTTTGGGATTTCTTTGAATTCGTGCCTTCACAGCTTTTATCACTGCTGGAGTCCTAACAGACCGAGGGCGACCACTTCTTGACCTGTCATCTACACTAGAGTCTTCATTGTATCGTTTGATGGTACTCGTTTATCGTATCTTTTGGTTATATTAAAATTTTTCAGTATGTTAAAAATTTGAATTGGCGCGTAACCGCAACGATGCAACGCAATAACTGCAACACGGTCTTCTTTAAGCGTCCATTCCATATTTAAAAATGAGTAAAATTCTAAAAGTATACATTTTTATTTTCATGAACAATTGGAAATTCGAATTCAATAAACTTTTTTGTGGCCAGCATTCTAAAAGAAAAGTTTTTACTGTGTGACAATACTTATGACCTGACTAAGTATAATGATCGGTTCTCCCACTAGATGGAACAAACAGTAAGGCGGATTAGCGGGTCACTCATGCCGGTGATGTAGGTATGCTGTTATCACCGTCGCTATATGACAATCATTCCACTATGTGACCACGTGATTGATATCCAAGAGGGTCCACTACGCTACCAGATTCTACTTTATTTTAAACTTAAATAAACTTTTGAATGAAATGTTACGATAAAAAAAAAAATTTTTATTCAAAACTTTTTTCCGTTTGGACAATCAGCTCATGCATATTGTTTGAAACTCAGTTAATATACTTAACGTATGTAAGTGACATTACGTATTAGCATTTAAATATTGACCTAAATAAATAACACATAGATTTACATTGTGACAAAAACGTGTTCAATTGTTGCGAAAATTCTTTTTATTATATTTAACAATGTTTGGCCTATACGCTAGTTTCACAAGAGAACAATGATATCTCATTCTGTTTGACTTTGTTTCAGGCTCTATTTTTGTATAAATAATTCATGCAACAAAGTTTTATCAGTTACAAGTTTATTTGCGCAACTAACGTGTATTTTTGGTGAATTAATTTTTTATTGTGAGGGTAGTCTGAAAAAAATTTCAATATATATATTGTTTTTTTTTTCGCTGATATCTCTCATTTTTCGTCAGCTTATGAACCAGCGCCACCTGAAATGAACGACCAAAGGGGATATGAAATTGATAATATTGATTATCAATTTGATGTAAAATTTGTTTTATTTATAATTAGTAAAAATCCTATTCGTTGCGATGAATTTGCCATTATTCTATAATATTATTATGTAAAATAATTTAAAAAA
The DNA here is from genome assembly GCA_963693495.1 of Malacosoma neustria. Lineage (NCBI taxonomy): Eukaryota > Metazoa > Arthropoda > Insecta > Lepidoptera > Lasiocampidae > Malacosoma > Malacosoma neustria. Next base: position 18,583,097 of record OY856382.1, on the reverse strand, counting down.
TAGCCCATTGTTGTAAAACAGGGTTGCCCACAATATATCTAATTTATATTATGAAAATTGTGGTAGTTATAGAAATTGACATGATTGATTGAGACAGTAAGTGCTTGGCCAGACTACACACGCGGGCGCGGGGCGGGCGCGGCGCGGCTACTTAAACATATGAAACCGCCCGCGTGCCCACTACGGACACTCAAATAAGGTTTCATATGTTTAAGTATGCCAAGCACTAAAAGAATCAAACAGTTTTCATTGGCAACACTGCTGTAAAAAAAATATGAATTAGGAAAATTCTGATGTTCAATGCATTACAATATATTTATTTCGTCAGAAATATTACTTATAACAGTTAATCAAATTATATCATAGTTTAAGTTAATTTAGATGAACTCCGTGAAGAAATGGTTTTGATAAGTCGAGACGCCTTTAGATTGATTACCGTCCTCAGTATTTATTTTGAGTTGTTTAGGGAAAGTACCCACGCTATGTGACCGTTTCATTGGAAAGAGTGATTTTCATGGGGCTTATGTTTTCGTCACGTAGTCAATATCCTGTAATGGAAATCTCTCATTTTATAGTGTTGTATTGTAAAGAAATGATTGAAAACCGTATTTATGAATTACTACAAGAAATAAAGAGAGGAAGGGGGAGTTTTCTCATATACTACAGATAGTCACCAAGAGAAGGAGGGAAGTCAAAATTATCAAAAATAGTTCACGTGGTTCCTTATACATGCGTATATATTAGTATATAGGGTGACTTTGACAAACTCGTCCAAATTCACACAGAATAATCTTTAGTAAAAGTTATGAGAAACGTGTATCTTAGTTTAGTATCGCATAGTACAAAAATGTTGAGTAATCAGCATCATAAAGTCATTCAAAGAACTTGCAATTTACATAATACGGCGCGAGAGTGTCAATGACCTCTCTATCGGTACAGCAAAAAACTGGCAATGACCTAGTAAGCGGGCGAGGACGGCTGTCATTGCACCGGACGAGCGAATACGCGCTACTCATTTACGCGGGAGTGACAGAGACAGGTAATAACAGGTTAACGTACGGAGTTTGCACCATATGACTATTCTGTACGATTGAATTAATTTTTTGCAATTTTTTTGCAAAAATGGGTTCCATAAATGATGTTTAGTGCGCAAAAAAAATTTTGACGGGTTTGTCAAAGTCACCCTGTATATTTATTTACAAGAGTATCTTCTTCTTCTCTTTCGTTTCGCTCTTGACAGAGCGGTCGTGGTCACGCTGAGGCACGTCGGTGGTAGAAGCGGATACAACTCCGCACGATCTCATACCATCGCTCCCTTTTGGCAGACTGACTGTCGCAGTCAGACACACGGTTTGCGGATTTCATTTGGTCAGTCCAGCGTATAGGTGACCTGCCGCGCGATCTGGTTCCTTCTACTTTTCCCTGCACTACCAGCCGTTCTATGGAGTTAGCGACTAGAAAAGTACATAAAAACTACAATGGCACTCGGGGACTGCCGCGGTAAAGCTATTGCATATCATTTTAATCAACTTATGCAATTATAATTATTTACTTATTTTTATTTATGCAGTAATTATTTTTTTTCTAAAGTATCGATGTTTTCTATCGATACTTTTTGGACAAGATATTTAGATACTCGATAGTAAAAAACTAAAACTATCGATATTACGATATCGATGTTTTTATTATCGAGTATCGATTTATCTTGTCCAAAAATATCGATAGAAAACATAGATACTTTAGAAAAAAAACATCGATAGTTGAAATACCAGATACATACATGTTAAGCGAACGCTCGGCTGAGCTACATGGTAGGTGGAGTGGGGGGTGTTAGGTTTTTTCGTTACAGAATTTCTTGATTCGGTCGCCGCGCTCAACGCCCGCGATAAAAGTTATGCAATAGCTTAAAAATATAAGTTGTGTAATATCCACAAAATAAGCTTCTCTTCTGCTTCTACCGTCTCCTTTGAGACTAGATGACGAAGTGTTAATTGAATACATTTATTATGTTTTTAATTTTAAACCAAATTCCCGTCCTACTTATCCTAACTAATATTATAAATGCGAAAGTGAGTTTGTTTGTTTGTTACGCTTTCACGCCTAAGCCGCTGAACTAATTTTGATGAACTTCGGTATAAATCATGATTGGACCTTGGAAAAGGACATATGCTACTTTTTTTCAAATTTGTTTTATTGCTGTAGGATAACAGACAGGCTGACGGAACACTTAGAATTTAGCAGTGACCGCTGCCTGTGCGTGTTTGCAACGCCAGTGGCATCACGAATACGCTGCTGTCTCATAAGGGTACAGGAACTTACGTCACTAATGCCGGAATACAACACCAATTTATTATGGCGTCATACTTAAGACCAAAGGTGGTCGCCATCTAGACGGGCTACGTAGCTTGTAGGGTGGGTTATTTTGTCTCATTTTATGACAGGCTGACGCCGGCCGTAGAGGTCAGTATTCTTTCTCCGCCCCTGCATAGATACAAGGCATATGGCAGAAAAATGTTTGCTAGGTCAACTAGTCTGTTATAATCTCTAAAAATAATCTCAAATTATTGACACCCAACATTAGTTTATAATGAATATTCCAGTCAAAGCATACAAAGACCCAATTCCTGTGACAAAGCCCTGAATTTTCTCCCTGAGATGCCTTCTAAGGAGCGGAACACACCTCTCAAAGCATTATTATATGAGAAAATATGAACATTGTTTACCTTGCTACCTTTTATCACATTTCGCAATGTACCAACAAACATACTAAAGTACTGCATGAGAAACTTCAACCTTAAAGCAATATATGATAAGGTCAAATTTTATTAGGAGGTTAAAGTTCCATGTCACTTCTTTCAGATGCTTTTTAAAATTAAATCTTATTTTGCAAACAATTACATTCCAATTGGTTTGAAGCTAATCGCTGAACTTATGTCCAACATTGCAATCGAATTTCAACTCTATAAAAATTATTTGGGGTTTAAAATAGAATGATTGAATGTTTTATACAAAATTTCATCTGATGTCTGGGACTTATCAGCTTCTCCGTTAACATTTTAGACTTTTGCATATTAATCAGAGTTGCTTTTTGATCCGTCGGTCGTATCAGAAACTCTATATATAAAAGTTATTAATTTAATCAATTTATTTTGTGTGTGTGTGTGTTTTATCTTCATTTATTTATCCAAGCATCAGTTATCGCATGATGGCTCAAGTCGGGGTGTTTATATTTAATATATATTTATTTATAAATAAAATAATAGTGTGGGTTCAAATACCACGATGGCATTAAGCGCTTAGGCCATTTTTGCCTAATTATAGCATAATTTCCATGTAGATGATTGAGGAAAACATAGTAAAGAAACCTGCATACTGATATCACCGGTATGTATCCAATCTGACTTGGACAAGTGTGGTGGGTATATTGTTCGTTCCCCTTAGGGAGAGGATCGAGCCCAACACTGGGACGCTGTTATTTATTTTATATCAGTTGTCTATTACCCATACAAGCATTCTATCCGTGCAGGGGCGGAGAAAGGATACTAACCTCTGCGGCCGGGGTCGGCCTGTCGTAGAAGGCGACAAAACAACCCTAGCTACGTGATAGGGCCCAAAGCCCGTTTGGATGGCGATCACCTTTGGTCTTAAACATGCTGCCATAATAACTTTATGTTGTATACAGGCATTAGTGACCCAAGTTACTCTATCCATAGGGGACAGCTGGACTAGATAGCACTGTGTGAATCTTTTCATGAATATTTTATGCCCTGGTAACGAGACCTTTAAGCCAGAACTGTGTGTAAGAGTACTTACATACATACCTATATATTTATCCGTGTTAAATGTTATAGTCAGTATTACCGGATTGCTTGCTTAAAAGAAAAGGAAAGACATGGTGCCTTTTTCCTTTTGCAATTGGTGGGTTAGACGTTAAGCTATATTAATAGTTAATTTGTGTCTTGTTTAAGCATTATATTATTTTTACGTATAAGAAAAAGAAAAGCCTCGGCGGGTTTTGAGGCGATCGTATAGGCTCTTATAACGAGATTAGCATTTAATTTCAAGTTTTTATAATACTCCAGTATAGATTTTATTTTGTAAAATTACTGATAAAACTTTTTTATATTTTTTACCCAAGCTACGCGGTATTATCCGTGCAGGGGCGGAGAAATAATACTAACCTCTGCGGCTGGAGTCGGCCTGTCGTAAAAAGCGACAAAACAACCCACCCTAGCTACGTAGTATGCCGCCATAGTAACAATGTGTTGTGTTCCGGCATTAATGACCCAAGTTCCTGTACTCTTATGGGACAGCAGCGTGTTCGCGATGCCACTGGTGTTGCAAACACCCATAGGCGACGGTAACTGCCAAATTCTAAGCGGGCCGTCAGCCTGTCTGCAATCCTACAGTAACAAAAGTGTTGGTGACGGTTTATCAATAGCCCGCCATGGATGTTTTTGGAAATAAAAACCAATACAACAAATATTCAACCAAAAGCCACCCTCTAAATCAATTCCAGTTAACATTATGAGTTATTGGCTAATCGTTAATGTGGCAACGGGTCCATAAATTATTTTTATTAAACTTACATTGTTTCCCCAAAGGAAATATAAGGGCAATTTTTCTTTTGAAAAACAAATTAATTTAGTCAATTAAAGCTACCTTCAAAACTTTTTTAATTATGTAAATTAGTTTTGGAGAAATTTATTCGTTCGAAAGGGATAAAGCACTCCGGCACCAAAATTAAAACTTCAAACATTCCACCAGACACCAAGCGAGCAAAATACGAGTATAACCACGCTGTCCTTTTCGTAGGCCATAATTAAGGGGACTATTCGTCTCGCAAGCTCTAAGACTATGAAGGGCATTTTTAAAGATAGGAGTTTATAGAGACCCTATGGGTACATCACTGATTCGCTATATTCACGTGTAATACTTCCCAATCTACCTGTACAACGTACACACTCATCCGTGACTCTTATGATTTGACAGTGACATTTGACATGTATGTATGTATAGACAAACAAGACATAGATCAAATCAAATACATTCAATTTGAATAAGAAAACAATGTGTCAATTTGAAAATAATTGATTATAGACTTAGGCTATGAAAAGCTAGAATGAAATTAAGATAAACGCTTAGAAGAACTTTTTATACATTTTTTTTTATTGCTGTAGAACTGCAGACAGGCTGACGGCCCGCTTAGAATTTAACAGTCACTGTCACCTATGGGTTTGCAACGCCAGTGGCATTGCGAACACGCTGCTGTCACATAAGGGTACAGGTACTTGGGTCACTAATGCCGGAACACAACGCAAGGTTATTATGGCGGCATACTTAAGACCAAAGGTTGCCATCCAGACGGGCTTGCGGCCCTACCATGTAGCTAGGGTGGGTTGTTTTGTCGCCTTTTACGACAGGCCGACCCCAAGCAGAGGTTAGTATTCTTTCTCCGCCCCTGTACGGATAAAAACAAAAACATTTGAGAGAAGACTGTATTTAGAAACGATTTGGCATTTAGGAGCTGAAATTAAACCTACTGAGGTGGCTCAATACACTTATATCTTCTGTAAAGTATCCATATATACTTCATTTACATTCACACTCTTCCCAAGCCCATAAAAATATCAAAATCAGACTGCATCTGAAACAAAATCTACTTTTTATTATAAAACATTTATATTTCCAACAGTTACTTGGATTTCATCAACCTCATGGCGTACGATTTCCACGGAAAATGGGAGAGGGAAACTGGTCACAACGCTCCCCTGTACTCTCCGTCCTCTGACTCTGAATGGAGGAAACAGCTGTCTGTCGACCATGCTGCACATTTGTGGGTAAAACTAGGAGCTCCCAAGGACAAGATTATTGTTGGTAAGCACAATTAATTCATGTAATTATTCTATAGTAGTATTATATAGTATATATAGTAGTATATGTGTAACGTAGTGCTAAACCGCGCCGTACACGAGAATGCGTACTACGGCAACTTTTCTACGCCCCCCTGTATTCACGTTAGTGAAAAAAGTATCAGTCCAAGGCACTATAAGGTCTTATTTCTCTAGCAAGACATAAAAAACTATAATAAGATGACATAACATTGCCCACATAACTCGTAAATACGAGTTGAAAATAGAAAATTCTAATTTCATAAATACACGAAAAAAGTCATTTCATTGTGAAACATAAGACCCTTTACCTTCTAAATTGAACAATATTGTACGATCATAAATCAATACCCTTCCATTAAAGGTATGCCGACCTACGGTCGTAGTTTCACCCTTTCAAACCCTGACAACTTCAAAGTGAACTCTCCGGCTAGTGGAGGCGGTAAAGCGGGCGAGTACACGAAAGAGAGTGGCTTCTTGGCTTATTATGAGGTAAGGTACCTGTTAATATTAACACGAATAATGTAAATATTAAGTTATTATAAAATTATATAGCAAGGTATATCTGAATGTATTTCGTGCTTACGAATTCAGACGGCAGCTACTAGATCAAATATTAAATTCTTCAAATAAATGTATAGTTTTTTTATTGTTTTTATTTCTTTCTAATAGTTCAAAAATGAAATCCCAAAATAATGGGATTTCAACGTATATTTTACGTTCACTGTATCGGATCATTTATTTTATTAAACTCTACAATTCGTATGAATTGAAAAAGAATTTGTCAAGCAAAATTTTTATTTGTTATAAAAACGAAATAATGAAATTGGAATTGATCTCAATTTTTTTATAACTACTATCATATTAAAACTCTCATCTAAAACTCTTTGTATTTCAATTGTGATATATTCTAAAATATTTTAAAATTATTTTTTATACATTTAAATCTTTTTATAATGCCACTACTAAATCCAAACTCGTTATTTTTTTTTTTTTATTAACAAGCAACGGAACAAATCAAATTAATAAATATCTCTTACTTTAAAACATGTTATTCTAAATTGAATCTATTTGCTCCCAACTCTCAAGAACGATAAGTGAACATAAATATTTTTTATTGCTGTAGGACACCAGACAGGCTGAAGACCCACTTAGAATTTAGCAGTTACCGTCGCCTATGGATATTTGCAACACCAATGGAATCACGAACACGCTGCTGCCCCATAAGGGTACAGGAACTTGGACCACTAATGCCGGAATACAACACAAAGTTATTACGGCGGCATACTTAAGACTAAATGTGGTGACTAGGGTGGGCTGTTTTATCGCCTTTTACGACAGGCCGCAGAGGTCAGTATTCTCTCTTCGCCCCTGCATGGATAAAAATATCATCTAAACTAACGGATAAAAGTAAATATCTATCTACGCAGGTCTGTGAAATACTTCGCAACGGGGGAGCTTATGTGTGGGATGATGAAATGAAGGTGCCGTACGCGATCTCCGGCGACCAGTGGGTTGGTTTCGATGATGAGAAATCTATCAGGAATAAGATGAGGTGAGAAAAATATATCTACTCAAATAAGTGGCAAATATTTGCTCTGATTGGAAATTATATAATTATAATTCTCACTCACGAAGTTATTTCCATGTGGCAAATGGAATCAACGAGCATCGTACCGATAGTAGTGTCAGTAAACGGGCTTATAGCGATCGACAAACCACTAGAGAGGCTTTTTCTAGGTAAATAGGTGAAGGGTCGGTTACAGAAGGCGGTTCTCCTGAGCATGACACGTATAGTGATGAGATTATTAGGAAATGTAAAAATTAGAAAAGAAAATAAAATAAAATAAGAAAGATAATAATTTAGACTTTTTATGAAATAAAAACCAGTAGGTATCATAAAATACAACATACAATTGGTGGACATCCCGACCAGAACAAATGATTTGTGTGTATGAGTTGATTCGCAACTAACATCCGAAAAACGTACATTTATATAAAAATGTACTGTGATATTTCATACAACTCCATCTAGTGTTAAAGTTAGTAGCATAGCACTGTGTTATGGGTACTAGACAGCTAATACATATACTACTCATTTATATTTCTTTTGTAAATATATAAATAATATACATAAACACACACACGCGGGATGAGAATCAAATCCGTGACCTTTACAGCATTCCGACGTACGTTTGCTGTTACGCTACACGACCCTCTTGTATACTCTGAACCAGCCGTATTGTATGAAAATATATATTAATCACAATACTCAGCGTTATATTTTATTTGTTTAGATGGATCAAGGACAATGGCTTCGGTGGCGCTATGGTGTGGACCGTCGACATGGACGACTTCAGCGGCAGCGTTTGCGGTGGCGACGTCAAGTACCCACTCATTGGAGCTATGAGGTTTGTGTCATTAAAAGCCTATTCTTAACAAAATGGCGTAAATTTTCGGTGTTAAAAGAATTACACGTGAACAGTAGCATGTGAAGAGCGCGTTTTTAAATATTACTACTTCAAACCATCCATACTGATATCATAAACGTAAAAGTAAGTTCGTCTATTTGTCTCTTAGATTTTCACGCTTAAACCGCTGAATCAATTTAATGAATCTCGGTATAGAGATGGAATGGACCTTGGAGAAGGACATAAGTTATTTTTTTTTAAATTCATATAGCAGAATAACGTTTGCCAGGTCAACTAGTGTAAAATAAATTCTCTGAAGAAACATAAATTGAAAAATGGTTTTAATCATAAGTACCTTATACATATCATATTAAATCCGTAAAGGAACAATTGGTATTGATGTGAAGCTGAAAAACAGATTTTATCTGTGCAGGGACGGAGAAAGAATGCTGACCTCTACGGCCGGGGTCGGCCTGTCGTAAAAGACGACTAAGCAAACCACCCTAGCTACGTGGTAGGGCCACAAGCCCGTCTGGATGGCCACCACTTTTAGTCTTAAATATACCGCCATAATAACTTTGTGTTGTGTTGCGGCATTAGTGACCCAAGTTCCTGTAACATTAAGGGACAGCAGCGTGTTCGCGATGCCACTGGCGTTGCAAACACCCATAGGCGACGGTAATTGCTAAATTCTAAGCGGGCCTTCAGCCTGTCTGCTATTCTACAGCAATAAAAAAATTATAGAGCTAACGTTCGTAATGTACAGGGTTGTTTTGTCGCCATTTACGACAGACCGACCCCGGCCGCAGAAGTCAGTATTCTTTCTCTGTCTCTGCATGGAAATAAGTAATGTTAACCTAGTAATGATATTCACAGATTACTTATGAGTCCCAATTAATATCGGTAGGAAAGTATACATTAAAAAATAAAATATATATTTAGCTGGTGGTATAAACTAGGCAAATCAATAGTCAAATCAAACAATAGTTTGATAATGAGTCGAATTTGAGTCAAGGTTATCACAAAGTAATATTTGAAGTACTGCTAATAACCTTCCTTTTTATCGTTTTGTTTTTAGGTGCCTGGCAGCGGTACAATATTTAAAACTCTCTCTAAGCAAATTAAAATATGCCTTGTGTGACTATCCAATCATTATAAATACTATTATTAATCACCCTTAAGATACTACATAAACTGAAGCCGATGAAATTAAAGAATTAATATGAGATATTACAAATTTAATCACCGCACTACGACATGGGGTATTTTAAAAAGGGAGTCATAAAATTCCTTCGCGGACGGCAGTGGGTTGGCCCCTGGCGTCGCAGACATCCATGGGCGACGGTAACTGCTTGTTACTGAGTGGGCCGTCAGCCTATCTGCAGTTCCACAGCAATAAATTTAAAAATAATTAAGAATCCTCCGGAATTTTACCTCAAAACCAAGCTGTATCATCATATATCTATACTACAAGTATATACGTAATACAATTCAAAATATATTAAGATATGTATTAGCTAATTTTAGAAAATGATAGGAGAAAATATGTTTGCATACCTAATTCTTCAATCTCAATTTCTAGGGAAGAACTCCGTGGTATCTCCCGTGGTAAGGACGCGAAAGACGTTGACTGGGCATCAGTAGCTGCCAGCGTGGTAATTGAAGTAACGGAGATGCCTCAGCCAATCAAGATAAGCCTTTCTGAAGTTTTGAACAAAGTTAAGAAACCAGCCAAGACCGTCATTGTGAGGAACAACAACGCAGCCATTTTTGATAAGAACAGTAAGTAAATGTTGTTCATTTCAATCATTATAATAATATTATGACGTTATGATTATTGGCAATAAAATTAGGAGCTCTTGTCAATACTTATGAACTTGTAGAAGAAATTGATACATGTTAAGCAACTGAGATCGCAGAACCATCTAGCCACAGACAAATGTCAAAAAAATATTTCATTCCAAGGAAAATATGATCATTATTAATTCAATCGCACAGAATAGTCATATGGTGCAAACTCCGTACGTTAACCTGTTATTACCTATCTCTGTCACTCCCACGTAAATGAGTAGTGTGTATTCGCTCGCCCGGTGCAATGACCGCCATCCTCGCCCGCTTACTAGTTTATTGCCAGTTTTTTGCTGTACCGATGGAGAGGTCATTGACACTCTCACGCCGTATTATGTAAATTGCGAATTCTTTGAATGACTTTATGATGCTGATTACTCAACATTTTTGTACTATGCGATACTAAACTAAAATACACGTTTCTCATAACTTTTACTAAAGATTCTTCTGTGTGAATTTGGACGGGTTTGTCAAAGTGACCCTGCATATACGCGTCGACTTGAGAACCTCCTCCGTTTGTTTCGTCGGTTAAAAATAAAAAAGGAATTGGTTCCTTTTTTATTATTACGAGTATTATATCTAATGTCTGGGTTATGCCTGCCAGTATTTTCTTCCAACTCTCGTATATTATGCTACTCATGGTAATAATAGAAAACTAAAATAATTTTTAAAAGACGGTATAACGTACATACGAGTACATTCAATGCATTGAGCGACGAGATTTAATTCAAAAACTAACGAAAAGCAATTTTAAAGCTATAGACTAACTTCAGATTGAAACTCAAAAGAATATAAATCAAATCCGCTCCATCTCGAAGCTTTATATAAAACTTTTTAACTAAAACTTGTGAGAACGGATCTTTTGATTGATAACCTCAGTGCGAATGAGAATGAATTTAATCGTGACATTAACGGTTCGTAACTTACGAGTGGCCGTGAAAGTTGCTTTTTGATTTATTTTCACCTTATTTGAAATTGTTTATGCTAGTAACTTTGACTGTTAGGCTAAATTGTTGATTGACCAACTTTTTTCGCCGCGACACCTTTATCTGTAAAAAAATATTTCGCAGCGCACGTAGCGATTTAGAGAAAACGGGGCAAATTTAATAATCTTATTTAATGCGATTATTGAAAATGAATTGATGTAATTTTAATTATTTTGTTTGTTTATGGAAAGTTTAATTATTTAATTACCCTTAAACGACTTTAACTGTATTACCTACCTACATGGAGACAAAGTAAAAGAAAAAAACAGTAGACCTTTCACTGCAGCCTTGTCAACTACGTTGTTATTTTTAGCCAACTTTTTTAATCACCCGCGGTACCCCTGGCGTATGCTCGCAGTGTACCGCGACATTTAGTTTAAGAACATCTGGCTTAAATATCGCTTAAGCAGATCGGGTCTGGCATACAGATCTATTTACATAGTTGAGATTTTACGGGATACTTGAAAATTTGCATGCACTTGGCGCAATGTTTTTGAGTGCCTCACTCAATGGCAGTTTTAACTAAGCACATATTTGATTGCACTCTGTCTCCAACTTCAAACTCTATCATTACACAATCACAATTCCAATAAAAGTATTTATTTTATATGCATATGGCATGAGAAAATCTGCCTAATAGGTATATGGCATAGAAAGCGGGCCAAAAAATAATATACTAACATGCACGTGTGGTGAATAAAAAAATCATGTAGAAATCAACACACCGAGGTCAACTACATGGTCTACTACTTCTAAGCTCAATCAGAGTGACATGACCTGTTATTACATGAACTCCTCCTTGCAGGGAAGTAGGAATACTGACCCATGTGGCCGGAGTCGGCCAGTAATAAAAACTTGAACTCGACTTAAAAAGTCTGAACAACCACCCCTGATTTCTAACTATACGCCCATAATAACCTTGTGTTGTGTTCTGGTATAAGTGACCGCGTTCTAGTACACCTATTCGTACAGCAACGTGTTAGCATTGCCCCTGGCATACATACATCTTTAGGCTTTTAATTATTATATAGTGCTAAATATGTTATTATATAACGGGCCCCCAGCCTGTCTGCTGTACCAAAGCAATAAAAAAAATATGATTGGTTTAAACCAAACCTTGTAAATTATTTTCTTTCACAAGTTTGAATACGATAACAATAGGCAGTTGACGTCTAAGTTCCGTTGTATTTGTCATCACAAAATATAGGGCACACCACAAGAGCCGCCTTTAAGCCCTTTAAGGCTTAACAGCTGCCAAAGAATGTGACGTAGTTGCTAAAAGTTTGAAACATCGAATGCTTTTACGTTTGAGTGTTGGCAAGGCCAGAGTAATGTGAGCCATGGCTCGTTTGGCGATGGTCCCTTGAAACAATATTGTTTGTTATGTCCAACATTTTGAAATTTTTGTGCTACTTTGCAAAATTTTGAATTATTTCACTAAATATTATTCAAAATTTTATTTATTTTGTAAGAGGTTAAGTTTTAAGAAGAAGGTTAAGAAAATATTTCTGAAAATTTAACATATTAATGTTAAATTTTCAGAAACATTTTCTTTAATGTATATTTATCTTAAAGGAAAAAAACGGGTTCGTTTTTAGTACACTAATTTTATACACATTATCACAAAACTTTTATTATATAATCAGTACTTATTGACTACTTCTTTATTTATTAGAGGAATGCCTATTACGAGAAGAATTTCTGGAAGTTATCAGTTTTCTGGAATTCTGGTTTTCTGGATGCTCTAGATGTAATAAATTTAATGTTTTAGCACACTTTGATACGCTTGCGAAGGTCACGGCTTGGATTCCTGTCTGTCTAGGTATTTATGTATAAGATATATTTATCTACAAAAAAGAGTATATATGTAGTATATTCGTTATCTAGCACTCATAAGACAAGTGCTATGCCAGTTACTTTGGGACTAGATGACGCTATGTGAATTGTATTATTTATGTCAATTATTTATTTCAATAATATATTTGTATGAATAATAGAAGTGATTATTTTAAGGTAATAAAGTTTGCTATTCTATTGCTGGTTCAGTAGTAGTTATTTATGTGACCTTGCACGGTCGGATGTTTGATTTCCAAACAGGATAAATATTTTATGATTTGCAAATAGTTAATTCTGCTTTAGGTATACGTCCATCATTTTAGATTTGTTGAAAATTCCTGCAATATAAACGATTTGACCAACAGAAATCAAAATCTTCTCTTCTTAAAAAGTCTTCAAAAATTTTAACTGTCTCAAATGAAAATATTTTTCCAAAATGGCCTCAAAATTGAGAATGAAGGGAGACCAAAATATAATGGTTAAGCGTCACGGGTTTTCTGATTTAATGCTGACATGTTTAGAGCCCCTTGAAAATCTTTTAGGTGCGAGGAACTTGCTTTTTGGTTATAAATATTATGTCAAGGTCTTGGGGCTTAATTGAAAGTTTCCCAAAAGTATGTAAATCTGGGTGTTTTAGTACCTTATTGTTTTGACAGTTTGAAAATTTATTTACGTAAAATTAGATTTTCTTTTTTATGCCGCTTGCTGCCTCTCCCCACCACTTTCACAAGGAGATGTAAATTAAATAAATAATCCTTTCACTAGAGCAGTAAAAGAAGAGCTAGTAGCAGAAGTAACTGTATTAGAAGGTCAGGTGGTAACCGTCCCTATAAAAATAACTACCTCATATAACTAGCTTTTTGCTGTGAAAAAAGTTATGTTTTAGCTTCGAAAGAAGAACGAAAGAAAACGCTGTAAAAATAAATATCCTATAATAAATCACATGGTGCCACCTAGTCCCACAGCGTTTGAGTTATAGTACTAAAAAAATAAAAGACAATGCCCATTTGTGCCCCAGAAATGCCCAGATAAAGTATATTACAAGATTGCTCTAATAAATAAAAACTAGAATTATGTCGTTAATTTTAAATCATATGAAGCCCTGGATAAAAAATTTTAAAAAATAAGACGTTCTTGTTGACATTGCAGTACGTATCATCGTTTCAATCATTAATTCATGCTTATTTATTACGGTCTGGAATCACGTCCAAATAACTGACATGTTTATCTGGTAACATACAGATAAGTATATAAAAGAACACTGATCTGGCTTAGCTTGTGTGATGATCATGAAGTTCCTAGTGAAAAACTAATAGCAATGCTGTCTGTCAACGATAAAATGTATAAAGGACGTTATCATGTTTAATGTCCAATATCTTTTGAACCGGTGCTTTATATGACATTAAATCTACATATCATATAAATACTGTTAAAAAGTTATCATATGACATAGAGTTGAAATTTGGGCATTGCATGGCATTGCTGACATTCAGCTCCATACTAATACGGGCATGGTCCTTTACCAAAGCCAATTACGCCATGAAAGATTTCGCCCTCGAAAAAGAACACCAATTAAGATAATATTTTGTTATCATAAAATTTAAAAATAAAATAAAACTGTTTCATATTTTCGATCTTTCGAGATCAATTTAACTATATATTTTTGTATTAGAATTTTTTTTCTAATTCTAAGCACTTATTATTAAAACTGCATTTTGATTATTTTTGTTGACGTAAATTTTCCAACAAAGTTTTCACTGACTATTCTAAATTTAAAAATCAATTTAATCTAACATCCATTTCAGTTTTAAAAAATATTCTAGTTATTTACACATACATTATATACAATAGGTGTTCAATAAATAGTAATAATGCAATACATTCTCCTTGGAAAGAAAAAAATTAATACTGGCGGGCATAACCCAGACATTAGATATCTAATATATAAAATTCTCGTGTCACAGTTTTCGTTGCCATACTCCTCCGAAACGGCTTGACCGATTTTGATGAAATTTTTTGTGCTTATCCGGTATCTATGAGAATCGGCCAACATCTATTTTTCATCCCCCTAAATGTTAGGGGTGACCCACACCCAAATTTTTTTTTAATTTTTTGACATTTTATTATTTATATGGCAGAACAACGTTTGCCGGGTCAGCTAGTAATAATAATAAAAAAGAAATAAATTCACTTTTGTTTTTTTTTTAATAGAAGTCATTCGCTTGCGTCGTGTCGGAACGTGTTCTTAAAAATAGATAAAATTGATGTTCGCGCGGTAATAAAATATCTCTGCTTGAAAAATTTTACTACAGAGCTGGTAAATCAAGATTTGAGAGCAACATTAGAGGTTCATGCTCTTCTATATTCTACGGTTGCGGATTGGTGTGCCGAGTTCAAGGAAGAGAGAGAAGAGTTGACGAAGAACCTTCATTAACGACGACCCCGCACAGGACGCCCTACATCGGTATTGACTGAACAAATGAATAAAAATGGGTTTGTTTTATATTAGAAAAAATGAAGTTTTCTATAGGAAGTGTCCACAACCATTTGGGTATAAAAAAGTCAGCGCGCTGGGTGCCCAGAATGCTTTCTGACGCGCAGAAACAAACGAGAATGAGAATTACATAAAACTATTTGGGTGTGGTACAACAAGATCTTGACCGATTTTTGGATGAAACATGGCTTCACCATTATGGTCTGGTAACGAAAAAACAGTCCATGACCTGGAAAAGATCGTCATCTCCAACTCCGAACAAATTTAAGGTGATTCCATCCGCCGGTAAGGCCATGGGCTGTTTTTTTTCTGAGCCAGCCAAGGGGTGGTAATGATTGAATACCTTAATCATAGAGCCATTATTACGGGGACTTAACACGCAGGACAAATAAAAAAGTTGTGTGAGGAAATACGCAAGCAACGGCGTGGCAAACTCGCTAAAGTTGTTTTGTTTCACCAAGATAACGACCCCGCGCACAAGTCCAGAGTTGCGATGGCTGCCATTCAAGAAGCTGTCTTCGAATTGATGGAACATTCTCCATATTCACCGGACCTAGTTCCTAGTGATTTCTACCTATTTTCGTGGTCAACCGAACATCTCAGGGGTGATAAATTTGAAGATGATGACGCAGTTGTCGCCGCGGCATACGATTTTTAAGGGATCAGGAAGATTTTTTAAAAAAGGGAATTTTAGTTCAAAAAAAAGATATACAAAATGTATAAACCTGAAAGTTGACTACGTCGAAAAATAAAATAACATTTAATAAATGATAATTGCGTCATACTTATTATTACTTTTTATTAAACACCCCTAGTATACCTGAAGAGATAAAAGAGACAGTAATAAACTTAGCAACACGTATTAGTTAGTACTTAATTTTATTTACTTCATTATTCCTTAATTGTTTACAGAGCGTGAACCACAGATTCTTTGCTACCTGACCGCCTGGTCATCAAAGCGACCCAGCGCCGGACGTTTTATGCCCGAAGACATCGATCCTCAACTCTGTACCCATATTATTTATGCTTTTGCTACACTCAAGAACCACAAACTGGCTGAAGCTGATGATAAAGATGCTTTCTTAGCTGCTGCTGATATGTATGACAAAGTCATCGCTCTGAGAGAGAAGAATCCTAACTTGAAGGTAAGAAATAACTCTTTTGATAGATTTTAATAGAGGAAGAACCAGTTTCATCTTTTTATCTATCCCGAGGAAACCGAATTACCAATACCACGCTGGACTCCAGGAGGAAACATAGTTATGTCGACCTCACTGTTTTAACTCTATGGCCGAGATTCGGCCAGCGGCGGTCGCAACTATACTGGTGTTACAAGAGTAAGATGGCTAAGAAGCCATGCAGGATCAGCTTTGAATCAACTGCGCGGTCACTCTAGGATTTCCTAGAAGAACAAGTTTCACCTAATTAGCTGATTTAGTCACAAAGCAGAAAAAAATACCTGCTTTTTAGATCAATATCTTTTTTTGACTTTTGAACTGTGAAAGTGGATTTCGGCCAGGCTCCTCAATCGACAGGAATATCGAATCCAATCAGACAACGTTCTTTTTCTGTCTGTGAACTATAAAAATCAGTAATCCATTTATTGCTTTTTAAGAAGCACTAGGAACAAACTAGGCATGTTTAGTACCGAATCTATATAATTTTAAAAATCAAATTATTCATTTTAATTTAAAAATACTGACCATCAAAATGGTTACATTATTTTTCATGCTAGTCGAGTTCTATAACTGAAGCCATTTATTTAATAAAAGCTCCTCTCTCTTCTTCTGCTTTTTCTGCCGATTGCATACAAACCTGTTACTCTGGAGCTTGGCATGGCATAGGCATGCTGATAGTATGCCTTGTGGCATATCGGCCTCATATGAGGCTTTAACAATGAGGCGCACGAATTTTAAATGATAAGGTAAAATCTGTTGTATAATATTAGATAATAACTCCTTCCAGATACTCCTGGCAATCGGAGGTTGGGCATTCGGGTCAACTCCCTTCAAAGAACTCACGTCCAACGTATTCCGTATGAACCAGTTCGTCTACGAAGCCATTGAATTCCTCAGAGACTACCAGTTCAATGGATTGGACGTTGATTGGGAATATCCAAGGTTTGTGAATCATTCATCATATTCATCATCATCATCATTTATTTAAGCACTGCCGCTCTTGTCCGTGAAATTTCCATTCCTATTAACAAAGCGCCTTTTTCTTGACTTCTTGATACAACATGATGTCGTCCAGTCTTTCTTTTACTTGCTCCATAACTATCCTTCTTGGTTTCTCTTTCATCCGCTTTCATTCAATTCTCCCTTCTATGGTAGTTTTGATTGGATCGTCGTGTCGTATCAACTGTCCCAGCATCTGTCCTCATCTGTTCTAATAAATGCAACTTTTTTATACTGGTATATCTATTCTTCTTTTATCATCTTCTATTAGCATTTTATTCCCATGACATCCAATGCTTTCACTTTGCAGGCTGGCCATGGTTCAGTATTGTGGTAGATTCAATCTGCTGCGTGTAATTTTGTTTGGATGCCTTTTCGTAACAGAGTTTAGATAGAATAATAATAACACCCTGTAAGATAGTTTCATGCCTTGAGAGAACAGGCAGTATAACACACCTTTCCAAGGTGTTTCAGTGGGTTACCCATTACATACGCCATGAATGCCAACGTGGCAACTAAGATATAACACACCTTTCCAAGGTGTTTCAGTGGGTTACCCATTACATACGCCATGAATGCCAACGTGGCAACTAAGATATAATATTAAACAAGAAAACCTCTAGGTCGGTCTACGCGTGTAATACTTGGATACTACGAGTATGTAATTAGGGAGAAGACATGTTACTTCATTAGGTTTATACGTGTAACTTCTGTGGCTGCAGTTCCCCGAAAAGGAAAATAGAATGATGCTTTTACTTTGTTATTTGTAAGCTATTACAATATTTTTTCTTGTTATAAGGAATAGTTATCTTTTCGCATCTTACAAGGACATGGTCAACACAAATTAATGTAAAAGCGAGAATGACGATTACGCGAATTTTTTTACCAAAACTACCTTACGGTGTGAAAAAAATATTGTTATTGAAATGTACACCTGGCGAGATAAGTTTCAATTTCTCGAGCTATGTTTTTCCGCCGTATCTACCTGTGCAGAGTCTTAAGGTATTAATGATATAATAGCAAAAAATACATTTATAATAAAATAAATAATGATAATTATAATAAAAATATGACAAATTATAAATGACGAACAAATAAATAATAAATTTAGCTGTGTGCGGTGCCTACATATTGATTGCTGAAATTAAATTATGAAACGTTATAATTATTGTTTAACCAAATATATTATTTCATTAATTTTCAGAGGTGCCGACGATAGAGCTTCGTACGTTTCTCTTCTGAAAGAACTCCGACAAGCGTTTGAAGGTGAAGCTAAGACGTCCGGCCAACCTCGTCTCCTCTTATCTGCAGCTGTGCCTGCCTCCTTCGAAGCTATCGCTGCTGGCTACGATGTGCCTGAGATCTCTAAATATTTGGTAAGAACTAAATCTTAACTTTTTTTATTCGTGCAGGGGCGGAGAAAAAATACTGGTACCTCTGCGGCTGGGGTCAGCCTGTCGTAAAAACCGACAAAACAACCCACCTTAGCTCCATGGTGGGGCTCCAAGCCCGTTTGGATGGCGACCACCTTTGCTCTTAAGTATGCCACCATAATAACTTTGTGTTGTGTTCCGGCATTAGTAACCCAAGTTCCTGTACCATTATGGGATAGCAGTGTGTTTACAATGCCACTGGCGTTGCAAACACCAATAGATGACGATAACTGCTAAATTCTACGTGGGCCGTCAGTCTGTCTGCTGCTCTACAGCAATAAAAAAAGGTTCCTTAATATTTGTTATTGCAAATCAAAATAACACGATAATAGTGTGTATTTATTGGTTCTATCAATTCCTAACAGATGACGTTGCAAGTTAACTCATCAATACAACTCTTTAACATAGATTGAAATCTAGGTTATTGAAGACAACCGGAAGATGGGGTTGTTTTACTATTTTCATATTATAAATTCTATGCCACGACATTAAAATTTATGTTCACTACATCGCGGTACTATTTTATTTTTTTATAATGAGTCACAAAAATGCAGGGTTTTATCCGTGCAGGGGCGGAGAAAGAATAACTAACCTCTGTGGCCGGGGTCGGCCTGTCGTAAAAGGCGACAAAACAACCCACCCTAGCTACATGGTAGGGCCTCAAGCCCGTCTGGATGGCGACCACCTTTGCTCTTAAGTATGCCGTCATAGTAACCTTGTGTTGTGTTCCGGCATTAGTGACCCAAGTTCCTGTACCCTTAAGGGACGGCAGCGTGTTCGCGATGCATTGCAAACACCTATAGGCGACGGTAACTGCTAAATCCTAAGCGGGCCGTCAGCCTGTCTGCTGTCCTACAGCAATAAATTACTTTCCATAATGTGCGCAGTCTTGTGCCTACCGATCTCTTCCTGATAATCCATAATAGTTCAATTGAAAATATTTTTAGGATTACATCAACGTTATGACCTACGACTTCCACGGTCAATGGGAGCGCCAGGTTGGCCACAACAGCCCACTTTTCCCCCTCGAAAGTGCTACCAGTTACCAGAAGAAACTCACTGTGGTATGTAATTGTTTTTTTGTAAGTGTTGTACCTCAATTGGTCTAAGATTGATCAAGAATCTTGGATTAATCCAGAAGAGCGCTGGGAACACAAGACGTGGACCGATATCCATCTGGACCACGAAGTCAGCTTATTCGGGGTTTTTAGAGGGTAGTCTTACGGAGTCTCACACCCAATTCCCAATTGAAGGAATAATTTTTAGCTCTATTATAATGTAGACAACGTTTAATCTTTATTAAATAATTATTGTATTTTAAACATATTTAAATTCATTTTTTTTTGTTAATCCCACTATCCTTAATTTAAATTGATTGAAAATTATTTTTTCCTTTTAGTTTGATTTTTTATAAAAGCATATTTTTTTAGTTTTTTATTAACTATAATTTTTCAAGATATAATATGTTTCAATAGTTATTTTTGGAGTGAAGTTTAAACTGCAATTAATATCTATAATATTATTTCGGTTTAATCATATGTTATGTTGACTTTTCTGTGCCATTTTGTTATTGAACTTTTAAAAGTTTCACGTTTGTTCGTGACATTACTCCACGGGGCTAGCGGAAGACCAGCGCTGATTTTATATCTAAAATCAGCATATGCTGAGCTAGTCCCAATTTAGGACAGTTTTCTAAGTGGGTTATTAATGTATGTATGTGTATTATGGTGTCCTAAATAAAATGTTTTCTTTCTTTCTTTCTTTCTATATTTAGGACTATTCAGCTCGCGAATGGGTCCGTCAAGGTGCTCCGAAAGAGAAGTTGATGATTGGTATGCCAACATACGGAAGATCCTTTACCCTTGTTAATGAAACACAATTCGATATCGGCGCTCCAGCATCTGGTGGTGGTAAGTTTGAAAATTAAGCATAAGGAAAATATTTTTTAATATATTATATATACAATGACAATTCATACAAAGTCATCTATTCCAGAAGAAAGCATTAGAACGCTTGCTTTATAGGTATTAGGTAGACAACCAATATAATTTTTTTAATATATACATAAACATACTCGCACATATTCAAGAGCCGTATTTGATGCAAAAGTCTATTGAATATGGACAAAAGGACGAACCCTACCAAGGACTATGTAAAGATCTTATGGCTTTAGTAGCAAAGAAGCTTGGAATCAAATGTTTGTATTTATTTATTTTCTGTTGTCGTTTATTCGTTTAGGATGCGTATCGGATGTATTTTTAATAATGTATATATAATACGAGTATTATTATACTTATTTATTTATGCAGTTATTTTAGTAGTCAAAGTACTTACGGAACAGTCAAACTTCGTCTGTTTTAATTTCATCAATTAAAACAGACAAGTAATAAAAATGATTTCATTTGTTCCATGCAAATTACGTCTTTACGCACTCTAATTTCATAGCATGAAAGTAATAAGGTTATAAATTAGTTTGAGGTTATAATTACCTTTATCATACAACATACTCGGGTCGCTTATCGAACTTAGATCGATTTCGGTCACCTATCGAACAAAACAAAGTTGTTTTGTGTTTATTTTGATATTTCATAAGAGAGTTACTTTTAGAATCTATTATTGGGTCTGCTAGTATGATGCCTACAAGACTTGCTAGCCGGATAATCCTATAAACTGGACAGAATTTCACGCAGTTTCTTCTTAAACTGTAAATGAAAAGAAAGTACTTATATGAAATATTTTATACCTTAATTCATGAATGATAAATAACAAAGTAACCGACATAGCCCGGATGATTGCAAAACTGAAGTGGCAGTGGGCTGGGCACATAGCTCGAAGGACTGATGGCCGTTGGGGCAGAAAAGTCCTCGAATGGCGACCGCGTACCGGAAGACGCAGTGTTGGTAGGCCCCCCACAAGATGGGCCGATGATCTGGTCAAGATCGCCGGAATAGGTTGGATGAGGGCAGCGCAGGACCGATCATCGTGGAGATCTTTGGGGGAGGCCTTTGTCCAGCAGTGGGCGTCTTCCGGCTGAAATGATGATGATTATGATGATAATGAAGATAAAAATTTTAAAACACTACAGTATAAGTAATTCTAAGAACAATGGCTAGTTGGAAACGAAAGAAAATTACGTAACCAAGCGTAATTAATAACCTTGTGTTGTGCTTCGGCATATGTGACCCAGATTCCAGTTCCCCCAAATATATAACAGCGTGTTAACGATGCTTCTGGCGTCACAAATATGTATAGGAGACGGTCACTGCATACTAAGTGGGCCATCAGCCTATCTGCTGTTCCCGCATGGATCTGATGATGAGGTAACGTGAATGATAAGTAACATTTTGTTTACAGGAAAGGCTGGTAAATTTACTAACGAAGCAGGCTTCATGTCGTACTACGAAATCTGCGACTTCCTCAGAGAAGACAATACTACTCTTGTTTGGGATAACGAGCAGATGGTGCCATTCGCTTACAGAGATGATCAGTGGCTCGGCTTTGATGACGAGAGATCTCTTAAAACCAAGGTAAAGTTATGTTGTAATAAAATACTTTAAAAACTGCTGTTGTATTTTGGCATAATAATTTTAATTAATTTCAGAACAATAGCAAACAGGCTGACGGTTCACTTAGAATTTAGCAGTTACCGTCGCCTATGGGTGCTTGCAACGCAAGTGGTATCGCGAACACGCTGCTATCCCATAAGGGTACAGGAACTTAGATCAATAATGCCGGAACACGCAAGGTTATTACGGCGGGATATTTACGACCAAAGGTGGTCGCCATCCAGACGTGCTTAGGGCCCTACCACGTTGCCAGGGTTGTTTTGTCGCCTTTTACGACAGGCCGACTTCGGCCGCAGAGGTCAGTATTCTTTCTCCGCCCCTGCACGGATAAAATATAGTAGCTGCTAAGTGTTATGGATACTAAATAACTGAAATACTTTAGTATATTTTTCTTCACAAAATCAAGACTCGGGTCAGGAATTAAACATGTGACCACATGGCGTATGATTTAAAATATGGATCTTCTTCATGTCATTTGTTAATTTTCACTAGCCAATCACTTGCTTGGGCAAAATTATCAACTTTTAAAATTGGTTTTTATTCACAAACTAGCCGATCACGCTCGCTCTGATGGGCGAATAACAGCCAAAAGTAAATCGAAAAAATGGGAAAGGGTCAATGGAATCCAAAAAATAAATAGCCTATAACCATCTACTAATGGTAGTAGTCCCATTCTGATATGTTCAGTAGTTTTGTTGTGATGGTCTGTCAAAGGAACCCCATTTTCCTTCTATTGTATAGAAGATGAGCTCATACCGGACGAGACTTATCCAAACCTTGAGCTTAGTAAGTTTATGAATTGTTGTGGTCTGAAAGAAGATGTAGAGACAAAAATTGAGAAAGGTATGCTGAGATGGTTTGGCCATGTCGAGAGAATGAATGAAGAACGATTGACGAAAAAAGTGTATAAGGCGAGTGTGTATGGAAGTATTGGAAGGGGTAGACCTAGGCGGACGTTTCGAGACCAGATCAGGGACGTCTTGAAAAAAGGCCAGGTCAAGAGTACCCTAAACCGAAGGGCATGTATGAAGGGAATAATGAAAGTGGACGAAGCGAAACATGTGTAAGGATCGTAGCAAGTGAAAAAAGAAGTGGTTTCTGCCTACCCCTACGGGAAAGAGGCGTGATTATATGTATGTATGTATGAATTGTTGCAATATTGTTTTTTTTGACGTAGATGACCTGGCTCAAGGAGGAAGGCTTCGGAGGAATCATGGTCTGGTCTATCGACATGGATGATTTCAGAGGGTCATGTGGAACAGGAAAATACCCACTT
Organism: Malacosoma neustria; assembly: GCA_963693495.1. Lineage (NCBI taxonomy): Eukaryota > Metazoa > Arthropoda > Insecta > Lepidoptera > Lasiocampidae > Malacosoma > Malacosoma neustria. The sequence continues at coordinate 18,559,179 of OY856382.1, read as the reverse complement.
GTCAACGCCATGAAGCAAGAACTTGGAGAATATAAAGTAAAGCTGGAGTATGAAGGACCTTATGAATCGTCAAGCCCTACTGGACAATACACAACTAAAGATCGTAAGCATTGCCTTATCTCATTAAATAATAACGTAAATCTAAAAAAATTTAAATAGTAAATCTAAAAAAAAAATAAGAAAGTGTCGATGGAATCAAAAAAATAACCGTATAAAAATAATAGCCTATAACCATTTACGAAATTTTTGCGTCGAATGGAACTATACAGAATGACTTTGACAAACCCGTCTAAATTTTTTTTACGCACTAAATAAACATCATTTAAGGAATCCATTTTTGCAAAAAAAATTGTATGTAAAATTTTCAAAATGAAATATTTATCATTAATTCAATCGTACTGAATAGTCCTATGGTGCAACCTTCGTACGTTAACCTGTTATTACCTGTCTCTGTCTCTCCCGCGTAAATGAGTAGTGCGTATTCGCTCGCCCGGTGCAATGCCGCCGTCCTCGACCTTTTACTAGGTCAGATGGAGAGGTCATTGACACTCTAGCGCCGTATTATGTAAATTGCGAGTTCTTTGAATGACTTTGTGATGCTGATTACTCAACATTTTTGTACTATGTGATACAAAACTAAAATACATGTTTCTCATAACTTTTACTAAAGATTCTTCTGTGTGAATTTGGACGGGTTTTTCAAAGTCACCTGTATAAAATATTTCGTCAATTTCAGCTAACGAAGTGACATGCGACGAAGAAAACGGCCACATATCATACCACCCTGATAAAGCAGACTGCACGATGTACTACATGTGTGAAGGAGAAAGAAAGCATCACATGCCCTGTCCACAAAACTTGGTATTCAATCCCAACGAGAATGTTTGTGATTGGCCTGAAAACGTGGAAGGTTGTACTCACCACACGCAGGCACCGGCAGCTCGGCGGTAAGTCCAGCTACTGGAGAGATAATGCTTAACAATCCTGCTGGAAGTTTTAGATGTTACAAACAGTTTTAAATTAACTGTAGGTAATTTATTTTTATAGCAAAATAATCGCCTGTTATAATATAAGATAAAATCGTAATAATATGAATTAAGTAATAAAGTTATTATCTTGATTCAAACAAAATCAATATGTTTATGATAGAAATTTTTTAATTTCAATCACTATTTCCTTTATTTTAGCACTCCGATAGTGATGTTTATAAACATTATCAAAATGACACATGTTTATTTTGCTATAAAATAGATTGCAAATAGAATTTTATGGTGTTCATAACATAGTGACTTTGTATTTAAAAACAAATAATGATGGATAATAAGTTAAGTTTAATATTTAACTTAATGAATACATATTTAAATTAACAGGGAATCATTTTTTTATATCAACTGTTTTAAGGCTAAACTATACGTGATACGGAGGTACCGCGAATCTACTCAATTCAGAAATTCAAAACGTGCACTGTAGGCAAGATATACATGAAAAATTATATTTAATATACATTTTATTTATCACCAAGTAAATAATAATATTAGTAATTTCATCACATACAAAACCCCCTAATGTTTAATACTAATCTTGGATTACGGGTAATGTTTAACGAAAATGATCAAGGATGAAACGAAATCAACGAAACGAAATGAAAAAGCTCTATGAATTCAACCTGCTGATAATCGAATTTGCGACTTTCAGTAGTAAGCAGACGGTACACAAACCACTCAGTCAGATAGATTTTAAATATAATCAAATTAATGCTAAATAAGAATGTTTGAGCGCCCATTGTGCACTGCAATATACGAGAATCGATTGCAGTACTTCACGATCATTTATACCTAGCCTCATCTTCAATATACAACCATCAATAGTGCCTACATAGTATGTCAAGAACATATTTATTGGCGTTTAGTCTACTCATACAGACGAGTACGTGGGATATAATGTAAATTATTTAACATTATTACTTATAATTCGTTTTTATGTATCGTTAAATAATATTTCTAGACTAGAGAATAGACTTATTACTCTCCCAAAGGTACACAAAAAATGTTCTAACATAATATATATTGTCTATTCGTAAAACAATCAGACAAGTGAAATTATCCAAAAATCATAATTTATTGACATTAGTAAACTATGTCGTGACATCCCAGTTCACGATGCCATGACACTTTAACTATAGGCCATGACAGCTTTTTATCACGACTCCTTTGTAGACTAAATTATTTGATTATATTGTCTACATTATAATAATATAGAAGACTGTGTAGTGATATTTTGGTTATTTATACGTATACTGTTTTAAATAAATTTTAATTTTGACCAAATGAAACACTGAGTTTGTCAATCTTGTTCTAAGGCATAAAAAACTTAGCAATTTTTAATACACGTTGGACATGCTTTGTATATTTTTGGGACAGTATCTTTTAGAATTCATTAAGGAAATAGCTTTTTCATTGTAATATTAATTAATATATTTAATAAAAAAAAAACTCATAAATCAGCTAAAACACTGCCTTATGTACTGCCACTTTTACATATTTTTTTGATATGTTTACAAAAATATTTTTAGACGAGAAATGTTTGATTTTAATCGAACTTATTAATTTTATGTGACATTATTATGAATTTAAGTTTTTAATTATAGGTTAAACTTGTAAATATTGTGTATTTGGTTACAAAAAGATGTAAGAGTATTATTAAAGATTTTTTAGAAAAATATATTTTGTTTTATATTATATATTTTATCAATTTACCTAAACTCAGCCGATACGAACCGTTTGTTAATTGGGAACCCCAAATCGCTGGTATATCCATTAAAACCACACTGGAGTTTCTTCGTTCTCCTTGAGCGCCAGGACAATGGTCTGACCACGAATCCGGCTCGTACAGAAGTTCACGCCAGTCTACGTCACACTTGGTATTTGGGGAGACTTTGTATATTTCACCTGTTCAAGGAGAATTTTCAGAGGAACTGTTTAGTAGATTAGTGCCTTCATCGTGCTGTCCACCGTTGGCTGCATCCCCATTTCCTGGAGCTTTTTCCCGTATGGAATGGTTCACGTTCATGTTGCGTACTACGGCTGGGATTTCCCTGTTATACTATGATACGGGTTTTCAAAAAAGGCATTATATATTTTCTTTGTGATCGGCAACGCTTTAAGAATCCACTTAATTCTTCAAATGTCCATAGACGACCGATTGCTCTTAGGTGGCCCATTTGTACCTAGTCAGGTCATAAATTCTGTCACATGTTTAATGTAAAATAATTGTAACAAGTTTATTCATTATGTAACCATTCATATACCAAAATGAACTTAACAAAACATAGATTCTTATGACATTAAAGTTTATTCAAAATGACCTCCGTGATTTTGAATACAAGCCTTCAATCTGCGCGGCCAGTCGTCTATCGCAGCACGAACGAGGTCCATGTCAATATCGGCGGCTGCCTTAATCAAGGATGTCTTGAGTGACTCCAAATTGGGATGAGGCTTTGAGCACGCCTTTTCCTCCAAGTGTTGCCATATCTTGTAATCTAACGGATTCAAATCTGGACTGGAGGAGGGCCAGTCTTCGTGCCGGATGAAGTCGATTTCACGCGCCGCCAGCTAGTCTTGTGTGCTCTTCGCTCTATGAGCTGGCGCCGAATCTTGTTGGAATACCCAGTGCCTGTTATTGAACATGGTATGAGAAACAGGTTTCACAAGGTTCGTCAGGACTGTATTTTGATACACAACAGCATTCGTTTTTACACCTTTCTCACAAAAATGTACCTCTGTTAAGCCCCAATAAGAAACTCCCAACCATACCATGAGCGAGGATGGAAAATGACCTCGTTGGACACGCGGAATACGGTTGCTCGCTTCTTCACTACTGTGTGCGTACACCTTATCATTTTGTTTGTTGTAGCTCTCTTCTACGGTAAAAATTTTTTCATTCGAAAAAAGAATTTCCCGATATTTTTTTCCCGCGTACCGCTTCAACAAAGCGCGGCATCTCTTCAGTCTCAAGTCCATTAGACGAGCATTCAAACGATGTCCTGTTTTTCTTCGATATGCCCGAAGCCCTAAGTCTTCATTTAACACCCTTTTCACCGTGGTTCTGCTTAACCCCATCTGAAGGGCCAACAGTTTCTGCTTACGTTTGGGATTTCTTTGAATTCGTGCCTTCATAGCTTTTATCACTGCTGGAGTCCTAACAGACCGAGGGCGACCACTTCTTGACCTGTCATCTACACTAGAGTCTTCATTGTATCGTTTGATGGTACGATAAATGAATCTTTTGGTTATATTCAAATTTTTCAGTATGTTAAAAATTTGAATTGGCGCGTAACCGCAACGATGCAACGCAATAACTGCAACACGGTCTTCTTTAAGCGTCCACTCCATATTTAAAAAATGAGTAAAATTCTAAAAGTATACATTTTTATTTTCATGAACAATTCGAGATTCGAATTCAATAACTTTTTTTGTGGCCAGCATTCTAAAAGAAAAGTTTTTACTGTGTGACAATACTTATGACCTGACTAGGTATATCTTATGAACTCCAAGTATATTAAAAAAAATTTATGCAAACTTAGTTCACATCATTATTATCTAGGATCTTAACTACGTTTCTGATCTGTGTCAATGGTCATAAGTTTGTATTCTGTTTGACTAGGGGGTTGATCCGTCCTCACATCAGCCTTTGAGCTTATTTGGAGTGGTGGACGGGATCTATCCTATGTGGGACAGTAACCAAAGCAAAAGAAGTTTTAAATCATCCAAGTAGTTAATCTGGATCCCTTTAGATGTTTTACTGAGGAACTAGAGGTTCCTCAGTAGCGTACTGTTACGGTGTCCACAAAGTTGTACGCGTTGGCGGCTTAGCCAACATGTGACCTTACTTTTTGCAATGATAATCAGTCTACGAAAATAAATTTGGGTGAATAAGTTTTTACAGAAAGTCCATCTGACCTCCTTCCCTGAAAATAATTTAGCAGGATGCACAATTAATGATTGAGGTTGGCTTAGATTTGTAAATACTTTTTATACCCATCTACATTTGTAAAGATTTATATAATTTTGGTACAAGTTAATTATAAATGGATAACAAAAGTGCAGCAAAAATAAAAATAATTAATGTGTCATGTCACTCTCTTGTAGCCCTCTGTTGAAGACCAGGTTTGGTTTCTTACATCCAACTATCCTGAACAGAGGATCTGTTTAGAGAATATATATTTGTAATGCTATTTTATTTTAATGTATTATTATTTTTTGCTCTAAATAAAAAATCTTTCTTTCCTATTTGCAAAATATGTCTTCTATATTCGTGTAAAAATTTATCGAGTTTTGTGTTGACTCAGAAAACTTTTGTATTTTCCATACAGTGCACAAAATAATCCTGTTTTCTGGCACGGATCACGCACAGACTCTTAATTTTCGTAACATTTGGCTGTGACGTTACGCTCGAATTAAAATAAATTAGGGTTGCCAGCCGACAGATGCAAGCTATCACTTGCCAGTGTGCAATATGTGGAGAACTGTCTCTGGGTTTATAAAAGTTTCCGTCAAAATTTGTTAAATTAAAGTGACGGTACAATAATATCAAACATTTTTAGAGGAAACCGCTAAAAGTTATTAGAGTGGGATCCAGAATTTTTAACTCAGTATTTTTTTTATTGCTAACGAACAGCAGACAGGCTGACGGCCCGCTAAATATGAGGGCTGTTTGATAACTCCATGAATATTTGAATAAAACAATTTTTACGTGAAATAAGCGTTTTATTTTTCAACATAATCTCCTTTTAGATTAATACTTATTTTGTCCTGTATTTACTAATTATGTCCAGCGTTTTTCAATTTTTTTATTCCTTCCAAATAATAGGTTTTCTCAAGGCCCTCAAAATAGGCTTTTTTTCGGTTAAGACCTCTTCATTCGATGCACCTGTTTAGATCAACTTGTAGCCATTCCCAATGAACCGGGATCTGCTGGCCTTCCACCGAGTCTCCTGCAGAAACGCCACGGCCACCCTCCGCCTGAAGAGCACATCGGCCAATCCCTCGTGCGTCCGTTTAGCGTGCCTATGTTCCATGTTGCGAAGCGGATCTTTCGAGATGTTTGGGCTGCGTGAGTTGGGGCTAACGTCATTAGCCGTGCCCGCCCATGGCATGGTAGCCCTTGTCCACTTCTCACAAGAGCCGGGCGAACTCTTGCAGGCCGTTATGCGGCGGCACCCTAGCCCTTATGCCTTATACGATCTCGCATTTTTTGTATCTCCATAAGAATTGGCCTGTTTTTGCTTTTACGGGGGCGACTGTCGTCTGACCCTCCCCCACCGCTGCTGTCCTATAAGGGTACAGGAACTTGGGTATTAATGCCGGAATACAACACAAAGATATTATGGCGGCATACTAATGACCAAAGTTGGTCGCCATCCAGATGGGCTTGGGACTTTACCACGTAACTAGGTGGGTTGTTTTGTCGCCTGTTACGACAGACTGATCCCGGCCGCAGAGGTCAGTATTCGTTCTCCGCCCCTGCACGGATAAAATATTATTCATCAGATCATATGGTAAGTACTTATTATTAGTATTTTGAACAGTTTCTTGCACCTGGTGAAAATTTGTAGAACATACTGGAATAAAATGTTTGCATCATAAAAATATTTTACCCTTCGTTGCGACTGAGTCGTCAGATACGACAATATGCGGTCTCTTATGTAGACATTGAGTCAGCCATTATTATTTATATTTTTTTAATAAAGACTAGACATTTTGTCTCATAATCTAAATTTTTATAGACGAACTCATACTTCTTTGGCTTAACAGAACGAAAATAGGTAAAGATTTTATTCCGTATTTCAAAACTCTTCGTTAGTAAATACTGACATTTAACGTTTAAATCTATGTCATCGGCTTCCACCATCTCCTTTAATTCGGCGTTATTTACTTATGTAGGCGGTTTTCCACGTGGTTCATTCTTCAAGATTATTCGTTTAAAAAACCGCGCGATGCGGTCATTAGCAGTCTCCTCTTCAAATACAGAGCCGTTTCTGTCGCGTTAGTTAGGATTTTCGAAGTATTCATCTTTCAGGTCTAAGCTGAATAAAAATAAAACAAATGAAAGTTGTAAATCAAATGCTGTACATTTTTATTAAAGAACAACCTCATAGGTATCGTGTGAAAATAATTTCACTCGTAAATCTTACACCATGAAAGTTTTATGTCAATTCAAAGTATCTATTACTATACAACCCCTATGGGACAATAGCGTGTTTGCGGTGCCCCTAGCGTCGCAGACTTCCATAGGCGACGGTAACTGCCGACTATTAAGTGGGCCGTCAGCCTGTCTGCTGTTCCTTAGCAATAAAAAAAAATGGCAATTTCTTACTTTAATCCCTATTATATGATTTACTCTATGTATCCATGTAACGGAATCTTTGAACGTGATTTTCACTCCTTTTAAAACGATGGATTGATTTAAAAATTTTGCACACTTATCAAGGACCGATGACCATGCAATAATCTGTATAGTTTGTATCAATATCCATGCCAGGATCCTCAGGATTAATGAATTTTCGGACCGGTTCTCGTCCTATCACCGAAGTTAAGCAGCGTCGGGCGCGGTCAGTACTCGGATGATGACCGCCTGGGAATACTGCGTGACGGTGGCTTTTTGCTCTTCGTTTACACGCATTAAATTATCTTGGACCTGTATGTAATGGAATTTTCGGACTAGATTTTTACCCACTTTGAACAATCAAAAATATTCAAAATTCTGCCGAAACGCCATCTGCAGTTTAATTAATAACACTGTCAGAAGATGGCGTTAAATTAATAATAAAACTGTCGGAAGATGGCGTTAAATTAATAAAAATATTTACCGATTGGGAATTGACAACAAATAAATTAAATATGCTTTTATTCTATTATAGTTAATCATACTAAAAAGCAAAAACAAATTACAGTTAAAAAACTAAAAAACACGCTTTTATATAAAATCAATCTAAAATTTAAATTAACGATAGTGTAATTAACAAAAAAAAAATTTATTGTAAAAAAGCGTGGGGTTCTTTTTAAGATATTTTCAAAATGACTACTTCTACCAATATATTATGTCAGTAAAATATTTATAACAATTGACGGCATTACCTTTTAGTTTGATTTTCTATAAAAGCGTGTTTTTTATGTTTTTTTTAAACTATAATTTATTTTATCTCCACTGATATAAAACTTCGATCGATCGATCTTCAAATCGATATTTGAAAAACTGTGAATTAAGTTACGAGCTTTAACCTCAATAAAACTTTTACTCTGTTTAGGCAAAGTACTCGAGTCCACGCTGACATCTCCTACAGTATTCTGGCCCCGCCCTTTCAACATAATATATGCATGTAAACATGATGATATTATGAGTGTTTGTGTAGGTGCGTGTTTGTGCATATAAAAAAGGATAATTATTCGCAAACTTCGCCGGGGTTGAATAAAAAATTTCTCACCGAGACATGCGTTACTCCAGCCCATCGAGTGAGTTTCTAGACTGTTTCTTTTTTTATTGCTGAGGGACAGCAGATAAGCTGATGTCCCATATGGGTACTCAGGTATAAGCTGGTATAATAATAAATAAAACCTCATAGCGTCTCACGACTGGGTTCCTCTTAGCGGGAATGGACGGTATATCCGATACACTTGTCCAAGGCGGATTGGCGGATTACACACACCAGTTATCTCGGTATGCAGGTTTCATCGCGATGTTTTCCTTCACCTTCGGTACATGGCAATTATGCTATAATATGGAAATTAGAAGAGAAAACTTGTCTAAGCAGTGCATGCCACCATGGGATTCGAAACCGGAATCTCAGGTTGGTGTGTAGTGTACCACGGAGCTATAAATATTCTGTATCTACTATTATAATAAAAAAATTTAATATCAAAATAAACAAGGAAAACTAATCATAAGGGATCTCGTTGAAGAATGTTCACATATACATATACGGTACTAGGCAGTATTAGCAAGCTTTGTTTAGAACCTTATTAGCGAGCCGTAGTAGTTGTGTGGTGTAATTAATTTTCTTTCTTGTAGTTTATATTTTTTTTATTGCTGTAGTACAGCAGACAGGCTGACGGCCTGCTTAGAATTTAGCAGTTACCGTCGCCTATGGGTGTTTGTAATGCCAGTGGCATCGCGAACACGCTGCTGTCCCATAAGAGTACAGGAACTTGGGTCACTAATGCCGGAACACAACACAAGGTTATTATGACGGCATACTTAAGGCCAAAGGTGGTCGCCATCCAGACGGGCTTTGAGGCCCTACCACGTAGCTAGGGTGGGTTGTTTTGTCGCCTTTTACGACAAGCCGACCTCAGCCGCAGAGATTAGTATTCTTTCTCCGCCCCTGCACGGATAAGAGATATCGTACTGCGCTGAGAAAAAACAGCCGGAAGCTCATTCCAGATCCTGAGAGTACGCCACATCAACGTTCTTGAGAACAGTTACGTAAAAGAAAGAAGAAGCTCCAAGAATTACACATTATTTATAGGTATTTCCGTAATAATATCTCCTACTAAAGCAAAGCATATTATGTTAAAAAAATGGTTATTTGAATAAATTTCAATATTATCTATTTTTGGTTCTTTTAGATGACAAGATTGCCGACCACTGGTTAACTCGTTTAAATGTTATGCATTGCGCCATACGTTTACACAAGTTAGTTAGTTAACAAATATATAGTAGGCCACCGCACAGGCGTATTGATAACCAGGCTTATGCGGACGTTAAGTGGATTTGCACTTTTGTTTGGCTATTTTAATTAATTCATTTTCTTACATGAATTATTCATTGAACAAAGTTGGTATTTAACCTGGTTTATTTACCTATGTAGTTCTGTCTGGTCCCGGCCAGATATTAATGAAAATTTGTAGAAATGTACCACGCACACCACGCCACTTTTTTCGTAAATAAATAGGTAATATACATAAACACCCAGACGCTGGACGGTAATCGAACCCGTGACCTCCGCAAGAGTACCGCCGTGCGTTGGCCATTATGCCAGGAGATCATCATATTAACACTGCATGACTTCCTTAAGAAAACGGTGAGTTGATTAACCTTTTCATTTGTTTACAAAAAGCAGGGCACCGTTCGGGATAGTAGTGAATTAGGAGGTCGTGGCACTCATAAACTAAATTACTACATCTTTTTTTATTATGCCGTCTTGAACACTATATCAAATAGGCACCGTTTTAATAGGATTCCAACTCGGCACAGATAACTTCGAGACTTGATATAATCGTTCCGAGATAACGCACAATTAAGAAATACCAATGTATTTCATTTAATCAATTCAGATTTATTATAAGTAATAAACCTATTGCATTGGACTGAGTCTATTTTCTTATATTAAATACTAGCTGACCTGCATTCTATCCGTGCAGGGGCGGAGAAAGAATACTGACCTCTGCAACTGGGGCTGCAGTAAATCAGTCTGTAGTAAAAGGCGACAAAACAACCCACCCTCTAGCTATGTAGTAGGTCTCTAAGTACGTCTGGATGGCAACCACCCTTGGTGGCTGCCATCCAAAGTTATTAAAGGTAGAAACATGTGTTTCCGTGTCGCGGAGAGGAGAAGTGTCTTCCACCTCTAAAGTTAAGCAAAAAGCCAACGTCACGCGGTGTTCCCAGGCGGTCACCCATCCAAGTACTGACCGCGCCCGACGTTGCTTAACTTCGGTGATCGGACAAGAACCGGTGTTTTCAACGTGATATGGACGTTGGCATATCTAAAACCTAAAAATATGTATAGTTACTCTTTATATAAGACAATAAATAATATGGAGTACAAAGTTTTAATCCATCTACACGATTATTTTGAAGAGGAAACCACCATGTGAAACTGCCAAAGTATGCTGCCATAATAACCTTGTGTTATGTTCGGCAATTAGGACCCAGGTTCCTGTACTCCTATGAGACAGTAGCGTGTTCACGGTGCCCCTAGCATCGCAAATATCCATAGGCGACGGTGACTGGTTACTGTTAAGTGGGCCGTCAGCCTGCATGCTGTTCTTCAGCAATAAAAAAAAGATACATTTTGGATAGGATTTCTGTCAAATCCGTTCCTTTGGCGATATAAACGCTCCTTGCGTTTACATCGCCAAATGAGTAACCATGATAAATTTTAAGTCAATCGGATGTATAGCTTTTGAGATCTCGTTATTTAACCACGACATGAAACACGGTTTTGTATTTTCTCCATTTCTTAATCTTGTAAGATCGGGCCCTAAAATGGATGTAAACGTTGACGACTTACTTCTCCATTTTCGAGGTAGAAATGCTTGTAGTGCACCCTATCGTTTAGGAGCTTGACATCTCAATGCGAGATTCACCTGCAATGCGCTCTCACATCTGTCAAAGAGATGTATACTAAAACCACGTCCCTGCTAAAACCATTCTACCACCCAACGTTGAGGTGCAGGGACATGCTTTTGACTGCGCTTCCGACCTGGGTGATTTAGAACGATCTCTTCTCTATGATCTGCCGTATGTATGCCTTAGTTCGGCTACTTCCGGCGTCTCACAGATGTAAGAGGGTCGTGCGACACACTGCGTGCTCAGTCCACAGTCTACGTGGCTCGGTTTACCTTTTCAGTCAAAACTCGACTGACGTGGCTATAGCAAGTGTTTAGAATTGATTGGTATTATAAAACTTGGAAAATTTATATAGCTGAGTTTCAAACATGTTCTAATTAAGTAAAAAATAATTAAAAGTACATTATTTTCGACAAAACAAAGGGTTAGGCTCGGAAATTGCGATCATAGTCTCCAATAAAGAGGTCCCTAGAATATATATTCTAGCAGGGATATCCCTGCTATTGTATCTTTCATTCGTTACATTAGATAAGAATTTTATACTTTATCGATAATAAAGCGTAGTCGCGTTATATTTGTGAAAATTTAGAAAATATGATTAAAATTTTGGAATATTAGATCGTTAGTTGAATTAATTAGACGTCTGGTCCATTGCGTGTTAATTCATGCACATCGACTCTGTGTTTTGCTCGAAACGTATCAACGACATTAATATTATACGGCGATTCACAAATCTTAATACTTGATATAACTAAGTATATTTATTACTATTTTTTGTCAATGGTCGGTCCGGGGGATCGAGGGATATGTGAGATTCTGAAAATGGATTCATCAAATCAGATTTTAACGGTTTTTAAGTTTAAAATGCTGCTAGACTAGGCGTTCTACCGTTTTGGAGAAGAAAGGTAGGATGTTAATGGGACGATAGTCAAAAAATGTTAGAGAATTGGTTTTCTTAGGTAAAGGAATCACTTTTGCTTGTGTTCAGATATTAGGGAAGGTATCAGATGATATTGAGGCGATAAAATGTGAGTGATTATTATTTATTTTATTATATATTTCTTCAAACAACTTATTTACATACATACTACATATTACATGAAGTAAAAAATACTCTTCAATTTGTATTATTTGTCACTATACAGTATAAATACAAATTGAGCATATAATTTGAAGAAATAATTTTTATTTTTAGTTAGAAAGACCTTGCCCTGCTTTTCACCCTCTCTTACAGTACTGGATGTGTCCTAGCTTCTTGGAAGGTCGCCCACGTACACCCGATACACAAAAAGGATGACCGCACAGATTCGTCAAATTACAGGCCTAGAACCTCTTTGTTCTCAAAGGTAATGGAATGCATTACCAACTTGCAACTTTTCGGTTACCTTGAGGGTTCCCAGCTGTTAAACGACCGACAGTGTGGATTCCGTCCCGGACGCTCAGCTGAGAATCTCTTGGTATACCTAACTCAGCGTTGGGCTGAAGCAACTGAGAGCAAAAGAGAAGCTTTTGCAGTCAGCTTAGACATTGCCAAGCTTCCAGCATACGGGATGCCTGAGGGATTTTGCGCATGGCTCTTGCGTGTAAAAGAAACAAAATTTTGCGAAATATACGTATTAAAATAATACATTAATTATAAATGGAAATAACTAAGTTACTAAACACTATTAAGTTAATTTGGGTGAACGTTTTATTGGACTGTTTTAAAATATTATAATTTTTTTTTAAATATATTTAAGTATTTAGTCTAGAATGTTATAAAAATAAAATATTTATATTATCTTTTTTGGATTTATATATTTTGTAAGTTCGATAGTTTGAGGGTTGTACTTCATGATTTGAATTTAATGAGTGAATTTTACTTTAGTTGTCATTGATAAACCACATAATAATTGTTTTATGTATTATATTAAAAAGGAAATGTAGCTAGGTAAAATGAAACACATTTTGGACTAAACTTCAACATTGTACCTATTGTTCGTAATTTAGTTTGTTGTGTTGAATATTAATATACCTATACTATAGTATTTATAATTTTAACTGTCTAATATTTATTCATTCATCATAATCAACCAATCTTAGTCTACTGCTGGATGTAGGCCTCCCCAAGTATGCACCACATGTTCCGGTCCGTTGCTCCGAGCATTTCCATCCAGCCATGACCGGCAACTTTACGCAGGTCATCAGTCCATCTGAGGGCACGCGGTCTCTACTCCAGGATACGTCTGTTCCAATGCCCATCGGTTCTTTTTCTTCTTTGTTCTTTCGGTTACTTTGGTTCTCTTGCAGATTTCCTCGTTACTAAATTCTATTATATTTAGAGCATACAGTTCTATTCATTGTCATGTTGAATTTAGTCGATGTAAGCTTTCCAATCATTGTTTTGTTATTTTACTTCATTTCCCTTTATTTCACTTCCCTTTTTTGTATTGCGTAGGACAGCAGACAGGCTGACAGCCCGCTTAGAATTTAGCAGTTACCGTCGCCTATAGGTGTTTGCAACGCCAGTAGCATCGCGAACACGCTGCTGTCCCATAAGGGTACAGGAACTTGGGTCACTAATGCCGGAACACAACACAAGGTTATTATAGCGGCATACTTAAGACCAAAGGTGGTCGCCATCTAGACGGGCTTGAGACCCTACCACGTAGCTAGGGTGGGTTGTTTTGTCGCCTTTTACGACAGGCCGATCCCGGCCACAGAGGTTAGTATTCTTTCTCCGCCCCTTAACGGATACCCTTTCCCTTTCTCGTACTTAATCATGATTGGATTGATTTGGTAAAATGTGTTGAATTTTTTTTTATTTGAAATAAATATGATCACTCTTTTTTTAGTTCTACACAACTAATACACCAAATTTATACTTTTTATACAAAAATAACTATTACTGTACACAAGCAGCCGTCCGAGGTGTATTAACCGTTGAGCCACGGAAGTAGTAAATTTGCTATAAAATTGTGTAAATAATAATTAACATTTTATAACGCAAACGTACTTGAAGATATTCAAAAATATATACAATACATTAAGTTATATAAAGTATCAATTTCAACATTCCACGTATATTGCAATATTTTCTATAGACTTGAATTTAGTATCAACTCCATCATTCCGCGTGTATTTCAATGTTTTCGAATCACGCGCACGACTGCGTTTACTTCCCCAGTTCTCTCGATCGGAATCACGCGGGTGCTTGTCCAACGTTATTCGATTTTAAAATTATTTTGGCGCGCTTTCGTGTTGTCAATGGACTCGAGGTGTTTGTGTTAATATTTTTATAAGTAATTTAAATAACTTGAGGGCAGTTTGAAGAACTAATAAAAATACGAAAAGTTTAACGATTATCGAACTTTAAAAGCGAAGTGTTTTGAAATTTTGTAACTTTTTAGTTTTGTTATAAACTGATCAATTGTTACGCGAAAATTTGGATGCGTGCTGCACAGTGAAATGTAGTGGTCACCGATGATAAAATTGGAACATTTATTTATATAGGTAAGTACTTCTATTGAGTTTAAGTGCTTTTTTTATTGCTGTAGGACAGCAGACAGGCTGACGGCCCGCTTAGAATTTAGCAGTTACCGTCGCCTATAAATGTTTGCAACGCCAGTGACATCGCGAACACGCGGCTGTCTCATAAGGGTACAGGAACTTGGGTCACTAATGCCGGAACACAACACAAGGTTATTATGGCGGGATTATTATTATTATTATCACGTAGCTAGGGTGGGTTGTTTTGTCGGCTTTTACGACAGGCCGACCCCGGCCGCAGAGGTTAGTATTCTTTCTCCGCCCCTGCACGGATAGCTTAAGGATGCTTTAATTTAAAAGCTGAAGAAATTAGAACTAATAACATATTAAAAAAATTACAGTTTTTGATATTAAAAAATTCATTTTATTTATTCTTATTTTAAAAATCCCTTTTACGAATTTCATCACAATGAAATCCAATTTCAAATTTGGAACCCAGGCTATATTAGGGGCGTTATTCGTTTTCTTATTCCCTTTAAAACTTCTTTTTTATGCAAAGAAGTATGAGAATATAGCTAAATCCTGTTCCGGAAACACTTTTAGGGAGTCCCTTAGTAAATGGATGATCCTGTTCTTACTTTTGACCGGAATCATCCAGCATAATTATCTTAGCATTAAAGTTAAGGTCCCGAATTCAAATCGCACGCATACATGCACCACTTAATCAGTTTTTCTCGCCTATTGTGTATATTATACTCATAACAATTGCCAAGAACAGGCGGTGAAGGAAAACAACGTGAGAGTATCTGCATACCGCCAATCCGTTTTATATTCTGTTTAGTCTTCTGTAAGTAGGATAATTAGTCTGACTGCACTGTGCGTCCCCCTAGGGGGAGGTCCGAGCCTAGGAGTGGTACGCTATGGGCTGTTATTATAAGCGGCAGTTTTATCCCAAACTTTCGGAGTTTGTATTTTTTAAATTGTTTACATAGCTTCTTATCACGTAGGTTTCAAACGCCGTCATATTTTTAGGCTTAATTTTTCTAACATTCGAGTAAACCAGGGTGAATAAATAAATATAATAATAATAAAGCCATTCGATATGTACTCGTATATTACAATGTTTGTTAGTATGTTGTTGTTTAAATTTAAGTTACTTATAATTAATGTTAGTATTAGTTAGTAAAGGCCTCCTCCATCATTTTCCATAACTCCCTGTCCTTACCTGACTTTATCCAGTCGTTTCCTGCGACATGTGATATGCATCAGCCCACCGTCTGTCGGCCAACATTCCTTTTCCCAATTGGTCCTTTCCATCGTGTGTCTTCAATGGTCCATCTTCTGTTTGGATATCGTGAGATGTGTCCGGCCCATCTCCATTTAAGTAATAGTGCGTCCCTGAGAGCATCGGTGAATTTGGTTTTTTGACGAATGTTTTCGCTGTTAATTTTATGTATTCTTCTTATTTTCAACATGCTCCTTTCCGTTGCTGTTTGACTGGATTTGATTTTTTGTTTTATTTGTTAATGTCCAGGTTTGGCAACCATATAACAAGCAGGATAGGCATGTATCAAATATTGTCCTTTTCATGTGCAAGCTGTAGTTCCCTTTTAGGATTTCTCTTAGTGCCCAGAATTTCTTCCAAGTTGCGTTGATTCTTCTTATTACTTCTTCTTCCTTGCTTGACGTTTTAAATGAGATTTGCTTCCCTAAGTAGATGTATTCGCTGACGTATTCTATATTGTTACCTTTTATCACTATCAGGCGTTTGCGATTAATAGGTTAATACCTAATTTAATAGGAATAAATAAATATAGTGTGTTATGGGAATGAGATAACTAATATACTTTTCTTTATAAATATTTTAATAAACATAAAGACGCAAAACGGGAATCGAATACGTGATCTCCAGAAGTGTACCGAAGTGTGTTAGCCGTTACGTGCGTTAGCTGGAGGCCTGCAATATAATTTACCATTAGAAATATATTAATCTGAATTAAAATAAACTGCGTTTAAACATACGTAATGAGTTTTCTAATCTATTTTTAAATTTGTTTTTACTTTCGATAAACTTTCCAACCTACAGACAACATAAATAAAAATATAAAACCCGTTCGTATTTCGGTCAGTAAAGATATTAAAAGAAAACAATACTACGACCTACAAATTTAACATTCAACGAAAACCATCAAATTATAAAAATATTTACCTGTGACCGAATTAAAGCCTTACTTAAGTAACTACTATAGGAATGAAATAAATATAGGTAATTTGAAAATTAACACAGTCATCAAATAAGCAGCAGAGCGCTTGTGTTATCGATACTAGACTAATGATATATGATTTACTTTTGTTTTATAAGCATTGCGAAATCCGTTTCGCCACGGTGCAATCGACCCTATTGTTGGGTATTACTTTTCATGGCTTTTTTTTTTTTTTACGGGGTGGGGAAATCCTCATGGACTACCTCCGCCTGGGGAAAGGCGGAGGGGCATGCCGGACTCCTACCGGCTAAAACCACCACCCCGGTGTCTCCTCACACGTGCGCGCGGGGCCGCGGGAATCCAGATTCTTCCGCAGCCCCACACTAGTGCTGGCCCGGTCTGTCCGGGCCTCGTCTCCTGCACGGGGTAGTAAGGTGTTTAACTACCCCGTGCATCGCCTCAGAGGCGCGCGCCGACACCCGCACGCGCCTCCGCCTCGGGTCCATCGAATAGGGGGCGGGGACTTCCCCAAGTCCCTCGCCCCTGGACCCATTCATGGGGGCCGGAAAAGGGCGTTATCCGCCCTTCCCCTGCGCCCGGTGCGCCTTCTGCGGCCGGGGAAGGGAGTCGAGATCTCTACTTTTCATGGCTAACCTAAGTTTTTACTCTTCAGACTTAGCTTCAATTAGAAACAATCGAAGGGCAGCTTATTATGTATTAATAATTTATGTGGTATACATTGTTTTTTTTTCTTTATATAGATATAGATTATTTAGATATTTATATCGTATTAGTAATACGCATCACGTATATTAAAATATGTAGAAATATGATTCTAGGTTATTTATTTTTTAGATTTCATTGACATTTTCTATTTCTTTTCGGTTTACGTGTACTGTATTTAGTTGCTAAATAAATAGAAACACGCATTAAAAGTGTCAATGTTTTTTATTGGGGCATTTATATCTTTAATAGTATTTTCATTATTATCTATACATCTATACAAATAAATAAAATTGGAGCGTCTGTTTGTAATATTAAAATAACCGCTTTTTACTAAGTGCATTCGGACGTATACACGCAACATATACCAAAACAACATTTTTTATAATTTTTGTCTGCCTGTCTGTCTGTCTGTTTGTTCCGGCTAATCTCTGAAATGGCTGCACCGATTTTGACGGGACTTTCACTGGCAGATAGCTGATATATCAGGGAGTAACTTAGGCTATTTTTATTTTAGAAAAAAAAAATAGTTTTGTTAAAAATGATAAGTTTCGGAAATTTTAAATTACAATTTAAGTTGACCGCAGATTTATATGATCAATCATATGAAATAGGGTTCAGCTTAGGCTGGACATGTAGGTTCTACTCGCCTGCGCGGGAAAGCGCGCCGATAGGATTCAAGAAAATTTGGAATCTAGAGATCAGCATCTAGAAAATGATCATATGTATACGACACGCTATTTATATTTCTTACACTACATACAGAATTAATAAGTTATCGTAATCTTAATATTATAAACGAGAAAGTTTGTAAGAGTGTAGGTTTGTTACTCATTCACGCAAAAATTACTGAATGGATTTTAATAAAACTGTACAATAATATGGCTTAAACATCAGAATAACACACCCTACTAACATTTTATAAACGCGAAAGTTTGTAAAAGTGTAGGTTTATTACTCTTTCACGCAAAAACTACTGAATGGATTTTAATGAAACTTTACAATAATATAGCTTATACATCAGAATAACACATCCCACTAATATTATAAACGCGAAAGTTTGTAAGAGTGCAGGTTTGTTACTCTTTCACGCAAAAACTACTGAATGGATTTTAATGAAACTTTAGAATAATATAGCTTATACATCAGAATAACACATCCTACTAATATTATAAACGCGAAAATTTGTAAGAGTGTAGGTTTGTTACTCTTTCACGCAAAAACTACTGAATGGATTTTAATGAAACTTTACAATAATATAGCTTATACATCAGAATAACACATCCTACTAATATTATAAACGCGAAAGTTTGTAAGGGTGTAGGTTTGTTTGTCGACAGCTAGTTATTTGAAATAATATGAAATAACCTGTATAATTAATCTTCTCGTGGCCTGAAGTTAAACAATACACTATTATAAAATAGTATGTACATATTTAGATAAATAAAAATGAAAAAGGAGTTATTGCTGGTGCTTTTTTTAATATTTTAATATCAAACGATCCAGCTTGTCTTTTGATGCACGAGTCTACAGGTTATAAGTTCGGCCTGGGCCACGAGATCGGCAGGCCACATATCCGTAGGCCCGGGCGTAGGCGATAGGAGAACAGCGGGGTTTTTAGTGGGCAGTCGGATGGCTGAACATCTTCCCCGCAGTCTCACATATCCCTCGGTCCCCCCGGGCCGGGGGAACCCGTCAAGAGAGGTTTTTCCCCGAGATAAAAAAAAGTCTACAGGTTATAAACCAGATTAAAGGAGCAGTGAAAGTATTCTAATTACAAATAAAGCAAAATAAGAAAAAAATTTCTTTATAATAATAATATATGTACAGATATTTATAAATACTCAATCGTTCAAAATTCATTAGACATTTATTAAATAACTAAAAATATACTTATTACCACAAATCGGAATCTACTCGTCGTCAATTACGGATTTTAATGAACTATGTTTTTAAATTACGGCGTTTAATTGAACGCAACACTATTTTAAATACGGACTTAAATTTGGAATGTACTAATCGGTAACGGTTAACGGTCGTTTATTTGGAAACGTTAATGAATTAAGTAATAAGAGATTATTAATAATGGATACTGACCTCGAATTTTTTAATTGAATAATTTGATGTTAGAGCTCCTGCTTAAATTGTCGCATGAAATATTTGTAACCGATACTTTAGTTTTTAAAACATATGTTGTTAAACAGTTTTGAAATTTTATTTACAGGACTGATACAAAAAAAAACCTTAAAAATGTAGGAGAGATCTTTGTAGATTTCACTCCTGTTGTGAGGTAATTACGATTATCATGTGTTTATAAATTAATAAAGTCAGTCGTTATTTGGAACTTATGTTTATAATTTTATTTAAAATACACAACATCTCTAGTGGAATTAGCTCAAGTATAATGACTGAGAATTACTCGACCAGGAATGATGTCATAGAAAAGAGTTTCAGACGGAAATGAATATGTATTCTACCCTCAATTTTGGACAAGGGTGGCATGTATACTGTCTTTTTGTTTAGAAAAGGACCCAACCCGTCATTACAAACTGATCTCAGGCATTTGGTCATAACGCTTTCCAGCATTGGTCTGTTCATAAGTTAGCGTTTGATTTCAGTTATGCTCGAATATTTTACTTATAAGGCCAAATTAGGTATAGTCATTGCACAAACTTTAAGTGTATCATTTTCTGTACTATTATACCTACAATACTTACTTTCTATATGACCTATAAGAAGAAAACATCAAAAGAAGTAACACATTTCTCATATTAAAAGCCGTAAAGGATATGATAGAGCAGGTTTCAGTTCGTTAACGTGGACGGCAGAGTATTAACGTGGCCACTGGCGTCGCAGACCTTCGTGAGTGTCTGCTGCTTCACAGAAATAAAAGAAAAATTCTGTTCATAAAAAGTAAATACAAAAATTACGCAGTTAGTGGCGCTAAATTATCTACTTCCGTGACCGTTGCAGAGCTTCTAAATTTGAATTTCAAATTATATTCTAATCCCAACGGTTGTTGGCATTTGACAGGTTACTGAAGGCTGGCTTTTCTGGATGCGACAGGTCTATTACATTGTAGTTAAATTGGATATTCAATTGGTTATCCGTACAATATTTTAAACACACTTGCTTTTTAAAAACCTTTTTTATATAAAAATATAAAAGTAGTTTTTATATGCGACTAATACTAACTGACTAACAGCTTGAATATTTGGTTAAATTTAAATAAATCCCGTGTATCCGCTTTGAACTTGAAAGCTTTGCGTTGCCTCGAAAAAATTTTATTTATAAAAATAGTAATATCTTTATATGTATATAATTGTCTTGTTTCTATTCAGAGTTAAACTTCGTTTTTTTAGACCTTGTTCTATAATCAATCAGCTGAGGACATTTTAATGTAAACAAAAAATTAACTCTTGACAAATGAATGCCTTTAAGATCAAATGACCGTTGTAAACATTAAAAATAAGACCAGCATATGTAAAAGGCTTAAATGAAAAATAGAGACTACACTGAAATTATGTGCTGGTTAATAATTAGCAGACCAATATTATGCACTTTGTCAATTCACAGAGCGGCATCTAGATCTAAAGTAAGCAGCAGAGCACTTGCGTTATGGATAATAGGCAACTGATATAACACTTACACGTTTATTTTATGCGAATTTTGAGATGAACGTGAAAAATAGATTTGCCCACGAGAGCCATTTAAGCTAAAAGCTAAATGAGACCGTAATAAGTCATATTGTATGGATTGGAATGCTGATCCACAAAGAGGAATCCACAAGGATGAAAGATCTGCATGTAGCAGAGAGTTGAATGTTGAGATGGATGAGTGGAGTTACAATTAGAAATGAATATATCAGGGGAAGTTTAAAAATAGCCAGTTATTGAGAAGATAAAAAGTAATAGTTTTTTTATTGCTGAGGAGCAGCAGACAGACTGACGGCCCACTTAGAGTTTAGCAGTTACCATCGCCTATGGGTGTTTGCAACGTCGGTGGCATCGCGAACACGCTTCTGTCCCATAAGGGTACACGAACTTGATTCACTAATGCCGGAACACAACACAACGTTATTATGGCGGCATACTTAAGAACAAAGGTGCTTGCCATCCAGATGGGCTTGTTTTGTCGCCTTTTACGACAAACCGACCCCGGCCGCAGAGGTCAGTATTCTTTCTCCGCCCCTGCAAGAATGAAAATGTAGCAAGAAAAATGCTATAAATAGAGTGAATGTATACAAAAGGAGAGGTAGACTAAAGCAAATATGGATGGATTGTGTAAAAGATTATATGGTTAAAAGGTATGAATGTTAAAGTAATGACTAATAGAGGAAGCAAGGATGGAAGAAGAGAGCATTTTGTGCCGAGCAGCAAGAAGAAGACATTATTTTATAAATAAATATATATTATTTTAGACTTGGGACGGGAATCATACTATTATAGTAACTTCCGCAGGCGTTTGGATGTAGGAAAGCCGTTGCTCCACAGAGATCCAATTGCGGAGTCATCGAACTCATTGATAAAACTACGAGTAATCTGGAAACTAAACTAGAATCCGGCTTCATTCAGTCATTCGATATTTTACCTGTTTTAATATGTGATATCTGTATAGTCATGGTAGAAGTTGACAATAGTACTCCTTTTCCTGGTTATCGGACTGTGACAAAATGGTGATGTTTAGATTTCCTTCGCGAGTCTATAAGGTTAAGTCTCTTTAACTACGTCTATTTTATCATTCCACTTTGTCTTTGCGTAAGAAATTTCATCAGCAAAGCACCGAAAGTGCAAGACAACATTTTATAATATAATATTTACATATACCAAAATAATTAACACCATGGAGGTCACCGGTGACCACCACTATACTTTATGGGCCATCGCCAATTCGCGATATCGACAAATTACACAAATACTATAGAGCATATACTTTTCTACCTGCACTTTGCCCTCCAGGGAGAAAATTGAGCTCAAATAAAAGCCTGTCGCGCGGTCACCGCTGGGCCCCATGGCCCAGACGAAAATAATAATGAATTTGAATTGGCGTTTATCGTGTAAATTAGTTACAACAATTATATTTACATATATAAAAATACGTTCAGAAATATAAAAGTCATATCATCAATGTACTGTACATTTTATTAATGTTTCTTCTGCATTCATTATTGACAATTTTTTTGTTAATCTCTTTTGAAAAATAACCTTAAAAGAAATAGAGCGTACGAAAAGAAATTTTCGAAACTGGCTGAGCTCATTTTTTATGTGAAACGAATTGTCAAATTAGTATTTCATTGCTATCAATATTTTTTGCAATGTAAACAGTTATATAGGATATTTGCTAGATATTAGGTAAGTTAGACAATATTTTTTTATTGCTGTAGTGTCCTACAGCAATAAAAAAATCGCGGTGCCACTGGCGTTGCAAAAACTCATAGGCGACGGTAACTACTAAATTTTAAGCGAGCCGTGACCCTGTCTGCTGTCCTACAGCTTTAAAAAAAACCCTCATAAATCGTAGCAGTGCCTGGAACGAGTTTCTTGAATAGAAGTAAACTAATGAGAAATTAAGTGCGAAAGTGGTCAGCTTGTGAAAATGAACAATTTGTGCAGACGGCTGTACGTTCCGTTTTTGTTTTTAACCACCACTTTGTAATTCTCGCGGTTTGGATGAAAGTCAACCCATTATATTGAAAAGTAAATTCTTGTATTTTAAATGTAACTCGTATTATACCGTAAATGCAGTTCCGGATTCCAACAACTCATAATTAAGCCACTTGACTATTATTCATATTTGGTTTAATTCTCGTCTAAGTGTTTATGTACTTACGAAAGAAGTTTATAATCAGTATATTAGTGGTTATCCAAAGCACAAGAGTTCTGCTGCCTACTTTATTGTCGAAGAATAGCAGACAGGCTGAAGGCCCACTTAATAGGAAGCACTTACCGTTGCCAATGGATGTATGCGACGCTAGGGGCACCGCGAACACGCTGCTGTCCCATAGGGGTACAGGAATCTGGGGTACTAATACCGGAACACAACAAAAGGTTATTATGGCGACATACTTAGGTATACACTACATATATATTACTAAGTGTTGGGATTCATTTTTATCCGTGCAGGTGCGGAGAAAGAATACTGACCTCTGCGGCCGGGGTTGACCTGTTGTAAAAGGCAAGAAAATAACACCCTAGCTACGTGGTAGGGTCCCAAACCCGTCTGGATGGCGACCACCTTTGGTCTTAAGTATGTCGCCATAAATAAAATAAAATTATATTGTGTTCCGGCATTAGTGACATAAGTTCCACGCTGCCATCCCTTATGGGATGTCAGCGTATTCGCGATGCCACTGGCGTTGCAAACACCCATAGGCGACAGTAACTGCTAAAATCTAAGTGGCCCGTCAGCCTGTGCGCTGACCTAAAGCAATAACAAAAAAACGCCAGATGTGGTCACCGTCCAAAGGGGCTTGTGGCCCTGCCACGTAGCTAGGGTTTGTCCACCTTTTACGACAGGCCAACCCTGGCCGCAGGGGTTAGTATTCTTTCTCCGCCCCTGAATGGAGAAAATTTTAGGACAATATGATGTCGTATGAATTGTCGCGGTGTATTTATTTGACACTAATGCTCCGTATACATTGGACGGCCAAAAGAACAAATAAATCTATTCTGGACCAGCTTCGCATTAAAGTCGCATTGAAGGCTCTCAACAATCTGTTATCGGAAGATTCTTGGGTACTTTGGTCACATTGCCCGACTACAGTCGGATAACTTGGATAAGCTGATCGTGACAGGCAAGGTAGAAGGCAAGCGACCCCGTGGCCGATTACCTAGCCGCTGGTGTGACCAAGTAACCGCTGTCACTGAACTCCCAATAGCAATCGCTATTTGAGAAGCTGAGGACCGGACGAAGTGGAAACAGCTTACGTAAATTTCCTAACGTTGATTTTATTTTTATTTATACACTAACAATTTTTTTATTATTAAATTATACCTTTTTATAGTATAGGCAATTTACTACATCGAGTAGTTAAATGCTAAATGATTTAAGTAACATTTTGGGCAATATTCAGTTACATACATATTTGGAATCAGCGATTTTTATAAAAAACACCGGCCAAATCTTCTCTTACTACGACATTGGCAAATTCAATGACCACAGCGTTGGGGCCAAGAACAAGAAGAATAATAACCAAGGTCATATCAGATATTTATAATGAACCATGAAGCTTTTAGTATGCAATGCCTGACTTTTATCCAATATATCTCGCGAACAAATTAGTTATCGACCGAGTTTGACCGGTTTCATAATAAATCATTCACTTCCTCGTATTATGAGTTGAGACAGTTCTGCAGCTGGTACATGTAGCAACACACAAGAAAAAAATTGTACTGTTACATTCAGTTTCACCGACCGAAAGCGTTGGATTATTGATTTTTAACAATAATTTCTAAAACAAAGGTAAAACCTTTATCAATTAGTACCTATAAATTGGCCGTCGTCCCAAGCTAGCAGGTATAAATTCATACTAAAGGATGTTACACCTAACAATAGAAAAAAACGTAATGGGACATTTTATATCTATGAACATAAGTAGTATAGTTACCTCCATGCGGGGACGGAGTAAGAATGCTAATTACGGCCGGGGTTGGCTTGTCGTAAAAGGCGACAAAACAACCCTAGCTACGTGGTAGAGCTCCAAGCCCGTCTGGATGGCAACCACCCTTGGTCTATAAGTATGCCGCCATAATAAACTTGTATTGTGTTTTGGCATTAGCGACCCAGATTCCTGTGCCCCTATGGGACAGCAGCGTGTTCGCGATGCCACTGGCATTGCAAACACTCATAGGCGACGGTAACTGTTTACTACTAAGTGGGCCGACAGCCTGTATGTTGTCCATAAGCAATAAAAAAAGTAAAATATGAGGCAATCATGATAAATTACGGTGAGCGCCGAGTATTTGATGATAATTTTTCTTTAACGCAATTTTCAAATCACTGTCTGTAGGTTATAACATTAAATCGAATGCGACCCTATGCAAGGAATGTGTTGCTATGAAAAATGTCCTTTACATGCTAAGTACACGACGAAGCAATATCAAGAAATTTTTATGTACGTGCTCAATTTCAAAAACGTAAAAATATGTACATTATTTTTGGCGTCAACATATATCGAGGGAAAAAGAATATTAAATTTAAAAAATACCAATTCCAAGTAAATATGAAAAAAACCTGAATAAATTAAAAACTTATTAGAATTTGAACGTTTGACATATTACATAGTGCATCTTATTACAGTCAATGTCACAGTGACTTTTATTAATTTGACATTTATCAAACACGTTTTTGAATAAACAATCATTGAATTGCATAATTATTCTATTATTTGTCGTTTTACTATCCTAAATTGTTAGTCAATATACTCAGCTTTTACGTTATATGTGCACAAATGATGAATTTCAGTCACTTTTTGTTAAAATATAAATTAAATATGTAGTATACAAAATATTTGTATGAAGCAAATGGCTTGTTCTGGTTACATCATGTACTTTTAAGTTTATGATAGACCCTGCGGTACAGGTTTATACCTAATGCCCTTATATGGTATTTAGATTAAGATCGAATATTAAAAGTTATTCAGAGTTTGGGATTCAAGAGTTTCATTATACCCATATCGTCTTGAAATTTAAAACGTTGAGTGTGAAACCAGATTTGAAATATCTTTCCATGTCGGGAATTACAGTGCGTCTAAGAATAATTATAAATCAAATAATATTAATTCACTAGTATACGGTCAACTAATAATGAATAAAAAAAATTGCTACATGGTAGGGCCCCAAGCTCGTCTGGATGGCGACCACCTTTGATCTTAAGTATTCCACCATAAAACCTTGTGTTGTGTTCCGGCATTAGTGACCCAAGTTCGTGTACCCTTATGGAACAGCAGCGTGTTCGCGATGCCACTGGCGTTGCAAAGACCCATAGGCGACGGTAACTGCTAAATTCTAAGCGGGCCGTAAGCCTGTCTGCTGTCCTACAGCAATAAAAAGAAACATTCATTATGTTTAAGGCAAATATAATACGTGTGTGTACTTACTTCGTAAGAAGTTATACTTATTTGGAGTAAAACTATTTTAAGACCTGACTACTATTAGTCAGGTCAATTTAGACATTCGAAGGTGCATAAAATCCCAACAAGCTGAAAATCAGTAAAATTGTTCAAAACATAATTATAAATAATATTTAAAAGTTCCCCATCATTCCCGTGTATGGATTTTTTTTTATTTAAGGTCAAAAGTCAAGAAAATGAGTTTTTCGTGATTTTCAGCAAAACGGTAAGTTTTATCATAAAAGTATCTTAGACAAAAATTATAGACCATAAAATTATCTATAAAAAATGTATCAATACTTTTTTTCCTACGAGCCACCGTTTCTGAGATATAACGATTCAAAAAGTTATAAAAGTTGTTATCGTCATAATATGCATGAGTACGCCACGTATCATGTCTAGATACTCTACAACCCTTAAGCAATATGCATGATATTACAAATTTACCATTTATACTAATTAATTTCTAAGTCTTTACTTACTCAAAGTGCGTAGGTATGTAAACTTTTTTGTTATTGATGACATACTGGCTGATTGTAAAAAAAAATCGATTATATTTTTTTTCATAAAATTAAATGAAAGGAAATTTGTTTGAATTTAAGTGCGTTTTTATTGCTACGTTTAGTCTTGATTTAATAATTTTACCAACCATTTAAATAAAGTTAGCGACAAAATTGAATTGTTAGATATTCTTTACGTCGTGAAGCGACGTCATTTGACGGCAAATGAAATGCAAAGAGCTGTAGGGATGTTGCAAGCGGGAAGTAATCAATCTCAGGTATCTCGGCATTTTGGCATTCATAGAAGTGTTATTTGTCGTCTTTAGCAGCGCTACAATAATACAAGGGAACCCGCTGAACAGCATCCAGGCCGTAAAAGGAGTACAATCACTTGGCAAGACCGGTACATACAACTGACTGCAAGACGCCAGCCGATGTTAACCGCTCGAGAGATAAGTTTGAGGCTACAAAATTCAAGTGGTGTTGATGTAAGTCCCCAAACTGTGTGAAATCGACTGCATGAGTACGGTCTACGAGCTCGACGCCCAATTAGGTGCCCACCCGTGCGTCACGGGAATCGCGCTCGTCGAAATGAATGGTGTAGAGAATGCAGAACATGGACCCAGGAACAATGGGATAAAATTATGTTTTCTGATGAGTCGCGATTCGGGTTTAGGCCTGATACAAGAAGGGTGCGAGTGTACCGTCGGCCCGGAAATAAAGGCTCAGGTGCATTCAGGAAGTTCATCCATACAGCGGCTCATCTACCATCCTAAAATTTAAATTAGTACATGTTGCTTAGACTTTTTTGATGTGTGTATATATAAATGCACTTTACAAGTTTAATCGATAAAGATAAAAGTCACATCACGAATTTTTACAATGGCCTATCATTCACCACCACATGTAATTTAAAATCACAGTAACTATATTTATGAATATTT
Organism: Malacosoma neustria; assembly: GCA_963693495.1. Taxonomy (NCBI): domain Eukaryota; kingdom Metazoa; phylum Arthropoda; class Insecta; order Lepidoptera; family Lasiocampidae; genus Malacosoma; species Malacosoma neustria. The sequence continues at coordinate 18,530,882 of OY856382.1, read as the reverse complement.
TTTTTTATCTCCACTGAATATTTGAGAAATTGAATATAGTTGCGGAAACTTGAGAGACAATTAACAGCTAACTTCATCATGTCGCTTTTTGGCTGTCGGTGCGCACGCGCAATGTATAAATTTTACTTTCATAATTTTTTCCAAACGTGTCATAAGAAATATAACTATAAAAACATATATTTTTACATGAAGACAAAAAACGATTAAAGTTTCTAAAATCTTACAGGGTACAAAAGCCCTGTACCACAACAACGATAGTTATAATATTATTATTATTTATTTATTTCAGACAGTTACAATATCATGTCCATAATGGGTTAGGAAATTATAAGTAAACTTAAAAATCTATTGTTAGTAAACACAAATATAAAATGATTAAAATATCCATGTGTCCAAGTCCATATATGACCAAGTGTAAAACGCCTTGTGCTGCAGGAATGAAGAGAATAGAAAAATTAGTGCTGCTACAAACGTGCTAAATGGAAGCGAGAGTCAGAAATAAGTGAGAATTTTTATTGAAATATCTTCTACCCCCGTTATCTCCCATTTCTTGTCTCTGTTTAATTTTGATCTCCTCCTGAACACATTATCAATGCTCTGGTGTTGGAAACGTTTACTAACTATAATTGTCTTCCATTCAGTAACCCCGCCACCCGCACTTCAGCTATAAAATACCCAAACGAAAAAAAAAGTGTAAAAAGTGTATAAGGCGAGTGTGAATGGAAATGTTGGAAGGGATAGACCTAGGCGGACGTTTCAAGACCAGATCAGGGACGTCTTGAAAAAAGGCCAGGTCAAGAGTACTCTAAACCGAAGGGTATGTATGAAGGGAATAATGAAAGTGGACGAAGCGAAACAAGTATGTAAGGATCGTAGCAAGTGGAAAGAAGTGGTCTCTGCCTACCCCTACGGGAAAGAGGCGTGATTATATGTATGTATGTATGTAAACGAAGTTACTAGAACATCGAGTCTATAACATAAAAATCTGAAGCCGTTATAACATTCAATGAATATATATTGATGTTTATGACTTAACGGGAAAGCAATTTTTACAATTCTATAAGTACAATTTCAGAAATCGAAGCTATTTAAGCGAATATTCTGGTAGGACACTTTAGCATTTTTTTCCTTTATTCATCGCTAGCCCACCTCTTGTGTCAGGGCGGATCTCATCCCAACATCCGTGCTAGAAGAGGACCTGAGTTAAACAGAAAGTGAGGGTATCGTGGTGCCTGTTAATCCAGGTAGCCAGGATTGGTCTCACAGCCTCACAGGATACATGCATTAAGGTGCGTAAATTTCGTCCACTCCACCAAGTGTAAACGCTTTAGTAGAACGCAATAAAAACAAATTTATCCGTGCAGAGGTGGACAAAGAATACTAACCTCTGCGGCTGGAGTCAGCCTGTCGTAAAAGGCGATAAAACAACGCACCCTAGCTACATGGTAAGGCCTTGGTCTTAAGTATGCCGCCATAATAACCATGTGTTGTGTTCCGGCATTAATGACCCAAGTTTCCCTTATGGGACAGCAGCGTGTTCGCGATGCCACTGGCTTTGCAAACACCCATAGGCGACGGTAACTGCTAAATTCTAATTGGACCGTCAGCCTGTCTGCTGTCCTACAGCAATAAAAAAAATTAAAATGTCTCAAACAAAAGATGTAATTTTTTTAAATTAGATTATTATATCAAACCCAGTAAAGACAAAATAAATGACATGCATATTATTATGAAGGTTTACCTCGCAGCTTTAGATGTGTTGAAAGTATTACTACATGTCAGACAAAGCTCTTTTTGACATCTCTGCGACACGTCCTTTTCTCGTAAATAGATACACGAAAATAATATATGGATTAAGTAAATATATCTTTCAAAATAATAATGTTTCTCAAAGTCTACGTGCACGAAGTTATGCAAATAGGCTAGGACCCGGCTAGGTAATTATATAAACTCAATAAATATTGTTTACATTATTCGAATATTGAGTACAGCACTGAATGTAATTTACATTCAAAATGGCAGCCGCTGAACAGAGGCGTGTTATTGCGCTAATTTGAGGGTACACTAATCTATTCAATGGGAGATTTATGGGGTATTGTCAAGGAAATTTACGGGGTTTGTTATACGATATTGATGCCAGGATATTTTAGAATGGGTAATGGGTTGGACGTTATTTGTATTATTAATAACATTATAAAATATTTAAGGATTGGATTCTTATTTAATAATACTAATTTTATTTATTTATTTGCAAACGCGGTACTGGTTGCTTTTTTGTTTTCGAGAAAACTGCACTTGATATGTTCCTTCGACCAGGCCGGATTAGGGATTATGTAGGACTCCGAGATAGATGGCTGTCATCGACTACCCACAGAAAATTCCTGTTGTTCTACAGCCTGAGCCCACAGATAAATATGGTTCATCTATCGCATGGACCAGATAAGCCTGACAGAAAGGTGCCTATATTTGGTCAGGATTTCGCACCCCTCGGTGCTCTCCTTCGTCAACTAAGATAATGGGGGGGGGGGGGACAACACACGGCCCTCATCCTCGTGGCAATGGTGCGGGTTGTGGATTCTCCGCTGTCTACGGCGGCTGGAAGTCATTTAACGCCCTCCGGCGCTGTCGTCTTGACCTGCGTTGACGGGAGATCTGACTGGCCATCTTCCGCTTCGCCACCTTCTTTGTAGACATTACGGCCTTACAGAACTGAAGACGGCGGCAGTCTATCCAGGTTCGCCCCCGACTATGGTCAGGACTCGGGCCGGGAGCGATAGGTTGCGTCCGATATAGACGACGAAGGCGTGGCACTGCTCACGCCATGAGTACACGGCAACTGTGTGAGCCACCGTGTTTTCCTCATTGTCCGTGCCACTATGGTGGCACCCGCATGTCGACTCCCGCTCTAATCAACTCAGGTATCTCCCGAAGCAACTGTGCCCCGAGAGGACTTGCATCAAGCGGAAGGTCAGGGCGCCGTGGCGAGTATTGGTTGTCCAGTAACCATAACACGAGCCCTCTGCTTACTATGGGATTAGATTGCGTTTTGTAAATTGTCAAAGTGTATTTATTATTAATTAAAATTGTAATAAAAACAATCGTACAAAACCAAAATATCGGTTTATCCATATCGGGTGGATAATAATCCATAACAATCAAATCTTGTTAAATACTTTTAAGATTGAGTTCGAGAAATCCATTTGCCTCGATCAAAGCATAACTTTATTGTTTTAGTTTTATATCTTGTTAATTTCTTTATAAAATTTGTATCGAGTTAAAATAAATTTATAACTGTTTAAAGGATTAATACTGTTTCTATATTTTGTATAATTTTAATAACTCAGTGGCGCGACTGGTAACGCACGTCGGTATATTTGCAGAGGTGACGGATTCGATTCCCCTCCCGCGGTTTGGTTTTATATGTAATATTTATTTAAAAAGAGATATAAGTAGTTGCAGTATATTAGTCTAGTACCCACAATACAAGTTACATTATTTGCTGCTTAATTTGGTATTACATGGCACTTTGTGTTATATCTCTATATATTTGTACATTTTTTAAGATACTACTTTTTTTTAATTACTGTAGGACAGTAGACAGGCTGACGGCACACTTAGAATTTAGCAGTTACCGTGGCCTACGGGTGTTTCCAACGCCAGTGGCATCGCGAACACGCTGTTGTTCCATAAGGGTACTGGTATTTGGGTCACTAATGCCGGAACACAACACAAGGTTATTATGGCAGTATATTTAAGACCAAAGGTGGTCGCCATCCAGACGGGCTTGAGGCCCTACCACGTAGCTAGGGTGGGTGGCTTTGTCGCCTTTTACGACAGGCCGAGCCCGATCGCAGAGGTTAGTATTCTTTCTCCGCCCCTGCACGGACAAAACTACAACACTATTTGTGCAGCGTAACCGATTTTCATTTCATTTCCTATTTACATATAACATTTCAATATTTGATACAATATGTTATCTTAACAATTCCTGTGAGAGGACAAATCGGGATTTTGGATTGATTATTTGTATGAAAGTGACATATACTAAATTTGTGTAATCTTTAATATTGATAGATCCATTTTAACCGTTTTTGATCTTTATTTGCGATTCACTGATATTGTGAGATTTAAAATAAGAAAATGGAATCGAAAAATCTGGATTGAAAAGTATTTTCGGGTTGCGATTGAATATTGAAAGCCGCCGTAATTTGTTCTTTTTTATTACTAGGGTACAGCATACAGGCTGGTAGTAAGCGGTTACCGTCACTTATAGATATTTGCGACGCTAGGAGCATCGCGAACACGCTGTCCTATAGGGGATACTGGAACCTGGGTCACTAATGGCGGAATACAACATAAGGTTACTATGATAGCATACTTGTAGACCAAGGGTTGTAATCCAGATGAGCTTGGTGCCCTACCACGTAGCTAGAGTTCTTTTGTCACCTTTTATAACAGGCCGACCCCGGCCGCAGATGTTAGTATCCATACTCCGCCCTTGCACGGATAAAATTTACTGACTAAGTGACTAGTAACACTGTATATAAAATGCTAAATCAGAATTTAGCTAGTTTTTATTTTATGGCTACGTTTCTAGCTAATATTTGGGCTGATTTATGTTCTTCAGACTCATTAGAAGTAATTTCTATTCATAAACTACCTGAATATATCAGGTTAAAGCCTGGCTTATTCGGGGAAAGTAAAACGGTCCGTTTTCTTTATGACCGTTTGGTGTGTAAAAGCACACTTAACATATGTTCTGTTTTCTCACTTCCCTCGCCTAATACCGACCGTATTTACATATTCCAGTAGGGTCGCTTTTATTTTATATTTTTTCATATAAAATAAAACTAACATGTACGTTTATCACCATGAATATATTTCAACTTCTCTTATCAACTATATTTCTTACACTGTACATTTTTTTTGTGTAAGTTTAAGGCTGTCATTGTCTCAGACAACAAACGACAGCGACAACGGGCGGAAAAGGCATTACGACCCCGTGGGAGCGGGGTCGATCAGCCGTGGCAGCGTGTTCGGGGCGCGTCTCCTGTGAGGCGCGCTCCCGGCTCGAACGCTGCACGGGGAATAAACGAAGGGCAGCCACGAATGGCAAGAATACTTTATTTGGGGACTATCGGCTCCACCGGTGAAGCCGATCCTATACTAATCTACTACCGTTTCGGAGTGTTTATAGCTGGAGGAGAAGAAACGGCGAAAGGAACTCCCCCGCAACACATGTATTTTACGTGTATTTGTGTAGTGTGTGGTTGTGTGCATCTACAGGTTATGGGGGGCGGAAGGCGTCCCTAAACCTATTGCGTCGAGCTGGTCCATGGCGGACTGGGGGGGATTGCGTCCGCGAGAACATTCGCTTCAGCGTTCTTGTGATGGGGTCGGGTCCGTCCGTGAGCACGTTTCGCGGGCGACGACGCGCGTGACTAGCTCGGCGGTTGGGCGTGTAATTGACCGTCTCCACCACCAGTGGGTTGGGGTGGTGGGAAGCGAGACCGAAGAAGGATCTTGAGAGGGAGGCCATATACTCCTTCACGGGAAGGAGTTCCAAGTCGCGGTGAAGATCCGCGTTACGCATGTAGAGGGGCGCTTGGACTGCTATGCGTAAGAACTTGTTTTGCAGTCTCTGCATCGTTTGGATGTAGCGTTTGCCGGCATGGGCGAAGACTACACACGAGTACGTCATGATCGGCTGACTGTACATTTTTTAGTATTACACCGTCTTTTATAATATTCTGTCGCTAGTTTTTATATCTCGTCGACAGGTGTCTCCCCTCCTACCATTACGTGTCAATAACCAAAATTAAATATCTTACAAAATATTTACAACAGAAACGGAAACAATTCTGCTAGTTATTAACTACAGCAAAATTATGATATTATAATATTAAATTAAAATGTGAACATAAGATTATTTAGGCATTAATTATTATATTATTTCTCTAAGTATTTTGTATTAATTTTGGTTATTGTGTTTTTAAACATTTACAAACTTCCGGTTAACCTACCTACATTAAGGTTATTTAAAAATGACATCATAATTTTAAGAAATGTCCACACCTGAATACTTAAATTAAACTTGAATCTAACATTCATAAGTGATATAGATGTCGCTTTGCTTAGTTTTGTTTTATTTATTATATATTATTTACGTCTTAGGAACACGGTGTTATTATTTTTTTTTATGTAAATTTCAAGAAACTTATAGATTTTCTGCGATATGATTAAAAAAAATTTGTACTGTACCGAATCGTAAATCTAAACCATTTTCAAATTCACTTGAACACACACAAATCTCATCAAAATAAGAGAAGTTCAGTCACATAAGCACGCACAGAAGAATTATATAAATAATATAATATTTTTTCAAAGTCTAACCGGAACTTATTACCTCTCCTAAAGAGTTTAGCTGAGACATCATGGCAAATCATTCTCCACGCATTTGACCAGTTACTGTAAGACTTGACTCTATCAGTGAAGACGATTCTCCAGCACGAGTCTGTATGCAACATTGTCTGAACTATGTTTGTATGGAACTCTTTAAAAAAGTTCTTAAAAACTTACCCTTTTATTTAGGGGTGGAGAAAGAATACTGACCTCTGCAGCCGGGTCAGTCTGTCATAAAAAGCGACAAAACAACCTGGAAGAGTGGAGGGCCCCAAGCACCTCTGGCTGGCGGCATTAGTGACCCAAGTTCCAGTACCCTTACGGGGAAGCAGCGTGTTCGCGATGCCACTGGCGTTGCAAACACCCATAGGCGACGGTAACTGCTAAATTCTAATTGAGCCGTCAGCCTGTCAGCTACATTGCAACAATAGAAAAATTCTTACGTTGATTGAAAACCAAGCTCAGTTTGTTTTTTTCTGTTCTTTTTTAACTAGCATGGCTATTAGTTTTATTTTTATTTATTTTTGCCGAATTTTTTTTCTGCTCTTTATTATTTTACCCTAGCAACACAGCTTGTTTAGAGAACAAACTTAATTTTCTACTTCGTAGTCACGGAACCTAATGCGACCGTATACGATCCCTTAGGAAAACTAGAATATTTTCACAGTACAAATTCTAAAATTTCAATGGAGTAAATTATGTTAATAATTTATATTATGGAAAGCGGTTAGAAAGTGTCCATTATATGTGTACAGTATTTGTAATGCAGGAAAATTGCAGTTATTAAACGGCAACTTTCTTTCCTAGAAACGAATAAGTACTTGTTGAATGAGTTAGAAATGTCTAGGATTTATATTTAATTATTATTTATGTCCACTGTGCGGTCTAGGGAATTAGAATAGGGGTAAAGGCAAATGGATGGATTTGGTGCACCGTTCTATTTCACTGAGGACTGAGGGGTTAAACTACTTCTCTATGGTTTTATCTCATCTATTTTGCTCTGCATCATTCATACAACGATCTTGGTAAAGACTTTTGAGCGTCGAAACATCTGTTATAGTCACGAGTTCCCGAATATGAGTGGTTATTATATATAAGTATGTATTTATTTAGAAAAGAAAATTATATCCGTTCTCTAAAACCAATGCTATGCTTTTTACATTATAACTAGATGGCGCTGTGGGGATTGTTAGAATATATCCATACATATATTTAGGCCGTTAATATTATTAAAAACTTCGCTCGATATATTCGTAATACGCAAGTCTTGTGAGAGCTCCTTATGTGCCGTTTCCCTTACACCTGTACGATACCTGTACCACATCCTATGACACTATGGTGATACCCATTTCTCACCAAGAGATGGCGTGCTGTCGTGATGTGTGTGAGCAATGAGTGTAGCTGTGCGCGCGCGCCTTTTATATAATTTAAGAATAGTTCCTTGGTATTTTCGGATTAATAACATTACTGTAATTGTGTACTACACGCTAATAATTTAGGAATATAAAAGTGACAATGACAGTACGAGAAAAGAAGACCCCTCGAGTTCGGTGAGTCCCTTCAATTCCCGTCCTCTATCAATAGGGTGTTTTCGCATGACAACAGAGTTCCATAAAATTTACCCAAACCAGCGCCTACATATTCACCATATTCACCATATAAATATCCGTAGTTTACCAAATTTAATCAGTTTATTTCTTTATAAAACTGAAGTTTCCTAACGCAAAAGACACACAAGTCGTTTTAACAATATGCAATAGTGGATTTGACAAAATTGATGGACTTTGCGTTAAATTAAAATTTATTCGCTAAGTAATATAACAGATTTTTTTATAAATTTAAACTTAGTAGAAAACTTCTTACTGGTTTATCCCAGTCACATGGGTGCTTCACAGCACATATCTCTCTCACTCGTCCTTGGCTCTCGTATCTTGCCAGTGACATCTTCACTACTAAAGATACATGAAACAGCGCAGGTATGTTGTAAATGCATTTGGTTTCTAACTTTTTTTGCCGCGTTACCTTTATTGGCGATAAATATTTCGCGGCGCAGGTAATAAAAAGAAAGTAAATTTGATAAGCACAACAAATTGAATAGTTTTAGGTCTTTTTTAAATGTCTTTTCCTAATTTTTGCCGCGGTAACTAGTTTGGGAACCTAGGTCATGAACTAAATTGCATGCACTACTACATCCGATCAACATTTTATCCGTGCAGGGGCGGAGAAAGAATAACCTTTGCGGCCGGGGTCAGCCTGTCGTAAAAGGCGACAAAACAACTCACCCTAGCTACGTGGCAAGGCACCAAGCCCATCTGGATGCCGACCAACTTTGATCTTAAGTATGCCGCCATAATAACCTTGTGTTGCGTTCCGGCATTAGTGACCCAAGTTCCTGTAATCTTATAGGACAGCAGCATGTTCCCGATGCCACTGGCGTTGCAAACACCCATAGGCAACGGTAACTGCTGAATTCTAAGCGGGCCATCAGCCTGTCTGCTGTCCTACAGCAATAAAAAAAATCCGATTCTAGTGTTTTCTAGTCCAATGTGTATATTGTTTTTACAGGTGAAAACTTAAGCACTTTATGCGTGGATCAAAGAGGTACGAGAATAATTTTGTACACAGCAGACAGGCTGACGGTCCACTTATAATTTAGCAGTTACCATCATCTATGGGTGTTTGCAACGCCAGTGGCATCGCGAACATACTGCTGTCCCATAAAGGTACAGGAACTTGGATCACCAATGCCGGAACACAACACAAAGTTATTATGGCGGCATAATTAAGACCAAAGGTGGTCACCATCCAGACGGGCTTGGTGCCCTACCACGTAGCTAGGGGAGGTTGTTTTGTTGTCTTTTACGACAGGCCGTCCCCGGCCGCAGATATTCCTCTCCGCCTTTGCACGGATGTTTGTAGTTGTCCGCACTCATAAAGAATTAATTTAAATTTATTACTATATTAAATTGTTACAAACTATAAGAGATAACAGTCACAAATTACAAATTCAATTAAGATTTCGAGTCGTTAATTCACATTATCTATATTTACTTGGCTTTATGTAAAACGGTATGTTTTTATAATTAAGCAAAAAAATTTCAGTAATTTATTTCATATTTATGATATGAAATTATCAACATCTAAAATGCTACGAACGTGAATTAAATTGTTAAAACACGTGTAGAAAACGTAGCAACTACCCTTGCAAACATGTTGAATCTTTTTTTTATCGGAACAGTTTTGCACAGGAGAGACTCTAGGAAATATATGATAGCCCCGATAGGAATTATCGGGGCCAAGCAGTGTGCTGGTAAAAAGACGACGAAGCTTTCAACCAATATGCATATAGTACTTGCCACGTAGGGTATAGTGAAGAAAAATATTGTAAGGAATCCTGTTCAAGGTCACTAGTATGTGTAACCCTCCAGTCTGCTTTGGATAAGCGTCCCGTACTGCCCGAGCCTAGCAATTCTAAAAAATTTTAAATCATTTATTTCGGGCACTACAGTTTAAATACAGTATTACAGGGATATCTTTACTACGCAAAAAACATACTGCGCTCAACGTTCAGCGCAGTTCATCACAATCACATTGGTTTAATTGTACATTTATACAAAATAGAAGATTTTGTGCGTGCGTGTGTGTATTGTGTGTGTGTGTGTGTGTGTGTGTGTATGTGTGTCTGTGTCTGTGTGTCTGTGTGTCTGTGTCTGTGTGTCTGTTTGTCTGTATGTGTGTGTCTGTATGTCTGTGTGTCTGTGTATCTGTGTCTGTGTGTCTGTTTGTCTGTGTCTGTGTCTCTCTGTGTGTGTGTGTGTGTGTGTCTGTGTGTCTGTGTCTGTCTGTGTGTGTCTGTGTGTATTTGTGCGTGCGTACGTGCGTGCGTGCGTACAAAGTGACCGGATAAATATTCAAGATTTTATTACTGGTTACTTATGTAACTTTAAAGTGATGGTAGTGCCGGGATGCTTTATTTGCCTAGGTTCAAATTTACACTACTTAGTTATCTTACACGGTAAGATCTCCATTTATTTATATAAGACGGATCATAGGGCAGTTATTTATGTTTTTTTTAGTACTACTGCCAGTATGAATACCTGTCAACGGTTAGTACTTCGTGATCTTTATATAATTAAGTAGTGGAATAACGTCGTGGATTACCACCTAGGATTTTGAGCACCACACGCTGAGCTTTTTCTAGCCTAGACGTTATGGGCTGGTATTATTATTTATTATACATTTTTCCATGTACTAACGACGAAGAAAGAAACGAACCTGTACACAGAAGTTTAAAAAAGAATTTAGGAAAATGTGTTAAGTGTTTTTATTTGAATTTTTACAGATTTCCCTAAATGAGATTCTAATGCCGCCCTATTAATGGGGAATGGAAGCAGCACACAGAGCCGGAGGTGGGGTAAAGGGGACTCCCCATCTCAAGCGGAGTCCTCAAGGGTCCTCTTCCTCCTGTACCTGATACACAGAACTTGGAACGTCATGGTTGACCATGTAGATTCAAAAAGTGCAAGGTAAGATTATGATGGTAATATTAATAGAGAATTAAAAACACTATTGTCACGTCATGGAAAGGCAAAAAGGTAAACTTTGTGCGTTTTATGATTCCATGAAAATATGGAATAAATCAGGGATTTTATGGATATGATATTTCGGATCTGGATATGGATATGGATATAGGAATAAAATTATATCGGTTTCGGATAAGGTTACGGATATGCAATTATTTCGTATTATCCGTTAGTTTCGGATAGTTTCGGTTACGGATATTAGATTGAAGTAAAATATAAACACAAAATGACACAAATATATCGAAACACGTCGTTTTATTTAGATTCCGCCCTTATACGAAACTATCCGAAACTTGTGAAACGGATACGGTTACGGATATAATTTTATTTCGGATATCCGATAGTTTCGGTTACTCTGGAATAAATGTAGCAAGTTTAATTTTTATGGGCCCAATTCGCCACCTGATACCCAAAAAAACCGAATGGTGAGCAGCTTTTCCTGTCTGTAGGTCTTAGAATGCCCCGGGCGCTACTCACAAAGGGGCGCCAAAAGGTGCGCAAAATAAAAAATGGCTGGATAATATTTACGATAATTGATTTCTGGAAAATATATTTTAAATTTAGTGTCAGTGTAACATAATAAATGTTAATTTGTAAATAAAAAGGAAAAAAAGGAACACTAACAGCCTAAATCAATCTGTAATAATATTTTCATAATAGAAATGTCTTTTCTAATTTCTTTCTTCTTTAAACAAATTCTAGATGATCATATTATACATTACAAAATCTAGTCTTGTTTTCTCAACTACATCTTTTGTTTCAAATTTAAAGCCTAGCTTAGCCTATGCCTTTATTTATTTTACTTTATTTATTTGCGAGTATATTTTACATGTAACATATTACATACATTATATGGTTTTCGAATTTGGCTCTAAAAAGGTATTGATTGCGCCCCGGCCGCGATTTAAGCTGGTTACGCCACTGCTATCGAGATACAAACTAATTAGCAGAGATCTTGTGTTATGGCTACTAGACGACAGTTAAACAACAACAATATAAATTAAGTAGTTTACCAGTTGTTTGGTACTTTGAAACTAGGTGGCGTTGTTCGAATTTGTGAAAAAAATTATTTATTTATTGTTAGAACTGTGTACATTATAATGTTGGTAAGTACATTTTGTATCAACAATTTGCCTTTTTAAGGCGTACAATATTTATAAACGTATTTTTATGCTTTTTTTTATTGCTGTAGGACAGCAGACAGACTGACGGCCCGTTTAGGATTTAGCAGTTACCGTCGCCTATAGGTGTATGCAACGCCAGTGGCATCGCGAACACGCTGCTGTCCCATAAAGGTACAGGAACTTGGGTCACTAATGCCGGAACACAACACAAGGTTATTATGGCGGCATACTTGAGACCAAAGGTGGTCGCCATCCAGACGGGCTTGAGGCCCTACCACGTAGCTAGGGTGGGTTGTTTTGTCCACTTTTGCGACAGGCCGACCCCGGCCGCAGAGGTTAGTATTCTTTCTCCGCCTCTGCACGGATAAAAACTTCAAACTATTACAAAATAATAGTAACATATTCATTTATTTGCAATTATAATTTTATTATATCTAATTTTTTTATTAATTTGAAACACCTAAAGTATAGAATTAAAATTTTAACAAATAAGAAAAAAATTATCATATTTAATTATATTACATTATATTTATAATTTATCAAATTAATAAAATAATATGTATCAATTTTTTTATGTCAATTCCATAATAATTTGCCCTTAATTTAGAAACATGTCCTTCAGATATTCATCTAAGTTATAATACGACTTCTCAATTAACATTTGTTTCAATTTGTTTTTAAAAGAATGTTCCGAATTAGTATCTTGTAGCAATTTGGGCAAGTGATTATATATTCTGGGGGCTACACAAAATAAGCTTTTGTTAAAAATATTTGTGAAAGTTCTTAGGTCCTGCTTACGTTATTAAATTGCAATCATCCTTAACACATTATCGTACATCTATTCCAGGTGGCGTGGCTCCCACACCGTGCCGAGTTCTGGTGCCGGTCTTGGCGACAGGTTCGATTCCGTTAGCATGGATGACTCAGACCGGGGATCCTGCTATTCATCGTGCAGCTGCAGCTACTGTCGATTGCGAGAATGTACCCAGGAGAGTGTCAGGTAGGTACTATCTGAAAGCCGCTTGAAGACGCAGCCAACTAGTTTTCATGGGGCAACGGTTTTCGCATAATGCCTTAGGGAATCATGTATTCGAATTCCATTTCGAGTCTGGATATTAAATTGGTCTTTATTGTATAGGTCGATAGGTCTTTATTATCTAATCTCCTATAAATCATGACTATCTTTAAAAATACCACCACAAATGTTTGTGGTGCCACGTGGTAGGACGAATCTTGTAAGGAAAGTGCCGCTTACCCGGGCCCTGGGCACACTTAACAAGATATGCTTTAAGTGGATATTTTTTACTCTTCTCTGAGCGAGTTTACAACAGCAGCACCCTATACTATGTTATTCGTAGGAACCACGCTAACGATTTGGTTTCAATAGAATAAACTATGTAAGTAATCTATCAGTTCTGTAGTTTCCTAACATGAGCACTTTGCTGCCTATAAGTACTTGTATCCTGCCCCAAGTCAGTCTGGATGGCGACCACCTTTGGCCTGAAGTATGCCGCCATAATAACTTTATGTTGTGCTCCGTCATTGGTGACCCAAGTTCCTGTACCTTTATGGGACAGCAGTGTGTTCACGATGCCACTGGCGTTGCAAACACCCATAGGTGACGGTAACTGCTAAATTCTAAGCAGGCCGTCAGCCTGTCTGCTGTCCCATGGCAATAAAAAAAATTATAGATGTACTATAGAATAAATACAATTTAAATTTGTAGTTGAAAACTATTTTAGAATTTAATCATCACTTACGTATACACGCAAGTGTCTTATTTACATATACAAGCTGTTACTATAAGCAGTGCAAATGGGTCCCATGTCCCACTTTTATCAACGCTCGTGAACCAAAATTTAATGCATACAAATGCAAACGTTCGAAATTATCATAAAACCGATTGCTTTCCTCTCTCTATTCGCAGCTATACTAACTGAAATGCAATATCTTGAGTGGTTGAAGTGTTCTCGAATATTCTGGCAGCAATAGATGATTTTAATAAAATTATAGACATTCTATTTTTATTGAATTAATTTGAACACTTTACTATTCGATTGCCACGAAAGTGATTTCGTGTTTTCAGTGTGAAATAAAACTAAATTATTCCTATACAAAATATGATGAATTAGTCAAATGTCCTCCATTCTGTTCGATGACCTATTACCATATTTCTGGTGACTTCATGATCCCGCGCTCATACAATAGTTATGATAGGAAAAGTTTTCAGGTGTCTGGAAAAAGACCTTTCAGTTTCGGACACAAATAAAAATAGACCTCTCTCCTTTCTAGGAAGTAAAAAGTGAGTGTAATGAGTAGTACAATAGAAATGCTCATTCTGGTGTAAGGCGTGTTTTTCTCCAGGCAGGAGTGGCGAAAGAATACTGACCTCTGCGGCCTGGGTCAGCCTGTCGTAAAAGGTGACAAAATAACCCTAACTACGTGGTAAGGCCCCAAGCTCGTCTAGATGGCGACCACCTTTGGTCTTAAATATGTCTCCATAATAACCTTGTGTTGTGTTCCGGTATTAGTGACCCAAGTTCCTGTACCCTTTTTGTGTTCGCGATGCCACTGGCCTTGTAAACACTCATAGGCGATGGTAACTGCTAAATTCTAAGCGGGCTGTCAGCCTGTCTGCTGTCCTACAGCAATAAAAAAAGAAAAAAAGGCGGTAGAGGAACACTGGAGTTGTCTTTAATAGGTAGCGACGTGCCTCTTGTTAAGATAAGCATAGACACGTTTCACAGGAGTCTCACACATCCCCGAGAGCCCTCATGTGGTGAGGTATGCATCAAGCGTTTCTCCTCAAAAAAGATAATGACATGTTTAAATTTTGTCCTGTGAAATTACTTCACAGCTTATCCAGTTGAAGGTTTCGAATCTAACCTTAAGTTATTAAAGGAAAAAGCTCTCAGGTAAAAAAATAACATGAAGCAGAAAAAAAAATGGAAAAAATATATTTAACTTAGCATCAAAGAGGAAATATGAGCTGTTAGTTACGATACACGAAATAATCTAAGATAAATCTTATAATAAAGTATTAAAGTCTGTTATAATTTAACACTTAACCACCATCAACACCTTTTATATAATCCGTCAAACCACTTGTCTTTGATGCAAACAGCTCATGTTGTGTAGAATTTTTACTCATATCTATAAAGCTTGTTTCTCCTCAAACATTTTAAACCTTTATTTAAAAAGTAATTTAAAACTAGTATTTGAGAAGATGAAGGAAAGGCCTGCGTTGTATTTTTGTTGCAAATAGTTGAGCTAACAAAGAGGGTCGGTATTAGAGCTATTACGTAATGAAGCCCCGCGTTATGACCCGTCTCTTTCTGGCCACTGGGTAAATAAAGTTGCGGTCTGAATCAAAGAGTTTAAAATTATTATATTTGTAATATTTCAACTTTTTTTTTTTTTTTTTTGGTCTCGGGGAAAAACCTCTCTTGACGGGTTCCCCCGGCCCGGGGGGACCGAGGGATATGTGGGACTCCGGGATTTTTCCGACTACCCACTAAAAAACCCCGCTGTTCTCCTATCGCCTACGCCCGGGCCCACGGATATATGGCCTGCCGATCTCGTGGCCCGGGCCGGCGCCGGCCCGCCCTTTGTCTTGAGGCGGGCCCCTTCTAAAGTGTTGGCGCCAGGGGGTCAGGGTTTCGTCCCCCCGGCGCTCTCCTAAGAACTCTAGGAGTTGAGGGGGGCCGCGGAACAGCACGCAGCCCTCACCCTCGCGGTAATAGTGCGGGCGGCGGGTCCTCCCCCGAGGGACCGCCCACGGCCGCTTTTTACGGCGGCCGGAGGTCGTTACTGGCCCTCCGGCGCCGCCGGCGTGGCCTGCGTTGGCGGGAGGGGAGTGTGGTGGTTGACTCCCGCTCCCGCTCCGCCGCCTCCTTTGCGGACATGACTGCCTCGCAGAAGGAGGCGACGGCCGTCCATCAATATTTCAACTTACTTCTACAATTAGTATCTTGTAAACAGAAACAACATTAGAAGCTATTGCTTCGAATACCTAATATTGTACATTCTGAAATATTTCTTTAAAAAAACTTTGATATGTTATTTTACAAAGCTAGAGAGTCCTTTTCTCATTATGGAATGAACATAAAGCTGCCACTATAGATAATGCTTTGACGTATAAAGTCAAAGTTAAAGCGCGGGGAATTTAAATTTGGTGAAGAGCCAAAAGAGCTTCATTTATATACTTGTACAAAAATTTACAAAACTGCTGCAAAATGCCAGTGTACAGAGCCATATCAGATGTGATTTTTATCCATACAGGGGCGGAGTAAGAACACTGACCCTTGTGTCTGAGGGCGGCCTGTCATAAAAGGCGTCAAGAAACCTTAGTTAGCTGAAGGACGGTAGCATATTAGCGTCGCAAACATCCATAGGTGACGGAAACTGTTTGCTATTAAGTGGGGCTTCAGTCTAATTGCCTTTTCTCAGCAATAAAAAAAAGCTCTCCCACATCTGCTACTATTAGCTTTTTTACAATCATTACTAAATATTAACGCCAGTAAGAAATATTTTTGAGTTTATGTAATCAAATGACCAAACAATTTGATTTTAATTCATTTATTAGTATCGAGGGTCGATAGATATAATATTACAATGGTAGTTCTTATTATTCTGACAAGCGCTTGTGTTTTGAGTCATGGTTAATAATATAAATTATTTGGACCAGACGGATTGCATTATGTGATACATGCACTAAAAGTTTAACACTCATCCAATTACGTTAGGTGTTGACGTATCACTTAGAATTAAATAAACAAAATTTCCTTGTAATAAAATATCTGTACTACTTTGTAAGATCTGTTTTTAAAATTCAGATTTTGGACATTGGAAAGTTGGTTTTCGTAATGTCTAGTAGGAATGGCTAAAACACTAAAGTAATCCTGACTCCAGCTTCAGACTCCTGACTGCAACTTAGGAAGGATAAAATGGAAACGAGGCAAGGTGGAAGAGCCAATATTGATTGGCGTTTTCACCACTTATTAATCCTGATGCGGGAACGAAAGACGGTCGGTAGCTGACTTCTGACGGATTTTTTTTTTTAATTGTTTTCTCTTACACAATGGCAAGTGTGCTTTGCTTTAATGCTCAAGTAGCTATTAGTGAAATTTCAAATTTGTCGTTTGATCGAATGCTCACGCATGCTTAATTTGGCCGAGATTAACCGGGATCAATAAAAATATACCAGGAAAGGAATGCTTTCCGGGAATACTATAGCGATATGTTGCGACAATGTCAAAAGGCTGTCTTTACTTTCTTGATGATGTAATAGCGTATGACAGCACTAAAAGTAAAAAAAGTAGTATTTGCGCCGCTCATATTGGAACCACGTCCAACCCCCTCATCACCCGGTAAAACAATTAAATTCCTTTCAACTAGCAGTTGGAACCTTTTAACATCCAACATTTTTAATAGCAACTATTTCAATACATACAGGGTATTGCAGTTTAAGTATAGTAAATTTAAAAAAATTATAAAGTTTATGTTATAAACAGTATATTAATATGATCAGTTTTGATCTTATTGCCTGAAAATCCTCTTAGTTGAGGTGTAATTTTTTTATTGCTATGGGACAGCAGGCAGGCTGACGACCCGCTTAGAATTTAGCACTTACCGTTGCCTATGGGTGTTTGCAACGCCAGTAGCATCACGAACACGCTGCTATCCCATCAACATAACACAAGGTTATTATGGCGGCATACTTTAGAGCAATGGTGGTCGCCATCCAGACTGACTTGGGGCCCTACCACATAGCTAGGGAGAGTTGTTTTGTAGCCTTTTACGACATGCCGACCCCGGCCGCAGAGGTTAGTATTCTTTCTCCGCCCCTGCACGGATAAAACTTGCGTTAAGGTTTCCCACCTCATAAATTAAGGCGGCTTGTGTCATTGTATACATTATGTATATTTCTTTACAAAAAAAGCATATAGTTGGTATATCAGTCGTCTAGTACCCATAACACAGGCGCTCTGGCGCTTACGACTAGATGGCACTGTGTGAATTGTCACAGTATATTTATGACTTTCGTCTGGCCTTTATCAAGACACGTTTGAGACGCGCTTGATAAAAAAGCGTTTCGGCTAGTGCAGTGATCGGCATACTTGTCATCCAAAAGAGCCCTAATGTAAATAATACGCAATTGAAATTTATTCAAACAGCCATTTCTTTAACATACGCTTTGCATTAATAGGAGACATTATTACGGAAATAATTATAGATTATAAGTAATGCAGCTCGCGAGCTGGGGGCTGGCCCGACCACAGGGCTAGTGAATTAAAGTTTCCATCAATGCAGTTATGCAAGCGATGTTCCATAATTATAATATCAGGTCATGACTAGGTACTATGTCATTGTATGCTGCCAGGAGAAATGTGTCATATTATATAAAACGATACGGCGTCTCTTTATTATTTTAAGTACTGATACCACGATCATAGAGAATTGAAAATTCATCTTATATCACCTATTTGCTGGATTTAAAAAAATTAAATAAATAAATATGTTGAGACATTTCACATAACGCCATATATTCCCAAACTAAGTTGCATAGCACTT
The DNA here is from genome assembly GCA_963693495.1 of Malacosoma neustria. Lineage (NCBI taxonomy): Eukaryota > Metazoa > Arthropoda > Insecta > Lepidoptera > Lasiocampidae > Malacosoma > Malacosoma neustria. The sequence goes on along the minus strand of OY856382.1, from coordinate 18,512,200 downwards.
GTGATATGGTTACTATATTTATATATCCAATCGAAATTTTAAGTTGTAATTGTTTAAGATTTTAGTTATTAATCTATTCAAAAAATATATAATTACCCCGCAATTTTAATCTATGTAAAATTTTTTGAGAAGAAAACGAACAGGAAAGATGTATATAGGTGTCTCTTTTTACTGTGACTTTTCCGTTTCATCGAGTTTCAGATCACAATGATGCTAAAGAAGTTATCACTTCAAAAACATCGTCCCCAATAAAAATCACACAAATCTCATAATATTTTTATTATAAGCGCCAATTATTTTAAGCACGTCATGAAATATGAAAAGGTAAATGGTGAATATGAAATGGTGAGCTATTCGATCAATTCTTCGGAGATTCGTCATCTGGGTTCGGTCAATTTACATTTTATGAAGTTGGTAAATCCTTGGAGGTTCGACTAAAGTTTTTATATCTGTATTTTGGAAGTCTTTGTCGTAACAAACTGTCGAACTGAGTTTATTAAAAACCAGAACAGCTTTGGGCATATTTGAAGTATTCGTTTTTAATATTGCTGTTGATCAGTATTTTAATTTTATTACTATGGCACAGTAGGCACGCTGACAGTCCACTTAGGAGTAATCTGGATTGTAACTACCCCTGGTCTGGCCTGCAGCCACAATATTCTTTTCTTATCCATAAGTGATAATTAGATGAGAAAATAATTAGTGCCAGTTCCTTTGCACGTACGGCAGCGTGTTAGCGGTGCCCCTGGTGTAAAAATCCATATGCGACGGTAACTGCTTATTATTGAGTAGCCTGTCTGTTATTGCACAGCAATAAAAAATATTCGTGACATTTGTTCTTATTTGTCGAATAGGCGTTAAAGCCGACTGAGATTAGCATATACAAGTAACTGACTCTTCAACTTCGAAAGTATTAAAAACTCTTTAAAGTTTACAATTAAAAGTACTTTAGTATAGTATACTACTGGAGTGCTTATTTGATAAATAACTAAATAAAAACGTGAATTATACAGCTAAACAAATGATCCTAATGTTATGGGAATCAATAATCACTGGGGTCTTATCCCAGAAATCTAGACTGGAGAAAATACCGCAAGGTTTGTAAATTAATTTTGCTAGGAATCGAATCCTTAAATTTGTGCAGCTCATAGAATACAACACTGAACACTCCACCTGAGAGGTAATCGTAAATTAATTTAACCTTAAATTGTGTTAAAATTATTCAGTTAAAAGTTACATGTAACGCCATCTGCCGAGGTTTCTAAATACTATTTGCTATGTTTTGCTCGAGTGCATTGGGAACGCCTTCTCGTTAGTTGTAAATTGAATGGCAGGTATTAAAACTGTCTAACAGATGGCAGTAGCTAGTGGACAACAACTTGTTTTTTTTTTATTAGTGAGAACAGCAGACTGATGGCCCACTTAATACTCGTAGTAAGCAGTTACCGTCGCCTATAGATGTTTGCGATACTAGGGGCATCACGAACACTACTGACCGCATAGGTAACCGGGGTCATTTATACTGGAACACAGCACCAGGTTATAACAGGGGCTGTACATAAAATACGTTCGCATACAGGGAGGGATTTTAGCGTGAAGTATTTTATGAACGGCCTCCCAGCATACTTATAGACAAGCGGTAGTTTTTTTTTTTATAAATATACTGACACAATTCACACAGCGCTATCTAGTCCTAAACTAATTTACATAAGCACTTGTGTTATGGGTACTAGACAACTGATATACTACATATATAAATTTTTTTTGTAAATAAATACATATTATACATAAACATAGAAATGCGAGACGGGGATCAAACCCGTGACCTCCACGAGCGTTCCCACCCCAGATGAACCTGGGGCCCCATTATCTACTTAGAGATGTTTTGTCCCCTTTTATGACAGCCGCAGGGACCTGTATTGTTACTGACGGCCCGCTTAGAATTTTGCAGTTACCGTCGCCTATGGGTGTTTGCAATGCCAGCGGCATCACGAATACGCTGCTGTCCCATAAGAGTACAGGAACTTGGGTCACTAATGTCGGAACACAACACAAGGTTGTTATGGCGGCATACTTAAGACCAAAGGTGATCGCCATCCAGACTGGCTTGGGGCTCTACCACGTAGCTAGGGTGGGTTGTTTTGTCGCCTTTTACAACAGGCCGACCCCGGCCGCAGGGGTTAGTATTCTTTCTCCGCCTCTGCACGGATATATATGGCTTTGGCTAACTATTATACAGTTTAAAAAACATACTTAAATTTGTTATCTCGTTTTGAACTGGTTCAGCTTTGATATATCACGTATTGATTTATTGAGAATTATATCTATAGAGTTCGTTCATATCATTATAAGACACAATAAATAAATTATATATATTATTTATAAATTATAAATTACCTTTATAAATATTGTACGCCATAAAAAATGCAAACTGTTGATACAAAATGTACTTACCAATATTATAATGTACACAGTTCTAACAATAAATAAATAAATAAAAAGTGAAAAATTGTTACTAATCCATTAACAAACTATGGACTTTGTCCGAAATAAATGATTATTATTATTATTATTATTATATGTTTTAATTTGTTTTCTCTCTTACGAGGTATTTTTTTAGCCGCGGGTTTTTAACCAAACGACTAAAGGAACCTAATCTAAGGATAAAAATTTCCTAACTAACCGGCAGGTATTCAAAATAACGGCTTTTTGGAGCTGGATCACAATTGTATATGGGATGTTTAACTCTTCAAGACTATTGCGCAATGTTTTAGGAATAATGCCTGTGGATGAAAGTATTATAGGGACAGTTCTAACTGCGTCTACTTGCCATTGTGCCTTTATTTCTGTACATAGGTCAGTGTATTTAGCTAGTTTTTCTGAATAAGTATTTGATAAGTTGTGTGTGTTTGGTATAGCAATGTCTATGATATATAATTTTTTGTTAAGTTTATCGAGAAGGGTAATATCGGGTCTATTGTAATGTATGGTTTTGTCAGTGATAATGGTTCTATCCCAGTATAGTTTATAAGAAGATGATTCCAAAACAGTTGCAGGTTTGTATTTATAGTATGCTATCCGATTTTGTATTAGAGAACACCTGTAAGCTAAGTATTGGTGGATGATGGCACCAACTTGGTCGTGACGGTGTTTGTAGTCAGTCTGTGCAATTGATGAGCAGGCACCGGTTATATGTTGTATGGTTTCCGAGTTTCGGAAGCAATGTCGGCAGATGTCGGTTTGGAGGTTGTTGCTATGTATAATATATTTTTGATAATTTCGCGTGTCTATAACTTGGTCTTGAATAGCGAGTATGAAACCTTCAGTTTCTGGGAACAATACACCATGCTTGAGAAAGGCATTGGACGCGAGTTTGTCAATGTCTGAATGAGTTAAGTCCCGGCGATGACGGCTGTGCAAAGATTTTTTCATCCAGGTATCTATTTTCTGCGTTTCTGATACTATGAGTTCGTTTTTCTGAGTATGCATGCCTTGCAAATTGAGGGGAGTTAATTTAAGATCAGCATGAGTAGCAGCTTTATGGAGATGAGATGTTTGTGCTCGTTGATGAAAGAATTTTCGAAGTGTAGTTATTTGTTTGTTATGTAGATTTCGTATATCAATTATCCCCCTTCCTCCTTCGTGTCTAGGTAATGTTAATCTTTCTGTGCATGAACGGGGGTGGTGTTTTCTATATTTTGTCATAGCTGTATTGATTAATCGTTGGTGTTTCTTTAAATCTGTTTGTGACCAGTGAATGATGCCGAACGAATATGTGAGAATTGGTATAGCATAAGTGTTTAGAGCCTTTATTGTATTTTTCGCGTTGAGTGAGGAGTTCAGTATTTTGTGTAAACGTGTTTTAAACTTTTCTGTAAGGTTGTATTTAGTTTCTTTTTGATGAATTTGTTTACTTTGGTGATATCCGAGATATTTATAACCTGTTTCATAATCAACTGGTTCTACTTTTTCTCCACAATTTGTCATGTATGTATTTTGTTCTATCTTTCCCTTTCGAATTGATTGAATTTTACATTTATCTATTCCGAAATTCATGTATATATCTGAAGAAAAACTTTCTGTTATATTTGCTAGATTAATTATGTCTTGTAAGCTGGAGCCGTATAGTTTAATATCGTCCATGTACATCAGATGGGTAAGTGTGTAATGTGTTTCATTATATTTTAATTTAAAACCACTATTGGAGCTATTAAGTAAATTTGACAATGGGTTTAACGCAAGGCAGAACCATAACGGGCTTAATGAATCTCCTTGGAATATACCTCGATTAATTTTAATACTTTTGGTTTCTAAGTGTTGCAATTTTAGTGTAGTTTTCCAGTTATTCATTACTATTTTTAGAAAATTAATAAGTTTTGGGTGGATTTTGTAATGTTCTAAAATATATATTAACCAACTATGTGGAACGGAATCAAAGGCTTTTTTATAGTCTATGTACATGGTATAAATATTTCTTTTCTTTATAAGAGCTTGTTTGGAAACTATTGCGTCTATTGTAAGTTGCTCCTTACAGCCTTGACTATTTTTACGACAACCTTTTTGTTGTTCAGCAAGTATGTTGTTTTCATCTACGTGTGCATATATTATTTTATTTATACATGAGGTGATTATTTTATAAATATTCTGAAGGCATGTTATTGGCCTGTATTTTGCTGGATTTTGTGTATCTATTTTATCTTTAGGTATCATGTAAGTGATTCCTTCAGTTACAAACGTGGGTAATGATTTAGGGTTTTCTATAAATAAATTTATGTATTTAAGTAAATGTGGATGTATATAGGTCAAGTATTTATACCAGTAGTTATGAATTTTATCAGACCCTGCAGCTTTCCAATTGCTCAATTTTTTTATAACTGTATGAAATATGTTTGGTGTAATATTATTAAAACTCATGTTTGAAATATCGTTTACAAAGGATTTATCACCATCAAGCCATTCGTTATTTTTGTGATCTGCTGGAATAGACCAAATTTTAGTCCAAAATTTATGTAGATTTTCCGGTTCTGGGAGTACATCTTGGAAGGATGAGCTATTGTCTTCACCAAGTTTTCTGTAGAATTGTTTTTCATTACGGCTAAATTCACTATTTTGTGATTTACGGGCTGATGAAATTTTATATCTGCGTAATCGGTTTGAGTATACTGTAAGTTTTTGCTTTAACGTATCTAGAAATTCAGGTAATTTGGAATTTTCCTGTTCATATTTTGAGTGTATTTTGTATTTGTTTATTATTTTATCTACATATTTTTTTATTTTTGGTCTATTGTTTCCTTTAATATATTCTGTTAATCTTCCAATATCTGCTCTGAGATCATTTATTCTTTTTTCTAATCTTATCTGCCAGGCTGGTGGTGGTTGCTGTTGCTTTTGCTGTGGATTATTGTGCCCTGTAGGGATTTTGTAACCAGTTTGAATTGCCGTGGTGAGAGCTGAGCAGTAAATAGCATTATGAATAGTATCAAAATTAGATTCAGGAGTTATGTGACTAGGGAGAATATCATTATTTATAAAATGTACGATAGCTTTATGTTTTATAGATATATTTAATTTTGGTAAAAACGGTCTTTGTGCTGGATTAACGTGTTTATAATCGTGAACTAATTGAGCAAATGTATTTTTAATCTCAATTTTTTGGGTGGGCGATAGCTGTATTTTAGCAGTTTTATTAGTTGTATTTTCAGTGTTGTGGGATATTGCATTGGTAGATGACTGGGTTTGTGTAGTGGGTTGTATGTAGTGGTATGCAGGGTCAAGTTCTGTCGTTTCATTGTTGTTAGTTATAAGATTTTGGTAGATATATGAAGCTTCAGTTGTGTCTTGTGTTTTTTGTGTTTGCATTTCACTGTTTTCTTTTTCGGTCCCTGTTTGAATATCCGTATGCATTTTAACATTGTTCAATTGTATGGCAACTTCTTCTTTGAGCATTTCCAGTTTCTCATCTGTTATATACTTATTATTTATTATGAGTCTTCTTTGGTCTGAAATTCTCTGTTCCGAAACATGTGATAAGTGAGGGAATAGATTAATTATACTATTGTGTAGTTTTTTACGGTATGCTGTTTTATCTAATTCTAAATTAGTTATTTCATAATATGCTCTCATAATTGCTTCATTGATGTCCTCGGTCCATTTTAAGCGTCCAGAGGGTGTTTGACTAATTAAGTTATCCGAGTTCTCGTTACAATTGTGAGAGAGGGGTGTGAAATTTTCTGATTTAAGTTGATCCACAACTTCTTGTGTTATCCGGTTTAGTGCGCTCGATGGCAGTAATTGATTTCTAATTATAGCCCTGCGTTGATCTCCTATTCTTTGTTTAGTAACTTTAAACTCAGGGAATTTTTGCACGAATTGTTGGTAAAGTGAGTCTAAATATCCTGATATTCTAGTTTCTAATTTTGTAACAATGAGATATGTGCGCCAAATAAATTCGTTCATTTCTTGACTCCACTTTAAGCGCACACGTTTTGTCTCAACAGTGGGTGCAGGGTTAATGGCGTATGCTTCCTGCACAACATCTGTGGACATAGTAGTTGGTGATGATGAATTAGATGTATTACTACTGTAAGGGAGAGAAAATAGTGATGAAGATGGCGATGAGAGTGGGTGTGTACTAATACTATTGAAGTCGGCTGTAACATATTCTTCGAGGGGAGCCCGCCTGTTCAGCCCCCCGTCGCCGATGGTCCGTATACTGCTACATCCAGCATCGGCCCCAGATGTGCCCCGGCGGCCCCCGGGCAGCGACCGCAAGTTATATCTTCTTTTATCCATATTTCATAAGCTTTTTGGGATCGTTTGTTTGGGGAGGGTAGCACGTCTTGTCCTTAATTGACGTTATAATTTAAGATCCTCCTCCCTGTAAGCCCCCCCACCACGACAAGGTGATCCCCCGGGGGGGTATTATTATTATTATTATTATATGTTTTAATTTGTTTTCTCTCTTACGAGGTATTTTTTTAGCCGCGGGTTTTTAACCAAACGACTAAAGGAACCTAATCTAAGGATAAAAATTTCCTAACTAACCGGCAGGTATTCAAAATAACGGCTCTTTGGAGCTGGATCACAATTGTATATGGGATGTTTAACTCTTCAAGACTATTGCGCAATGTTTTAGGAATAATGCCTGTGGATGAAAGTATTATAGGGACAGTTCTAACTGCGTCTACTTGCCATTGTGTCTTTATTTCTGTACATAGGTCAGTGTATTTAACTAGTTTTTCTGAATAAGTATTTGATAAGTTGTGTGTGTTTGGTATAGCAATGTCTATGATATATAATTTTTTGTTAAGTTTATCGAGAAGGGTAATATCGGGTCTATTGTAATGTATGGTTTTGTCAGTGATAATGGTTCTATCCCAGTATAGTTTATAAGAAGATGATTCCAAAACAGTTGCAGGTTTGTATTTATAGTATGCTATCCGATTTTGTATTAGAGAACACCTGTAAGCTAAGTATTGATGGATGATGGCACCAACTTGGTCGTGACGGTGTTTGTAGTCAGTCTGTGCAATTGATGAGCAGGCACCGGTTATATGTTGTATGGTTTCCGAGTTTCGGAAGCAATGTCGGCAGATGTCGGTTTGGAGGTTGTTGCTATGTATAATATATTTTTGATAATTTCGCGTGTCTATAACTTGGTCTTGAATAGCGAGTATGAAACCTTCAGTTTCTGGGAACAATACACCATGCTTGAGAAAGGCATTGGACGCGGGTTTGTCAATGTCTGAATGAGTTAAGTCCCGGCGATGACGGCTGTGCAAAGATTTTTTCATCCAGGTATCTATTTTCTGCGTTTCTGATACTATGAGTTCGTTTTTCTGAGTATGCATGCCTTGCAAATTGAGGGGAGTTAATTTAAGATCAGCATGAGTAGCAGCTTTATGGAGATGAGATGTTTGTGCTCGTTGATGAAAGAATTTTCGAAGTGTAGTTATTTGTTTGTTATGTAGATTTCGTATATCAATTATCCCCCTTCCTCCTTCGTGTCTAGGTAATGTTAATCTTTCTGTGCATGAACGGGGGTGGTGTTTTCTATATTTCGTCATAGTTGTATTGATTAATCGTTGGTGTTTCTTTAAATCTGTTTGTGACCAGTGAATGATGCCGAACGAATATGTGAGAATTGGTATAGCATAAGTGTTTAGAGCCTTTATTGTATTTTTCGCGTTGAGTGAGGAGTTCAGTATTTTGTGTAAACGTGTTTTAAACTTTTCTGTAAGGTTGTATTTAGTTTCTTTTTGATGAATTTGTTTAGTTTGGTGATATCCGAGATATTTATAACCTGTTTCATAATCAACTGGTTCTACTTTTTCTCCACAATTTGTTGTGTATGTATTTTGTTCTATCTTTCCCTTTCGAATTGATTGAATTTTACATTTATCTATTCCGAAATTCATGTATATATCTGAAGAAAAACTTTCTGTTATATTTGCTAGATTAATTATGTCTTGTAAGCTAGAGCCGTATAGTTTAATATCGTCCATGTACATCAGATGGGTAAGTGTGTAGTGTGTTTCATTATATTTTAATTTAAAACCACTATTGGAGCTATTAAGTAAATTTGACAATGGGTTTAACGCAAGGCAGAACCATAACGGGCTTAATGAATCTCCTTGGAATATACCTCGATTAATTTTAATACTTTTGGTTTCTAAGTGTTGCAATTTTAGTGTAGTTTTCCAGTTATTCATTACTATTTTTAGAAAATTAATAAGTTTTGGGTGGATTTTGTAATGTTCTAAAATATATATTAACCAACTATGTGGAACGGAATCAAAGGCTTTTTTATAGTCTATGTACATGGTATAAATATTTCTTTTCTTTATAAGAGCTTGTTTGGAAACTATTGCGTCTATTGTAAGTTGCTCCTTACAGCCTTGACTATTTTTACGACAACCTTTTTGTTGTTCAGCAAGTATGTTGTTTTCATCTACGTGTGCAATTATTATTTTATTTATACATGAGGTGATTATTTTATAAATATTCTGAAGGCATGTTATTGGCCTGTATTTTGCTGGATTTTGTGTATCTATTTTATCTTTAGGTATCATGTAAGTGATTCCTTCAGTTACAAACGTGGGTAATGATTTAGGGTTTTCTATAAATAAATTTATGTATTTAAGTAAATGTGGATGTATATAGGTCAAGTATTTATACCAATAATTATGAATTTTATCAGACCCTGCAGCTTTCCAATTACTCAATTTTTTTATAACTGTATGAAATATGTTTGGGGTAATATTATTAAAACTCATGTTTGAAATATCGTTTACAAAGGATTTATCACTATCAAGCCATTCGTTATTTTTGTGATCTGCTGGAATAGACCAAATTTTAGACCAAAATTTATGTAGATTTTCCGGTTCTGGGAGTACATCTTGGAAGGATGAGCTATTGTCTTCACCAAGTTTTCTGTAGAATTGTTTTTCATTACGGCTAAATTCACTATTTTGTGATTTACGGGCTGATGAAATTTTATATCTGCGTAATCGGTTTGAGTATACTGTAAGTTTTTGCTTTAACGTATCTAGAAATTCAGGTAATTTGGAATTTTCCTGTTCGTATTTTGAGTGTATTTTGTATTTGTTTATTATTTTATCTATATATTTTTTTATTCTTGGTCTATTGTTTCCTTTAATATATTCTGTTAATCTTCCAATATCTGCTCTGAGATCATTTATTCTTTTTTCTAATCTTATCTGCCAGGCTGGTGGTGGTTGCTGTTGCTTTTGCTGTGGATTATTGTGCCCTGTAGGGATTTTGTAACCAGTTTGAATTGCCGTGGTGAGAGCTGAGCAGTAAATAGCATTATGAATAGTATCAAAATTAGATTCAGGAGTTATGTGACTAGGGAGAATATCATTATTTATAAAATGTACGATAGCTTTATGTTTTAAAGATATATTTAATTTTGGTAAAAACGGTCTTTGTGCTGGATTAACGTGTTTATAATCGTGAACTAATTGAGCAAATGTATTTTTAATCTCAGTTTTTTGGGTGGGCGATAGCTGTATTTTAGCAGTTCTATTAGTTGTATTTTCAGTGTTGTGAGATATTGCATTAATAGATGACTGGGTTTGTGTAGTGGGTTGTATGTAGTGGTATGCAGGGTCAAGTTCTGTCGTTTCATTGTTGTTAGTTATAAGATTTTGGTAGATATATGAAGCTTCAGTTGTGTCTTGTGTTTTTTGTGTTTGCATTTCACTGTTTTCTTTTTCGGTCCCTGTTTGAATATCCGTATGCATTTTAACATTGTTCAATTGTATGGCAACTTCTTCTTTGAGCATTTCCAGTTTCTCATCTGTTATATACTTATTATTTATTATGAGTCTTCTTTGGTCTGAAATTCTCTGTTCCGAAACATGTGATAAGTGAGGGAATAGATTAATTATTCTATTGTGTAGTTTTTTACGGTATGCTGTTTTATCTAATTCTAAATTAGTTATTTCAAAATATGCTCTCATAATTGCTTCATTGATGTCCTCGGTCCATTTTAAGCGTCCAGAGGGTGTTTGACTAATTAAGTTATCCGAGTTTTCGTTACAATTGTGAGAGAGGGGTGTGAAATTTTCTGATTTAAGTTGATCCACAACTTCCTGTGTTATCCGGTTTAGTGCGCTCGATGGCAGTAATTGATTTCTAATTATAGCCCTGCGTTGATCTCCTATTCTTTGTTTAGTAACTTTAAACTCAGGGAATTTTTGCACGAATTGTTGGTAAAGTGAGTCTAAATATCCTGATATTCTAGTTTCTAATTTTGTAACAATGAGATATGTGCGCCAAATAAATTCGTTCATTTCTTGACTCCACTTTAAGCGCACACGTTTTGTCTCAACAGTGGGTGCAGGGTTAATGGCGTATGCTTCCTGCACAACATCTGTGGACATAGTAGTTGGTGATGATGAATTAGATGTATTACTACTGTAAGGGAGAGAAAATAGTGATGAAGATGGCGATGAGAATGGGTGTGTACTAATACTATTGAAGTCGGCTGTAACATATTCTTCGAGGGGAGCCCGCCTGTTCAGCCCCCCGTCGCCGATGGTCCGTATACTGCTACATCCAGCATCGGCCCCAGATGTGCCCCGGCGGCCCCCGGGCAGCGACCGCAAGTTATATCTTCTTTTATCCATATTTCATAAGCTTTTTGGGATCGTTTGTTTGGGGAGGGTAGCACGTCTTGTCCTTAATTGACGTTATAATTTAAGATCCTCCTCCCTGTAAGCCCCCCCACCACGACAAGGTGATCCCCCGGGGGGGTTATTATTATTATTATTATAAAAACTTTTTTGGAAGTGTAAATTCTTATACCCCCTTAATTTCGGAAATTACGCAGCGGAATTGCGAAAGGAAAAGGAAATGACGATTGCAACGCCAGAGATTGCAAACGCGCTGCCGGCCTCGAAGTCCTAGGGGACTAATTTTCATGTCGTTTACATGTCAGTACCTAATGCTATTTTACCTAATGAATGAAAAAACTCCGTATAGAGTCTGAGTGTGCGATGAATTTTTGGGAGGGATTTTACGAGTGATGGAAAATTAAAAAAAAAAGTGTATAAGGCGAGTGTGAATGGAAGTGTTGGAAGGGGTAGACCTAGACGTTTCGCGGGAGATGACGTCGGGGTGCCACCACTGTGGCGCGGGCGACGAGGAGGACACGGTGAACCATACTGTCGCCGTGTGCCCTGCGTGGCGCGAGGAGTGCCGCGCCCTCGTCGCCCAAATCGGCGTGGACCTGTCGCTCCCGGCCCTGGTTCTGTCCATGGTCGGGAGCGATCCTGGATGGACGGCCGTCGCCTCCTTCTGCGAGGCAGTCATGTCCGCAAAGGAGGCGGCGGAGCGGGAGCGGGAGTCGACTACCACACTCCCCTCCCGCCAACGCAGGCCACGTCGGCGGCGCCGGAGGTCAAATAACGACCTCCGGCCGCCGTAAAAAGCGGCCGCGGGCGGCCCCTCGGGGGAGGATCCACCGCCCGCACCATTGCCGCGAGGGTGAGGGCTGCGTGCTGTTCCGCGACCCCCCTCAACTCCTAGAGTTGTTAGGAGAGAAAAAAAAAGGCGGACGTTTCGAGACCAGATCAGGTACGTCTTGAAAAAAGGTCAGGTCAAGAGTACCCTCAACCGAAGGGCATGTATGAAGGGAATAAGGAAAGTGGACAAAGCGAAACAAGTATGTAAGGATCGTAGCAAGTGGAAAGAAGTGGTCTCTGCCTACCCCTATGGGAAAGAGGCGTGATTATATGTATGTATGAATGTAAAATTTAAATTTTTGTATCAATATGCTGATGTCGTGAATACAGGAACTACTTCGCACACTACCCCTTTTAACTGCCGCTAGAAGCATTTACCTTATTTCAGCAAGTATTTCGTCTAAAACACTAATTCACTGTGTATACATAGAATACTCATATACAGAGATTAGGCTTCAAACTTCGCGCCCTCGAACAACATTATCCATACTAATATTATAAATGCGAAAGTAACTCTGTCTGTCTGTCTGTTCCTCTTTCACGCCTAAACGGCTGAACGGATTTTGATGAAATTTGGTATGGTGATAGATGATAACCTAGAAATGGTCATAGGCTATAAATAATCACGCCATCGTTCTTAGGGGGTAGGCAGTAGGCAGATAACTAAATTGAGTTAGTGATTTTTTGTGCTTATCCGGTATCTATGAGAATCGGCCAACATCTATTTTTCATCCCCCTAAATGTTAGGGGTGACCCACCCCCAAAAATTTTTTTTTAATTTTTTGACATTTTATTATTTATATGGCAGAACAACGTTTGCCGGGTCAGCTAGTTAAATATAAAGGATACAGAAATTACATATGATACAGAAATAAGATAGTCACGAGGTCACCAGTAGGCTTTTTACGTTCAGAAATTAAGTGACAAAGTGACAGCTCTGTTAATTCTGTCATTATATGCCAGGCTCGATGTGCTGACGACTTGCGCGATGCGGTCGGTCAGGAGTAGATGAGAAAGGCTCAGGATCGCGATGTGTGACTCAAACTTGGAGAGGCCGACAAATGTATCCAGAATGCCCTGTGAAACAGGTTTTTGACTATTGCAGGCCAAGACACCTTTAGAAAAAATAAATAATCATTTTTTATGGTTCTTTCTCATGAATGTAACGGAAAGTATTTTTGACTATATTTACCAGCATACCTCAAGCTTCAAGGCTTACTTTTTTATTCTTAAAATACTTTCCCTGTATCTCGTAAACGTTCCTACTAAGGGGATCGGGACATTATTCCAAATTATACCCTAAGTCGAGCATGTCATAAATAATAATAAAGCAAGTAGCATAGTACTTATGTTATAAGTACTAGAGAACTGATATACTACTTAACTACTATATATACTTTTGTTTTGTAAGTAAATACATATTACATATGCATAAACCGGCGTTCCGATGTATGAAAGCTGTTAAACCACGGAGGTCGTAGGCTAAGAATTAAGTTATTCATTTCTGAAAACTCTCTTATCGAAACTTTCTCCGTTCTTGCATTTGCAGTTTATATTAACCGCTCCCGCCCGCTTCGCTAGGTGAATAACAGAAAAAAAAAATCGGAAAATATTAGAAAGGATCAATAGAATCCAAAAAGTAAGTAAAATAGGATATACGAAACATATACGAACATTTCGCGTCGAATAGTTGCAGTCCCATCCCCTTAAACGAGTATTCAATAGTTTTGAAATGATGGTGCATCAAAGGAACCTTTTCCATACTAGTACATTATTATTATTTCGAAAATTGGCTATACTAGTTTATTCAACCTAGTATCACTGCGTCCAATTTAATGATCTATTGTGATCGCCACATTTACTATAGCTCATTGGCAAAGCCTGCCTCGTTAATGTAACGAAGCAGTTCTTTGACAGAAGCTGCTCGTATCTCAGCTGGTTCCAGCATATGCTTTCCTAGTATGAGATTACGTTTATGCATCAGAGAGCAGCAGTGGCACAGCAGGTGCAGAGGCGTTTCATCTGCCTCGTTACAGAATTTGCAAGCTTCGCTATCCTTGTGTTCTGGTGCTTGTTTAGGCAACAGTGTCCGGTTAACGTCCTCGTTAAGGTACTGGTACATACTAATATTATAAATGTGAAAGTAACTATCTATGTGTTATGTTTTCACAGCTAAACCGCTGAACCAATTTTGATGATCGGTATAAATTTAGATTGGACCTCGCAAAAGTACATAGGCTACTTTTTAAATTTAATGGCAGAACAACGTTTGTCGGGTCAGCTAGTATATATATAGATTATCCATAATACAAGTATAATTCAGTTTAGGGTATTTTTCATGATTTTTGTGTTTAATAGTCCTTCTATTCTCTCGTATATTTTGTGGTGAGGGCCTTAACATTCATTTTCAACCCGAGCCACCCGAGTCCAAGAACCGTTTCATTCAGTTAAGTGGTAAACCGCGCCGCGTTATAACGTGCGCGTACGCAAATGGTTTAATACAAATGTGTGCGTGATTTTGTGTGTGTTTACATGGTGATTGGTTAAATAATTTAGTATTAAAAACATTTAAAGAGGTCAGTTTATTTATTTAATTTTAAAAGTACGAATATGTATTAAAAAGAAAAACATGAATTGAATAAATTTTCACTCGTAATGTACTAATTTTATAATAATTATTTGATATATTTAAGTAACGAAAGTATTGAAAATCTTAAAAAAATTGCTGTTTATGAAATAATAATTTAGACGAACCATCGTTGTCTGAAAAAAATTAATAATACCACCATTTGGAGTATTAAGTTGTTAAGTTTAAGTTTAATTTTGTTTTAAGTCTATAGGCAATAAAGAATACTATATTCAATTAAAATACCACTCATCACGATATTTAAAATTACGAATACGGATTTTATGCAAATCCTATCCAAAATGTAATTCTTTTAATTTATATGGTAAAGCAAAGTTTAGATTTAAGCTTAGTATATAGTATTAGATATTATTAGATAATATGGGTTCATATATAGAGGAGTACGTTACAGAGTGCAAGGCTCTCCCCATATGGTTTTCTGACGCCCTTGAGAAAACGCAAAAGCCCCGCTTGGGCTCCCCTACTATAATGGTAATATCAAGAAATTTTAACCAATACTGTTGATTATTTTAATTTGAATTGATTAAAATACTTACCAAAACATTAAAAATATTTTCACATATTAAACTACATATTTTATTCTCTCCCGCAGTTAAAATTCTTAACTAATAATTCTTCTTGACATATTAGTCTATTATATTATCGTAGCATCGAGTTTTGGAATTAAAATTTCTGAACTCCTCATTCTTCAATCGGAACCACGTGACCTTTTTAAGATGGAAATTCTTGATGCACCTCATCACATGGGGCTCGTGTTGGGCTAGTGGGGTATGCCTTGGTGTGCCCCCAAAGTCAACAAAGAGACGCACATTGCTGGTACCCACTAAAGCCATCCCAGTTTTCTTCTGCTACCCGACGCTTGGGTGGAGGTACCACTCTCGCGTGCTCCTTATGCGCGGACGACATGAAGACATAGAAAAATTAAATGATCGTTGAAATCTGGCTACGTCTTCACGTAACTTTTTTTATTATTTAGATACAGCAGACAGGCTAACGGCCTACTTAGTAAGTAGTTACCATCGCATATGGATGTTTGCAACGCTAGGGGCGCCGCAAACACGCTGCTTAAAGGGACACAGGAACCTGGGTCACTAATGCCGGAACACATACGGTTATTATGGCGGCCTACACCAAGGTCGGTGGCCATCGAGACGGACTCTTTTGTCGCCTATTATGGCAGGCTGACGCCGGCTGCAGAGTGTTCTTACTCAGCCCCCGCACGTAGACAATTTCTAGAACCTAGATGGTTCCACCCACATAGATGGTTCCATGGCTATATGAAAGCTTGTTTGATTTTCACGCAGAACACAATAATCCTATGCAAACAGTTTGTTCTCGTATAAGGCCTTAGAATGGGGGCTTCGCAGGATCGCCTTTTTGGCATTACTCTGCTAAGCCTCCAGCCAGACATCTCCAATAAGGGTGCCCTAAGTGACAATTCCCGCTGCCAGCGGTCATACTTAGGCCGGTGACTAGACATGGAGTGTCCGGTTGGGGTAGGGCACCTTCCGTCTTATTGCCTTGGCGGGAGCCTCCCCCTTTTACAAGAGCGACCGACAACCCCTTCTCAGGGTGGGAAGAGGTACGCATAACGTCTCCTTCCCCGATTCGCCCTACGACGATGAATCGGTGGAGCCGCCGGGTCCTCTGCGTGCGAGGGATCGCACGCTCGATAGCCTCCTTCTGCCGCATAACGCTTTCGGCGAAAGAGACCACCGCGTTCCAGTTCCTCTCGCTGCGAAGCATTTGACCTACGATTGTCCGCAGCGAGAGGTCACCGCCTAACGCACTCTGCAAGTTGAAGCGAAAAGTAGCACCTGTATTAAGGTACTACATAACTGATATACTACTTAAATAATTTTCAGTTTACGTCCCGTCGTGTGTATGTATACTTTAAACCAACGTAATAGACCTTGCTTTTATCCTGTAAAGTCGACAAAGAACATAAAATATATCGATTAAAATCTCACATGCCATACTTCATTTTATAGTAGATACCGTGAAGGATTTAACGTTGCGCAAGATTGCAATTTTACACGAGAATTAGCGTGTTAAAAATTGTTTATGGCATATAATAACAGTTTATATGTCTATATGTCCGTTTTGTTATTGTAATTTGGCAATTAATTGTTTTAATAGTTTTGTCAATGTATGTATATATTTTCTATATATATATATATATATATATATATATATATATATATATATATATATATATATATATATATATATATATATATATATATATATATATATATATATATATATATATATATATATATATCCTCCTCCTCATGTGCCTCTCCAACTAGTGAAGGTTGGCAGTCAGCTCTGCATATTTCACCCGGTCCCTGGCGAGGTTGAAAAGCTCCGCGACACTTGTGATTCCGGTCCATTCCCGGATATTGCGTAGCCACGACTTCTTCCTACGTCCAACAGCTCTTCTTCCGGCCACTTTGCCCATCATTATCAATTGAAGAAGCTCGTATCTGGAGTGCCTAAGTACATGACCGAGGTAGGCAACCTTTCTTCTTTTGATGGTCTGCATCAGTTCGCGTTTCTTCCCAGCTCTACGAAGGACCTCAACATTCGTCACCCGATGCGTCCAACTTATGGCCAACATGCGTCTATATGCCCACATTTCAAATGCTTCTACACGTTTCCGGAGTTGCTCTTTAAGGGTCCAGGCCTCACATCCGTATAGAAGTATGGGCCATATATAGCATTGGAGTAGACGAGTGCGCAAAGATATTTTGAGGCTGCGACTGCAAAGTACCTTTTTCATGTTGTTAAAGGCACTACGGGCGATTTCAATGCGGGTTTTTATTTCAGTGTCACTGTCCCAGTTTTCATCTACCCACGTGCCCAGATACTTATATTTACGTACCCGTTCCAACACCCTGCCCTCCACAGAAATCACAGGGTTTATAGCCTCTTTCTTTGTGACAACCATGATTTTCGTCTTGGAGACATTCATACGCAGTCCCGCCCTCAAACTACACTCATTAACACGGTCAACAATTTGTTGCAATTCAGCCTCTGTGGGAGCTATCAGGACTGTGTCGTCCGCATATCTGAGATTGTTGACTATACGCCCGTTAATCTTGATGCCACAGTCAAGCCCTTCCAGTGCTTCAGCGATAATTGTCTCCGAATACAGATTGAAGAGTGTTGGTGAGAGCACACACCCCTGCCGAACGCCTCTTCTGATCTCCACTTCATCAGTTTCTTCACCATCCACACGGACAGTCGCTGTCTGGTTCCAGTACAGGTTTTGGATGATACGTACATCTTTGCCATCTAATCCAATGTCGTTCAAGATTGCTATAAGACGATCGTGGAGCACTCGATCAAACGCTTTTTCGTAATCGATGAAACAAAGGAAAACATCCTGCTGCATATCTTTGCATTTTTGGACCAAAACCTGTACAGCAAACAAAGCCTCTCTTGTTCCTACTCCAGCTCTAAATCCAAATTGGCCGTCCCCCAGCTGTTCATCACACCGAACTCTTATGCGTGCATGAATAATGTTAAGAAACAGTTTTAATACTTGGCTCATAAGGCTTATCGTTCTGAACTCTTCACATCTCTTTGCGTTCTTCTTCTTAGGCAGTGTGATAAAAGCCGACCTCAACCAATCGGCTGGTAACTGTCCCGAGTTGTAAATAAGGTTGAAAAGGTTCGTGAGCCCCTCCAAATGGTCGTCCTCAACGAGTTTGAGTACCTCGACATAAATGTCGTCAGGTCCTGCAGCTTTTCCTATCTTGGAATTACGCAGCGCTTTTCTGACTTCAGTTTTCAGTATCGGAGGACCGTCCTCAGAATGAACCATTCCTCTTTCACTTCTGGAGTCATCAGCAAACATTCTCTTAATGTACTCTTCCCAGGTATTCTTTTTCTTCATTAGGTCTAATATTGGGTGGTTACTGTCATCCAGTAGCTGGTGCGTCAAGGTCTTGCGTCCTACCATTGATTTAATCTCCTTGTGCAGGTTGAAGGCATCATGTTTGGCATGAAGTTCCTCCACGTATTCACATTTATCTCGGTACCATTTTTCCCGGGTATAGCGTACCTCTCTACGTATCGTTTTATTCAGGTTGTCATATTTGGTACTATCTGTGCTCTTACACTTCCTGCGTTCTTCCATAAGGCGATAAATCTTCTCAGTCATCCAGACTTGTTTAGGCACCCATTTTCCAGGTTTGAAGTAGTCTTTGTTAACAGTAACCATCTTGTCTTTCAGTTGTCTCCAACTTTCCTCGACCGATTCAAGACGATCAACCCGCTTCGAATTTACGGCCCACTCATTTATGTCATTCGAAACTTTTGCTCTTATTTGCAGGTCTTTGATTTTCCTTATGTCTACCTTACTCCTTGGGGCCCTTTTCTTTAAATGTTTCAGGGTACATGTCAACTTGGCGACAACAGGGTTATGGTCAGAACCTATATCTGCCCCTGGGTAGGTTTTGACGCTCTTAATACAGTTCCTGAAGCGGCTATTAATCATCAAGTAATCAATCTGGTTACGTACTATGTTTTGAGGGGTGTGTCGCGGTGATGTCCAAGTATACAGTCTTCTGGCAGGTAGTCGAAAGTATGTATTAGTAACCACCATTTCCTTTTCATGACAAAATTGGACTAAGAGGTCACCCCTGTCATTCCTTTCTCCTAGCCCGTACTTTCCAACAACTCCTTGAACCTCCCCCTCTCCAATCTTAGCATTCAAGTCGCCCATCACTATATTGATCTCATGATTTTGTGTAGTTTCTAGCAGCTGCTCCACCTCCCTGAAGAATTCTTCGATTTCCTGGTCCGGTTTGTCAGCCGTTGGAGCGTATACCTGTAGTATATTGATGTTTCTCGGTTTTGCTTCAACTCGAATCAGCATAGTGCGATTGGATTTAGGCACAAAGCTTACATTGCCTTTTACCGTTTTGGTGTTAGTGATCACCCCTACCCCGTACAAATTCGATGATACGTCAGAGCCAGAGTAATGCATAACATGGTCCGCATCTATTCGGTGTCTGCCACTCCCTTTCCACCTCACATCACTCAATCCCAGTATGTCAATCTTCAGACGCTTCATCTCCATGATGACATTGTAAGGTTTTTCTGGACGCAAAAGGCTGCGCACATTCCAAGTAGCAACCTTTAAAGTATTCTTATATCTACGCTCGGGGATTCTTCGCACCCCTGTCCCATTTAAGGGACGCCGAGCACTCGGGGCCGTGGCTTTATTGGACTTTTCCATGGTTTTTATGTGTCGCTGACGACTAGGGAATATAAGTGCAGTGGTTTCCCGTTGCCTTCTGCACCAGACTTTTAGGAGATATTTCGTCCCCAAGGTCACTGAAGCCTCTTCCGACCAGAGAGCTACCTCTGGCCAGGTGTATGGTTATACCGCCATTGTTCGGTCGCCAGAGCCTCGTTTGTTATCTAGCAGGGGATACCACGACAGTCACAGTGGTCGTCGTCGACTGTCGCCGCTTTCGAGCGCGAGCAGGTGAGGTTGACTTTTGGGGTCAGCTAGATGTTGTTGCCGTTCTCCCCCTTACCCCCCATATATATATATATATGTATATATTCCCTATATTTTCGGGCTTTGCTTGGGTCTTCTTCTTCTCAGTCGAATACTCTTGACAGAGCAGTCGTGGTCACGCAAGACGCCCGGCAGCGCTTCACCACCGCGCGCCATTTGTCCCTAGCTGAAGCCTGTCTTGCGCAGTCGTTTAGGGATGTGTGTGTCATAGACTTAATTTGGTCCGTCCATCGCAACGGCGAACGCCCTCGCGATCTACTGCCATTTACCCGGCCCTGCACAACCAGCCGCTCCACGGAGTCCCCCCGCGTCGCGTCACATGTCCAAAGAACTGGAGTATTCGGGATTGCACCACCGATGACAGTCTCTCGCCGATGTTAAGCTCCTTCAAGATGGAGACATTGGTGTGGTGCTGTGTCCAGGAGACATTAAGCAGTCTTCTCCAACACCACATTTCCAAGGCGTCAATACGCTGCCGCTCCCTTTCCTTCACCGTCCATGTCTCGGCCCCGTACAGGAAAATCGGGAATACAAGCGCTCTTACGAGACGGGTCTTGGTGGTCTTGGTTATGCTTCGGTATATATATATTTTTAATGCTATAATACAATAATCAGGATAACGGTCCACTTCTTATTTAGCAGTTACCTTCGCCTATGAGTAAGAGTAGAAAAAGTCGGAAAGCGGACCCCGGGTACCAAACCGAAAGTTTGGGTTGCGACCGGCACATAACGCTGGGATGATGATAATGACCTTCGCCTATGAGTGTTTGCAATTCCAGGGGCGTCGCTAACAAGCTGCTATCCGCGTACTAGTACTGAAACCTGGTCACTTGCATGCAAGAACAAGGTTATTATGGCGGCATATTTAAAAACCATGGGTGCCATCCATTCTTGGGTAGTTTACTCGCCTTTGACGGGTCAACCCCGGCAGAGTTAAGTATTCTTTCTCCGCCCCTTTACGGATAAAATATACTTTTCTTGGTTCCAGTAACCGTAACAAGTGTTGCTTACTTCGGGGCTGATGGTGTCATGGGAATATAAATTTGAACGAACTCATGCCACAAATGAGTACGGGAATAAGGCGTCTTAAAATGTTAGTAGACAGTTTATATCCATGCAGGGGCGGAGAAAGAATACTGAACTCTGCGGCCGTGGTCGGCTTGTCCGAAAAGGCGACAAAACAACTCACCCTAGCTACGTGGTAACCTTGTACCTAGAAAATGATGGGGCCCCATAATATATTAATACCCACAAATTATTCAGCTCTAAATATTTGATTGATTATTTAATAACTTCAAATAAACGACTGCATAATCCGGTCCAATTTTACCAAATCATAATCACAAGACTGGGCCGGTAATAAATCAATAAATAATCAAATTAATAACAGCCTTCGCAGGATTATATCATTCTTAAACCACAGTTTAAATGAGATATCAGTAGTTACGTAGAGGTTGCGATAAAATTTATTTTTGTTTGCTCAATAATATAGTGCAAACTCAATATAACGAAAATAAAGATTAGAAAATTCGGTATGGTAAGTAATTTGTTATACTGATAATGAGTGTAAAATACTCCTCCGATGCCTTCAAGGCTCAAATCAAACGCTTAATAAATGTATCTTAATAAGCAAAACCATCTCGTAGGTCTTTCTTTTCATAGTATCAACGAACTTTAAAAAATTATAACTTAACCGGAATTTATTGATATTAAATAGGATGTAAGCCAAAAAAAATTTGTTCTTAATACTGTAGTAATTTGATTCTCCACTCGAAACGAATGCACTGTTACGCAATTCGGATAATATTATAACCGTTAATGTAGCAGTTAACGATTTAACAGTTATCTTTGATGTAACTTGACACAGTTATTTTGAAAAAATGGGTTAAATTTACGGTGGGTTTATGGTATGTAAAACTATATATCCTTTGGGGGACATCCATTAAATACGTGAGCTATTTTTCGATCAGTTTAGACTCCATTAGGTGAGACTGGCGCTAAAAATATTTTAAACTAAAATTTATTTTTACTATTCTGGAAAATAATAAACCGTTCAGGTATACTATAATTAATTAATTTAAATTAAATACAAAGTAAAAAAACAGATGAAAACATATTTTTTAATATCTGTAATATTTTATATTTTTTGAAGGTGACATGAGATTTTCGATTAACCCCCCCCCCCCTAGTTGATATTTGGTGAGATTTCATTGGACCCTAGTTTTAGTTATATGTTGCGGAAGATTTTTTTTACTTTTGAGGAACAGCAGACAGGATGACGGCCCACTTAACAGTTCCCGTCGCCCATGGATGTTAACCCATAGGGGTACAGGAACCTGGGCACAGGGACCAAGAACTGATGCCAAGGGTGGTTGCTATCCAGACGGGCTTGGGGCCCTACCGCGTAGCTAAGGTGGGTTGTTTTGTTGCCTTTTACGACAGGCCGACCCTGGCCGCAGCGATTAGTATTCTTACTCCGCCCCTGCACAGGAACTTCCACACCCGCAGGAGCCTTCGTGTCTGTGAAAGCTCATTGCAATGGACTTGCAATTCCGCACCACACACTGCAGGACTCAGTACATAATGCAGACAGAACGACTCTTTAAACAGTAATATGTTATATAGCCAATAAGTTTAAAAGGGGTGCTAAACATTCTAGTAAACGCAATACGTAGAGAAAAGGAAATGCTATGAACCAAGATCCCGTTGCACAAGAAAAGCAAATACCACGAAAAGGCAACGAGATCTCCTTCACTAATGTTTGAAACGATTATATCAATCAGTACCGTAAATAGAATTACATTACGAATGTGTACCATACAACTAACAG
Organism: Malacosoma neustria; assembly: GCA_963693495.1. NCBI lineage: Eukaryota > Metazoa > Arthropoda > Insecta > Lepidoptera > Lasiocampidae > Malacosoma > Malacosoma neustria. The sequence goes on along the minus strand of OY856382.1, from coordinate 18,489,194 downwards.
TGTTAAAGCGCCAATTAGTTTCGCTTTATACGGGCAAAAACTGCAAAACTTCTTGCGTACTGTAAAATCTAAACAACAAATTAGTCTATCCAATCGATTTATAGAGATCTTTATAAACTTGCGAAGTGGTATATCCGTTATTCCGCTTAAATGTGACGCTATTCACCACCCAGGCGTACCTCAAGCCCGTCTGTATGGCGACCACCTTTGGTCTTAAGTATGCCGCCATAATAACCTTGTGTTGTGTTCTGGCATTAGTGACCCAAGTTCCTGTACCCCAGTAGCGTGCTCGCGATGCCACTGGCATTGCAAACACCCATAGGCGACGGTAACTGCTAAATTCTAAGCGGGCCGTCAGCCTGTCTGCTGTCCTACAGCAGTAAAAAAAAACCCAAAGATTTTTATCATCTAAGATGGACATGATAATATTTTCACTACCTATGTTTTTTTTATTATGCCCACTTAATATTAAGCAGTTACCGTCGCTGTTAGGAACACCGCAAACACGTTCCTGTCTCAGAGGGATACAGGAACCTGATTCACTAATGCCAGAACACAACATAATGTTACTGCCTGGAAGAGATCGCTTTAAGCGATAAGGCCGCCTATTGTGTATTAGTTGTAAGAACTTCTATGTGTGTAGATAAATCTTATATATAAAATTCTCGTGTCACAATGTTCGTTCCCGTACTCCTCCGAAACGGCTTGACCGATTCTCATGAAATTTTGTGAGCATATTGAGTAGGTCTGAGAATCGGCCAACATCTATTTTTCATACCCCTTAGTGATAAGGTCAGTATTCCACGCGGACGGAGTCGCGGGCACAGCTAGTTGAGTATATAATAAAGAGTGAGAGAGAGAGAAAAGGCGAGGTCAAGAGTACCCTAAACCGAAGGGCATGTATGAGGGGAATAATAAAAGTGGACGAAGCGAAACAAGTATGTAAGGATCGTAGCAAGTGGAAAGAAGTGGTCTCTGCCTACTCCTACGGGAAAGAGGCGTGATTATATGTATGTATAATAAAGAGTTATCTATCTATCTATTTATCTAATGTTATTATGACGGCATGCTTATAGCGATCCAGAAGATTTGTTAGATTGCCTTTTACAACAGGCCGACCCCGGTCGCAGGGGTTAATATTCTTACTATATATTCCCCTGCATGGAAAAAAATATTTTTATCCCATACTCAACATTGAGATAAATAAATAGATATTTCTTGAAGTCCTTCTTTATGGAAATTAACTTTGTCATCCGTGGCACCCGTTACTTCCGTGAGCGACAGAATTTTACAAACTGAAAACGAATAGCTATACTTTATTAATATTTGATCATACGACTAGCGCCGGATTCCACCAAGAACATACTTTAACATTTTAGAAAAGTTGATTGTTACTATTAAAGACTACACAAAATAGAGAAAAAAATTAAAGAAAGTTTGGGATATACCGGAGTTTTGACACTAAAATGATGACAATGTCATAAATGTTTTGAACTATAACTACACAAACAAAGAGATAGCCATCTCGACAAAATAACTGCCAACACTGTTTAGAATTTGCAGCTTTTCTATTACAAATATAAATAGACGCATAATTTTGCAAGCTAATGATATAAAGCAGACGTACAATCGAGACAGGTGCAATCTTTTTACGACCAACCACAGGAAGCCCTTTGCATTCTTGCCTCAACGAACAGACTGATCCTGTTGGGAATATGTTGGACTTACTTATAAATTCTATTGCAAACAACATTTGTAAGGGATACTAGAATGGAACTTATATTCATAATAACCATTTAAGCGTCGAATATTATATACAAACCCTGAATATATTTTATCCTAGATTAGTTCTTAGGATTCATGTGAGATCTTGAGAATATCCGTGCAGACAAAACAACCTACCCTAACGACGTGGTAGGGGCCCAAGCCCGTCTGGATGGCGACCACCTTTGGTCTTAAGTATGCCGCCATAATAACCTTGTGTTGTGTTCCGGCATTAGTGACCCAAGTTCCTGTATCTTTATGGGACAGCAGCGTGCTCGCGATGCCACTGGCATTGCAAACACCCATAGGCGACGGTAACTGCTAAATTTTAAGCGGGCCGTCAGCCTGTCTGTTGTCCTACAGCAATAAAAAAAGAGAATAATAGATAAATTTCGACTTCCGCCTCAATATTCTACCTCAACAACCTGGTATTCTAAGAGACTTGGAAATTCAATTCAACCAATTGGTTTCTTATTATAAGAAAGAAGAAAGAAAGAAATACTTTATTTGAAGAAATAGCGACGCACTTACATTGCTTACAATAATATTTATAAATAGTATTACGAATTTGTAAATTTGTACGCCACATTTTCATATATATATATATATATATATATATATATATATATATATATATATATATATATATATATATATATATATATATATATATATATATATATATATATATATATATATATATACATATTTGAAACAAATAAAGTATGCAAAAAGCATTATCAATTATAAATAAATATAAAAAAATTCTCTTAGTTCTCATTATATACACTCGCAAATCTTAAGTGAAGGCTCCCAGCATGTAGATACAAATCAGTTACTTAGTGGCTTAGTTCTTGGAACGGAAGTGGTACGCCCAGTAGCTGATTCCGTTATAATAGTGCTACTGGGGATTTCTTAAGCCATAAGATTTATCTTGGAAATGATCGAGAAATCAGTTAGGAAATAATTTTACTCCAGAAAATAAATGTTCATTTAGTTAGCCTTACTCACTCTCCTACTTTAATTTTTTATGTAACTGGTTGTTAGGCTCAATAACTGTGTACCAGCATTTACTTTTTCGCTTATATATACTCTTATAAGCTTATAAGCGAAATACCATCATGAAATCTCTAAAGCTATACACCGATGGACGTGAAATTTAGCACGGTTGCTCATTCTGCGACGTAGACGCTCACTAAGAACAAATTGAGCGGAAGTCCTGTCCAAAACATATTTTTTAAATGTATTACTATCCCCTGCGTCCGGGGTCGGCCTGTAAAAGGCGACGAAACAACCTACGAATAGCTACGTGGCTGGGCACCAACCTCTTCTGGATAGCAACCACCCTTGGTCTTAAGTATGCCGCTATAATAACCTTTTATTATGTTCCGGCATTAGTGACCCAGGTTCCTGTACCCCTATAGGACAGCAGCGTGTTCGCGGTGCCCGTTGCGTCGCAAACACCCATAGTCGACTATACCTAAGCATTAAAAAATAATAGTCTTTTTACGTTTTTGCTCGTCCAAAATAAAAAAAACTTAGCGTGCAACTGTGCCTGTCAATTATACGACCACACTTCGCTGTACGCAATTACTTTTACGAGACGCTAATTTGCTGAATACCGACATTTTCCATCCGACTAATAGAATGTGGAGAGGTAGCTAACCTACGTGCACACAGTAAACGACAGGTTTTCAATTCTGATATATTGAATTCGCTACTAAATCAATTTAAGATTAGACCGACCTGGTGGTATACGATCATCGTTGCGTTGAAAAAAGTCCTTAATGTACTTATGTACAACAACCAACATAAAAATATATTCAGTATACACAACATATTTTGAAATTTTTTGCTAGCAGAAATTATGAAAGTTTTAAGTTAAGTGGGTATACCAGCGACGTACCTCCCCCAACCCAGTGAAAGGGACGGGCATTGCACGGGGAGTCTCGCACTATCCGCCACCCGTTCCCACACAGCGGGGTGGGTGTCATGTATTTCTGCCTTCAAAAGAAAAAAAACATCCCGTGGAGTGAGTGACGTTATAAAACAGAACCAACGTAAAGTAAATTAAATACACATAGGTTAATTACCGCGACTTACTAAACTGCCATAAGTTAATAAATTGAGAAAATAAATTTGTTTCAATTGAGACCTAAATCTATTCAATTTTCTTCTTTTGCTATTTGAAAATAACATACATACATACATGTAATCACGCCTCTTTCCCGTAGGGGTAGGCAGAGACCACTTCTTTCCACTTGCTACGATCCTTACATACTTGTTTCGCTTCGTCCACTTTCATTATTCCCTTCATACATGCCCTTCGGTTTAGGGTACTCTAGACCTGGCCTTTTTTCAAGACGTCCCTGATTTGGTCTCGATATGTCTGAGAATTGATAAGAAACATGGATTGGCATCGCATTCGACACGCGCATGCGTCTGCAAGTATGCGCGAGAGTTGGTTTATAATGAATTATCCGCTATAGCGTTTAATGTTCTGCATTTCAATTATCTTTGTGGAAATATGTTTAAAATTGTAACTTATAAATCACCATTAGATGTCAAACCCAGTTGAATTACTGGGTCTTAGTTGAGTAGGTACGTAAGTAGAAAATAAGTTCTATGATAATATGTTTTTTCAGTATTCCAGCAGCAGAGTTTATGTATCAAAATAGCACAACAGGTGTAGAAGTGTGTGTTTTTTTCATAAAAAGGCTGCTTATTACTAGCAGCCCATTTAGTATTTTGTGCTGTTTCACTTTTTTGGAACAATTTTTTTGCCTATTTTTTTTTCTTCCTGTGGCGTTTATTTTTATTATTTTTATATTTTATTTCGTTTTTTTAAATCTCTTATTTCTATTCATCGCTATTTATGTTTGTTCGTTCAATTTTCATTTTATTCTCATATCTATTTACATCTTTATATATCTTTTTTTATTATATGTTCCTATTTACATAATTTTATTTGCAATTTTTATTAACTTTTTATTAATATTTTTATTTACAATAAATATACTTGATTTAATTTTAATACTACACTATATCACAAAAAGAAATGAAAAAGAAAACACGCGTAAACGATAAATAAATGCATCATTCACTTCGTATAGTCTCTTGCCATCGTCGTGATATAGTCCATTCGGTTCCAAAATGGAAGGCACCCCGACGGTGGCAAGAGAACGACGGATAATGTCGTTTAATGCAGCGTTTCGTGGTATATTCGGCCAGCGTTTTTGTTACACGAACTGTGAAGTCCTGAGCCTTCGACTTTATCTCCGCACCTACAGCGATGAGAAACTACAGCTGTTGCCCCCAGTTGAATTGAGGTAGCAATTCCAAACGAATTATCGTCCAATAGCGTCCTTAAATTCGCCGAGAGTGAGACTTGAAGCCACATACCTGACTCTCACTTGGAGACAGCTCTAAAACGGGCGCGCTCAGTATTGTTAGTGTTTGAAGATAAAATATTTTTGTTCACTAAACTACTGAGCGGGGGGTCCCAAAGCAAAACTAGAACAGTATCTCAGCGTTTAAGAGCTTCATTTGTCACATTAGTCCCTCAGGATGAGTTAGGTTTTTTAGTAGGTCAAGTGGATAAATGAAATGTCATGTACCAGATAATAGTTTCTTTCAAAATTGAAATTACTAACGGTACATGTGCGTGCGCAGTCGGTATGTGCGAGAGTTAATTAACTCGCGATCTGTATCACAAATTTCTACGAGGGAAATGGTATATGTGGGAATCATTCAGGTTTTTATTGTATTGGCAAACTAATGTAGATTTTTTTATAACTTGTGCCAATTGAATCTGAATCAAAATTAACGATGCGTCAGGTCCAGTGACTGACTTTTTAAAGTCGTTTGATTTCGTCCTTATACCTCTTTCTAACAATGTCGATTATGTAGGGTCAGCACAACATGTTCTGTCCTTTCGCTTTCTTCAATAATATTAGTCATCATCTGAACATTCAAACCTTTTTTCACGCAAATCATAATAATTATTTTTTATAGCTAGAGTTCAACAGACAGGCAAACGGCCCACTCTGGCAGGTGGTCAGCGTCGCCTATGGACATTTGCAACACCAAAGGAATTACCAACGCGCTACCGGCTTCGAAAAAAATTATAACATCTTTTTTGAAGAACCCCATATCGTACCGCACTGAGAAAACCTCAGCCGGAAGCTCGTTCCAAATCCTGAGAGTCGCTCGTTCCAAATTCGCAACATGAACGTTCTTGAGAACCGTTTCGTACAAGAAAGAAGAGGCTCTAAGAAATGGGCGACCTTAATGCTGCGTCCAGCGAGAAAGCTGGATAACCAGGTGAAAATATTATTATTATGTCGTCTTGTGTAACGACGGTGAGGAAGGCCGAGGTGTGAAAAAGAGAAATGTGACAGGAAAAATGCTAGAAAAGAGAGTGTATACAAAAGAAGGGGTATACCAAATAAAAGGTAGGATTGCGTAAAAGATGATATAGCGAAAAAAGTGTGAATGATGCGATAACGACTAATAGAAGAGAGTGGATTGTTGTGCTGACGGTAGTTTGGAATAAGGGCAGGAAGAAAATTATACATAGTCACGTAGACTTCGAATGAATATCGAATGAGTGACACGCTTCAAAAGTCCTGATTTTAAAGTGAACTAGCCGATACACCAAAGAGTTCGTCAATTCATTCCAGTTGCAAGATTAAAAACTGTACTCAGATACAGCTAGGTATATAAAATTTAATGCATGTAGCTATATATAGCTAACAAGCTTTAATGGCTTTAAACTGGCCGTATTATAGATGATGATCTAGTTTTTAGCAGTAAATACATGTTGGAGGCAATCAGAAACCAATTCCCAGTAATTCGATTCTCGGTAAAAGGGAGGCGATAAACCGAGATGTTATGCGTAGGAATGTATTCGGTTTTACGTTATTATAATTATTTTTATTGTTAATATTACTTAGTTAATTAAATATCTCAATTGAAATTCTGAAAGAAAATAAATCAGATACACTCTAAAATTTACTAATTGAACATTTAACTATTATTAATATAATGGGGCTGTCCATAAATCTCGTGAGGCTCGAAAGGGGGGGGGAGGGATCCATAAAAAATCACGAAATATCACAAGGGGGTAGGGGGTGTAACAATATATCACGTGTATTTATTCTTTCGGCAAACGCGTACAAAATCGAATTTAGCACTGTGCCAACAACTGACTTGCAAGATGCTTATCTAGTTATTGGTGTTGAATAAAGTCTTGCTAATACGTGGTCCGAGGATACTGTACATTAAATTATGTTCATTGTTCATGTATTAGTATAAAAAAGTTTTGCATTTCTTTATTTTTATGTCAGTCAAAAAGAACCTGCAACCTTTCTGTCTACCACTAAACGTTATTATTGTAGTCTTTAATTTTCTATAATAAAATTAGACTATACTTAAAATTAAGATCCTAATCCTTTGTAGGTACTAAAAAATACACGTGATATAGAGGGAGGGGGGGGGGGGGGGGAGTAGTGTTAAACTTCACCATGTATCACCAAGGGGGGGGGGGGGGGTTAAAAATGCCAAAAAAAACATCACGTGATTAATGGACGGGCCCGTATGATTTATTTTTTTCCAATTAATAAGGATGTAATTAATTAATCTACATCAATTTTGTGCTCGATTACTTTTCGCTCGTACTTAGCGTTTTCCATAATAAAAACCTATTTATCGGCACAACAGTGTCGAGATAATTTATACGACGAATAGTCTTTGTTGACGTCAAAATTATACTCATAGAGGCAGATTCTCCAAACCTTCTTCGTTTCACTTCACTTCAGCCGATTAGTACCTATAACACAATCATTCTGATGTTCCTTCACACGCTTCAAGTGTCGAGGCCCCGACGAGCGCCGGCCCCTTCAAATCCAACGGGGTGACTAGCCTCGGCATCTCATCCTCACGAAGGTGTGGGCGCGTGGAACATCCGCGTGCGCTCCTCGCTCGGCCAAGTGTGTGCATCTCTCTACGGCAGCCGGAGGTCTGTCGCCAACCTCCGGCGACGAGTGGTCCTGCGTGAGCGGGAGGGAAGCTAAGCGCACTTTCTCTCCCTCTCCACCGCCTCCTTCTCGGACATGACTGCTTCGCAGGAGGAGGCGACAGCGTCCCATCCAGCTTAGCCCCCTTGATAGCCGGGAGTGAAAGGTCAAGACCGATGGTGGCGACGAGGTCTCGGCGCTTCGATGCTCACGCGAGGCACACTCCGAGGGTGTGGAGTGCCGTGTCCTCGTCACTGGCGTCCCAATGGTGGTACTCTGTTGTTCGCTCCTTTTGAGCGACGCGACACAGGTATCACCCGAAGCAGCCGTGCCTCGAGAGTACCTGTGTTACGTGAAACGACAGAATGGCGTTACGCCTGTGAAGCTAGTGTGTTTAAGGTGCATATAATGTGATATAAGAGTAGGAAGAAGAAAAAGATGAAAACGTTTTCTTATTTTATCTGGTTTAGTTGTATGTAAAAAGCATTTAAGTATATTTGAAATATCAAATTTTCTTATCGAATATGTATAATATTATTTCATTCGAAAACGGAAAATTAAATTTAAAAGCCCGTCCCATTAGTCGTCGTGTACAGTAAATTCCCGCGGGATGCGGCTAAAATATACAGTTTCACGTACATATAGGTATAATTAAATTTAACTGTTATTATGTGTTGATAGCATTGAGTTTATGTTTTCTTAATTCGTTTTTGAGCGCAATTTATTTTACGGGGCTTGTGATATTTAAATTTCTAATTTAGTAGATAGTTTTTTAATAAGACCACGAGTAGATAGCAGCTTATTTAAATAATGAATTAATTTTACTTATAAAATTTTAATTCGTGTACGTTTATTGCAACGTTTTTAACGTTTCTATCCATGTAGAGGCGGAGAAAGAATACTAACCTCTGCGACCGGGTTCGGCCTGTCGTAAAAGGCGACAAAACAGCCCACCCTAGCTACGTGGTAAGGACCCAAGCCTGTGTGGATGGCGACTACCTTTGGTTTTAAGTATACCGCCAAACTTATGTTGTGTTCTGCCATTAGTAACCCAAGTTCCTGTACTCTTATGAGACAGCAATTCACAAGGCCACTGAGGTTGCAAAAATCCATAGGTGACGGTAACTGCTAAATTCTAAACGGGCCGTCAACCTGTCGGCTGTCCCAAAAAAAAATAATTTCGTGCAGGAGTGAAATAAAAATACTAATCCCTAATTTGATAAGGCTGCAAACCCGTCTGGATGGCAACCACTCCTGATCATTGAATGTGCCGCCATAACCTTATTGTTGTGTGGCATTTTTGTGGTAATTTACAAAAGTTGTCTAGATTCAAGTGGAAACATGTATAAGTGACAATAACTACCGTATTGTTTGCAGTCACAGAGGTTCAAAAAAACAACCGCATAAAATTATTTGCCGGTTGCCGATACTACTTTTACACAAAATACTAACATAACAGAGATTAACTTTCATATGCGCTTGTATTTATACTTAAAATTAATATTTCATTCTAATAGAGACATAATAAACTATGCTTCTTAAATCCCAGGATTTGCTCTAATATTTTCAAAGATGTTTTTAATATTGTGATAAAATATAACGGAACTGATAATTAGCTCTATTTAAATCAGAAAATTATTTTGAAGGTAATATGACGCTTTATGAATTTCTTGACAACAATCTTAGTAAGCTATAGTAAAAAGATAACACGTTCCACTTTATATTAGGATGAAATAGATTCAAGCTTATTTCTTTTTATAACTAAGCCGTGCAATATCTTTCTTAAATAACAAGCATACTACCTTCACTTACCTGGGTATGGGTAGTGCAAAACGCGACAATCAGAAGATTCCTTGATTTGTATTAACAAATCAAGGATCAGACAACAAAGATTCGGCTTCGGGAGTCGATGAATCCATTTCGATGTTTTGTGACAATATAAACCAATTCTTTAATTCTCAACCTGGACCTTTGTTTGTGGACCTTTAATTGTCAACTTCCCTTGCTTAATCTTTCTTACTTTTGAAAATGATGCTGCCATAAGCAATGATGCTGACATTCCAAATGTCAAACGAAAGTGGCTTCTATAAGCTTAGTACAAGGCTAGCTAAACGAGTCATTACTTCTTCCTGCCCTTATCTCACATTATAATAATATGAGGTCGGCACAACATGTTCTCTCCTTCCATTGTCCTCTGTTAGCCGTCATCTCAACATCCCACTCTTATTCACCATATCATCTATTTTTTGAGAGTGAGAGAGAGGGAGATGAGTCATTTATATGGAATAAAAATGAACGTAGGCATAAAGCTTATTTATAACTATGTGACATTAACTTCTGTATTCTCTTGAATCTTTTATGCTTTTGATAAGTGCAACGACACTGCAATCCATCACTCCGGGCCTTTTGTCCGTTGTAAATATAATTTTATTTCAACAACTTGTATGTCTGCATGTCCTCGCATATAAATTGATTGCCATCATCCCAGAATTCTACCATTTTGGCGGTCATTTTCTATTATATTCAAATAAGGAATACATTTCATTCGATTGTGTCATATTTGTGTAAGGTCTGGCTGTTAAACAAAACAATTTTGTATCCTTAGAATTTTAAAATATATAAAAACATACATACTTTACATTATGGAGGTTGGAAGTTAGTAGTCAGTTACTATCTCATGGGAAAGTTTGTTAAGTTTGGATTTGAGTGTGTAATTCGACTAATCTGAACTGAAATATTACTTTAAATCACGAAATCTGAACCCAAAATGGCCGACTTTATACGGAAATCTTATATCTTTAAACGAGCAATTCATCATCATCATCATCTCAGCGTTCATCCCGGTTGCAACCCAAACTTGCGTTTTGGTGCCCGGGGTCCGCTTTAAACGAGCAATTCTATATATATATATATATATATATATATATATATATATATATATATATATATATATATATATATATATATATATATATATATATATATATATATATATACTTAGTCAGGTCATAAGTATTGTCACACAGTAAAAACTTTTCTTTTAGAATGCTGGCCACAAAAAAGTTTATTGAATTCGAATTTCGAATTGTTCATGAAAATAAAAATGTATACTTTTAGAATTTTACTCATTTTTAAATATGGAGTGGACGCTTAAAGAAGACCGTGTTGCAGTTATTGCGTTGCATCGTTGCGGTTACGCGCCAATTCAAATTTTTAACATACTGAAAAATTTGAATATAACCAAAAGATACGATAAACGAGTACCATCAAACGATACAATGAAGACTCTAGTGTAGATGACAGGTCAAGAAGTGGTCGCCCTCGGTCTGTTAGGACTCCAGCAGTGATAAAAGCTGTGAAGGCACGAATTCAAAGAAATCCCAAACGTAAGCAGAAACTGTTGGCCCTTCAGATGGGGTTAAGCAGAACCACGGTGAAAAGGGTGTTAAATGAAGACTTAGGGCTTCGGGCATATCGAAGAAAAACAGGACATCGTTTGAATGCTCGTCTAATGGACCTGAGACTGAAGAGATGCCGCGCTTTGTTGAAGCGGTACGCGGGAAAAAAATATCGGGAAATTCTTTTTTTGGATGAAAAAATGTTTACCGTAGAAGAGAGCTACAACAAACAAAATGATAAGGTGTACGCACACAGTAGTGAAGAAGCGAGCAACCGTATTCCGCGTGTCCAACGAGGTCATTTTCCATCCTCGCTCATGGTATGGTTGGGAGTTTCTTATTGGGGCTTAACAGAGGTACATTTTTGTGAGAAAGGTGTAAAAACGAATGCTGTTGTGTATCAAAATACAGTCCTGACGAACCTTGTGGAACCTGTTTCTTATACCATGTTCAATAACAGGCACTGGGTATTCCAACAAGATTCGGCGCCAGCTCATAGAGCGAAGAGCACACAAGACTGGCTAGCGGCGCGTGAAATCGACTTCATCCGGCACGAAGACTGGCCCTCCTCCAGTCCAGATTTGAATTCGTTAGATTACAAGATATGGCAACACTTGGAGGAAAAGGCGTGCTCAAAGCCTCATCCCAATTTGGAGTCACTCAAGACATCCTTGATTAAGGCAGCCGCCGATATTGACATGGACCTCGTTCGTGCTGCGATAGACAACTGGCCGCGCAGATTGAAGGCTTGTATTCAAAATTACGGAGGTCATTTTGAATAAACTTTAATGTCATAAGAATCTATGTTTTGTTAAGTTCATTTTGGTATATGAGTGGTTACATAATTAATAAACTTGTTACAATTATTTTACATTAAACATGTGACAGAATTTATGACCTGACTAGGTATATATATATATATATATATATATATATATATATATATATATATATATATATATATATATATATATATATATACCTAGTCAGGTCATAAATTCTGTCACATGTTTAATGTAAAATAATTGTAACAAGTTTATTAATTATGTAACCATTCATATACCAAAATGAACTTAACAAAACATAGATTCTTATGACATTAAAGTTTATTCAAAATGACCTCCGTGATTTTGAATACAAGCCTTCAATCTGCGCGGCCAGTTGTCTATCGCAGCACGAACGAGGTCCATGTCAATATCGGCGGCTGCCTTAATCAAGGATGTCTTGAGTGACTCCAAATTGGGATGAGGCTTTGAGCACGCCTTTTCCTCCAAGTGTTGCCATATCTTGTAATCTAACGGATTCAAATCTGGACTGGAGGAGGGCCAGTCTTCGTGCCGGATGAAGTCGATTTCACGCGCCGCCAGCCAGCCTTGTGTGCTCTTCGCTCTATGAGCTGGCGCCGAATCTTGTTGGAATACCCAGTGCCTGTTATTGAACATGGTATGAGAAACAGGTTCCACAAGGTTCGTCAGGACTGTATTTTGATACACAACAGCATTCGTTTTTACACCTTTCTCACAAAAATGTACCTCTGTTAAGCCCCAATAAGAAACTCCCAACCATACCATGAGCGAGGATGGAAAATGACCTCGTTGGACACGCGGAATACGGTTGCTCGCTTCTTCACTACTGTGTGCGTACACCTTATCATTTTGTTTGTTGTAGCTCTCTTCTACGGTAAACATTTTTTCATCCGAAAAAAGAATTTCCCGATATTTTTTTCCCGCGTACCGCTTCAACAAAGCGCGGCATCTCTTCAGTCTCAAGTCCATTAGACGAGCATTCAAACGATGTCCTGTTTTTCTTCGATATGCCCGAAGCCCTAAGTCTTCATTTAACACCCTTTTCACCGTGGTTCTGCTTAACCCCATCTGAAGGGCCAACAGTTTCTGCTTACGTTTGGGATTTCTTTGAATTCGTGCCTTCACAGCTTTTATCACTGCTGGAGTCCTAACAGACCGAGGGCGACCACTTCTTGACCTGTCATCTACACTAGAGTCTTCATTGTATCGTTTGATGGTACGATAAACGAATCTTTTGGTAATATTCAAATTTTTCAGTATGTTAAAAATTTGAATTGGCGCGTAACCGCAACGATGCAACGCAATAACTGCAACACGGTCTTCTTTAAGCGTCCACTCCATATTTAAAAATGAGTAAAATTCTAAAAGTTATACATTTTTATTTTCATGAACAATTCGAAATTCTAATTGAATAAACTTTTTTGTGGCCAGCATTCTAAAAGAAAAGTTTTTACTGTGTGACAATACTTATGACCTGACTATGTATATATATATATATATATATATATATATATATATATATATATATATATATATATATATATATAATATATATATATATATATATATATATATATATATATATATATATATATATATATATATATATATAATTGGAATCTCGGAATCGGCTCCAACAATTTTCATGAAATTTAGTATACGGGGGGTTTCGGGGGCGATAAATCGATCTAGCTAGGAATCATTTTTAGAAAATATCATTTTATTCACTTTTTTTTATTGGAAGAAAAATAACAAAAATACGACTCTTCCTGACATCTATCGGCGAATAGTAATACTATTTTTTTTAATTGCTTTAACGACAGAACACTAAAGCTATTCCAGCAGATGGCGTTGTTAAGTAACAAGAAGTCAATGAGTGTTTGCTTTGAGGTTAGACTAAGAAAATAAATTGTTAATTTCCAAAAAAAATTTCAAATGAGTCCACTGGATAAAACAATGTTTTTATACTGTTTAAATATAAACTATTAAATATTTAATTTCATTTAAATATTCAATTGCGTTATTTTCTCTCCCTCTGTCTAAATTTCCTTTGCTAACTAAAGGTATCAAAGGCCAGTCGGTTGTTTCAAAAATCTAAAATTACTAAATGCATGCAAATGCTGCCTTAACAGAGATATAATAAAACTAAATTTCCGGTAGCCACGCCAGTTAAATTTATCTTGCATCTTTTTAGTCCTAGTAGGTCGTAAAAATGTACCCATATTTGCCCAGTGGTTAGTTAAAAGTTCTCATAAGATACTTTGTTCATTATTCAAATAGAAAACAGAAGAATAAATCTATAGACTAGTTCCAGAGATAAAAGAGTAACTATAAAACAGGTCCAGTATTTTTCTGCATTTACACCGAGTCAAGGCGCGTTTCTCTGGGTAAGGGCTGCAGCCCGCCCAGCTTACTCCTGCGTGAGGAAGAAGATACCAGGGCTTGTCAACTCCTCAGATTTGAAGAGTTCCGCGAAAGCGGGCCGGCGCCCGTCAGGGCCGCGGTCTGACTAACCCGTCGCGTTCCGCGGCCTCGACACTTAAGGTGTGTGAAGGAACACTAGGGTGGTTTTAGTGAGTACACCAGCGACGTGCATCCCTCAGCCTAGAGAAGAGGATGTACGGGTGCATTGCACGAGGAGTCCCCCACTACCCCGCCCATTCCCATGCTGCGGGGTGTGGGTCATGCATATCCACCTTCAAAAAATGAAGCATCTATTCATATAAGTTTTAAACCGTTTTGTTTAAAATCCTTCCGTTGTTTATTACACTTTGATTTGGAGTTTTAAAATTTACTGAAAAAATTAGCCAACTACAAGGAGAACTATTCATTCCATTTCCACAAGACTTCCTATGACACCTGATGACGTTCTCCGTGCAGGGACGGATTAAGAATATTAACCTCTGTGGCCGGGGTCGGCCTGTAGTAAAAGAAAACTACCCAAAACTACGTGGTAGGGTCCCGAGCCCGTCGGGATGGCAACCGTTGGTGTATAAGTATGTCGTCATAATAACCTTGTGTTGTGTTCCGGCATTAGTGACCCCTGGCGTCGCGAACATCCATAGGCGACGGTTACTGCTTACTATTGAGTGAGCCACTAGTCTGTCTGCCTCAGCAATAAAAAGAAATGTTATCTAATAGCAATGATGTTATTAAAAATTACACTTTCCATTTCTTATTCTACATCAATCACTCTTATTGAAGATGTGATGTACTTGTTCATTGGTAACGTCTTCTCCATAGATTGGAATTTCATTTGACACACTTTTTGCACTTTTTAAATTACTTTCTATGTATAAAATAGCAAGTCATGAAGAAAATATTGAGAGATATAAATACCGTGTCATGGGCTTGGCGATATCCTCATTAATATCAGCAGCAATTATATGGTTACCTCCGTAGAATGGTGGCTAATGCACTTCGATGCACTTATTAAGCTTACGGGTTCGATTCCCGTCTTGCATCTGAGTGTTTATGTATAAACATGTATTTATTTACAAAAGTATATATTTAGACATGGAAGACTTAAGACATATGCTTAATGGCTTCAATACAGCTTCCCAAGGAGTAGGTCTCAAAATGAACATGGACAAGATGTAGATGATGTCTAATATCCATGTCGCACCTACCCCCGTAACAGTTGGGAACTGTACTCTCGAAATTGTTGACGAATACGTCTACTTGGGTCAAACGATCCAGTTAGGCAGGTCCAATTTCGCGAAAGAGGTCACTCGTCGAATCCAACTCGGATGGGTAGCGTTCGGGAGCTCCCTAAAATATTTTCGTCCCAAATACCGCAGTGTGTCAAAACGAAGGTTTTTAACCAATGTGTGTTGCCAGTGATGACATACGGAACGCAGACGTGGTCGCTAACTATGGGCCTTATGAGAAAGCTCATGGTCGCTCAGAGGGCAATGGAGAGGGCTATGCTCGGAGTTTCCCTGCGAGATCGAATCAGAAATAAGGAGATTCGCAGGAGAACCAAAGTCACCGACATAGCCCGGATGATTGCAAAACTGAAGTGGCAGTGGGCTGGGCACATAGCTCGAAGGACTGATGGCCGTTGGGGCAGAAAAGTCCTTGAATGGCGACCGCGTACCGGAAGACGCAATGTTGGTAGGATGGACCGCACAAGATGGATCGATGATCTGGTCAAGATCGCCGGAATAGGTTGGATGAGGGCAGCGCAGGACCGATCATCGTGGAGATCTTTGGGGAAGGCCTTTGTCCAGCAGTGGGCGTCTTCCGGCTGAAATGATGATGATGATGATATTTAGTTTATCAGTTGTCTAGTTACACGTGTTACCTGTAACACGTGTGACTGAGAAGCTGAAAAGTTAGGTTAGCCCGGCCATATAACACAAAGAGAGGAGTATTATATAATAAAGAGGATGCTAGAAATGTGAGTGGATGGATGCAAGAGGAGAGGTGGACCAAATAAAAGATGGATGGATTGTGTAAAAGATGATATGGTTAAAAAAGGTGTGAATGTTCAGATGACGGCTAATAAAGAAGAGTGGAAAGAACATATTGTGCCGACCCCACATAGTTTAAGATAACATAAATGCTTTGAGACTAGATGGCGCTAAGTGAATTGTGGCAGTATATTTATTTATTTAGTATATTTTATTATTAAATAAATAATATATTTTTAATTTATAATTCGTATTGAAAACAATTCTTGTTAAATAAATCAGTCTTACAAATGTTTCGTTTAACGTATATATTAGGATGAATTTAAAAAATTAACCTATCAAATTTAATGCCCACAAGAATCTGCCTGATTTTTTTTTCAAGTGGTTCGAAAGTTATTATTGCACTCTTAACGCAAGAAATGTACTGTTACTTAAATGGGAAACTTAAAATGCTCACGGATCTTTTAAAATTGAATAACAAGTTTACAATTTTTTTTTTTCATTTTAAGTTTTAAATATTCTAAAATAATATGTTTCAGCTGATTTTTCACGGTCTAATGTTTGTATATTTATATGATTATAAATATATTATAATTTGAAATATTCATTTCAAACGAATATCTTATAATAAATTAAATTGAAAAATACAAAAATTGTAATTTGAAAAATACATATTATGTCTAACTTACTATTACTAACTTTATACTTCTATTAATGTGCTGTTCATATGATTGCGGTCATGAATATTAATAGAACTAACCTTTTACCTAGGAAGTTATAAAAATATCAAACCGAACCGTTTGGTTTTCCTTCTGAGCTTGGAATTCAGACGTCTAAATAAATTCCCAGTATTTGACTCCCCAAAGCCGTTAATTATAATCATTCAATCTCTCTCAAGAACTGCTCCGTTGGTACGGCCACGTTTTACGGCAACCGGATGCTTACGTGGGAAACAAATATCTGGCCATGCCGCCTCCGCCGGGCCCCGGCAGGAGGGGTAGACCAAAAAAGTGCTGGCTTGACGTCGTAAAGGGTGATATGCGTGCCAATGGGCTCACTACCAGGGATGCTGAAGACCGTGCGAAGTGGCGAAGAAAAAGTCGGAAAGCGGACCCCGGACACCAAAACGGAAGTTTGGGTTGCGACCGGGATGAACGCTGAGATGATGATGATGAATCTCTCTCAAGAACGTCCATTTTGCGTACTCTCCGGGTTTGGAATGAACTTTCGCCTAAAGTTTTCCCACCGCAGTACGATATGGGGTTTTTCAAAATAGGCGTTATGAAATTAGAGGCCGGTAGCGTGTTGCCGCGGTGATCACCTGCTGTGATTGACCATTTGCCTGTCTGAACTCTAGCTATAAAAATGTTCTGTAATTGACAATAGAAATTTAAAATGAAATTCATAAAAAGTGTTTTATTTTACGGTTGAAACTGTTATTCTTATTTATGATACATAATACTATTCAAATACGTTTATTTAAAACGTTTGAAAGTGATGACCGTAGAAAGTGTATAGTGTTTTATTTGCTTGATATTTACTTTTACAATTGCTATCAACTTTTGTATACATATAAGATGAATAATTTTCAATTCATATAAGTGTATTGTTTAAATTACTTTTAAAACTACTTTTTTTGTTAACCCCACTATCCGTAATTTAAATATGTTGAAATTTATTTTTACCTTTTAGTTTGATTTTCTATAAAAGCGTGTTTTTAGTTTTTTTTTTTAAGTGAAAACTTCTTTAGTGACGTTGTGCACTTTTTTGTGATGGGTAAAAAATGTTAAACTTGCGCCAGGTCACGTGTCCTGATCGTAAGAATTCGTAAGACGTAAGACGGAGTTTTGCTCCAGTAATACCAACCTTATTAATAATGACTTAAGGTTTATTTTATAATGTAACTTTTAAATGATTACATTGCTTATACATATCTATTCGAATTGGGACTTTATTACAATGAAATACGTTAAGCACTTTTTGGGTGAACAATTTTTGGTTTGTAAAGAAGTGTTAGTGACCAATTTAAGTTTAATCCTTGATCATAAACAATTCTTTATAAACCCAAAATAATAATGTAATAATCTCGACGATACAATTCACGAGTTACTTAGTTTTCACTTCTATAGGCAGTCCCCAGACTGCCCCGCGTGTTAATATTATGTAGACATATCCTTTGGATGACCAACTATATTTGTAAGAGTTTGATTTTGCGAAGTCCCGTGCTAAGGCGAATATTCTTTTGGTTTTGGAGGTTAAGGCCTCAGAAATGAAAACCTTTTCAGGCTGTCCTTGTATACCTAGCATACCTGAATCTAGTTCTCCATTATTCGCTCTCTTCAATTGTTTAATAGACTTCATAAAGTATTGTTTTATTAATACTGATGTAAATTCTACAATTATAGGCTTATTTTCAGTTTTTGACTTGACTCTGAAAGTATCCTTAATTTCATATTGCTTAAGAGGCACTTTAACTTTTCCTCAATGTTCATAATTAACTTATTAAGTTTTTTTTTTTTTAATTTCTCTTTGTTCTTGTGGAATATTACGAAATTCCAGTCCGGTGGCAGGGCAGTTTCGTTTCAAATCTTCTAGTTTCTTTTCTAAATATTTTATGTAAATAAATTGATCCTTCTTTTCATTTTCCATGCAAATAGTATTTTGTTTTAAATCGTTTTATTCTTCAGACAAAAAGTTTATTGAGATTTGAAAATTTACCTTTTGTTTTTTTCTTTCCGATATAGTGGACATAACCACAGCTAGTTTGAACTCTTGTTGAGTCAAAGAAACTGATAGCATTATTCAAGTTGATAATGGATGTGCGCCTCTTTCCCGTAGGGGTTGGCAGAGACTACTTCTCTCCACTTGCTACGATCCTTACATACATGTTTCGCTTCGTCCACTTTCATTATTCCCTTCATACATGCCCTTCGGTTTAGGGTAAAGAGACCTGGCCTTTTTTCAAGACGTCCCTGATCTGGTCTCGAAACGTCCGCCTAGGTCTACACCTTCCAACACTTCCATTCACACTCGCCGTATACACTTTTTTCATCAATTGTTCGTCATTCATTCTCTCGACATGGCCAAACCATCTCAGCATAGCTTTCTCAATTTTTGTCACTACATCTTCTTTCAGACCACAACGTTTGCTTATCTCACTATTTCTTATCCAGTCACTCATCATTTATTGAGGTTACAAAAGATATACTTTCCTCTGACTCCATTAGTCCGGCCGTAGTCAGATCCGGGGCAGAGTCATAGCTTGTCTGCAATACATCTTCGTTAAACTGGATGATAAAATAGATATTTTGTGACAATTCACACAGCGTCATCTAGTCCCGAAGTAGGTAGCATAGCACTTTCATTATGGGTACTACACAATTGAAATACTACATAATATATACTTTTATTCGTAAATAAATACATATTAAACTTAAACACTCAGATGCGAGACGGGAATCCAACCCGTCTTGCTTAAATTTTTATTGTTGAGGAACAGTGACAGCCCCTTTAATATTAAGTAGTTACCGTCACTTATCGATGTTTTGTGCCCTAGAACGAACCCGGGAAACAACAATATGGCCGACATGTTTACCTAAGCCGGATTGGTTATTCACAAAGTTCTATATTAGGAAAAAATGTTCTATATTGGGAAAATTTGTCTAGGCGTGCATCATTGCGTACCTTACTATTAAAATGTTTTAATTAAAGATAGCGAGAATGGCCGGTGTAAGACTATCTCAAACCAAATCGTTTCGTGAGAACAATTTTGTCATTCATTAGAGAACTTAGGCGAGACGTGATATATACCAACTCATGCGTAACAGAAATATACATTCTCGCGTATCCATGTATCATAATTTAAAGAATTAATATTTTTCATTAATAAAACGTTTCTACAATAGAAGAGTCAAAAATGAAAGAGCCAAATTTATTTAGATTTAGGAAAAGCTGTGTTGTGTTCCGACATAAGTGTACCAGGTTCCTGTACTTAGACGGTAGCATATTAACGATGGCGCTAGCGTCACAATCATCCATAGGCGACGGTGACTGTATAATATTAAGTGGGCAGTCTTCTTTCATTGAATCTCCGTGATAAATTTTCCTCCATGTAGAGGCGGAGTAAGAATACACCCCCGCAGCCAGGGCCTGTCGTAAAAGGCGACAAAAGTTACATATTAGAGCCCCAAGCCCGTCTGGATGGCGACCACCCTTGGTCTACAAGTATATCGCCAAAATAACCTTATATTGTGTTTTGACATTAGCGACTCAGGTTCGAGTACCTTTAGCATCGCAAACATCTGTAAGCGACGGTAACTTACTATTTAGCGGGCCGTCTGCCTGCCTATTTTTACCTATTTTTAAAATTTTAACCTATTTATAAACCTATTTTTCATAAACTCTTCATATCCGAGGCTCACTTAGGAATCTCAGGTATATTGTTGCATTTATTCAATATTTTCATTGACATATCGGTTAATAGTGCAAGCAGGACAGCAATATAGATGTTTTTTTAATGATTCCACCGCTGCATTAAGTTAAGAAAAGTTTATACAGAGAAGACCTTATTATAAGAAAAGGAAAAAAATGAATAAAAATTTTGTTCATGAGGCCGTAAGTTCGAAAAAAATGGAAATTATAAGCAAC
The DNA here is from genome assembly GCA_963693495.1 of Malacosoma neustria. NCBI lineage: Eukaryota > Metazoa > Arthropoda > Insecta > Lepidoptera > Lasiocampidae > Malacosoma > Malacosoma neustria. Next base: position 18,468,147 of record OY856382.1, on the reverse strand, counting down.
GTATTGTAAACTTTGTCGATTGTTTAGTCAACTTAATTACGTACCCCAAAGCTCTTAGTGGGGCCTCTTACACAGCAAAGCTTATTCTTTTTACTTAATAAAATATCTATTGCAATTTACTTTAACCATAATAATGGTATTCGCAACAATTTGCAATAATCTTCATGGAAAAAAGATCAAGTAACGGTATTTTATAATTTGTAACACTTGAAAGAAAGGTGCACGCGCATCTGTATCGGCACGATTTTACTCGCTTAACATTAAAATTGGGTTGTTAATATTATAATGGAAGACTTCTGTATGAGAGGTTAACGGCGGCTTTCAATATTCAATCTCAATCTAAAATCCAAAATCTAAAATCCATATTTCAATCTATTTCCTACTTTTAACATTTCAATATTCGATCCAAAGATCATTATGTTGATCCTTTTTACGAATCTATCTTTGGGACGGCAAATCGGGATTTTGGATTCTATTCTATTCTTGTTAATTTTGGCTCCAACGCTTTAGGCATTGATTTTGCCAATGTCGGCGTAAGAGAAGATTTGACCAGTGTTTATTGCGAGAGTTATTAAGGATAGGTACTAATTTTGCTAAAAGTATTCTGAAGACCTGGTGATAACGCAATATACAAATGATAAATTGACTATATTATAAACATATATCATTTAACAGCAAAAATTTACTTAGAATATATATAAAAATAGAATCAGTTAGCGTTAAAAGGAAATTTACATTAATAGGTCGAGGAAAGTCTTTAGGTAAGATATCATAAAGAGGGTGGGTAATTTTCGGGCATTCAAAGAAGATGTGTTGAAGGGTTCCCTCAGCTAGACCACATTCGCATATAGAATGATCTCGGATTCTGATTTTGGCTAAGAAAACAGGTGAGCAACAATGTCCCATTCTAATTCGAATGATGGTAGTTATGACTCTTTTCGGCAATTTACGGAACTTAAAATACCAAGGTTTACTTGGAATAGTCGGTTGAAGGCTTCTATAGTGCTTTCCTATCGCTTGACAAGTTTGATTCCAGAGATTGTTCCATTGGTCCCACATATGAGGTTTGCTAAGAGAACGGAGGTCTCTAGGGAAACATTTACTATACTTTGTTGTACCTGTGAGGATGGCATCTTTAGCATACAAATCAACAATTTCGTTGTCCTTAATGCCTGAATGACCAGGTATCCAGACCATAACAATGTCTAGACCCGCGGATTGGCAACGATAGAGGGCTTGTCTAATATTCAAAGATGTAACATAGTTTTCCTTAGCGTGAAAAGGGCGTTTTAATAAATCATTGAGGCAACTCAGAGAATCTGTAGCGATAATAGACTTTTTAATATTATGGGATTCTATGTAAAGAATGGCTTCTAGTAGAGCAATTGATTCACTAGTGAAAATAGAGGAAAAGGGAGGAATTTTGAAATTGAGTACGATCTTATATTTAGGAATCCATACTGCTGCTCCGGCAAAACCTGAAGATGTTAATTTAGAGGCATCTGTAAATATCTGAAGATAATCCGGCCAATGTTCTTGAGTAAAGTTGCAGAAACGTTGGTTAGCATCGGGGGAGCTTTTGGAAATTCCTAAGTCAGTAAAAATTTTAGGAGATAAGAGTAGGCTTTTGTAGTTAATTTCAAATAAGGGTGATGTATGAGTTTGATGAATGCTTGGGCAAATATTAAGGAGTTTTTGGAAAGAATTAAATAAAAGCGGAAGACCTTTATGAGACCAATAAGAAGATGAAGTTAGTCGAGAAAGAATGTTAAGGGACTCAAGTAGGGGGTGATTTGATATAGCTATCACTTTACAAATAAATCTATCTGAAAGGAGCTGCCTTCGTAAAACAAGGGGGGGTTCAACACATTCCACCTGTAAAGCATTTGTCGGGGAGGATCTCATACAGCCAGTGATTATTTTAAGACATTTGGTTTGGAGTTTATCTAACTTAGATAATGCTGCTTTACTGCAGGGTTCTAAGACGAAACAACCGTAGTCAAAATGACTCCTTACAATAGCGTTATATAGGAGTTGTAGACAATAAGGATGAGAACCCCATTTTACACCTGACAATGCGCGTATGATGTTAATATTTTTTTCTACTTTTTGGCAAATATAATTCAAGTGATGGATACCAGAAAGTTTGCTATCTAGAAAAAGGCCTAAGAACTTAACACTGTCTGAAATATTTATTGACTCATTGTTTATATGTATATTAAGGACTGGGATTACTTTCTTACGCGAAAAAATAACTGCCGAGCATTTAGGAATAGACAGAGACAAACCGTGCTCTGTTAGCCAATCATTTAAATAACTTAAAGCAGAATTTATGCGTTTACAAGCGTCGGAGAAGGATTTGGAGGAGACATAAAGAGCAATATCATCGGCATATTGGAGAATTTTAGAGAAGCAATTTACGGATAAATCTAGGTCGGAAGTATATATGTTATAAAGCAGGGGGCTGAGGACTGAACCCTGAGGGAGGCCTTTCCACACGAAACGATGAGGTAGGAGTTTATCGGCAAGACGAAGAGAGATTGATCTCTCCATGAACATCGAAAATATTATATTGATAATCTTGGAGGGAATACTTAGCTTGAGCATTTTATCTCTGAGAATGTAAAGATCAACATTGTCGTAGGCAGCAGTGATGTCTAAAAAAACTGCCACAACATGTTCGTTTTGTGAGAAAGCAATGCGTATGTCAGTGGTAAGAAGGCTCAAGCTATCCATGGTTCCCATACCTCTCCTAAACCCGAACTGGCTTTTTGATAGGAGTCCTTTGCTCTCGACAAGCCACTCTAGACGATTTTTTATCATATGTTCCATAATTTTTGCGATAACTGACGATAAAGCAATAGGTCTATATGAATCAGGATCTGTCGCATCTTTCCCAGGTTTCAAAATAGGGATGACTATTTGACGTTTCCACGACTCAGGGACAGTGTTGGAAAGAAAAATTTGATTTAAAATGGATAAAAGAAATAATTTGGAGGAATCAGAAGATTTTAGAATAAAAGAAAATGGGATGCCATCTGCACCTGGGGCAGAATCACGAAGCTTATCTAAAGCACTTAAGAGTTCTTCAAAAGAGAATATACAGTTAAGAGGGTCAGGGTCATTGTTATTGGGCAAATTAGCAGCAGGAAGAGGTCCAAGAGGGGCAAAAGGGGGAGATAGCTTGTTTTCGAAATCCCAAATCCAAGTAGACGGATCGTTTGAATTTAAAGTATTGTCAATTTGAGACATACGAAACGCCTTAATTTTATTCCATACAATATATGCAGGAGATCTGGGAGAGAGGGATTCGCAAAAAACTCTCCAACCGTTACGTTTCTTTTGACGAAGAAATCTTTTTGCGGCTGCAGAAACTCTTTGAAATTGTAAAAAATTTTCTAAGGAAAGATTTCTAGCAAACTTTTTTTCAGCTTCCTTACGATCTTTAACAATTTTAGAACACTCCGAATCCCACCATGCAGGTGAGGAGATTTTGTTAACGGCAGAATTTTTAACAGGAATAGAGCTATCTGCTGCAGACGTTAAAGCTGCGGTAAATTCGGAATATAAAGAAAGGTAGTTTGACTCACTAATACAAGGGAATGAATTTAATTTGTCTTGAACAAGAGTGGAAAACATTTTCCAATTGGCTTGACCAAGTCTAAATTTTAATAGAGGGATAGGCCCAACAGTGGGAGATGTAGAGTCCACAAGAGAAGATAAGATAGGAAGGTGATCACTACCATAAGAGTCGGGAAGAACAGACCAAGAAATGGAACTAACCAGAGAAGGAGATGATAAGGTGAGGTCAGGAACACTGGGATTCTGTAGAGGTGAAGTTCTGCGTGTAGGAGTTCCATCATTTAGAATGCAAAGGTTCAGATCATCTAACATATCTAAAAAACTAATCGAGACTGAATCACAGGAAATGGAACCCCACAATGTGTGGTGGATATTAAAATCGCCTAAGACAATTATAGGAGGTGGAAGAGTAGATAAAATAGATGATATTTCTTGGACAACATAGGAATTAGGGTGAGGAACATAGATAGATACGAACGTTATGTTGAAAACACGAACAGCTACAATATTTATATTAGGGGAGTGATGAGGGAGAAAAATGCGGGAGAATGTGATATCCCTTTTAACGAGAAGGGCACATCCTGCCCAACCGTCCACTCTGTCATCCCGAAGACAGGAAAACCCAGAGACTCTAAATAGAGAACCAGGTCGTAGCCATGTCTCCGAGAGGGCAAAGAGGACAGGTCTATATCGGTTTATTAAGTAGATTAGTTCATGCTTTTTATTGTTGATACTACGACAGTTCCATTGAATGATGTTCAACATTGAGCTGAGATTTAGAGAGAGAAGTGAGAGTAGACTGTAACAATTCTAAGACGTTGTTCGGTAGGATGTCACTAAATTTAGTAAATATGTTTAAAAGAAACATTGAAATTAGCTCTGATAGATTTTCATTGGGAGTAGTGGTATTTTCGGGGTTTACTCCGAAGTTGTCCTTCCTAAGTGCACATCCATTGGGAAGAGAAGGAGGAGACGAAGAGGTAATATTTAAGTGGGCTTGTCGGTCATATGACTTGCCTGGCTCTGGTCTAGGGCGTTTCTCAATAAAAATAGTTTTTTTGTAAGAGGTGGACGAGGAAGCAGTGGCAAATTCAGGATGAGAAATATGAGGGGAGGATTGAATATTATTGAGGACAGGATTTGGGTTGGGTGAGATTCTGTCAGACGATCTTTGAGAAGACACCATACTAGTTTTATCAGCGTAGGAGGTACGCACAGGGCGGAATCTGCAAGCAGCTTCCAAATAGCCAATGTTTTCTTCTGACATGACTATTTTAATGGATCTTTGCCGAGCATGTTCAGGGCATTTCCGATCAGTAGCAGTATGACCACCAGAACAGAATAGGCAGGACACTTTATTATCAGCAACATTACAAGAAGTGCCTTCATGGGGACCGGCACATTTAGAACATCGGGCATTAGAACGACATTGTTCTCTAATGTGGCCAAAACGACAACACTTTAGACATTGTATGGATGGGAGGGTGTACACGTCAACAGGTAAAGAAAAGTGACAACAGTAGACATGAGAAGGAAGGGTTTGGCCTAGGAAAGTAAGAACAACAGTTCCTGTAGGTTCCCAGGTAACTTTTCCCTCGATTCTTTTTTTCTTATTTAATCTTCTAGCTTTTATAATAATACAAGACTCGGGGCGACATTCTGTCCAGGATACCAATTCTTCTAGGGTCCAATCCAAGGGAATCTGTCTGATGACACCCATGCGTGTAACTTGGTAGCGCGGAATAGACGCGGAAAGTTTGTTAGACGATAAAATTGGATTTGAAAGGAAAGCATTAGCATCAATGTAGGTTTTAAAAAACACAGCAATTTTATTCCTTCCTACATTTTTAATTTCGGCTATTCCAGAGACGTTGTTTTTATATATAACTTGGGCTATTTTCAAACTTTTCATATTTGCGGAAACTAATCTCGAATCAAGTTCGTGTGAGACATGGACTACAAAAGGGCCACAATCAGTATCATTATATCTTAGTTCAGAACTAGATTCATATCCGGGAGTAACATAGGTATGCTGAATGGAAGCAGCAGCAGATAGGGACGGAGCTGATCTTTTATCTGGAATTATCTCAGTAACATCCAAATGGCGTTTAGATGTCACTTTATCAGTAGATTCGCTTAATATTGAAGACTCAGCCATATTAAGGTCCATTGGAAACCTCCCTCTGTCAGGAGGGACATTTTCACCCACCGATTGCGACATTTAAGGAAGGAAAATTACTTACCCTTAGTTAACAGGAAATATGAAATCACTATCAATAGTATAAATATACAAAACTATCACCAGGAAAACAGAAATACAAGAAAACCAGAAAAAATAGGCCGAAACGATATTTTAGATATATTTTTTAACCACGGCACCGTCAATTCCCTCCTCTAAACAAACATAACCTCAATTCGGATTTTGGATTGGTTATTTGTATGAAAGTGACAGCTACATGATTTCAATAAGCGATCTCTAATTTTGACAGATCCGTTTGTAACCGTGTTTAATCTTTATTTGCGATCCGCCGATATCGAGAGATTTATTGTAATAAAATAGAATTTTCTAGTGATTGTGACAGTGATATTGAAGTTTTACTGCAATTATCGGATTCTCCATTTTATAATTGTCTTCAATACAAACGAAATTTGGAATTGGAACTTAACCTTTACTAAGTTCAAACACGAAACTTGCAAGCAACAAACAAATTATGATATGTCAAACTTTCCATAAGATGGCGTTCTATTCCTATTAAAATATTTAAGTTAGAGGAAAACGAAACGTCCTCTTATATTTTTTATAGTCAGTTAAGGTTATTTAAAAACCATACATTAATCTATATGCTATGAGAAAAGTAATATTACAATGTCTGATCCTTTTTCCTAAGCGGGCCGTCAGTCTGTCTGCTGTTCTACAGCAATAAAAAAAATGAACTGTACTAAATTTAGTACTCCAAAAATTAACAATAAAGTATAAAGTCCTCTAGATGATTCTTCGTAAAACAAAACGTTCGGGAGGACAAAAAAAACAAAGGATCGGTGCCTATCCCTTTTTTTGTCGGATTTTGTAACTGAGATTGTCATATTGACATCAAGATTTTGGATTCATTTATGGATTGCACAAAATCTGGATTGAAAACTATTTTTGGATTGAGATCGAATATTGAAAGCCGCCGTAAATCAGTATCTGTTCCGAGAAACTCGCGCTTGATTGGTTTGCTGCCATATTTGGTCGCTTTTTTATTATTTCTCATAGTTCCTGTGATCTCGTCACGCCATTATTTCATTATATATTTATTTATAGTACTGTCAAAATTAGTTCAAAGTTTAATGTTTTATTTATAATATCGACTTGTTTTGAAGCTCAAATATTTAGAAAAAATATATAACTCAACTAATTGTTGGATTGATTCAACAGAAAATAAATAATCATTTTAATCCAACTATTAGTGAGTTATAATATATTATTTTTAAATACTTGAACTTCAAATCACTTTCCTGGAAAGTTAGCAATGTAAAGGTTGCTCAAGCGTCGACTTGTTGGCATATTTGGTCGTATTTTTATTATTTCCTATAATTTCTGTGTTCTTGGTTCAGCAGTATTCAATGGTATGTTTATTAATTATATCTAAACTTTGTTTTTAATAAGTTCCGACATGAACATTTTTAAAAAGTCAGATGTGTATTTTTTATTTGATAATTATATAATATACTAACAGTACCACCGCTACACGACGTGTATTGCTGTTACGCGAAGAATTTCTTCTTCTCGTAAGAATTTCGTCACCAATACTTCTAAAAGTAACAATTTTTTTTTAAAGAACGATATAAAATGTCTTGCACGTGTAGCTATTTAACAGTAGCTTTGTGTTCATTAAATTCGATAAAGTTTTCCTTTCTTTAATACATAGTTCTATACCGAGGTCTTCAATTTAGTCAGAGGTTGTCAATTCTATTATTATTATCCATAACTTCATCACTGTTATTATTATATAACCGTTAACTAATTATAATTATAATTTTTTTATTCCTGTAGGACAGCAGACAGGCTGACGGCCCAGTTAGAATTTAGCAGTTACCGTTGCCTATGGGTGTTTGCAACGCCAGTGGCATCGCGAATACGCTGCTGTCCCATAAAGGCACAGGAACTTGGGTCATTAATGCCTTACCATGTAGCTAGGGTGGATTGTTTTGTTGCCTTTTACGACAGGCGGACCACGGCCGCAGATGTCAGTATTCTTTCTCCGCCCCTGCACAGATAATAAAATATCATTTATTTCCACACACAGATATCATAATCAATATACAGTATACATATAATATTTAACACAACACGAAACGTTTCAGTGTGACAGGGATACCAACTCAGCGTACGCTGTGTTGTTGGCACAACACTGATTTTCACTTAGGCCTTTCTATTTCAACATAAAATTTTTTTGCCGTACAAACCACTTGAAGTCGATTTAATGTAAGAGATAAAAATAACTATAATTGATATTTTGTTACAATATAAAATTTACAATATAAAAAAAGTATTATGTTATGTAAATATATTTTGAATAAAAAAATTATATTCAAACAAAAAAAAAAACATAATCGTAGTGATCATATCTTTCTACAATGCTTTTTAAGACTGTTGAATGAACATCTTTCATACAAGAAGATTATCTATGCTACAGAAGTAACAATGTCATCATTTATACTGAAAGTAAGAGGCGTATAATTTGCGTTCATATCATTATTATACGTACCTATATTCCAGTTTTCACTCGAGAAAGTAAGTGGATTGTTGCATACATAAAAACACGACAATGCAATTAAAGGATGTGCGTCGTTTATGAATTTTGTACAGAAATGTTTACTTTTTATAAATACTGCGTGCTTAAATAAATGCAGAGTGCTTCTACAACTTTCTACGTCTACGTTCTACTTCTTTCTTCGCGTAGTTATCCCTGCAGGGGCTGTGAAGAATATTGACCTCTGTGGCCGGAGTCGACCTGTGGCCCTACCACGTAGCTAGGGTACCCACCCTAGCTACGTCCACAAACCCGTCTGGATGGCGACCACCTTTGGTCTTAAGTATGGGACAGCAGCGTATTCGCGATGCCACTGGCGTTGCAAACACCCATAGGCGACGGTAACTGCTAAATTCTAAGCGGGCCGTCAGCCTGTCTGCTGTCCTACAGCAATAAAAATAAAATAGGCGATGGGGCCCCATAACCGTTTGGATGGCAACCACCCGTGTCTATAAGTATGCTGTTATAATAACCTTTCAATTCGAGTATCGCAATTGCATCGTATTTGTAGCAACTAGCGTCGCAAACATCCATGGGTCTGTTTAATGTTCTGATGTTCCTCGTCAATAAAAAAGTGTGCTTCTAAAGTGTATGCACTCTACCAAAAATGTATAAATTATTTCATGATGAATATCACTCCCGTAAAACCTTTATTTATTATAGGTATAGTTTTTCATTTGTACCTTATTGATCAAGTCCTTATTGATTGAAGTCTCCCTCTGTGACCACATCACAAAGTAGCTTTGATAATGAATAGGGCTTTGATACCACTATTACATTCTACGGATTATTTACAAATGGATGCGCATGACGAGTCTCATTTAATTCCGAATTCCAACCATAGAATACACCTAGCCGGAAAATAATTATCATTCGACCTTGAAATGTTAATGGACTTTGAATTTACCCTTTGACACAAAAGAGTTTTATATCCATGCAGAGGCGAAGAAAAAATACTAACCTTTGCAGCCGGGGTCGGCCTGTCGTAAAAGGGGACAAAACAACCCACCCTAGCTACGTTGTAGGACCCCAAGCCTGTCTGGATGGCGACCACCTTTGGTCTTAAGTATACCGCAAAATCGACTTTTGGTCATTACTCTGCAATACACCCATTTTTAACACTTCGTCTAGCCTGTTTTTAAGGCATATTTTAAAAAGCACAGTTTAGTTCAATGATACTACAGGATTGATTCCCATTTATACCGTTTAGTTAGTTTTGCCCCTATTATAACATAATTTTAGCAATGATGAAGGATAACAGTAAAGCAACCTGGGATTACAGGTATGTGTAACTCGCAAACCTGCCTTGGACAACCGTACTGTCCGTCCTTCTAGAGGGAGACTGGAGCTCCGCATTGAGACATTAGGGCTGTTTTTACTACCCGAGAGTTATAGCTGCGATTCCTCAATCAAAATTATCCTACTTTAAGGCTTTTGACTTGTGACTATTGTTTGGCGCATATAGCATTTCTATAAGTACCTCACTGGCTCACCAATGTCCACGAATAATACTCTGTGAATTTCTCCTATATGTTCCGTTCAGTTCAGTTTTTATGGTTATGGCTTCAATTAATTTCACGTTGACTTTGCAAGTATCAAAGTTATATTAAAAAGTAACAGGTTAATAAAAACAACAGTATTTTAAAATGTGGATCCTGAGAATAAATTAAAAACTTACACAAGACTAGAATATATTTAGTGTGAACAATAGTTAATAAGTAATTTACATTAATAGGGCGAAGGATATCTTTAGGAAGTAATTAACAAATAGGTCACATGTATGTTCTATTCTGTTCTTGTTATTTTTGGCTTTGGTCATTGATTTTGCCACCCCTGTATGTTGCTCACGCTCGCCAGTGGCTCTTATGTTTTGACATTTTCAGTGGTGTCTTGACATTATATATACCATAGACTAAATCGCAAAGTATACTGACGTATTACGATTATTAAAATTGCTAAGCTTAAAAACCTCCTTCGAAATCATTTTTACTGACGCAATCTCTTTAAACGCGAACCCCTTTTGCGTGTGCCATATATAATATATGATTAAAACGAATGATGGAACAATGGTTACATCATAGCGTGCTTTACATATCATTAACTGAGTCACGACTCGAAGAACTTGGGAGAGTGCGTGTTCATACTGTCATTATTTATTAAACAAAGGCTTTAAGTTGACAACTGTATAGAAAAATTCCCTTTCCAACTATTATTGAAAAATTGCGTGACAGTTAATGAGACAGGTATATGGCGGGTAAGAGGTAATGGGATCATGTCTGTGTTTGAAAAGTGTCTGTCAAAATGTATTAAATAAAGGTGATTCCACTGCAATTGCATCAGTGTACATTTTAGAGGAAATCTCCAAAAGTTATTGGAGTGGGATTGAGAATTTTCAACTACTTTCATAGCTCTACTGTAGCTTGTCGCGAAAATGAAACTTGAAAGAAGTGAAATAGGGGTGAACGTAATTAAATTCTGTTTTTTTTTTTTAAATTTAATTTATATGGCAGAACAACGTTTGCCGGGTCAGCTAGTATATTTCTTTGTCGGTATCACTCTCGACAAAGTGGTCGTGGTCATCACTTCAGGTGTTGGTGGCAAGCTTCATAACACGCCGCCACTCTTCTCTGATGGCCGCTTTCTTCGTGCATTCATGTAGTGATGATGAGACGTGCCTTATACAGCGCCTAATAACCCTAAACACATATATGGGATATTATAGACTATGTAGGGATAAGGTTTGTGTCAGCGTTTTGTGTGTACAGCGAGAAAAGCATGTGTGGAGCGTTCGCCAGTTACTGCGCACTGGGCGACACGTGTGAACGTATTAGCTTTTGGTAGTTATAAGATGGAAATATTATAGGAAATTATTACAAAATTATATCTTTTATTTGTTTGGATCGCCAGTGCCAGTGACCCCACAGTTAGCAAAGGCCCTCACACTTCCACCTACGAACACGCATATAAAATAAGGAACTAGTAATATTTGGAATAATTTAAATAACACACTAGTAATATCGGTGTTAACACCGCTTCCCAACAACTATAATTATAATATTGAATTCCTAATTTAATATAGTAAGTTTCTCGATGCTGGGGCAGAGTAGCAATACTGACCCTTGTGTTTAAGGTCATTCTGTCGTAAAAGGCGACAAAATAACCGTACTAAATATACATGTATGAAGAAAATAATGAAAGTGGTGACGAAGGGAAACAAGTTTTTGTGCTATTATTTTATTAAGCCAATGTAATAACTGTGAATTTGATAAATAAATTAAAAAAAAAAAAAAAAAAGTATGTAAGAATCGTAGCAAGTGGAAAGAAGTGGTATCTGCCTACCCCTACGGGAAAGAGGCGTGATTATATGTATGTATGTACTAAATATAGATGGCAGGGCCACAAGCCCATCTGGATAACAACCACCCCTGGTCTATAATTATGCCGACATAATAGCCTTGTGTTGTGTTTCGTATCTCATAAGTGACCCAGGCTCCAGAACCAAATGCAAAATTACCAAAAAAAAAAAAATACGAGAACTCTGATAATAAGTGTCAAAACCAAACTATTGTGATATACTTAAATGATACAATATTTTAAAAATATTTTGATCAAAAGATGTCTTTATTCTTTCTTTTTATGAATCAAAACCACAGATAAGACTACTTATGTGCCCGCTGAATCAGCTGTGACGTCATATTAAAAAAAGAGTAAAAAAATTACTCTAACCAATTACAGAAAAAAGTTATTAATATTAAAATACTACATATTACAATATGTATTAAGCCTTATTATGTTCTATTGGGCAACTAATAATCAATAGAAAAAGCGATGCAAAAACATGTAGTAATATTCGGTTAATTTTTTTGTTGCAGGTATGTGAACGAGTTGGTGTTATTGAACGTACACTGACTTTATGATAACTTCAATCTTATATCCTATTGGGGGTAAGTCTTTGTTTTGTTACTGAAAGAAGAAAAAAATAATTAGAGCATAAGGAACATTGTAACAGATTATACTACTTATATGGTAATTAATACCCTAAAGAGGTCCCCAACTCGGCAGTGCTACCTGTAGCAGCTGGCGTTGATCTTTCCTTAGGGTCTAAATCATGACGTCACATAAAAAAATAGCAACGATGAACAAAATTTTACTATTTTTCGCTTATTATCTTCCTCCTGCCTTTATCCCACATTATATGGAGTCGGCACATGTTCTCTCCTCTCCTCTGTTAAAATAACAATAAATTTGAAAAAGCAAAAAAGAATATAAAAGAAATCTATTACCCAAAAAAAAACATACTAAAACGAGATACTCGATACGCTGAGAACTTGAATCATGCGTTGATTTAATTATCTTCTTTTAATACAAAAGAACAAATGTCTTATAAAATAAAAGAACAAATGTCTGGCCATGCCGTCACCGCCGGGCCCTAGCAGGAGGGGTAGACCTAAAAAGTGCTGGTATGACATCGTAAGGGTTGATATGCGTGCCAATGGACTGACCACCAGAGATGCCGAAGGCCGTGCAAAGTGGAGAAGAAAAAGTCGGAAAGCGGACCCCGGGCGACGAAGCGAGAGTTTGGGCTGCAACCGGGATTCATCACTAAGATGATGATGATGATAATCTTTTAATACATATTTGTATATATAAAAAATAACATGCAACTACATTTGACAGCTTGAAAAAAAATCAAACAAATAATAAATATATTGGGACAATTCACACCGCTCCATCTATTCCCAAAGTAAGCAGCAGAACGTTTGTGTTATGGGTACTAAACAATTGATATAGTACTTAAATACTTTTTTATATAAGAAAATGCATAAATACTCGGGACTGCATTCAAACTCGTAACCTCCGCAGGGCTTCTAACGTGTGTTAGCCATTGCTTCATGGAGGTCGTCAAATCCCGGTTGTAACCCAAAACTTCCGGCTCGCTACCCGGAACCAGGAACGTCCTTTGTTAGATAAGAATTTAGAATCAATAGGTTATTCTTTTTTTAATCTATAATAAGAAATAATTGTAATATTTAGCGTTTTAATAATACTCAATAACAAAAACCAGTATCTTAAGTATAATCTTGTATTGCAACTGGAATGAACCATTACAAAATAATTTATTCATAGACAATATATAACATAAGCGTCGGATGATAAAATTTATTTAAAAATAATGTAAGACATCGTTTGCACGGGAGCCCATCGCAGGTAATCCAAACACCGCCAGTATTACCATAACGGTATTATATATACAAATAAACATAGCTTCTTATGGCTGCATCACATTCAAACGGTATATTTAAAACGAAGCCGATTTCATTTTGTATTCGCGGTTTGATGAAGCCTATAAAGACATGGCCATCGAGTTTTATTTCATACTATCGCATTCTTCCTTCGTAGCAGTACCTCATGCCGTCTGTACGACAACCACCCTTACCATAATAACTTTGTGTTGTATTCCAGCAATAGTGACCCAAGTTTTAGTACCCTTATGTGACAGCAGCGTGTTCGTGGTGTCTCTAGCGTCACAAACATTCCTAGGCGACAGTAACTTCTACTATTAACGGAACGATTAGCAACGTTTCTTTTTATTGCTTTTCCTCAGCATTAAAAAAACGTGTCTTTGCTATCTTTAGCCTTGCCACGATTTTCTTAATCTAAATAATTAAAAAGTATCAAAAATAATATAACTACATATAAAAACTTTTTCAATACTAGAAATTATAACACGAAGCAATCATTTCTCTGCTCTTGGTCAATCCTGTATTATTTCATTTTATATGTACTACTTAACTGTTAAAAATAAAAATACGCAAAATTACTTTGATTTTTAAAATACTATATATGAAAACTATATTATATTAATTTTTATCTGTTTGCAATTAGTAATTAAACTGCTGTTTATTTTTTAAATTTAGAACAAATGAATGAAATATGAAGAGAAATTATTTGTATAAACAAAGACGCTTTCTTATTTAATTTTTAAATGTAAAGAAATCTTGTTTACTAATTCTAAATTTAACATTTTAAATACCATGTGTAGGATACGTTTTTTTGTATTAGTGTTTATATTTTAATATATTACTGTGTCATTTAATTTATAATAAAATATCTAAGTGTTTGGTAGGGGGTTCTAAGGACGCCAAGGATTTTTCTGGACCAAATAATCTAAAAAGGTTTTTCGTTTTAAATAGTAATTCCTGTATAATTCTTAGGTTAAACCGAATTCACCGTATATTTGGTTTAAAATTTTGATATGCTTTTTCGAAAAAGACATAAAATTATTTAAAAATACGAAATTAAATGTTTGGTGAATGAGTTTGTGTATCTGGGTTCAAAGTTTACAAGAGATGGAAAGTGTGAGAATGATATTGAAAGAAGAGTGAATGCAGGAAACATGGTGAATGGAGCTTTGCACTCCTTTATGAACAGTCGGAAGGTGTCTAACAAGGCTCGTCTGGCTGTGCATGAGGGGGTGTTGGTTCCGACACTCATGTACGGAAGTGAAAGTTGAGTATGGCAGAAGAAACATGAAAGCAGAATAAATGCAGTTGAGATGAGAGCGTTAAGAAGTATGATAGGAGTTAAACTGAGTGACAGGATAAGAAATAGTGAGATAAGGAAACGTTGTGGTCTGAAAGAAGATGTAGTGACAAAAATTGAGAAAGGTATGCTGAGATGATTTGGCCATGTTGAGAGAATGAATGAAGAACGATTGACGAAAAAAGTGTATAAGGCGAGTGTAATTGGAAGTGTGTTGGAAGGGGTAGACCTAGGCGGACGTTTCGAGACCAGATCATGGACGTCTTGAAAAAAGGCCAGGTCAAGAGTACCCTAAACCGAAGCGCATGTATGAAGGGAATAATGAAAGTGGACGAAGCGAAACAAGTATGTAAGGATCGTAGCAAGTGGAAAGAAGTGGTCTCTGCCTACCCCTACGGGAAAGAGGCGTGATTATATGTATGTATGTATGTATGTAAATTAAATGTTTAATAAGAAAAAAATACATTGAAGTTGTTACATAAATCTTTGGACTCCAAATTAAGTCATCTTGAGGACCTCCTTCCTATAAAAGTACATTTATGATATACATTTTAAAGATTGTAGTTAGCCGACAAAATGCTGAACTTGGATCCAAGGGACATACTGAATATAACTATCCATGCAGGGGCCCTAAGACTACTGACCTCTACGACCGGGGCAGGCCTGTCGTAAAAGGCGACAAAGCAACCCACCCATATGTAGTAGGGCCCCAAGCCCGTCTGGATGGCGGACCACCTTTGGTCTTAAGTATGCCCCCATAATAATTTTGTGGTATGTTCCGGCATTAGTGACCCAAGTTTCTGTACCCTTACGGGACAGCAGCGTGTTCGCTGTAGTTTTACTTTTATGTTTGTAACTTTGTTGTTATCATAGTAAACTAGCGATAAAATATGAACTATCCTTAATGATTTGATTGGAATGCCGCGCCTAGTCCCATTGCGTTATAAATAACGCCTATATGGGACTATTGTTCGCGTGCAGCGCTCATTTCTATAGTGAATGAATACTTGCATTCAAATTTCGAATGAACACGGCTGACGACTTGACGAATATTATATCGACTTGACATTTTCGCCTCTTTGTTAATATTAAATAGGTCGGTAGAAGTAACTGGTGTCTATAACTTAATTTATTCCTACGTAATATACTTTCTTCTTTCGCGTAATACTGCTTTCTTTTGCTATGTCTTCTCTTATGAGACCCTAAGAGGAGCTTTAGATAAAATAGGACAACAGTTAATTTGTCTATTGGTTTACGACGAACGTAGCTCGCTGATACTTTACTTACTTTATAAGCTATTTTGATTAGTTCAGTTCATAATAATAAGTCTTTGTAAAAATACAGGTTATTGTAATTTGTTACAATAACTTGTATTTTTACAAATACTTATTTGGACACTACCACTTTGGTGTTATCTAAAATAAATTCCAATACATTTTTGCCCTTAAGCGTGTAAATATTATTATTAAGAAAACCAATTAATTTATTTTATTGCAATAAATTCTAAAACTTACATATATTGTCAATTTATTATATTATTTTAAAAGTTCTTGTACCTTTTTCTAAGACTAGCTGACCTGGCAAACCTTGTTCTGTCATATAAATTTAAAAAACAGAACTTAATTACGTTCACCCCTATTTCACCCCCTTCAAGTTTTGTTTTCGCTACAAAAATAGCCTATGTCCTTCTCCACATTCCAATCTACCTTTATACCGAAATTCATCAAAACTGGTTCAGCGTTATAGACGTGAAAACATAACATACAGACAGAGTTACGTTCACATTTATAATATTAGTATGTTTAAAAGGAAAATATATATACCCTTCAAAACTATTGAAGATATCAGGATGGGACTGCGCAAAATTTTAGGCAAATGGTTTTGGGCTACTTACTTTTTCGATTCCATTTACATATTTTAAATTTTTTCGATTTCCTTTTTTCTGTTATTCGTCAAGTTTGTATTATCCAAGTCTTTCCTTTGTTGGTCAACACTAGTAGATTATATGTTTTAAATTAGGAATACTAATAGATAAGTAAACAATTCTCGAGTTAAAAATACGTACTTCATTTCATGGTTAAATTAAATATCACATACCAGAGACCTCTATGCTTTAAAGTTCCTCGTCGGTACTGTCATGGTAATTATATGTTTCATATTAGATCATTTGATCAAACTCCGCAATCATTATATTTGTAATGGTCCCGTATAAACAGCGTTCAACTATGTAGACAAGTCGTTATTAAAAGAATTTATCTAGCACATTAGATTGTATTTATGGAATATATATATATATATATATATATATATATATATATATATATATATATATATATATATATATATATATATATATATATATATATATATATATATATATATATATATAGTATATCAGTAATATCATCGCATGCAATTGATAAGTGTTGTTTTCGGAACGTTTCCGGCCGAAATCGATCTGACATCAATATATTATTTATAGTTTCCGAGTTTTTTTTTCCCTAATATAATGTAGTTTTAAAATTAGTTTGAGTATATTTATTGTGTGAATATAGTATATCAGTTGTCTAGTACCCATAACACAAGTTCTAAGCTACTTACTTTGGGACTTGATGGCTCTGTATGTATTGTGTCAGTATATTCGTTTATTTGCCGCAGGGTATTCAACCATAGCACGCACCTCATGTTATTTAAAATAACTGCGTACTGGTAATATGCTACATATTGCAATTTGTAATGTTAAATATGGTGACATTATTGTAAAGAAATTACATCTAAGAGAGGCATCTGTGTGTCAAAGGAGCCGCGTGCGCCGGCGCATCGGTCACGTATGTTGACATAACTTGGCGTACAATTACTAGATTACCGTACGCGGTAAATATTTTTCTTTATTCTAGAATTAATCCAGGATGCCATATTGTATGAAACATTAATAATACTTCGAGAAACATATTTTTGCCTTGTTGCCATACAAATACTAACTACGAGTAAATACGAAAACATATTAGAGTTATCAATCAAATTTTTCACACACACACACACACACACACGCACACACACACGCACACACACACACACACACACACACACACACACGCGCGCGCGCGCGCGCGCGCGCTCACCTTTGAGGATATAAACACTGAAAATACATGTAGGTAATACTTACCTGAAATACATGTAGGTAATACTTACCTTAGTTTAGATGTTACACTACTACTTGTATTTTTGTGACGGCTTTTATATTTTTCCGTATTTTGTATTATGTAATCTTATTTCTTGTTAATTTTAGTTGGAATAAATAAATATTGTTATTATTTTGAAAACTTGGTGATTCTCCGATTTCTGGATAACAAAATAAAGTTCAATCAACTGTGTAAAAGATGATATAACAAAAAAGGTGTGAATGTATAGATGACAACTAATAGAGGCAGGTAAAAGAAAGCTTGTTATGCCGACCCCACATAGTTTGGAAGTGATAAGAGCAAGTTTATTTTTCAATATTTGTATTATTTCTATATTTTTTCCGAAGTCCAAAGTATATCTTGTTACTTCTATGCTTGTGTATGTTACATCCTTTCTATGCATAGAGATGACAACTGGCATTTGATATCAATAGTGCTCTTTGCTACAAATGAGCTGGTAGAAACAACTTAGAATACCTTTCTTATTGCTTTGACTACACCGTATATGTGCACAAGGCATTATCTACTAAATCACTTTAAGTTCGCAGTCAAGGCCGAAGAGACAACTATATTTACATACATATTCATTTTAATATAGAATGTACCGCATTTTCGATGTATACACACGATGCAGTGATTAATGCGGACATATTTTATTGCACGTCAGTACCGTTAGCTTCCTGTGAATATGTCGATTGAACAGTAAAATACTATTAATGCAGAATTGAAACTATGTACAATACGCTCATGTATCCGCGTCAGTTGTAGACAGGAAGAACATGATCATTACCAGGATGACGGTGTTTTGTGATTGTTTTTGAAGTTATACTTCTTTTGGCGCGTTAGGGAAAAATTATGAGAATAAATTTTTAGAATGCGCGCGCATGCCGTCACCAAAAACCGACATCCTGAAGTTAGCTAATCAACATTTTTAAAATATAATATTTCCGTAATCCAATATGAACTGTAATACATTATAATAGAGTATAAATAGCAATGATTGCAAGACTTTTCCGTTGCCTAGCAACGGAGACGGCAGTCATTGGTTTAATAAATTCAACAAAATATTGAAGTAAATTTATATAATATATATCGTGGTTACTGACATTTATTTACAATTTATTGATTTAAAGATAATTTACTGTGATTATAAGTGATAAAAGTAGTTTTTACATATTACTTTGAGTACGATTGTAATTTTAGAAATATTTTTGTCTTGTTACGCAAAAGAAGTATAACTTCTTACGTGGGTACATAATTTTATTACTGTGGTAACAGCAGACAGGCTAGCGGTCCATTAAATAGTAAGGAGTTATCACCGTCTATAGGTGTTGCGATGCCAAGAGCACAGCTAACAGGACGTCATCCAGATAGGGAAATTAAAAGCTGTATCATAAGGTTATTATGACAGCATATATCTCTATATGGTCTGGTCTCTACCAGATGTGGTCGCCATCCACACGGGCTTATTATTATTATTTATTCTTTATTGTACAAAAAAAATTACAGATTACATAATATATTTTAAAATAGTACATTGTACAAGTGGCGGCCTTATCGCTTGAAGCGATCTCTTCCAGGCAACCTTTGGATGGACAGGAGTGATCAATAAAACAAATAAAAATGTAATGTGTGGGAAGGTTTGCAAATATCTATAGGTACATGTAGATAGTATAAAGAAGTATACATAAATACACAATTCTATACATAAATAAATAATAGAGCTTGTGGTCCTATTATCTGACTAGGGTTATTTGTCGTCTTTTACGAGAGGCCATCCATGACCACAAGGGTATACTTATTCCGCCCCTGCACGGAGAATAACCGAAAATACAATGGTTTAGATAACTTCGTATTTTCGGTTTCTGGTACCAAATATTTTTTATTGATTGGTCGAAGGCCACCTAGCGAAGATTCAAAGAAGCAAATACGACAATTTTTATAGATGGAGTACGATGGAAGAGTTATTAAGTCACTTATTAACGACGTAATACTAGAGACATTACCAACGCACTAATAACTTAGAAACAGGTTAAAAAAGAGTAAATGAATGGAAAAAATAGAGCATAGGTTAAAAAAGCATCTTTCCCCACGTCCGGGACACAATAGGAAATCACATCTCATACTAAATTCAAAACTAACCATTTTAGACGTAACGAAAAATTCAAAATATCCTTAATTTCTTTTTTATTTTTCTCCTATGGGATGCTAGTAAATGCGACTTCGGACAGCCCGCGGATTTACCCAGGAGTAGTAGAACAAACAAATTATCTACAACATGCTTATACAGCGTACAAAAATTTCTGTTTTTTTAGGTTTTTGTGGCTGGATGCAGTTTGATTGCAAAATTAATTTATTGTACAGCTATATTACCTAGTCAGGTCATAAGTATTGTCACACAGTAAAAACTTTTCTTTTAGAATGCTGGCCACAAAAAAGTTTATTGAATTCGAATTTCGAATTGTTCATGAAAATAAAAATGTATAACTTTTAGAATTTTACTCATTTTTAAATATGGAGTGGACGCTTAAAGAAGACCGTGTTGCAGTTATTGCGTTGCATCGTTACAGTTACGCGCCAATTCAAATTTTTAACATACTGAAAAATTTGAATATAACCAAAAGATTCGTTTATCGTACCATCAAACGATACAATGAAGACTCTAATGTAGATGACAGGTCAAGAAGTGGTCGCCCTCGGTTTGTTAGGACTCCAGCAGTGATAAAAGCTGTGAAGGCACGAATTCAAAGAAATCCCAAACGTAAGCAGAAACTGTTGGCCCTTCAGATGGGGTTAAGCAGAACCACGGTGAAAAGGGTGTTAAATGAAGACTTAGGGCTTTGGGCATATCGAAGAAAAACAGGACATCGTTTGAATGCTCGTCTAATGGACCTGAGACTGAAGAGATGCCGCGCTTTGTTGAAGCGGTACGCGGGAAAAAAAATATCGGGAAATTCTTTTTTCGGATGAAAAAATGTTTACCGTAGAAGAGAGCTACAACAAACAAAATGATAAGGTGTACGCACACAGTAGTGAAGAAGCGAGCAACCGTATTCCGCGTGTCCAACGAGGTCATTTTCCATCCTCGCTCATGGTATGGTTGGGAGTTTCTTATTGGGGCTTAACAGAGGTACATTTTTGTGAGAAAGGTGTAAAAACGAATGCTGTTGTGTATCAAAATACAGTCCTGACGAACCTTGTGGAACCTGTTTCTCATACCATGTTCAATAACAGGCACTGGGTATTCCAACAAGATTCGGCGCCAGCTCATAGAGCGAAGAGCACACAAGACTGGCTGGCGGCGCGTGAAATCGACTTCATCCGGCACGAAGACTGGCCCTCCTCCAGTCCAGATTTGAATCCGTTAGATTACAAGATATGGCAACACTTGGAGGAAAAGGCGTGCTCAAAGCCTCATCCCAATTTGGAGTCACTCAAGACATCCTTGATTAAGGCAGCCGCCGATATTGACATGGACCTCGTTCGTGCTGCGATAGACAACTGGCCGCGCAGATTAAAGGCTTGTATTCAAAATCACGGAGGTCATTTTGAATAAACTTTAATGTCATAAGAATCTATGTTTTGTTAAGTTCATTTTGGTATATGAATGGTTACATAATTAATAAACTTGTTACAATTATTTTACATTAAACATGTGACAGAATTTATGACCTGACTAGGTATATTAAAGTTATCTCTTTCGTCATCGAAGTGATTAATCTTTTGTTGCAAACGTACATTGGCGACGGTGACCACCTGCTATCAGGCGGGCCATTTGCCTATCTGATGAACTTCAGATATAAAAAATAGAATCCCGATGACATCCAAAATTTGCGTTTAACAACTTCAGCGCAGTTCTTTCATTTTTGTATCTCGGTAACTCTTTCTTTTCTTTGCCAAGAGAAGAGAGAACTGGCATAAGAGAAGAACTGAATACATGTAGTTATATTTGGTTTTGGTTTACTTTGAAAATAGAATAGAATAAAAAACTCTTTATTGTTCACCAAATTATAAAAATTGCTTAAAATCCTAATATACAAAAAAGGAACAATCGGCGGTCTTATCGCTAATAAGCGATTTCTTCCAGACAACCTAACCAGAATCGCATTAAGGAATATGTAATGGCTGTGCACGTTAATAATATAACAATGTATACAAAAAAATAAAAAAATAAATCAATAAAAATTAATGACAAACAATAAAATTACATTAATACACATACATGCGACAAAACAATTTATTCATTGAGATAATGTTCTTTGACCATATTTTTGAAGATAGGAAGTGAAAATACAACTCTGCTTAATAAAAAATGTACGGTTACCGTCCATGATGGATGAAGTAATAACTTTTCAGTAATTATCTCAATAGAACCTTCTTATTAGTTCCCACCTGAAAAAATAAGGAACTATACCCTCAATTTACTAAATTGAATATAATTCAATAATATTGTCCAACTAATGGTATTCATATTTAGGTACATGATGACCAAGTGATATATAGAAGATAAACCTAAGGCCCGCCTCTGATTGTGACTTTTTGTCGACGTGACTTTTTGTCACTTAGGCAAGTGCAATGAAAACTATACTGAGTGCGCTCATTATGGTGACGTGATAATACGGTGAAAAATAGTTACAGCGGCAGGCAACACCGCAGTGACGTGACTGTCACTCGCCCTGTACATTACTATGGGAGTCCACTCACTGGTGACTTTTTGTCACTCGGTCGGCGCCGCGCGTTCGGAATAGACGACACTTGACGTAATTCAGAATATATAGTGTAGAATTTTCCTTTAAATAATCTTTCTGTGTATATAGGATGCATCCTATCCTGGGTGCACCCAGTAGCGTCTTTTCCGTTTCATTTTACTTCTACGTATTTCTAGAGCACAAATCACGGCAACCTCGTTAAAGTACATTACAAAAATGAACGCGATTTAAATGTTACCCAAGAACAGATTCAGTGAGCGCATCGTGGGTGATAGCAGGTGACAGTAACAATAAGTCACAGTGACAAAAAGTCGCAATCAGCGGCAGGCCTAAAGATACCGGGTTTGAATCCCACGATGACATGCACCGCTGAGGAAGTTTTTCACCCACTGTAACGGTGAAGATAAACATAGTGAAGAGATCTTTATACGCCTTGAACAAAAGTTCGGGTATATTGTGAGTTTTCTCTAAGGAGAGGCCCAAGGTCAGCAATGGAGTGCAATGGGCTGTTATTATTATTTATAATAGTATTCAACAAAATTTAATAAATACAGATTTCCTTTAATTCCCCTCAAAGTTTTTTTTTTATTGCGTAGGACAGCAGACAGGCTGACAGCCCGCTTAGAATTTAGCAGTTACCGTCGCCTATAGGTGTTTGCAACGCCAGTCGCATCGCGAACACGCTGCTGTCCCATAAGGGTACAGGTACTTGGGTCACTAATGCCGGAACACAACACAAGGTTATTATGGCGGCATACTTAAGACCAAAGGTGGTCGCCATCCAGACGGGCTTGAGGCCCTACCACGTAGCTAGGGTGGGTTGTTTTGTCGCCTTTTACGACAGGCCGACCCCGGCCACAGAGGTTAGTATTCTTTCTCCGCCCCTGCACGGATCTCCCCCCTTTGGGGGAGTTGTTGTACTTTTACAACAAAACTGTTTGATTGAATCATAGCAACGAGAATAAAAACAAAAAACATTATAAACATTGTTTGTTCATACAACAAGAACATCTAAATCTAAAATTTCACCTTTTTCCGTGAACTTAATTGGTATAGAAATAAGATTCACTTTCGCGTAAATATTTACCTCCGTTTTCACGGTCGCCAACCTCTTTCAAGATCACGGACGCCTGGTAACGGGTCTGTATTTACTTTATTTGAAAAGAGAAAAAAAAGTTTTATTACGAAATCTCGGTACTGTTAAATTCATTGATTTTTTTAGGTTTGTGGTTTTGCTTGCTTCCATACGTCAGTATAAGTTTGTACCAAGTCATAAACAAAGACATAAAAAAACTGTCAGCGACGCAATTTTTAACAATAAACTAATATAAAAGATTTTTTTAAATTTCATTTTTAAAAATACTACAGCACTTTCGATTTTCTAAAATAAAAAGTATCATCATCATCATCAGCCGGAAGACAACCACTGCTAGACAAATGCCTCCCCCAAAGATCTCCACGACGATCGGTCCTGAGCTGCCCTCATCCAACCTATTCCGGCGATCTTGACCAGATCATCGATCCATCTTGTGGGGGGCCTACCAACATTGCGTCTTCCAGTACGCGGTCGCCATTCGAGGACTTTTCTGCCCCAACGGCCATCTGTCCTTCGCTCTATGTGCCCAGCCCACTGCCACCTCAGTTCTGCAATCATCCGGGCTATGTCGGTGACTTTGGTTCTCCTGCGAATCTCCTCATTTCTGATTCGATCTCGCAGGGAAACTCCGAGCATAGCCCTCTCCATTGCCCTCTGAAATAAAAAGTATGATGAGTACTTATTACTATTTCTGTAAATTAGTCGAGTTGTATAATGTTTGTTATTATATTTTTTCATAGTATTAATAGTATGAGGCTATAATTGGAAATGTTGCCGAGATATCGCTCTTGCGCGCCAGGTCGACAGAGCCCCGAAAATTTCGACGGTAACGCGAATATTCGCCAATTCGCGCTAATATGATTGCAGCTTTAGAACAAGTATATGTTAAGCTATGCAATGAATATTCACGTAATAACAAGACTCGAAGAACGAAAATGACAAGGTGGTGAGGCTCAAGCCGAGCCGAATAACCTTGTGTTTAGTCCCCCACACGGACGGCAGCGTGTTATCGATGGAATCGCTAGCGTTAATAGGCGACGGTAGCTGCTTAATATTAAACGTGCCGCCAGCCTGTCTGCTGTTTCACAATATAAAATCTGGGAAATGGTCAACGAGAGACCTAACAAACCCAATTAAATCCTCCTATTAGCTTCCCCTTAAAAGATATGCCTGCCCAACTGGATTTTTTGTTCAAGGTAGACATAGCCCGACACAATATTGACTAAGATTAAATGTAAGATAATAAAATAATTAAAGAAAGAAAAAACGAGACCCGCAAAATAACTGCCGCAGGGCGAAAATATAAGTACCGGAAAAAAGAACCGGAAGTCAGAATAAAGATTGACAAATTACTAGCTACGCTAGTTAAAGCAAGACGCTCAAAAATTATAAAAAAAGACAATATTGGAACGCCATTTGCAGTGACATGTCTCAGCATGATATGAACATAACTTTCGTCTTGTCCAAGTTCATACCGAGACCGACCTCTAAGGAATTCTCATTTACGGCGTTCAGTAATTCTGCATCTGGATGCAAATATTACTACTAATTTATTTTGAGAAAAAACATGGAAGCGGCTGTTTTTGTATAATTCGAAGAAGTCACGGTCGCGATAATATTAGTTTCAGCTAATTCATTCAATCTAAATTCTTACTTTCTAAACAGAAATCTTGCAGAATACTGATTACAGTAATTGGCGGAAGCTCGTTGGATCATCATTTTGTGGTTCAAATTAAAAATATCCTAATTAGTATGACACAGTAAATAAAAAACAAATTGGTCATGACCAAAATGCGCTCTAAATCAGTTTAAAATATATAATATTACTAGCTGTGCCCGCGACTCCGTCCGCGTGGAATAGTGACTTTGGACAGAATTTTTTGGATATGTATCTTATGGTTTATTTTCTATTACAAACCCTATAAATCCTAAAATATAAATGAAATATGCAAACAGTCAGTATTATCGAATACAACTGTTACGCCATGCGCCTCCGGAATACGTACGTTCGAACCTACAAAGTCCAGCCTAAGCCTATTTCATATGATTGATGACATAAATCTGAGGTTAACTTAAATTGTAAATTCAACCTACACATCCAGCCTAAGCTAAACCCTATTTCATATGATTGTTGATATAAATCTGAGGTCAACTTAAATTGGAGTTTAAATTATCCGTAACTTATCATTTTTAACAAAAACTACTTCTTTTTTCTAAAATAAAAATATCCTAAGTTACTCCTTGGTACATCAGCTATCTGCCAGTGAAAGTCCCGTCGAAATCGGTGCAGTCATTTCAGAGATTAGCCGGAACAAACAGACAGACAGACAAAAATTTTAAAAATGTTGTTTTGATATATGTACCGTGAATACATCCGAATGCACTTAGTAAAAAGCGGTTATTGTAATATTACAAACAGACCCTCCAATTTTATTTATTTGTATAGATTAAAAAATTATACATACTAGTAATACGTAGTCATGCGAGAACGCTTTATGTGCCATCTCCCACCCACCTGTACATCCTATGACTCTATCCCAATTCTTACCAAGAGATGGGTTGCTGCCATGACGTATTCCCAGTGTGTGTTAAACTCTTAAAATATTGACATTGTCTCTGTACGCGCGTGCCTCTTGTATTATTTAATAATAGTTTCTTGTTGTTTTGGTACAACGGCATTACAAGAAAAGAAGACACCTCGAGTTCGGCGAGTCCCTTCAATTCCCGTCCTCTATCAATATAGTATTTTCGCATGACGACAGAGTTCCTTCAAAGTTACCCGAACCAGTGCCTACAACCTCGATTATTTTAAAACCGACTTTACGAATATACCGATAATGTGCAGTATTGTTTCATAAAATGATTAGATTTTTTATTGATTTTTATTTTTTAATTATAAGTCAAATTTTCCTTACAAAATTAGCTTATCGAAATCCTTCGTAACTCCAAAACTCTATGACTTAAATTTTTTGGCTCAAGCTAGACTTTTTTTATTGCTGAGGAACAACAGGTTATCGGCTCATTTGATAGTGAGCAGTTACCGTCGCCTATGGATGTTTGCGTCGCAAGGGGCATCGCAAAGACGCTGCTGTCCCATAGGGGTACAAGAACATGGGACAAAATTTTATTTTTTGCTGTAGGACAATAGACAGGCTGACGGCCCACTTAGAATTTAGCAGTTATCGTCGCCTATGGATGTTTGTAACACCAATGGCATCGCGAACACGCTGCTGTCCCATAAGGGTACAGAACGTGGGTCACTTATGCCGGAACACAACACCAAGTTTTTATGTGCGGCATAATTAAGGCTTGGGGCCCTACCACGTACCTAGGATTTTTTGTCGTCTTTTACGACAGGCCGACCCCGACTGCAGAGGTCATAGGCATAGCTACAAGTTTTCCAAGATACAGATTTTTTTCTAGTTTGGAAACTAGAGGTATTTAGTATAATAATAACATGTATTTAATATTGTTAAATATTTTGTTGATGTTGAATAAATATTATAATTATATAAAAATAAAATTTTAGTATTCTTACTCCGCCCCTGCACGGAAAAAGCGACTTTGAGTAGTTTTGTTTTATAATACTGTAATATCCGGATTACCGAGCTTCGCTCGGTATTTTTTTTTTTTATAAATTGTGGATTTTGAAAATTAACAATTGATTTTCTTAGTCTAACCTCAAAGCAAACAGTCATTGACTTCGTGTTACTTAACAACTTTAGGAATAGCTTTAGTGTTGTTGTGTCGTTAAAGCAATTTAAATAAAATAGTATTATTATTCGCCGATAGATGTCAGGAAGAGTAATTTTTCAGTTTGAATTGGGACTACTCAAACGCCTCCTTTTGACATTTTCTAGAAATGATTCCTAGCTAGATCGATTTATCGCCCCCGAAACCCCGCGTATACTAAATTTCATGAAAATTGTTGGAGCCGATTCCGAGATTCCAATTATATATATATATATATATATATATATATATATATATATATATATATATATATATATATATATATATATATATATATATATATATATATATATATATATATATATATATATATACAAGAATTGCTCGTTTAAAGATATAAGATATAATGTAATACTGTAATATAACATGCGTATTACGCGAGAATATTTGCCTAACTCGTGGACATAAATCGAACCGTGCTCGATTTGTCTCCGAATCTGATGGCACTTGGCTCCAATGCCTTAAAACGTATTATTTAACATTTCCAACGAACACCGAATGAGGAAATGCCGTGTGAATACAACCATTGTTTCGTTTTCGACTAACTCGAGCGAGGTCAATTTGCAATGGTACTTTATTGTTTTGCTGCGACGCATTCTGTGGCCATTGTTATCGTTATTTGGTCCTCTAATTATATCGGCTGACTGCGTATAGATCCAGTATCTAACATAGTTGGTCTATATACCCTCTCTGGTGAGTATAAAGAAAGGCAAGAAACAAAACATAGCAGAAAGGCTGACGACCCACTTACTATACCGGCACGCTATGATGGCCGTTTTGACGTTTGTCCACTCATGAAATTTCGTATTAATTAGTAATTACATTTGAAGGAGCAAATTGCTGTTCTTTATTGTCAATAGCGACGTGCAGTTATTGACAATAAAGAACAGCAATTTGCTCCTTCAAATGTAATTACTAATTATTACGAAACTTCATGGAGTGGACAAACGTCAAAACGGCCATCATAGCGTGTCGCTAGCATAGTAGTAAGTTAATGTTCTATTGATGTTTGCGACGCCAGAGGCACCGCTAATACGCATTGGGGAACTGGAACCCAGGACAAGTATGCCCAAACACAATACAAGGTTATTATGGTGGCAAATTTTGAGACCAGGAACAGTTGTCTCCGTGCAGGGGCGGACTATGATTATTAACTCCTGCGGCCGGGGTCGGCTTGTCGTAAAAGGCAACTAAACAACCCTAGCTACGTGGTAGGACGGCAACCCCATCTGGATGGCAATCACCCTTGATGTACAAGTATGCTATCATAATAACTTTGTGTTTTGTTCCGGCATTATTTATTTTATTTATTTATTTTTAGTAAGACTTACAGGCTAATAAAAATTACAATATGTATATATAACCTAACATTCTTAAAAACTATTGCTGATTACAAGTCTTAACATTTAGTTATTTAGCACTACTCTACACAGTAAAAAGAAAAGAAAAAATTAATAACAACTTATATTCAATGTTCAACAGTGTCGAAAAAGTATTTACCCATCATTACTTTGAATCTGTTAACTTTAGTTGTGAATAAATCGATATCGAGCTGGGCATCTAATTGATTAAATTCATTTGCACCTCGAATAAAAAAGCTATTTTGTCTATAATTATTGGCCAAGGTTCGTGTACTCCTATGTGACTGCAGCGTGTTCGCGATGTCCCTAATGTTTCAAACACCCATAGACGACGGACTACTGCATACTACCCCAATAAAAAAAATCATCTAAATGGGCTTAATGCTTTACCTGGCTAGAGTTTTTCCTCTTTATCCTCGGCCGTAGCGATCAATTCTTACTCCGCCTCTGCACGGAAAACCCAACACCAAGAGTTACCATCATTAATAACTTGGCCTTACCCCAATCATTTAAAATCGGCACAATATGTTTTTCTTTCATTTTATTCTATCCTCGTATTCTTCATCTGTCACTTCATAAACCCTTATATCATGCATCACACATTCTTTCCATCGCTTTTTAAGACTACCTCTGCCCTTGTACCCATCTACTTTCAAGTTCAACAATCTTCTGGTAATGTGTACCAAAATTCCCCAAAGCTTAACTATCCACAATCATTAGATTTTTAATCACATACCTATTAAAAATAATGTCGCAATATAAAAAAATAAAGCAACTTTTTCGATCGAAATTTAAAATACATGAATTTTAAAACTGGTTATTCACTATAAGCTATTTATAACTTCTTTATAACGGAAAATGGTTGTAAGTTTTTAAACAACGTGATTTAATGGTGCGGTAACACATTTAACTACTAATTACAATCAAATAAAGTTAAAGATTAAATTAATTTCCCATGCTTATTTATTCATTAAAAACACAAGATCGGCGATAAGATAATATATATACACTGTATTTTAATTAAGCTAATTGCTTCTTTCAAATTTTTCATTGGAGTATTTAGAGTGTAAGAGGTCTCACCAAGACAACCTAACCTATCAGTGGTCTTCTAAAAATGGATGTAGTTCTCATGGAAGGTTATTATAGGCCTTATTTCTAGGCCGGTTCAGACGGCTCTGTACACAACTTCACTAAATCTATTCTGCCTTTTTTGTAGGGGCTAGACACAAGAAAATTTACGGAAAGTAAAAAAAGACGCGTGGTGCTTTGTTATAACAGCTCATCGTGTGCTATTACTAGGTTTGGGTCTTCTAAAAGGGAACGACAGTATACCACGCTTGTTCAAAGCGAATTGCTACTGTAGTAAGTAGTAGTAGTACTTAGCGAAACTACTCAGTAACGCCAGAGCTTCGGAAGCAACCGTGATAATACGCTTGTAATTGTTGTAATTACATAAAAATCAAAATTAAAAATATAGGCGTGTGTGAATATTCGAATTATTTAAAACGAATTCCAATTAAATATATAGTTCCAAGTATTTCTATTATTCTACTCGTAACTATTTTAATATTCGATTCGAATACTATTTCGTACACTTCTAAAATATGCCTTTACAAAATCTGAAATACCAAGTATATTTCATGATAACAAACAATGTAACACGAGACTTGGATATGTAATAATGTTATTGTAACCAGATGTGTTAGTGGAAAACGGTTATTGTTCGATTTTTAAAATTCTTGACTATACTCCATTATTAGCACCAATGTTTTTAAACGTAATTCTTTTATCATGTCAGATACAATAAAACATTTTTATGACATTTTTTCATTTATATTATTTTAATTGTTTTATTTATTTTAAGCTTAATTATTGTAATATAGTCCTAAAATATTCGCATATATACTGATAACGAGAGTCTAAATATCGAAACAACCTACCCTAGCTACGTGGTAGGGCCCCAAGCCCGTCGGGATGGCGATCACCTTTGGTCATAAGTATGCCGCCATAATAACCTTATGTTGTGTTCCGGCATTAGTGACCCAAGTTCCTGTATCCTTATGGGACAGCAGCATGTTCGCGATGCCACTGGCGTTGCAAACACCCATAGGCGACGGTACTGCTGTCCTACAGCAATAAAAAAAGATATATTTATTTGCTTTAACATGTTGTGCTACAAGTTCACAATAGGTATAATAATCACACATTTGTTTTAAATTATATATTGAGATTTTGAAACAACAAGTAGACGTGTTATGCCACAAACAGCGTGCAAAACAATTGAAATGACTACTGCTTCCCTATAGTAAACAATAAAAAATAAAACAAATTCGATAATAAATTTTTGTTAATATAACAAAGTAAACAAAAATTTCGACACCTATAAATTAATGAAAACACGTGTCAATAAGTCAAAAAACAATAAGTCAAAGATTCGAGTATTTTTTTAATTTATTCCTTGAACTCTGAGGAAGGTTTTTATGGAGAGAAAATTTGGAAAAATTGCGCGGGAAAACCTAAAAACCAGTTTTCTTTTTCTATAATTGTGAACGCAACTTCAAATGCTATTAACAACTTGAACGCATCCAAAGATACATAAAATGAAAAATATGTGAAGTCATATCAGGGAGAAGGGGTTTTAAAAATGTGATAACCTGTGACAAGGAGGGGCTAAAATCCCTAAAATTCGTGTCACGTAATTTATGAATGGCCCCTTAGAGAAGAACATAAGCTACTTTTCGCGAAAATGAAACTTGAATGGGGAGAAATAGGGGTGAACGTAATTAAATTATATTTTTTTTATTTATTTATACGGCAGAACAATGTTTTCCGGGTCAGCTAGTCTTTATAAATAAATAAAATTGGAGGGTCTGTTTGTAATATTAAAATAACCGCTTTTTACTAAGTGCATTCGGTCGTATACATATACCAAATATACCAAAACAAAATTTTTTACAATTTTTGTGTGTCTGTCTGTCTGTTTGTTCCGGCTAATCTCTGAAATGGCTGCACCTATTTTGACGGGACTGGCACTGGCAGATAGCTGATGTATCAAGGAGTAACTTAGGCTATTTTTATTTTAGAAAAAAATTTTTTTGTTAAAAATGATAAGTTTCGGAAATTTTATATTCCAATTTAAGTTGACCTCAGATTTATATCATCAATCTTATGAAATAGGGTTCAGCTTAAGCTGGACATTGTAGGTTGAATTTCCAATTTAAGTTAACCTCAGATTTATGTCATCAATCATATGAAATAGGGTTTAGCTTAGGCTGGACTTTGTAGGTTCGAACGTACGTATTCCGGAGGCGCATGGCGTATCAGTTGCATTCGATAATACTGACTGTTTGCATATTTCATTTATATTTTAGGGTTTTTAGGGTTTGTAATCCAATATAAACCATAAGATATATCCAAAAAATTCTGCCCCAAGTCACTATTCCACGCGGACGGAGTCGCGGGCACAACTAGTATATAATATAATTGAAATACGACTCATCACAAAATCTCTAAAACTATACACCCGATTGACTTGAAATTTAGCATAGTTACCCATTTCCTGATATAGACGCTCGCTAAGAATTTTACGGAACGAATTTTACGGAAATATGTAATATTAAAAATGAATACTTTTTATTTACACGGGCGAAAATCTTTTGCTGAGTCAGCTAGTATAAATATAAAAACAAAGTCATTAAGATACATTGCCCTTTGCTTTATTAACAACATTGCATCGTTTATACTGTGTGCACTCCGCGTGAAGAACGTTGACGTGAGAAAACCATTTTCAAGGGACGGGATAGTAGTAATGTATCGATACAGTTTTATCGTGGCCCGATCAGTGAGTATACAAATAAGGACTTACATCTATCGCAGCTTGATTTTATGTAGTGATGTGTTTGTGACATCACCGGAATGTTAGATTCATTCAAAATCAAGTTAAAATGAAAATTTATTAAATAATTATCAAACATAACCCTAATTCTTAGACCATAGCGATTGTTTTATTGCTGTGCGGCAGCAGAGAGGCAAACGGCCCACCTAATAATAAGCAGTTATCGTATATATATGAATGTTTGCGGCGCCAAGGGCTGCTCTAACACCCCGCCATCCGCGTATCTCTGAGAAATGAAACCTGGACACTTAGGTCGGAACACAACACAAGATTATTATAGCTGCATATTTAAAAACCTTGGGTTGTTTTGACGTCTTTTACAACAGGCCTCCCCCGCCCCTGCAATAAAACAAACTTACTACTTACAAATGAATTAACACAGATTAAGAAATCGATCAAGAACCTGAAGCATGAAACATAAAATGATATTGTTTTTGTAATGTTTTACAGTCAAGTACAGAAAGCAAGTAAATAAGCTAGTTAGCACGACACTTTCGCTTTAGCTTAGTCATTATTTTCAAGCAATTTCCGTCACTATCGAACCGTAATAGTGATGTCGTTTTCAATTTCTGAGGCCATGACGAAATTGTTGAAATTAGTTCTCTAATATTTTATCAGATCTTTCACGAAGTATTAAATAATTATTTATTAATTAATAAGAACGAATAATTATTTATTAATTAATAATATTAATTAATAAAAACGAAAATAAAATATTTACTTTTAGATTATAATCATCTTCAACTTTTTATACAATCTATATTTTTGTAATCATAATTAAACTTTATCTAATTGTCAGGTGATGTATGATTAGGCTTGAATATAATGAAAATAAAGATGATAGCTTTAGTATTGCATAGAGGAAAGGTTTTAAGCTATTACGTTCACAAGTTCAAACAGTGCAGATGTCCCAAAACCGTGTTAAAATTTCTGTACCATCTAAATATATTATATTTCATATTATACCATTGCAGTTTGTTAGATTTGAGTGTTTAGAATACTTATTTAATATGTAAAACATTTTGAAATTAACGTTTAAGAGCAGTCTCACAACATTTAGTCACAACTCCACTTGAAATATTTTTAGTAAGTACTAACTAATTTGTCAATGTAACATGTAGACCACTCGGTATCAGATAAAAAGGTGAGGTAAGCTTAATTCCTCGAGGCTTGATACTATATAATATTTGTATTTATTAACATAGAATTGATTGGTTTAATTAAATTTGTATATTCAAGTAACATTGTGGTGAGCGAGTCTTGTGTTTTATAAAAGTTTTCTCCGTGGAGGGGCGGAGTAAGAGATCCGAACCCTGCGGCCGGGGTCGTTCTGTCGTTAAAGGCGACAAAACTACACTAGCTAGGTGGTGGGTTCCAAGCCCGTCTAGATAACAACCACCATATGCGATCCATCACATCCATAGGCGATGTTAACTGCTTAATATTAAGTGGACGGTCAACCTGTCTACTGTTCCTCAACACTAAGAAAAAAGTCATCATCATTTATTTAAGAGCTACCGCTTTTGTCGGTGGAGCATCTTCCAGTTATTTCAACAAAAGCTTTTACTTAACTTCTTGATACAACATTAACTTATCTAGAAAACATTAAAATTAAATTAAATTAAATTAATTTTTATCTTTATTAATTTATAATTATATAATAATATGGATTCAATGATAAAAGGACAATGTATTTTTATATGACGATTTTAAATAAAATAAGAAATTGACATTATATAAGCATTTAGAATTTATTATATAAAATAAATTAATTTGTTTTACCAACAATAATATTTGTACGCCTAAGAGCAAATATGCACTAGAATTCTTTTTTTTGTATTAACATTATGTAATATTAACCTACATTTGAACCAATAAAGATTTATGATTATGACACGATATCCAGTCTTTCCTTTACTTGGTCCATAAATGTCCTTCTCGGTCTCCCTTTCTTCCGTTTTCCTTCAATTTCCCTCCCATGGTGATTTTGATTAAATCATCGTATCGTATCAAGTGTCCCAGCATCTGTCCTATTCTTAATAATTCTCAAGATGATAAGAAATATATACAAAATAAAAATAAACCTCTCATTTTTATTTGTTAATTATATATTTTGTTATTTACTACTCACTTTCGTACACAAACTATTATCAATATATCGATAATATTTTATAGACGAGCACTTCACTATTGGCATTATTAAAATTCATTCCACGGCCAGCTATAAAATACTCAACGTGTTACATATTGTTTATTAATGTGAATTATTAGAACGCATAACTTAATTGATACAACTTTATTTGTATTAACATGAAAAGGGAGTGTGAACCGTAACACAATCACAGGATGTCTTGTTTCCTATTTATGAGAAATGTTTTACCAATATCATTGAAGATTGGTTATTTCAATCAGAAATAAGACGGCACATTTTTCAAAATAGCTTTCATATTATTAATTTGTTGTGATTACAGGGAAATATGTTTTATTGGCTTCTTGAAAAGTTTTATTTTTGCCAGTTATTGTGTTTTGAAATTAGACAGCCGTGCTTTTTATATAAAGTTTAGATGAAACAGATCAAGGACATTGAGAGATTTTACTTTATTGCTAATATATAGCGTTCATTGGTAGCATTTTGCATCACGATACATTTTCCTTAAATGGCTACTTCAAGTGTAAAAATTGTTAATATCAGTTCTCCATCGACATAACATATGCAGATTTGAAACTGTGAATGTTTCTGTTCGATTATCAACTTCAAGATCCGTTCTGGATCTGGTTTCTCAGGCTACGAATTGTGTTATAGCGCCATTTTTAATTTTTTTCTGAGCTGACTGGTAATCCGGTCTACACTTCAGATTTTTGTAGCGGTGTGGAAAGATAGATGCCCTGTAAAATTCTGGACTCAAATAGACGAAAAAGTGTAGCTTTACAGCTAACTTCGTTCCTTAAAGTGTAACCATGAGAATTCAAATTTGTTTGATTGAAATGGTTATATGGAAAAAAACTAAGTCCCGCTGACCAATCTTAAAAATTTCTCTTTGAAGCCGAGCTTCAAAATACAGCAAGGCCAAATTACGTTATTTTACAAAATAGTTGATAAATCAATATACGTAAATCTATACAAATAAATAAAATTGGAGGGTCTGTTCGTAATATTAAAATAACCGCTTTTTACTAAGTGCATTCGGACGTATACACGGTACATATATCAAAACAACATTTTTTACAGTTTTTGTCTGTCTATCTGTCTGTCTGTCTGTCAGTCTGTCTGTCTGTCTGTTTGTTCCGGCTAATCTCTGAAATGGCTGCACCGATTTTAACGGAACTTTCACTGGCAGATAGCTGATGTATCAAGGAGTAACTTAGGCTATATTTATTTTAGAAAAAAAAATTGTTTTTGTTAAAAATGATAAGTTTCGGAAATTTTATATTCCAATTTAAGTTAACCTCAGATTTATATTATCAATCATATGAAATATGGTCCAGCTTAGGCTGGACATTGTAGGTTGAATTTCCAATTTAAGTTAACCTCAGATTTATGTCATCAATCATATGAAATAGGGTAAGCCCTATTTACCCAGCAAAGTCCAGCCTAAGCTAAAGCTTAGGTTGGACTTTGTAGGTTCGAACGTACGTATTCCGGAGGTGCATGGCGTAACAGTTGCATTCGATAATACTGACTGTTTGCATATTTCATTTATATTTTAGGGTTTATAGGGTTTATAGGGTTTGTAATCCAAAATAAACCATAAGATATATCCAAAAAATTCTACCCAAGTCAATATTCCACGCGGACGGAGTCGCGGGCACAGCTAGTATACATATAAATATCAAAATGGCATCCAAAACTACAATTACGGATTAAATATGCCGCCATAATAACCTTGTGTTTTGTTCCGGCATTATTGTTCACGTTCCACTACCACTACGCATGGCATCGTGTTAACGATACCCCTGGCGTCACAAAAACCCATAGGCGATGATGCTAACTACTTAGTGGATCGTTAGCCTGTCTGCTGTCTTACAGCAAAAAAAGACTTAAAGTGCCATATGCGAGACAGCGTTATAATACCAAAAAATCTTGCTAAAACAATCACTAATTGATGATTTATGTAAAAGTAACTTTTGTTACTTTTACATAAATCATTTCCAATGATTTTTCATTGGAAATAAATATATGCTTTCTGAACGCCATCAGAAAACATGCAGTATCATCCACAACTTTCGTTGAAAGTGGTCTTTGTGTTTCTATACATTTAAGGTCCCAGTCATTTTGCTTTCTAAAATTATACCTCCATCATAGCAAGATGTTCTATTGTGTTTTTGATTTTGATGGTTTTCAATTATCAACTTTTATATGTGTGTATTTATGTGACTTTGCTTACGTATTCAACTTCTGGGGGAGTGTAAAGTTAAACCTATACCACTTTAACAATTAGGGGACAGAGAATCGCAGTAATAAAAAAATAAGTGTAGCAAAATATATTCCATGGTTTTTTTATTGTGTCAGTAAAATAAATTAAATGCCACAAATGGGCAGCAACAAAAACGGTGCAGACCTTTTCGTTTAGGAAAAGACAATACATCTGTCATCTGAGATATAACGACCTATAGAAGAGAATCAACACACACAACACACAACTGAGAGCTCGCACGCACACACAAAACACACATGCACGCACACGCGCGAACATATGCGCGCACACCCACCCACCCTCCGGGTCCTCAGGCACCACACGACCACAGCGACGGACCGCCGTAATGTCCCGCCGCTCAATATTTGCGCCGGCTTATGTTTATGCTTAGTTTATGACGAGATAATACAGGTTCCCCGACCCTCTAACCTCCCTGTACGAGGGCTATATGCCGCAGATTAAGTGCGTTATATCTGTATATTAAAAACGGATATTCATTAAAAATAGCCTATATTTTGTGGTGATTCGTGTTTGCTACATAAAAACCATATAACTCTGTGCTTTTTCACAAACATTAACGAATATATACGCCTATAAAACTATTTGCATCAAATACATATTCAGAGACACGGCCATTTCATCCATTACCCAGCATTGTCGTGGAATAATATTATTTACTGCAATATAATAAAAGTATCATTAAACCATACTTTTATTATATTGCAGTAAATAATAATAGGGCGACAAAAGTACAAGCCCCATAAAGAAAATTTGACATACATCTACGGTTTAACGCGAATGGCAAATGTAGCAATCTCAGTATTGAATGATTGATTTAAAAACTTCCATTTGTTCTGCATGTCTTGACCTCGTTCAAATGTTTAAACAAAAGGCACTAGTCATCAGTTAGACTTTTCTCAGGACCAAACTGAACTAAGAGGTCACACGATAGTATATTTTAACAGGGTTGCCAATACTTACAGTTGTATATATTGTTTTATATAAAAAAGGTTAGGAGTTGCATTAGGTAAAAGCCTGTATAGAAAACACTCGTTGAACTTGGAAGATGAGCAACTGAAGTCGCGAAATCACAAAGCTAAGATAGGCCAATAGAAGCCGCTGATGGCCAATAATAGTCAAGTTGGGCTAATATAGTTACATTTTCTCCATGCTAGAACGGAATAGGAATATTGACCCCTCCTCCAGATCAGTAAGGCTCGCACCCACTACGAGACAATGCTATTCAGAGTGGCGGTAGTCGGCTCGCGTCAATTCCCGGCACCCTGAACGTGAGCAATAAAGAGGAGTCTGGGGGACGTTTTTTAGTGGGTATACGGCACGCGCTCTTTAAAACAGGATAGCGTGCTGAATTGCCGTGAGTCTCGCACGAACTTACTGCGGCCCCGTACAGCAGGTAGTGTGTAACGACATTTTTCCTCCTCCGGGAAAAAAAGGAGCGGAGTAATAATATTGACCCCTGTGGCCGGGGCCGATCTGTCGTAAAATGTGATAAAACGTGGCCATAATAACATTGTGTTGTGTTCCGGCATTCGTGAACCAGGTTCCAATTAGTGGTGCTCCTTGCCTCACAAACAACCACAGATGAAGGTAGCTTTTTATTATTAAGCGGACCGTCAGTTGGCTGCAAGCAATAAAAAAATGTAAAACTGCGGTGAATGCACGTCAATTACTTTAGGACAGCGGACAGGCTGACAGCCCACTTAGAATTAGCAGTTATCATCGCCTATGGGTGATTGCAACGCCAGGTTGCATCGCGAATACGTTGCTGTCCCATAAGGGTACAGGAAATTGGGTCACTAATGTCAGAACAAAACACAAAGTTATTATGGCGGCATACTTAAGATGAAAGGTGGCCGCCATCCAGACGGGCTTGGGGCCCTACCACGTAGATAGGGTTGTTTTGTCGCTTTTTACGAGATAGGTCAGTATTCTCTTTCCGCCCCTGCACATTATATTACGAGTATATTATATATTACATAATAATTACGAATACTCCAGTTCTTTGGACATGTGACGCGATGCGGGGGGGACTCCGTGGAGCGACTCATTGTACAGTGCCGCGTAAATGGCAGCAGATCGCGAGAGCGTTCGCCTTTGCGATAGACAGACCAAATCAAGTCGATGACACACACATCCCTAAACGACTGCGTAAGACAGGCTACAGCTAGGGACAAATGGCGTGCGGTGGTGAAGCGCTATCGGGCGTCTTGCGCGACCACGACTTCTCTGTCAAGAGTATCCGACTGAGAAGAAGAAGATTATATATTACATACTTATAGTGGCTGTACTATAAGGTTCACAATTAAGATCATAGATTCGAATGCGGACCATGTCTATGACATATCTAATATATAAAATTCTCGTGTCACAGTTTTCGTTGCCATACTCCTCCGAAACGGCTTGACCGATTTTGATGAAATTTTTTGTGCTTATCCGGTATCTATGAGAATCGGCCAACATCTATTTTTCATCCCCCTAAATGTTAGGGGTGACCCACCCCCAAAATTTTTTTTTTTTGACATTTTATTATTTATATGGCAGAACAACGTTTGCCGGGTCAGCTAGTTATAAGTATATAAATTCTCCATCATAAAAAATAATCCCGATTATTTCTTAAAAATTACTGGAACTTCTTTTTCAAATCCATTAACTAAAATTGCAACTCCGAAAAAAAAACATCTTCAGCTTCTTTCTTTTTTTACTAAAAACAAGACGCTGCTTGCTTAATTTATTTGTTCTTTGCAGTAATCAATTTTGAAGTTTTAATTAGAATCGCTTCCAATGTATGAAACCACACGATTAAATCTAGTAGCTATTTCATAACCACAACGTTCGTAAAATCGATCTACCCGCACATTAGAAATCAAGTCATAAAGTTAATGACGTTGTTATGTTATATAGAGAATGTGGATGCAAAATAAGTACGTAAAAAGGTTTCACTTGTTGGTCTTTTTAAATATTGTGAATGTTAATGGGATTTAGACCGTTTTACGGCAACCGTATGCTTACGTGGAAATAAATGTCTGGCCATGCCGCCTCCGGCGGACCCCGGCAGGAGGGGTAGACCCAAAAAGTGCTGGCTTGACGTCGTAAAGGGTGATATGCGTGCCAATAGGCTCACTACCAGGGATACTGAACACCGTGCGAAGTGGAGTAGAAAAAGTCGGAAAGCGGACCCCGGGCGCTGAAGCGAGAGTTTAGGTTGCAACGGGGATACAATGCTTCGATGATGAATGGGATTTAGACCCATGATATCTTTTTTCTTAACCGAGGAGACTACCAGTACCACATCGGAATTTCGGGGGAAGCTGACGTAATTATAAAAGGTTCTCCGTCTTAATTTTGAGACGGCTAACAGAGGGCAATGGAAACAGAGCTACGGCCTATCCGCTGTTCCTCAGCCCAAGCTCATTTAATACTATTTAATACTAGGCCCATTTAATACTATTCAGAACACAATACACGGTTATTGTGATGGTTCCATGCAGACGGGCTTAAGAATCCTAACGCCTAGCTAGGAGTTCTGCCACATTTAATGACAGTTCTCCTCCGGTCGCAGGGATCTGCATTCATACTCCGCCTCTACACGGAGTTATAAATTTGTAGAAAGATTATTGTCATTCGAAAATCCTTAGAAGTGACTATAAAGATTAATTTCCTGCTAACCACGATAAGCGAATTCCTTTCTTCCGATCCATATCTTCAAGAATTGCGACAAATGAAAAGCCTGTACCGGCAACCAGTTTAAAAACTTGTACTATGTCTTGTTTGATGTTACTGATTAAATCATGACGTCTTGCAGTCCATAAACCTTTTTTTTCGACAACATCTATAAAGTAATGAGTGAAGCAAAAACATCATCTTTTTATGAAAATTTTAAAATGAAATTTGAGGAGTTCAAATTTATACTGAGAAAAGTAAGAATCTATTATATTTTTATAATAATAAATATAAATAAATAAATATTTTGTAACGATTCACACATCACCATCTAATCCCAAACTAAGTAGCATAGCACTTGTGTTATGGATACTAGACAACTGATATGCTACTTATTTTTTTGTTAGTAAATACATATACATAAACACCCAGAAGCGAGACGGGAATCGAACCCGTGACCTCGATAAGCATACCGAAGTGCGTTATCCGTTACGCCACAGAAGTATTATGCTTAAAACATGCTTTCAATTAGTAAAAAAATACACAACACGCTTTTGACACACACGCACTCATATGTACATATATACACAAATACTTTATTGATAATATTTAAAGTCAAAGATTAGTCAATTGTATTTGGTAAACTCAATTATTTAGGAAATTATACAAGAGTTCTTACAAAAAAAAAGTTTTAAACATATGATTTTAATCCTTAATAGAAATATATATGCTAGTGTAAAGAAAACAATTATTGTTATTTTTTCAATATGAAATTTATTAGAAAATGGTAGACAAAGGCTGTGTCTATAAAGTATGTCTCCATGAAATTGGTACACTAATAAGGTTTAAGCTTAATACTTAATTGAACTGAACCAGTAGGTAACCACTAGTCTATTTTAAATGGCATCAGTGTTAGAAATAAAATACGTCACACTACAAAGGCTGTAGTAAAACAGAACCTGAGCCCATACATTTATCAGGCACTTGTATCAACCGCCCAGAGCACCTGCTTATTTATTACAAAACCGCCTGCACGCGAGTTAAATTATATCCATTACAGTGTCGTGATAACAAAACTAAATAGTCAACAAGTTATTCGTTAATCTTATTTAATTTTAATTTTATCAAAATACTAGTTGATCCGGCATACATATGAATTTAAAAAAAAAGTAGCCTATGTCCTTTTCCAAGATCCAGTGATTATACCGAAATTCATCAAAATTGGTTAAGCGGTTTAGGCGTGAAAGTGTAACAAACAAACTCACTTTCGCATTTATAATATCTGCTGGGCTCTGCTGGGCGATTAACAGGCAAAATTGAATCGGAAAAAAATGAGAAAGGGTAATGGGGATTGTCTAAAAATTTTAACCATTCGATTTAAATTTATTTTTTGAAAATTTAGAGCATTTTGAGAAACTAATTTGAATATTTTGAAGATTGGCTCAACAGTTATTTAAAAAAAAATGTTTAAATATTTTCAATTTTAAAGGTAAGTGATGTCATCACACGGCACAATGAACTGTGCCGTTGCCTCACTAGAAATAATTTAAAACATTGAAAGCTGTCAACACGATGTCATCCATCTCATATCTGTCAAAGTTCATACGAAAAAAAGAGAAGTCGCAGGAAAAATTATTATTTTTGACATTTATAAATTTGACACATGACAGATTATCAATACTTGCCACTTACTTTTTATTTTCTGAGGCAACGATACAAACTATACAGTGAAATTTGAAAGGCAGAGAAGGTCAATCATATTTTATCAAAAATATCAATAAAATGTGAATATTTTTCGTAATTAATTAGTCCGTAATGATCAGTAACCTTATTTCTCTAAATGCTTTTTCAATTACAACATTTAAAATAAATGAAAAATGCCCATTAATCTTCACAATTTTTTTTGTTAATAAAAAGTATCCTATATTACTTCTAATACCTCCAAGAATATGTTTATAAAGTTTCATGATGATCAGTTAAGTAGTTTTCGCGTGAAAGCGTAACAAACACACTTTCACATTTATAATATTATGTAGGTACCTAAGTAATATGAATGAATTCAATATATTTGTTGAGGATAGTATTTTTTGCTAGTTGGCAGTCTGTTTGTATGGAAACCACCCCTGGTCTATAATTAAATATGTCGCCACAATTAAAAACTTTGTTTCTTATTCCGGTATAAATGACCCCAGGTTCCAGTTCACCTACGCGATGGGAGCGTGTTAGCGTAGCAAACATTCGTAGGCGACGATGGTCAGCCTGTCTCATGTTCCACAGCAACTTAATTAAAGACGCAGTTAAGATCCTTATAAATTATTATTATTATATATGAATACAGTATGATTATAAAAAGTACAATATTAAACCTCAAATTAAATTAAAACTTGATTTTTATCCGTGCAGGGGCGGAGAAAGAATACCAACCTTTGCGGCCGGGGTCGGCCTGTCGTAAAAAACGACAAAACAACCCACCCTAGCTACGTGGTAGGGCCCCAAGCCTATTGGCCGTAAGTATGCCGCCATAATAACCCTGTATTGTGTTCCGGCATTAGTGACCCAAATTCCTGTACCCTTATGGGACAGCAGCGTGTTCGCGATGCCACTGGCGTTGCAAACAACCATAGACGACGGTAACTGCTAAATTCTAAGCGGACCGTCTGCCTGTCTGCTGCCCTACAGCAATAAAAAGAACTTTAACGAAACTCTGTTTATTTCAAACTGTTTTTAATTTAGTCTTATTATCTCTCATCTATTTTTCCCCCACGCAGCTTTTCAAAATTAAATTATATACATAAATAAATCCGTCTTCCAGATTTTATTGTTCTAATGTACAGATTGTTAACATAAACTGCTGATATAATACTAAACCTTTATTGAACAGAACATTTTCACAAAAAAACAAGATTAAATCCCTGATTTCCGAGCTAAGTATAAAGCTGTTCCGAAAGAAATCAGTAATAACGTTTTAAAAAAGTCACGAAGTAATAAGTTGACGAAGTTACATAATATACAGCTTACACGTCAAGTTTTTCTACTTATGAACACTTGATAACTTAAGCTAGAATTTATTGTAACTAAGAAGTAATAAACTAGTGTGGCCGTGTAATGTGACGAGAATAATGCTTTATAGCAATGAAAATACCAGAATGTGGATGAAATAAATATT
The DNA here is from genome assembly GCA_963693495.1 of Malacosoma neustria. Taxonomy (NCBI): domain Eukaryota; kingdom Metazoa; phylum Arthropoda; class Insecta; order Lepidoptera; family Lasiocampidae; genus Malacosoma; species Malacosoma neustria. Next base: position 18,423,968 of record OY856382.1, on the reverse strand, counting down.
TTATTTGGGACAAAACCACACTTGATTACAAAAGGAGGGATAGACTATTTATTTATTTATTCATTTATGGCACACCAACAGTACATAATGTTAATACTAGTTTGATTTGATACGTGTTATCGTGTTAGTGTGTACATGGTGTTATGCCTCACGTAATAAATTATACATACGGTTAACTGAGAGGCATTTTTATTCGAGCACGCCAATGGCGGCCGTGCTCACCGATGTCCCTCCCGAACACTTATACAGTGAGTAAAGGGAATGGAAAGAGAGAACATATTTTTTATTGCTGAAGAATAGAAGACAGGCTTACAGCCCACTTAATAATAATCAGTTACCGTTGCCTATGTTTGTTTACTACGCTAGGGGCAACGTGACATCCTGACGGGCTTGCAGCTATAAGTAGCAAATAATAATTTGCCAATACCACATAATGTGGAGTAGAGAGGGCAGTGGGCCAGCAGAGCAGCAGTGATAGTGGGGCAGGTAAAAGATTATAGGTAGAATGCATTTTATTGCATATATCAATCAAGTTTTATATACCCTACTAGCTGTGCCCGCGACTCCGTCCGCGTGGAATAGTGACTTTAGGCAGCATTTTTTGGATATATGTATTAGGTCAAAAAAAAATTAAATTGGAAATTCAACCTACTAAGTCCAGCCTAAGCTGAACCCTATTTCATATGGCTGATGATATAAATCGAAGGTCAACTTAAATTGGATTTTAAATTTTCGAAACATCATTTAAAATAAAAATAGCCTAAGTTACTCCTTGGTACATCAGCTATCTGCCCGTGAAACTCCCGTCAAAATTGGTGCAGCCATTTCAGAGATTAGCCGGAACAAACAGACAGACAGACAGACAAAAATTGTAAAAAATGTTGTTTTGGTATATGTACCGTGTATACATCCAAATGCACTTAGTAAAAAGCGGTTATTTTAATATTACAAACAGACCCTCCAATTTTATTTATTTGTATAGAGTATAGATGTGGGTACAATAGGGAACTAGAAATTTTGAGAATTTTCGCGTACTAACTAGTAACACTCGGAGACGAATCTAGTGGTGCCAGCTTCGAATTCCACAGTGGCATGCATCGCTTAGGCAGTTTTCCCTCTAATTATAGCATAACTGCCGTGTACAGACGCTGAAGGACAACATTGCAAAGAAACTTGGTTACCGAGGTCACATAATTATGACATCTAATGATATCAAGCAAAGTCAGGTCAGGTCAGTCAGGTTAACGTAATATTTGAGCCATGGCGACTCGTTATTTCATACCTCCTGACGTCAGATTCTGACGTAAGTGTGATGTACTATATCTTCAGTTACCCCACAGTTACTACAGTTAGGGGTTCAGCTTCGTCTGATGAGAAAATTAAATTTATTCAAAGGAATATATCTGGATCTGATCCTATGTGATATTACTAAGGGTGGCCTATTTAGTTTACTACATTGAAACCAAGGGGTGGGGGGTCTCACTTACTATGGTTTTGTACCAAATACCTTTTGTTTGTTAAAATATTCATTCCATAAATTATGTACATGTGACGTCATATTTAAGTCACGTGTTCTCTGGGGTGTGATCCGCCAATACACGTTGAACAATAGCGGGTAAAATGTTCGTTCCCTCTGAACGACTGTACCCACCAGTAGGACGCCGTAGCTTATTACTTATAGCTAAACTAAGCTGAACATACAGGTTGCCTCTTCTGTGATTTTCCCCCAACACCAACATGAGTCGTCCAAAACTTGGAAGTCAACCGGAAATTACCTGACCTAGCAGTTCACATCTTAGTTTCCTGATACCTGGTATAGTGCAGGCAAAACAATATTTTCTTAAGATTCGAATATTCAAGCGTCTCTTGTTTGGATTTGTACTAATTACTGGAAGAACAAATCATCATAATCACTTAAGCTTCGCTTCGGCGCCCGGGGTCCACTTTCCGACTTTTTCCTCTTCACTTCGCATGATCTTCGGCACCTCTAGTGGTGAGTCTATTGGCACGTATGAATTTAATTCATACTTGCTTTAATTGTATCTTCTGTATCATGAAAAATTTAAATTCAAACCACAATATCGTGTAAATACATTTATTTGAAATAATAAAACTATGTTTAATAAAATCTTAAAAATACATAAAAAAAATATAAAAATATGATTCATAGGTAAAGTAGTAATATTTCCAGTCTTGGTTAAATTTTCAAAAAGAAAAATATAGATAATATCATATTTTTTGTTTAAGGGAAAATTTAAACATAGAAACAATCTATGTTTCAATTTTCAAAAATTCTCCTCATGGTGGGCACCCCGATAACCGGGAACACCGATTTATAGAATGTTTAAAAAAATAAAATCATTACACCTACAGCAAGGAAATACTACATACTACAGGAAATACAGTGCTGAAATTTTCCTACCATAATTGGGGGCTATCGTCACCGTAAAAAACAAATTTAGGAGTATATACACATGTATAAATAAAATCTGTGTAGTAAACTGAACTTAACTTCCTAAGTTTTAGAGTCTAAAATCCAACAAACACAAACTTATCCTTATTTCCAACGCTCAATAGCAGGCAGTTGAAATACTTGAAAAAAGAAGAAAAATTAAACACTCATTCTTCGTGTTTTAATCCCACATTATATCAGTACATGTTTCTACTCTGATCTGCCACTTCATCTCAATTCACACATCTTTTTCCACCATATGTTTAACTCAGTCATCTTTTCTTTTGTCATAAAGGAGTCTGCCCACTAGACCGTTCCATACCATGACTGTGCTAGGACCGTATCAGACACAAAAGCAAACGTGCTGGTCGGTTACGGAATGGTTTAGTGTGCATAATCACATACTTTTTAATACAAAGAATATTTTTCTGCCTGGCACGTTCCTAGCACAGTCATGGTATCGAACGGTCTAGTGGGCAGACTCCTTTATCCTTCATTTTACCATATATCCGTCCATTTTCATACCTAGCTATATCTTTGTATCAAAACATTCTTCCCTTCACATTACATAATATTTAACTCAAATAACTTAAAAATACAAGCCAATTATAAAAATAACGTATAATAAACAGATTAAATTTAATATTCATATTGCTAAAAAGACTTAAGTAAAGCCTATATGATCCGCCGCCCGCACTATTTATCCGTGCAGGGGCCGAGAAAGAATACTTATCTCTGCGGCCGGGGCAGCGGCCACCTTTCGGTCTTAAGTATGCCGCCATAATAGCCTTGTGTTGTGTTCCGGCATTAGTCACCCAAGTTCCTGTACTCTTATGGGCCAGAAGCGTGTTCGCGATGCCACTGGCGTTGCAAACAGATGTTTATAGATATAGGCGATGGTAACTGCTAAATTTTAAGCGAGCCGTGTCAACCTGTCTGCTGTCCTACAGCAACAAAAAGTAAACATTTTTAACTACATGGAAGGGGCCTCCCCTAAGAAACAAAGGGCGGCGGGCTGGGAGATCGGCGGGCTGTGTTTATCTGTGGGCCCAGGCACATTTTTATTTTCGGGGAAAATCCGGGATTTTCCTTTCACATACACATATCACACATATCCCGCGGCCGCATTCTACGGCGGCCGGAGGTCGTTTGATGCCCTCCGGTGACGACGTGGCCTGCGTTCGTGGGAGGGAAGTGTGGTGGTCGACTCCCGCTCCCGCTCCGCCGCCTCCTTTGCAGACATGACTGCCTCGCAAAAGGAGGCGACGGCCGTACAGGATCGCCCCCGACCATGGACAGAACCAGGGCCAGGAGCGACAGGCCACGCTGGACACACGGCGACGGTGTAGTCCACTGTGGCTCCCACCCCATGCGACACAGGTATCTCCTGAAGCAACCATGCCCTGAAAGGGCGCCGTGGCGTCTCTAGCCCTTCAGCCAGGACGGGCCAGGCACAGGTGAAAGAAGAACAGGAGGGGTTTTTTTAAGTTAACCCGATATAATATCAGGTATATAATTTTTTAATTCTTATTTTGTTGTGAATGCGAATGTTAAAGAAGTGCCGTTCTTAAAATTAATTAAAATGTATTTGTATACTGTGTACAAATATTTTTCTGCCTTTTGATAAAAATGACTTCACTAGAACTATAACATAAAATATATACTCATCTATACTACTATTATAAAGAGGAAAGATTTGATTGTTTGTTTGTTTGTTTGTTTGTTTGCTTTGAATAGGCTCCAAAACTACTGACCCGATTTAAAAAAATTCTTTCATTGTTGGGAAGCTACACTATCCCCGGGTGACATAGGCTATATTATATTTTCAAAAAAATTAGGGATCCTTACTAAAACTCCAATAATGTAACCCAAAGTGTAAAAAAATTACCTAAAATATGATTTAAATCGCGTGCGTTGCGAAAACTATTGATGATAGAATAAAATAATGTACTACAACTTTGCAAAACACATCATTATTTACAAAAAGTGTCGCGATAGCATATGTCTAACTATTATAGTTATGCCACAATAAGTGTTCTTTTATTTTAAAAATTTAATTGAAATGCCGCCCCTAGAAAAGACTCTTTATTTGGATCTTGGTATTAATCCTTATCAAAATAAATTACTTCATATTCAAAACTGTTTCAATACCTTTATATAACTTTTTGAATTATTCAATTCGGATATTCCATTCGAAAGATATCACGAGTTTAAAAATGTAAGTATTAGAAAAATGTTGCGTGGTAGCCGCTCACCCTGTTCGGCTAGCTAGGCAGCACCTTATGCAATGTAGGCGTGCGTCACTGGGGTTTTTACAAAAATTAGAATACTTATTAAAAAATAACGAAAAATAAATAAAAAGTAATAACAAAAAAAATCATTAAAATAAAAGCACATAGAAATAATAATATTCAAACTTTCTTTATAATTTTATTTTTTTAGTAACCTGACGCAAATAGAAGGGTTTGCCCTCAGGGGCGCTCCTCTGTCCGAGGAGTGCACGGGTGTGCGTACCCGAGGTGCCCGAGCATCCGTCGCTTCACTCCCCTCTCCGTTCGAGGCGACAGAGTCCTACCTTTCTTTCCGTCTACCTCTTACATCCTTTCCAACTTAGCTCTCTGTTCGTGGCGTGGTCCCCGGTGGGATGATTGCGAATACTGATTGGGGTCCCGGGTTCTACCCTGGGACCTGATTTGGTAGTCGAAACCATGCCTATTTCGACTGCGCCTGCACAGAGTGTTCCCGGGGCGGTAATTGCATCCTCGCTGTCGGTTGGTCTTGCTGGGCCGGCTACGACGTCAGGCGACTCTGCTTTTTCTGGAGTGTCGTCTGGTAGTCGTACCCACGCCTGACTAGCATGCGACGGGGATGCGAGTCCCGTCCGGAATTGGCCGCGGACCTGTCACTCCCGGCCCTGGTTCTGTCCATGGTCGGGGGCGATCCTGGATGGACGGCCGTCGCCTCCTTTTGCGAGGCAGTAGTGTCTGCAAGGGAGGCGGCGGAACGGGAGCGGGAGTCCGCCACCGCACTTCCCTCCCGCCAACGTAGGCCGCATCGTCGGCGCCGGAGGGCGGGCAACGATCTCCGGCCGCCGTAGAAAACGGCCGCGGGCGGCCCCTCGGGGGAGGATCCGCCGCCCGCACTATTGCCGCGAGGGAGAAGGCCGCGTGCTGTTCCACAGCCCCCCTCAACTCCTAGAGTTGTTACAAGAGAGCGCCGGGGGGACGAAACCCTGACCCCCTGGCACCAGCACTTTAGAAGGGGCCCGCTTTAAGACAAAGCGTGGGCCGGCGCCGGCCCGGGCCACGAGATCGGCAGGCCATATATCCGTGGGCCCGGGCGTAGACGATAGAAGAACAGCGGGGTTTTTTAATGGGTCGAACATCTTTTTCGGAGTCCCTTATATCCCTCGGTCCCCCCGGGCCGGGATAACCCGTCAAGGGAGGTTTTTCCCCGAGACCGAAAAAAAATAGAAGGGTTTAATTTTTAATTTTTTGTTAAATACCCGTGCGAAGCTGGGACGGGCTGCTAGTAAGATATAAAACATAATATTACAATAAAAAGTTCCCGCATATTTGTTAAATACAATCTATGAGTAAAAGACAAAATAAGAGATCGTACAAAAATAAAACCTGCTGTAACTGAATAGTCGGGTAGTGATAATATTTATCTTCGGGTGTCAATTATTTTCGTTTATGACATTGCTATTTAGTTATAAATTTACATGCGATTCTTTGGTCTTTTCTGGAGAATTTTTCGCAATCTCGCCAGTTTATATTGAATAGAAAATTGTATATTATCATAGTTAATTGGATCCCATCCTTTTGTCTTCGCATACATATCAACATACTGTAACATTATACTTATTGCATGCTTATCTAAGCCATGTTTACCTCTAAGGCCCAAAACAGTACATTCTTGTAATGCCTTATCTGAGAATATTTCAGGCAATAATGCTAGTGCTAGTCTAACACTATCCTTTGCTGATGAAATACATTGTCCAAGCCTATATTCATTAATGTATATGCTGGATTTTGGTAGAAGTTCAATTAGATGTTTCATTTTATTTGGATACCTCAAGGTCCATCGTGAGTCCACCTTTTTATATTTCTGTTGTAAATCGTAATTAGTTGACGGATCGGTGTTATTATTTTCTTTAACATCAATATTTGCATCATTATCATCTTCAATAACAATAACCTCCATATTATCTTCATCTTTCTTTCTCTCTTCTGTCATTTGTTTATCTTTGAATGTTGGCACTTTAATCAAATCTTTTACATTTTCAGTTTTTGTGTTACTTACAATTTTCTTAATTGAATCAATTACTGATCTTAACATTACACACCGATTGTAACACCCTGTGCTTAATACATTACTTAAAATGTGTTGTTTCTCAAACTCCTCATACGTCATTTCTAATATATTTATGAACTCGTCGTCGAAAGTATTAAATTTCTTCTGCATGAAGCTAGTCACTGCCTCTAAGGGGTCTTTTTTAATGCTCTTTCCTAAGATATCTATATCATTTAGATGATAATTTAAGTCTTGAATGTGGTTGATTACCATCTGTTTTAAGTTAGTAGCTTCATCATATATCTCTTTGTTCTTTGTCGTTTTTATAGATGCGTTAAAAGAAGTAGGTTTGCACAAATCTGGGTGGTCATTCAAATCAGAATCAATGATTGATCTTTGATTTCTATATGTTTGTTCATGTGTTAGAATATTTTCTGTTACGTTTGTTGAATTTTTAGTATTTGGATCCACTTTGGTTGCCGATGAAGATTCTTTGACTTCTGAAAAGGTAATTTGGTTTATTTTTACTTTAAAATGCTCGAATAAAAGTCCCCCATCAATTAAGTTATTTTTTTTTTACTTCATCATATAATATTAGTGTATACTCAAAACCTGCCCACTTTTGTTTAAGAAGTCCTTTCAAGAGAAAAGAAATTAATATCCAAATGGAAAAATCACTCACAGCGATAAGACCGCCGATTGTACTTAATTTGTCTGTATTTTCTTGTTGTAAAGTTGATCTTACCGAGTCCAATAAAGTATATTATTATTATATCAGTACTATTTAATTTCCGCACTTCGCGCGCCTATACATTTTTTTATTATTGTATTTTATATTATATATAGAAATAGGTAATTTATATATAGAAATGCGTTTTTATTGTATAACACCTATATATTTTTTCTATTGTGCCCAGTTAGTGACAACGTATCATTTAATTGCCATTTCTTATACGTAACAAAAATAGCAAAGTTAATTTATATATACGAGTATTCTCTATTTATAGTCTGCCCTGACTTTTGACAAGGTTCAAGAAGATCGGCGCTAGCTATATTGACCAGCAAACGCTGAACTAGACGCTATTTTAAGACTTGCATCCACACATCGTATTTGTTGTTTATTTCACCTTGGTTTGTACCATACCATTTTTTAGCCTATTTATAATAAAATATTTCGTCTTTTCTCTTTTTTTCAGATAGTATCAATCGTGTTTACCTTCATTTATAATGTGCCCATAAAACAAATGTTGAAATAACTGACCATCTGTAGTTTCTTTACTTATTTCACCATTAAGTATTTGGATATATATTTGAGCATTATTGTAAGTGTCTGAAAACAAAAATAACAAGGATTATCATCATCATTTAAATCTAGTTGCACCTAAGCCTGACTGGAGCCAAGACTGCACATCCAGAGCAACTAATTTCTGACACCTTAGGGTAGACCCAGCAAATATGAGATGAATAACATAGGACTGATTAATTTCTTCACTGTAATATGTGAATTTTGAGATATCAGCTAACCGAAGAGAGTGAAAGGAGAGAATATGTTTTGCCACCCCCAAATAATCTGGGATGAGAGTAGAAAGAGGAGAATTCATGTTTATAGAGACACGGCGTCTAAATATAAAACATACTAATATTTAATATTTTTACTTAAAGCGTCACGACAATTTTGCAGAAGAAAGACATTGGAATAACATGATTAAAAAGTATCCTTTGTATATTTTAAAGGGGTGAAACTATAACTTACACTGTGCCAAACACCTCAATTATTAAGTTACTTCTTTTAGCGCATTTGAAAGAAAATATGAGACTAAAAGTTTTATGGAGCATCCGCACACCGACAGCCAAAAAGCAAGACGATGAAGTGAGCTGATAACTGTTATCTCAATTTCTGTGGATTGTTATCATGTTCAAACTAGTCCGAGTCCCTAGAGCTAAAATCCGCTCGAAATTTAGGGCTAAAATTATTCACGTTATTAAATTATTACAATTTTATAAATTTAAAAATTATCCAAAATCTATTCCAAAATTATACCAAATTATAAAGAAAATTAAAGAAAAAGATAAAAAAGAAGATACCAGAATAAATATAGGAAACACTTTACAATGTATTTTATCTCATTTTCTCCACGTTATATTCTAATTATAAATATATATACATATATATTGGCGTCGCAAACATCGATAGGCGACGGTAACTGCTTACTATTAAGTGGGCCGTCAGCCTGTCAGCTGTTCCCCAGCTATAAAAAATAATAATGATATATATTTTAATTAATAACTCACCAGTCCCGTATTTAAACTCAGCAACAAAATATCTCCAACTATTGTCGAATGAAACTCTTTCTTTATTTTTAACACGCTCTTCAATTGATTCTAAATTCTTTACAGGATAATAAAACAAGATCGATTGTTTCATTGAGATGTCAACAAACTTTATCCATGTTTTTGGAATACATAATATACTTTTGCCGATTTCTTTGGGTGGTAAGTCTAATAACTTGACGACACAGTACTGATATTTTCTTGGGTCCAACTATCAAAAAATATGTTAGATTTTAATAATTTTTTTTTATAAAATGAAAATATTATTATTAAATAAACAATATCATAATTATGTCAATAATTTATAATAAATAATCTGATATTATTGAAACGCATGGCGAGTTCATTGAGTTTCAACTTATACAAAATATACCAAAGAAAAACTTATAAAAGCGTGTTAAAAATTATATAGACTTTTGACAAGGACGGAAGGAGGGGCTGAAAATTCTTAAAATTCGTGTGACGTAATTTACGGATGACCCCTTAGAGAAGGACTTAAGCTACTTTTTGTCGCGAAAATGAAACTTGATTGCGGTGAACGTAATTAAATTATATTTTTTTATTTATTAAATGGCAGAACAACGTTTGCCGGGTCAGCTAGTTAATAATATAAATTATTGACACTGTAGCAAAAGGGTCGTATTATTGAAAGGACGGTATTAATGAAACATAAAATGTGATGAAATATCAACCAATCAACGACTGGTGGTGAATTGGAGCAAATTTACATGACTAGAATCAATATGGATAATATTGAGTCACACAGTGTTACATTTGAAAATCTACTTTTAATATTGATTTCTGAAAATACATTACTTGATCGCTTGTTGAAGCTTCAGTTTGTTTGCTAATTGGTTTGAATATCTCAGGCTCATGTTTATCTGATCCGTCTGAACCCTCAATTTCTTCTACTTCTGATGATGTTAAAGTTGTTTCACTATCATTACATATATCTTCTAAATTATTATCATCTCTTTGGTTAGTATTTACGTTCAAGTTCTCAATTTGATGAATCTGTACTCTTGGTGTTGTTGGAACTACGGTTTCTTTGTCTCTAAATATAGATCTATCATATTTACTTGTGTCCATAGCAAGCTCCTGGATTCTATTTGTTGGGCGTTCAAGTGTCATCAAAGTTTTTGACGATTCTAATGTATCAAAGTTTAAGGGTTCATTTTCAACTATTTGTTTGTTTGAGTTACATAATGAAATATCTGGTAAAGTGTTCTTGACTAAATTAAAATTATCATGTACATTTTCACTACATTTTGTTTGACCATAATTATTGAATTGTGTATCGGTGTTTGGAAAAACATTAACAAATCTTTGTAATTCAATTAACGAGTTCTGTGCTGGAAACTCTTTATTATTTTTTATTATTGGTTTGGTTAATTGATGCTTGTTCACAGTTTCTACTGAATGAACTCTTGATTTTGATGATGCAGTTCCTACAATAACACAAATTTACTTGTAATGAACGATACTCATTTTATTTAATATATATAATAACAGCCTACAACGTCCCACTGCTGAGCTTGGACCTCCCGCTCAGGGGGGGGGGGGCATTATGCCCGCCACGCTTGCCCAAGGATTGACAGTTTACACATACCGGTTTATACATCTCAGTATGCAGGTTTCTTCACGATGTTTTCCAATTCTATTTCCTATATGCACATTGGGCTAGAAAAACTGCCTAGGCGCATGCCACTGTGGGATTCAAACCCAGGACCTTTAGATTGGTTTCCGGTCTCCACTGAGCTACCAGGTACCTACTACTAAACTAAATGAATCATATTTTTGTTATCAATCTTACCTCCATTTGTCATTTCTTCATATGAAGAATCTTTGAGTGTATTTATTTCTTTACCTAACTTCACTTTAAGCATTTTGACACAGCTTACGGCTTCATCGTAGGAGTCTGTGGATAAAAATTTAAGTAATTTATTAAAAATTATATATTTAAAAAGTAGAAATACTTAAATACACTTTTATCCGTGCAGGGGCGGAGAAAGAATACTGGCCCTACGTGGTAGGGCCCCAAGCCCGTCTGGATGGCGACCACCTTTGGTCTTAAGTATGCCGCCCTAATAACCTTGTGTTGTGTTCCGGCATTAGTGACCCAGGTTCTTGTACCCCTATGGGACAACAGCGTGTTCGTGGTGCCCCTAGCGTCGCAAACACCCCCCATAGGCGATGGTAACTACTTATTATTAAGTGGGCCATCAGAATGTCTGCTGTCCTACAGCAATAAAAAAACACTCCTCTCTGATTCAGTGAGAGTAGGGGCTACCATACCCCTAATACCCCTTCATGTATATCCATGCCCACCGTGTAGACCGTGTGTACCCTGTGGTCCTTGTGAGGTCCCTGTTGTCCGGCCATAACGATTTACACTTGCTGTACGAAGATCCGCTAGCGATCGACTGTGCTTGTTCGATATAGTGTGTCAAGTATTCAGTGTCGTTTTGCGAAAATAAACTTCCTATATTAATTGCTTAGAAGCTCACATAAATACGAGCACAAGCCCCCTTCACCGTAATATCTTTGACTAACATGTTGCGTCCACCGTATTTTACACAAAAATACTTGTAAGTATCAAAGGTAAATTTCAAATATGATTTCACAGAGGCGACTGCTCAAAGATAACAAGAAGTTTAATCCTTTTGCCAGTTAACAGGCAACTAAAGAAGAGCAACATTTGGTATACCTTTCCTTGATGTATTATAGACTCAGATGGCAGTAATTCCTGTCAAAAAATACAATATTGGACTCAGAAATGGACATGATGCTAGCGCCAAAACTAAGATTGATAACTTACCAGTTCCAAATTTAAAATTGGCTGTAAATAAATGCCAGCTGTTATCGTATGACACGCATTCTTTATTTTTAACATATTTTTCAATTGATTCTAAATCCTTTAAAGGATAATAAAACATGATCAATTGTTGCTCTAACATTTCAGCGTACCGTATCCATGAACTTGGAATACATAATATTTTGTTTTTGCCGATTTCTTTGGGTGGTTCGCGCGTTAACTCGATGACACAGTATTGATATTTCCTGGGGTTTATCTGTCAAAAATAAATATTTATATTGAAAGATAAAATATAATTGAAATAGGTATGCAAATAAGTAATTGCTGTTTTTATTTGTTAAATTAAGTAATATTTAAAATAAATGAGACATTATAAATGATTTACATCGTAGTTACTGATCAAAATCCTATAGATTTTTATATCAACATTTCTCATTAAATAAAGCAATATACCTATTATTCAAACTAATTGCTATGTAATGAAATCGACTAATCAAAAATTACAACCAAATTCCAAGACCTTTGTCTCCGTGCAGGGGTGGATTAAGATTACTAACCTCTGTGGCCAGGGTTGGCCTATCGTGAAAAGTGACAAAACAATCCTACCTACGTGGTAGGGTGTCAAGCCCGCCTGGATGGCAACCAACCTTGGTCTTAAGTATGCCGCCAATAAACATTGCGTCGTAATTCGGCATTAGTGGCCCATGTTCTTATACCCCAATGGGACAGTATCGTGTTCGCGGTGTAAACATCTATAGGCGACGGTAACTGCTTACTATTGCTATCGTCCTGTCTCCTGTTCCTTGGCAATAAAAAACATTTCAAAATGTGTGATTACATCATCATCATCATCTTAGCGTTGAATCCCGGTTGCAGCCCAAACTCTCGCTTTGGCGCCCGAGGTCCGCTTTCCGACTTTTTCTACTCCACTTCGCACGGTCTTCAGCGTCCCTGGTAGTGATCCCATTGGCACCTATATCACCCTTTACCACATCAAGCCAGCACTTTTTGGGTCTACCCTTCCTGCCGGGGCCCGGCGGAGGCGGCATGGCCGGACATTTGTTTCCCACGTAAGCATCCGGTTGCTGTAAGACGTGGCCGTACCAATGGAGCCGACACTCTTGTAATTTATCCGCAATGTCAGGACATGAAGACTGCCGCGAATGCGGGAGTTCCTAACGCGGCCCTTCTGCATCACTCCACACATCCACCGCAGCATATTCATCTCCGTGACACGCAGTTCTTGCTTGGGTCGCTCTAACACCGGCCACGCTTCACCGCCGCCACAGCCGTATAAAAGAACACGTCTAATGATGGTCTTATAAACCTGTCCCTTCAACTTTACCGGCATCGGCACCGCAAGAGCGGTCACAAATGACACCAGTTACCTCACGCCATTTGGCCCACGTGGCAGCAATGCGTGCCTTGACGTCGCAATCGATGTCAAAATGTCTGATTACATGTGTGTTTAATTAGACTCAAAACAAAACGTATTCCAGTGCACTGTGTCGCGCTAAATAGTGTATATCTGATATTATCTATTTCTTAAAATGTTTTAGTTAATAACCGTACTTGACGGGTTCTTGAAGAGTCAGGTGTCGATTCCAACATCACCGGTTCACCCTTTTCTGATGCTCTTCTAGCATCAGTGTTGGTCGTTTCTTCTTCAGATGCAGCTAAGTTTGTTTCAAATAAAGACATATCATCTCTTTTATTAGTATTTACATTTAAATTCACAATTTTGTGAATAATTACTTTTGATTTTTTTGGAACTTCGGATTGGTTAGCTGCTAATATTGATTCATCAGATTCATTTGTATTTTTATCAAGCTGTTGGATTTCATATGACGGTTTTTCAGGCGTTAGCAATGCTTCCATGTCTAAAGAATTATTTTCTTCGCTATTTGACTTTTGTGGTGGAAGACAAAATAATGAGTCATTGTCTAAATTTATATTGCTCTGCGATAAATAATTGCAATTTGTTTCATGATTATCATACGTCAACCCCGTGTAAATATTTGAAAAATATTTTTTTTCGAATGATCTTTGTGCTACAATTTCTGCATCAGAATTTATTGATGGAGTAGTTAGTTGATACTCAGTTTTAGAATTTATTTCATTTTCAATTGACCTATCCTTTGATGTTGACGGTACAGTGCCTACAATAAGACAAGTAGATAAGATAATTAGCAATTCTATTCTAATTCCATTCTTGATTATAATTAAAGGTAACTTTACCTTCGTTTATCATTTCTTTATGCAACAAATCTTTGAGTACATTTATTTTAAAAATATCTTTGCGCAACTTGTGTTTGAGCTTATTTATACTATAAATTGCTTCATCGTATGAATCTGTCAACAAAACATAACTAAATACATAAAAGCAATTAAATTAATTATATTTCAAATAAAATGTAATAATAATATAAAAGAAAATATGAAGAATTCGTATGGGTTTACTTAGCTAGCCCCCCTCAACTCCTAGAGTTGTTACAGGAGAGCACCGGGGGGACGAAACCCTGACCCCCTGGCGCCAACAATTTAGAAGGGTTATATTAAGACAAAGGGCGGGCCGGCACCAGCCCGGGCCACGAGATCGGCAGGTCATATATCCATGGGCCCGGGCGTAGGCGATAGGAGAACAGCGGGGTTTTTAGTGGATAGTCGGAAAAATCCCGGGGTCCCACATATCCCTCGGTCCCCCCGGGACGGGGATCCGTCAAGAGAGGTTTTTCCCCGAGACCAAAAAAAAGGTTAGTGAATTGCAATTAAAAGTAACGGCTGGAAAGGCGCCACGGCGCCCTGACCTACCGCCTGACGCAGGTCCTCACGGGGCACGGTTGCTTCGGGAGGTACCTGTGTCGCATAGGGCGGGAGATGACGTCGAGGTGCTACCACGGTGGCGCGAGCGACGAGGAGAACACGGTGGACCACACTGTCGCCTTTTGCCCTGCGTGGCGCGAGGAGCCAAAATTGGTGCGGACCTGTCGCTCCCGGCCCTGGTTCTGTCCATGGTTGGGGGCCGCCGTAAAAAGCGGCTGCGGGCGGCCCCTCGGGGGAGGATCCGCCACCCGCACTATTGCCGCGAGGGTGAGGGCCGCGTGCTGTTCTGCGGCCGCCCTCAACTCCTAGAGTTATTACAGGAGAGTGCCGGAGGGACGGAACCCTGACCTCCTGGCGCCAACACTTTAGAAGAGACCCGCCTTGAGACAAAGGGCGGGCCAGCGCCGGCCCGGGCTCCGAGATCGGTAGGTCACATATCCGTAGGCCCGGGCGTAGGCGATAGGAGAACAGCGGGGTTTTTATTGGGTAGTCGGATGACCGAACATCTTTCCCAGAGTCCCACATATCAAGAGATGGTTTTCCCTGAGATTAAAAAAAAGGTATATCTTGAACAATATATTATACTAAAATTATGTTGACAAAGTTATATCAACGTAGAAAGAGATTTTTATTTATAATTCTCAAATATTCACTACTTTAGATTCAAATTAAGAACTATTAGTAAATAAATCATGAAAATTCGACCTATAACCATTTGATGAGACTTTTGTGATCTCCGTGATGATAATAAAAATATTTGGTAACTCACCGGCGCCACATTTAAAGCGCGATGTATGCTTTGGCCAGTCTGTTGAGACAGCTTCATAATCCTTAATGCGCCTTTCAATTTCATCGGGATTATCTTTCGGATAGTAAAAAACAACGTTATGGGTTCCGTTTTCAAAAAAACAGATCCATGAACTTGGGATACATATATATTTGTTGATGTCTTGTAAATGTATTAATTCGAGAACACAGTATTTAAACCTATTCCGATTGCACTGAAAAACAATATCAACTTGAATTTAAACCTACCTACTTTTTATTTGCCTTCATCTTCTTCCTATCCTTATTCTATATTGAGTGAAGAGTGAGAAGTGAGAGCATTCTCCTTCCACTCTCCTTTGCTAACCGTCAATTCAACATATACACCTCTTTTGGCATACCATCTTCTATGCAGTCCATTACTTTGTTTTGATCTACCCTACGTTCTGTATCCATCCACTTCTATTTCCTAATTTTACCTTCTTACATGGCATTCTTCCTTTCTAGTACGTATATATGCGTAACTCAAAAAATCTAATTCAGCTTTAGCATCTGTACAACATGTATGTAACTGTTAAATGAGTTTTATATTGTGTTCATGCTCTATACTCTTTTATAATAACTTTTGGAACCTTTACCATGCCTGTCTTGTCAATAAATATATCATTGTATAACAATTACTCATATATTAAAACCCAAAGACTTTCGTTAAATCACGGCTTTAACAGTAACATTCTTTCATTATTCTCTTTTATAGTTCAACTTTCGGATCCATAAACATTTACTATACATACGACACATCTTATAAATGGACCTTTAAGAAACCGTTTATGGATATCGCACCTACCTCTGTTTTGGCTTTGGTGATACCCACTATTAGTAGTCAATTCCATTACTAATTTATAGATTTTGATAAAACCAAGCCAAAATGAAAATAAATAAAACAATGTGTTAAAATATTTTTAAAATATCTAAGTAGTAGTTAAGGAATAATTTCAGTTTTAATTAGTTAAATTAGCGTGAACTAATGTTACCTCAATGGTAGGTTTATCGATTTCATTTAATTGCTCTGATTTAACTTCATTTAACTTCGATTTGACATCAATAGTTTTACTAGAATCTCCATTTGTATCGCTCTTACAATCTTTAGATAACGCATTATTTACGATCAAGTTAATAATCTTACGAATTTTGACTTCTTTCGTCGGAGATCCTTTATATTTTTCGGGACTGCCTACCCGTAGTAATTTGTCAGATTCTACAACTTCATTTGTATTTTGTATTTCTTGCAACTGCTTTTCAGGTGTTGATAAAGCCTCACATGTTTCTGATATGTTTAATTTGTCTGTAATTTCTATACATCTTGTTTCTAAATTAGGTTCTTCATTTGATGGATTTTCGTATTCAATGGAATCTTTATTTGAGTTAATTTTATTCTCTGTCTCTATCTGCGCGATGCTTTGATTATTATCTAAAAATATAAAAATTATTGTTTTTAAAATTAAACTTTCATGTTACTTTGTAGATCAATGTAATAATGTTTAAACATAGTATCTCTAAATTCAGTATTATTAAGAAAGGTTTTATTCAATAATCGGTACACAGTCGTGTAATAAAATTAATCACTAACACGTGCAATTAATAACTGCGCTGCGCCCAGCACGTGATAGTTTTTTTTTTCTCCTTCTAGAGAAAACAAACAATATACCACACTTGTCCAAGATTTTCGGTCTATCATCGAATATGATACAACTCGGCTATCACGTAAATTAAAGCACTTAATTATGTGATATATGATTCTTCAAAATTAAGACTCAATGATAGGTTATATGTATTGGGAAACCTGTGGAGTAGATCTCAGAATAAAAATATTGTTGGAAATCAAATCCAGACTTGAAAACTGCTTGAAGCATACAATGCTCCGTCTACACGACCAAAGATGTTCCACACCATGCCAATGTAACACAATAAAATAAATCTAACAACTCTTTTAATAATTTTAGTGGCACAAGCTTGAAGTGGTTATACGTTGTTACCTACAATTAGAACATGAATTCTAATTAAAAACAGTAATTTACCTGAAGTTGCTTCATAATTGAGCTCCTGTTTCATGAGTTGCTTAGCACGTTTTTTTGCATACCTGTATATATCTATAAAATAAGCATTCATTTAATTCATAATTCGCGCTATTTCTTTTGTAAATTAATTAAATTAATGAAGTAGTAGTTTACAAATACGAAACCTATCATCTTGAATAATTTTTTGATCGCTAGCGAATTCAGGATTTTAATAATAAATTTTATAAATCCAAAATATACCCTTTAATAAATGTGATCAAACAAGGACTACTTCTTCTATTCGCTTAATAGCTCAGCCAGCATGAAAAGGGTACTACTCAAGTCAATAATAGAAATACAACATTCTCCGTGCATGGGCGGAATAAGAATACTAACCCCTGCGATCGGGGTCTGCCTGTCGTAAAAGGCAACAAAACATCCCACCCTAGCTACGTGGTAGGGCCCCAAACCCGTCTGAATGGTAACCACCCTTGGTCTATAAGTGTGGCGCCATAATAGCCATGTGTTGTGTTCCGGCATTGGTGCCCCAAATTTCTGTAACCCTATAGGACAGCAGCGTTTTCGCGGTGCCTCTAGCGTCGCAAACATCCGAAGGCGACGGTAACTGCTTACTGTTGAATTTAGCAGTTACCGTCGCCTATAGGTGTTTACAATGCCAGTGGCATCGCAAACACGCTGCTGTCCCATAAGAGCACAGGAACTTGGGTCACTAATGCCGGACCACAACACATGGCTATTATGGCGGCATACTTAAGACCAAAGGTGGTCGCCACCCAGACGGGCTTGAAGCCCTACCACGTAGCTAGGGTGGGTTGTTTTGTCGCCTTTTACGACAGGCCGACTCCAGCCGCAGAGTTTAGTAATCTTTCTCCGCCCCTGCACGTGCATCGATGCATAGGGTAGAGATTAAGCCACGTGAGATAAAACGCTTGTAACTTACAACTCAACAATTTTTATTTATTTACAACATTATGTAAGGTCTTATTAAATTTTTATTATTATCATCACCTATTAGGTGTATAAATATTATACTAATAAGAACAAAGCTCAATAACAACAAGATTTACAACACTCGAATATTAATATTAGATTTTAAAATTGGAATTTAATAAAATTTATACAATTAGAGCAGATATATGGGAAAGCAGGAATGAAATCATATTTAAATGTCTTATAGTTAAAATCATTGCTAAACATACCGCTGCCAAATTTCATTTCACCGCTGAATATAGCCCAGTCATCTGAGTACTTCTTTTTATGTTTGACATGCCGTTTTATAATTATCCTCGAATCCTCGCTAGGATATTTGAATAAGACGGTGTTTTCATCAGAAAAACGCAATTTTATCCAAGAATGCGGTATACATACAAATTTTCTACTCTCCGCATCTTTCACTTCTACTACATAATATTCATATTTAATTAATTCATTTGTATTATCATCCTAAAACATATGAAACCATTTTTTAAATCATTATTATATTCTTATGCTATCACTTGTGCACGTATATTTCTTTCAAATAGATTACTTCTTCAGCTTTTCTATAAACATAATTAGAAGTGTTTTCGTGGTATTCTATTTAGTGTTTTCTTTCGGGTTTAAGGTACGGAATGTACATAAATAAATATAAAAATTTAATAATACTGTGACAATTGACGTGCGCCATCTATTCCGAAATTGGTTTGTGTTATGGGTACAACTGATATACTATTTTAAACGGCCTCCTTGCTAGTCGGAATTCCTCCTCCTCCTTGCTAGTCGGCCTCCTTGCTTGCGAATCTCCTCATTTCTGATACGATCTCGCAGGGAAACTCCGAGCATAGCTCTCTCCATTGCCCTCTGAGCGACACAAGGTTATAATGGTGGAAAATTTAGAGACCAGGCACGGTTGCCATCCAGACGGGCTTGGGGCTCCTATCACCTAAAGTTATTTTGTCGCCTTTTACGGCACGACGCCAGCGGCCTCAGGGGTCAGTATTCTTATTCCGCCTTATATTATGTGTTGACCCCTATTAATTCAATTAAAAAAATATGTAAAAAACCCCCTCAAAAAACTATTCCAAAATAAATTAATATGTACTAAAAAGTAAAAAATTATTGCGTATTCTTCTATAAGTAACTTAATAATCAACTTACTTTTTCTACTCACCAATATGTAGGTACGATCTATGTTTACCACGCAAGGTAAATAGGTACCTGCCCACTTCAAATCTAACTCAACACATATCTATGAATAACAAACAATGGTCTTTCCTTATAGACCTATGCAAGGCTGAAAATATTTTGAACATACTGTCAATTTGACGACTTCCATGGCGTAGCGGTTAACACACTTCGGTACGCTTGCGGAGGTCACGGGTTCGATTCCCTTCCCGCGTCTGGCTGCTTATGTATAACATATTTATGTAGTTTATCCGTTGTCTAGTATCCATATTAACACAATTTCTATACTACTTACTTTGGGACTAGATGGCGCTGCGTGATTTGTGTCAGTATATAAAAAAAATTATTACAAGAAAGGCATTGCCGTAAAACAATATAACAGTAGTTATTAAACACATTATACGAATTATAAGCACATGTTTTCGAAAATCCGTAAAAACAACTGTAAATCTTACATAACTTACCAAATCTGCTATTTTGGACATTGTTAAATGATATTCCTTAACATCGGGCTCGTGTTATCATTAAAACCCAATTAATTCGCTGTAAACAAAAAGGTCAGTGACATTGTTATCGCTATAAAATGACACAAAAATAAACTTTGTTCAATGCCAATCACGAAGTATGCGATTCGCTTAAAGAACCTTGAAAATATTGTGCATACTAAAAATAAACAATAAAACTAAACAACTATAGGAAGTTTCCATAATATTATACACATCCATTTGGGTATGAAAAAAGTTTCAGCGCGCTGGGTGCCCAGAATGCTTTCTGTCGCGCAGAGTCAAACGAGACTGAAAATTTCACAAAGCTGTTTGGGTTTTTTACAAGATGTTGACCGTTTTTTGATTCGATTCATAACTATGGATGAAACATGGCTTTACCACTATGATCCGGAAACGAAAAAACAGTCCATGACTTGGAATAGACCGTCATTTCCAACTCCGAAGAAATTTAAGGCGATTCCATCCGCCGGTAAGATCACGGGCTGGTTTTTCTGGGACAGCTAAGGAGTGTTAATGATCGAATACCATAATCATGGATTATGTTGTAGTTGCGTGAGGAAATACGCAAGCAACGGCGTGTTAAACTCGTTAAAGTTTCGCTAAATTTCACCAAGATAACGCCCCGTGCCCAAGTCTAGAGTTGGGATGACAGCCATTCAAGAAGCTGGCTGCGAATTGATGGAACATCCTCCATATTCACTGGACCTAGTTCCTAGTGATTTCTACTTATTTCCGCGGTTAAAGGAACATCTCAGGGGCCATAAATTTGAAGATGACATAGTAGTTGCCACGGTACACAATTTTTAAGGGATCAGGAAGAAAAAATCTTTTAAAAAGGGAATTTTAGTTTTAGAAAAAAGATATCAAAGTGTATAAACCTGAAAGGTAACTACTATAAAATAACATTTATTAAAAGATGATTGCGTCATACTCATTATCACTATTTATTGAAGACCCCTAGTACTCATGTATAGCAAACATCCTTATACTACTTCTTTGTATAAAATAACACATAATAGTAAACAGACTTTTAAGTTGGTCTCCAATTATAATACCACCGAGTTACCACTACAAATACTTTTTTTTGTCTTTTTTTGGCATGTCGCGACTTGCGAACTTGCCAGTGTCAAACTACAAATACTTACTCCTCCGTGCAGACGCCGAATAAAAACACCTTAGAGTATAAATATTGCTTATGTATACTCTAAGAAGAATACTAATCTATGCGGCCTGTCATAAAAGTCGACAAAACAACCCTAGCTACTTGGTAGGGCCCCCAGTCCGTCTGTATGGCAACCACCCGTCTGTAAGTATGCCTCCATAATAACCATGTGTTGTGTTCCGGTATTAGTGACCCAGGTACACCTGTGGGACAGTAGCGAGTTCGCGCTGTCCCTAGCGTCGCAAACATCTATAGGCGACGGTAACTGCTTTCTATCAAGTGGGCCGACAGCCTGTCTGCTGATCGTCAACAATAAAAAATATTTACAAATTATTTTAAATATTCCTGACTAGGTTGTCTGGAACAGATCGCGTTTTAGTGATAAGACGGTTGTTTGCTATGTTGTAATATTATTATTTCTTATAGAATATATTCTAATATATTTCTTCTAAAATATCTATTATCTGTAAAATTGTGCAGTGGACACCAAAAATTTTCAATCTAACACTAAACAAACCACAAGACATATTGCACAGGATAATCACATGTTGCATAATATACAAAACATCAAAATGATGCGCAAAATTATTTTTGTCATTGATGCTGTACTATATATGTTAATATATTGAAAACAACAAAGTTATTGCACTGTTTCAATGCCAAGGTCACTAATTAAACAGCGATCTATTAATCTAGTCATAAAGTAATTTAAATATAATCTACTTACAGTATTAAATTTGTCACTAAAACTTCACCAAATCATAGATATATAAACGCAATGTAATTCGTAACATTTATCTATTTCGCGTCTAACCTTTATATGTAAAAACGAATTCGATGCAAACATACTGTATCGAGACACAGATAATCGTTGAATGATTCACATAATTCACAATTATATTCAATCCTCCAATGTTTCCATGTAATTGAAAACGATTTTCCCAAAATTCTTACCCATACTAATCGAACTTCTATTCCATAAGTTAGGTCAATTAAAACAAATAAGAATGAATTATTTAAGAATATGTAATATACGAATTAATTGAAAATATATTAGAAAGATTTAAATAAAGTTCTATTATAAAATAATTCGCAATGTTTTCCTTAATTTTGGTACTGGTCACATCACGCCCAGACGTCTATTCATATACACATAAAACAGCTATAGACTAAAACAACGTATTATCATACGCGACCTGCTTAACATTTACGGAGTGTCGAATATTTTACTGATTATTTGTCTCACTGTCCGATTATTATCAACGCGCAACTCTTGGGTTACCAGGAGGATTCCCGGCTACTAAAGAAAAGATCGCATGATTTTCGGCAAGGGTGACCTGCTATGGATTTCCTGGTTTATTCTAATCCACTTGAGCTGAAGCCGTTGAGAGCAAAAGAGAAGTACTGGCTGTTAGCCATATTGCTAAGGCATCTGATCCAAAAGACCCAAGAGACCTTGCACTTAGCTATCTAGCTTTCCTACAGGGCGTATCATTAAAAATTTTGTTGATCCTTAGTGCTCCAGTATAATAAAGTCTTTATTACATGCTGATGTGTGACGCCATGCCTTTTTTGAAAGATGTGTTCTTCGAGGCCAGCAGCACGTTGCCAATACTTCTGATATCCCTATAGACGATGGTGACTACCTGCTATCGAGTGGCTGCTATTATTTCAGACTAAACCCACATGGCAACAAATAATTTATATTCATATATGAGAAGCTGTGTTGATGACTGTCTCGGGAAATAGTAGCAGTGGTTTACAGTTGCCTTCTGCCCCATGCATTTTTGGGATTATTTGGATTCCAAGGCCGCTGCTTCCCCTTCCGATAGGTTGCCCAGTCAGGGATATGGTTATACCGCCATTGTTCAGTCATCAGAGCCTCATCCGTTGTTTAGCAGGGATCACCACAGTAGTAGTCACTGCCGCTTATAGCAATTGTAGATGAGGTTGACAATTTACCGAGGTATCAAGGTAACACTGCTGTCCCATAAGGGTACAGGAACTTGAGTCACCAATGCCGAAACAGAGCACAAAGTTATGATGACGGCATACTTAAGACCAAAGATGATCGTCTTTCAGACGGGCTGGGGACGAAGCTAGGGTGGGTTGTTTTGTCGCCTTTTACGACAGGCCGACCCTGACCACAGAGGTCAGTATTCTTTCTCTGCCCCTGCACGGATATAAAATGGCCTATCGTAAAAGGCGACAAAAGAACCCTAGCTATGTGGTAAGACCCCAAGCTCGTCTAAAAGTCGTAAAGGTTTAAATGATCTCGCGAACATTAAAAGAACCGGTTAGATTTAGCTTGTTTATGGGTACGACTGGAGCAGCCAGCCAACCAATAATAAGATAAAAACTTAAACTACCCATAACAGCCTACAAGTATGCTGCCATAATAACCTTGTGTTGTATTCCGGCATTAATGACCCAGGTTCCTGTAACCCTATGGGACAGCAGCGTGTTCGCGCTTAAGGGCACCTCTAGCGTTGCAGGCATCCATATGCGACGGTAACTGATTACTATTAAGTGGGCCACCTGCCTGTCTGCTGTTCAGCAATAAAAAAATTACAACGAGTGCATTTTATAAGACAGAAGATAAAAAATCTTTTTTGATAATAATAATTTAAGGTTTTATGTAATATCTTATATTTTTTCCTTTTCTATTTTTATTGCTAAGGAACAGCTCACTAAATAGAGACGCTTCCGTTGTTTATAACGCTGTCATCCGTAAGGAACTATTGTAGATTCTGGGTCACTTATGCCGGAACACAACACAAGGTTATTGTGGCGGCATGTTTAGAGACCGATGGTGGTTGTCATTCAGACGGGCTTGCAGCCCTACCTAGATTTACGACAGGCCGCCCCGGCCGCTGTAATCACTGTACTTACTCCGCCCTTTTACTACAAAAGAAAATTTATAAGTAGGTATTTGAATTATCTAGTACTCGCTATTATGGACAATATATATATATATATATATATATATATATATATATATATATATATATATATATTGCGTTCAAACTCTGCTAATTACTTTTGGGCTTGATGGCGTTCGTATTGTGTGAATTTCTGGGTATATTTGAAATTTATAACGAAGTTAATAACGAATTTGAATCAGCTTCTATTACGGAGCTTAAGTTGGTGAAAGCCATGAAACGCTTTATTGTATAACCCTATGAAGCTTTTAAATCAGACTATATAATCATGGGAAATGAATCTATGCGCAAAAAGTATAATTATTACGAAGTAAAAGTAGGCCATGTTAGTAACTTGAACATTGTTTTGTGATCACAAAAAGCAAATGCAATGAATAAATGTTATGTCGAACGGATATTGTCATGAAAGTTATAATTAAAGCGGTGTATTGAATATGAGAGATATGCAGCGTAAATGATTAAAGTTATGTAATAAATATAACTCTCCGAGTAGGGATGGATGGATGCAGGGCCACAAAGGGGAAAGATGAAAGATTATTGCATGCAGCAGATATGTGAATGTTGAGATGGATGAATGGAGTTACAAAAATGGATATAAGAAATGAGTATGTTAAGGGAAGTTTGAATATAGCGCCAGTGATTGAGAAGCTGAAAAGTAATAGGTTAGCCTGGTATGGCCATATAATGCGAAGAGAGGAGCGTCATGTAATGAGGAGGAGGAGAATATATCTGGCAATAATAAGCCACCTTGCGATTGGATAGCCAACCGTTAGCTGCAGTTCGGACATAAATTATTACAGCTATTACTTCGAGTAATTCAATTAATATGCAAATTTAATTAATTACCTCAGTCTAAGACTCAGATAGATCCAATCATCGATCATGTTTTATTGCTGGTGTCAGTAATTAACTGGATGCAATGGGTTCATTAGATATAAGATCCTCATATATCATTTACAGATTTAAGTGCGGAAAAAATATTTATATGATAATGATTTACGATCGAATAAAGTCCTTTTTGAGAAAATCAACAATGTTAATATAATTTGTAATATTAATACGAAATGTCAAAACGCTTGATAGAGGTCTCACGGGATCGAAAATTTGGTTTGTATTTAGGGCAACAAGTGTTGCCATCCAACGCGGTAAGGGAAAAATTTAGAGGGAGGGGGGCGGTCTTGTAAGTAACATTGTTTTTTTAACCCTTCAGAATTGTAGCGTAGAGAGATTTTCTCACGCATTTTTAAAACGCTAAAATAATATAGTAGAATGCATGAAAAGAATTATTTATTTATTTATAGTTTTCTTGTGTTTTTATTTGCTTTTTTTTTACTTCTTTATGTAATATAAGCAGTGTAGTTTTGAAATTAATTTATAAACATATTATACAAATACGAAATATCAATTGAAAATATAAATATAGCTAAATTTGTTTCTTCTCTTGTCATCGTTTTTTGTTGAACGATGGTAAATCTTTGACTTTCAATCAGTATTCCTTCTACTTTTGTGTAAGTTAGTGAATATGAGTCTCATCAATTGAGATGTTTCTTATTTCGGCATTCTTGATTAGACAAACGTTTGTTACTCATATAATGAGTGGAAAAGTTGATTGGTGGATGTTTAAAATGTATTCGCGAGGAATATTTGTTGGTTAGTTAAGAACAAAATATATGTTAGACAGTAGTACAAATAAAAATGGCAACATAAAAAAAGAATATAAAAGATTGTGTTGATTGCCGCTCGTGTTCTGTCTAATATTTTCTATCAGGTGTTTTACCTTTCTGATGAAAAAAAAATTTGCCCTATAGGAGGAATAAAAAAGACAAATGCGCCTTATCCAGTCCTCTTATAGGGTAAAAATTAATCGAGTTTTTTGCTCCTATGCTTCTGAGTAACTCTTTCTTTTCGTAACCGAGAAGGAACCAAAAAAAAGCTGAAATTGTCTAAGTTATCTTTTCATGTCTGTCGACCGACTGTCTGACACACCATATCTCTAGCCGAGACCACACGGCTAACCTCCTCGTATTCCTTCCATACATATAAAATTATTACATATTCCCTCTAAACTTATACTTTAAGTCAAACAACTCAAATAATTCTTGGGATATATCAGCATAAATCAGAAATTCCAGTAAATTAAATAATATTGGAATTCTCAGTGATGCATTATCCCATTCATTTGCTAATGAAGAAATATTTCACAGATCCTACTCTGCGATTTTAAAATCGTGCCGGCGAATGTTAGGGGACGAATTCAGTTGAAGAATAATTTTATGATTAATTTTTATATTTTCATAACATATAATTTTCAAATGTAAAAATTCAAATCTTTTTGAATCAAATTTTTATAAATAATTAAAGAAGTTTTCATTGTATTTTTCGAGTTTTCGATTATTGTTTGTATTATAATTTTCGTATTCTACAAGTATATTAGATTAAATATATGTACACGACAAGCACTTGAAATTAAATAATAATTAAATTTTAAATAAAATGATTTGAATTAATAAACTCCTCCATATACCTTCTACATGTTTAAATTTAAAAATGTCACATGATTTTTAAAATATACATTTTCACAAAAATACAAGAAATCATTATTGAAAGCTAGGAACGCATTATTTATTTTCAGTCGGTATGCGACAGATGAAACAAATGAGCTGCCTTTCTGTCCAGCAAGCCAGTAGTCTAGCAGACCAGGCATTAGACGACACGAGAAAAGCGGGGACTTTTATTAGTCTCACGGAATCGGTAATGAGTTTTTTCTTTAAAAAATGAGCAATAATTATATTAATTTACCATGTAACCAAATACGTCCCATCGTTACGACAAAAATAACTACAACGACATATAAAATAATAAATTTTCAGTTCGTGATTGCGGTAGGTCATATCTTGAATAACGGGAAACATTCCCACAACAAACAATTTGTAATATTGATACTTTGAGTACCGTAACAAATTGTTTAAGCTATAAGTCGTCTCAATACTATAAATGTGGAGGTTAACCTTAATAATAAACTAAATATATATACCGTTTACGCAGGGACGGAGTAAGCATACTATTCCCTGCGACTGGTGTCGGTCTGTCGTAAAAGGCGGCAAAACAACCCTAAGTGATGGCCCCAAGCAGTCTGGCTGGTAACCCTTGGTCTATAAGTATGCCACCATAACAACCTTGTGTTGTGTTCCGGCATTAGTGATCCAGGTATCCTTATGGTACAGCAGCGTGTTCGCGGTGCGTCTAGCGTCGCAAACGTCTATAGGCGACGGTAACTGCTTACTATTAAGTAGGTCGTCAGCCTGTCTTCCAATCCTCACCAGCTGGGGGGTTTCTTATCGCATCTTCCCCTTGAAACAGTCAAACGCGATTTGAAGCGGTGGTAATTTTAGTTGCAAATAATAGTTGGAAAATTAATATTTGACTTTAAAAAAATGTTCGTCGAATCGAGGGTTTGATTGTTTTTACTTATTACAAAAGTATATCAGTTGTGTTATTAATTATTACGCCTGCGCTGTGTTGTCTACTTTGTGGATAGATGGCGCTGTGTGAATTGTAGTATCGGTTGTGTCTCCAGTGATCAGAATCCGAAGTTAGATATAAATTAACTAATACCTAAGGCCGTATACAGAAAGAAAGCTGGAAGCCCACCAGCGCTTACCGGCGCCGGTCCACGCAGGTAACCGGCGCTGGCATTTATATGAACAAGCGCCGAACGTCGCCGACAAATTCCGACACGCGCCAGTCATCGCTGGCACCGTCCGCCACTTAAAATTAAACAACTACAACGAACATATATACATATACTAGCTGACCCGGCAAACGTTGTTCTGCCATATAAATAATAAAATGTCAAAAAATTAAAAAAAAATTTTTGGGGGTGGGTCACCCCTAACATTTAGGGGGATGAAAAATAGATGTTGGCCGATTCTCATAGATACCGGATAAGCACGAAAAATCACTAACTCAATTTAGTTATCTGCCTACTGCCTACCCCCTAAGAACGATGGCGTGATTATTTATAGCCTATGACCATTTCTAGGTTATCATCTATCACCATACCAAATTTCATCAAAATCCGTTCAGCCGTTTAGGCGTGAAAGAGGAACAGACAGACAGACAGACAGAGTTACTTTCGCATTTATAATATTAGTATGGATTATATTATATTTTGACATTTTGCTCGCTCTGCTTCAATCTGCTTGCTTTACGTAGAATAGACCGGCGCCTATAAGCGCTGGTAGATCGGCGCCGATTACCAGTTTTCTTTCAGTATACGGCCTAACTCCTAAAACAGTCTCATTATGACCCCTTACACGCAAAAGATAGATGATAATTTAAATAAATAACATGCATTTTGTTATCGCCTATGGGCAATGGCTAGCCTTGAACTTGTTTTGTTGCGAAGAATTCAAGATATATATAATACACATATTTCACTTATCTTAAAGGGGCATGCCCATTTTTGGCCAGGAAGCGCCCAACAATATGGTTTAAAAAAAAAAACATCATGTTTTATGATAATTAATCGCAGTGTTCATTTATCCAAAAAAGATTGCAACATATTATGTGCAAAAAAAGTATTGAATGATAAAAATGAAAGGACATCCGTAATTCATTGTTTTGTGGATAAAATATGCACCAAGCAGTGTTGCCAATTATGTACTAGTTTCGTCAAAATTATAATCGATACTGTTTATGTTGTTCGATTTATAAGATGTGATTAATATAATTAATTCCAACAATATTCGTTGTTTATCCGATACTTATTATGATTTTATGATAGTTGAACAAGTAATTTATTTATCGCTAGGTGATTAACCATGACTTCTAATATAAAAAATCATAATAAATAAAGCTACTGCATAATTTAACTGTTTTTCTTATCTTTAATTAAAAATTCATAGAAAAAGAAATGAAAAATTAAAATAATCATCTTTAGATAATAATCTTTGAAGCGCTTTAATTAATTCGCTCTTTAATAAATTAATGATGAACGAACTTAAATCGATATTGATCTATCAATTTTATGTTTATTAAGCGGCAACATCGAATCTGATATAATGACAGCTAGGCGGCTGACGACTGTCAAGTCGATACTGTTTGCATTTGCATTACTTTGTTTGTTTTCTTGTAGATTTCTTATCTAAGCAACGAATAACCATTCTAAATGGACTCTATATTTCATATATATTTTAATTAATGCTAATGATTCTGCTAGAAGTGCAATTAAAAAGTATTGTTGCAATTGTATTGTTGGCCGACGAACGGTAGGATGATGTGTCCATGTAATGACAGTAATATGTTATTTGGGTTGGGCACGGTATCAGATAAATATTTTCCCGCATGCTCAATTCCTGGATGATGTACTGATCATATATGATACAAATGATGTATAAGATCATAAAATGCCTATTAGATCTTATCAAAACTTAATAATGTATATGTTGTATTTAAGCAAAATGATTGTTAAAATACTGATTTGTGACAATTAAATCCATTTTATAACTTAACAATCCGGACTTTTTGTAAATCAATTCCTTTACTATTTTACTCTATAAATTACATATTATCATTTCCATATGCGTTTATGTATGGGCACCTAGGGCCGAAGTGTCTATTGTCGGTGGGCATTCCCCTTTGTAGAACGTTACATATTCATTCTAAGCCTGACATCATAATATCGTTAAATAAATAAATATACTGTGACATTTCAGACAGCGCCATCTACTCCCAAAGTAAGTAATAAACACTTGTGTTATGGGTACTAGATAACTAATAAACTACACATACAGGGTGACTTTTACAAACCCGTCCAAATTTATTAACGCACTAAACATCATTTAAGGAACCCATTCTTGCAAAAAAAAATTGTATGTCAAATTTTCACCATAAAATATTTCATATATGATCATTCAATCGTACAGAACGTGCTATGGTGCAACCTTCGTACGTTAACCTGTTATTACCTGTCTCTGTTTCTCCCGCGTAAATGAGTAGTGCGTATTCGCTCGCCCGGTGCAATGCTGCCGTCCTCGGCCTTTTACTAGGTCAGATGGAGAGGTCATTTACACTCTAGCGCCGTATTATGTAAATTGCGAGTTCTTTAAATGACTTTGTGATGCTGATTATTCAACATTTTTGTACTATGTGATACAAAACTAAAATACATGTTTCTCATAACTTTTACTAAAGTTTCTTCGGTGTGAATTTGGACGGGTTTGTCAAAGTCGCCCTGTATAATTTCCTTTTGTAAATAAATACATATTGTACACATACCCAGACCCGAGACGAGAATCAAATCCGTGAAATCCGCTAGCGTAGCGAAGTGCTTTAGCCGCCACGGCACGGTCGTCAAAACCTTGTTGCTACCCAAACTTTCGCATTGGTGCCTGGATTCCGCTTTCCGGCTTTTTCTTCTCTACTTCGCACGGTCTTTACCACACGTGACAATACCATCGGAGGTGACTCTTGGAGTTTATCAGCGGCTGTCACGCATGCGGAAGTTCCTAACGCTGTCATTTGACGTCACTCCGCACATTAATGTCCTTGACACGCAGTTTTGTGTCGCTCCAGGACAAGGCCACGCTTCACAGCCACATAAAAGGACAGGCCTAATAATGGTATTTTTATTGCTGAGCAAGAGCCGACAGACTGACGGCTCACTTAATAGGAAACAGTTACCGTCGCCTATGAATGTTTGCAACGCTAGAGGCACCGCCAACACGCTGCTGTCTGCATAGGGATACTGGAACCTCTGTCTCTAATACCGAAACACAATACAAAGTTAGGTAAGTGACCAGGTTCCAGTACCCTAACGTGAACAGTAACATGTACCCCTGGCGTTGTAAACACCCATTGGCGACAGTAATTGCTAACTATTAAGTGACCAGTGTATCTGCTGTCTCACAGCAATATTTTTTTTTTATATTTTATTCAAAGAAGGAGTGGCAGCCTTGCAGGGGCGGAGAAAGAATACTGACTTCTGCGGCCGGGGTCGGCCTCTCGTAAAAGGCGACAAAACAACCCATCCTGGCTATGTGGTAGGGCGCCAAGCCCGTTTGGATGTCGACCACCTTTGGTCTTGTATGCCGCCATAATAACCTTGTGTTGTGTTTCGGCATTAGTAACCTAAGTTCCTGTATACCTATGGACAGCAGCGTGTTTGCGATGCCTCTAGCGTCGCAAATATCCACAGGCGACGGCAACTGCTAAATTCTAAGTGGGTTGATACTCGGTCTGCTGTCCTACAGCAATAAAAAGAAAATGTTTTTGTCATCAAATATTAATATTCTAGAATGTGACAGCACGTTTTTACTCAAGCATGTTAAAGAAATGGGAAAAAGATTAAATATTAGTAATAATTCTACTCCAATCTGGAAGATTGAGAATTGTGTATCAATTGTAATGGATCATTTCAGAATTAAAATCAGGCCGATAGTCACTTTTTCTTTTATAGAAAAATTACGTGACGACTTTCCCACGTCCAGAGCAAGGTCAAAAGTACTTTGAGTGCGATCGTGGAAAGCACGACCTCCATTTTGTATTGTTCTCTTCAAAATCTCGTAAAAAATTAATCATTTCAAATCGATTTAATTTGGCAGTCTTAAATATAAATTCGATAATATTTGCCCGTTATTGTCTTTCTAGTCGATCTATAATCCCAACCGACAGTTTCGCTTCTTGACCACCAATCAACAAATAGTATATGCTGAGAAAATTCACACACCGCCATCTAGTTCCAAAGAAAGTAGCAGAGCGTTTGTATTATGGGTATTATTTATCTCTTCTCGGTCGAATTCTTCATGGTCGTGTTCTTGAAAATCAATCGTGGCCTGTCTCGTAAGATGATTCCACCTCGTCTAGTTCTCAGCTTCTTTAATGTGTCCATGAGGGCGTTTACTTGGTCAACCAGCGGCTAGGTGATCAGCCGAGGGGTCGTTTTCCTTCCACCTTTCCGTCACCATCATCTTATCTAAGTTATCCGGCTGTTGTCGAGTAATGTTACCAAAGTACCCAAGAATCTTCCGATAAGAGATTATTGAGAGTCTAACGTTAATGCAAAGCTGATCTAGAATATTTTAAATTTATAATTTTCAATCATAAATTAGAAAAAATGTATTAAGACGCGAAAATTTTATATTGTATACAATATAAAATTTATAACATATACCTAGTCAGGTCATAAATTCTGTCACATGTTTAATGTAAAATAATTGTAACAAGTTTATTCATTATGTAACCATTCATATACCAAAATGAACTTAACAAAACATAGATTCTTATGACATTAAAGTTTATTCAAAATGACCTCCGTGATTTTGAATACAGGCCTTCAATCTGCGCGGCCAGTCGTCTATCGCAGCACGAACGAGGTCCATGTCAATATCGGCGGCTGCCTTAATCAAGGATGTCTTGAGTGACTCCAAATTGGGATGAGGCTTTGAGCACGCCTTTTCCTCCAAGTGTTGCCATATCTTGTAATCTAACGGATTCAAATCTGGACTGGAGGAGGGCCAGTCTTCGTGCCGGATGAAGTCGATTTCACGCGCCGCCAGCCAGTCTTGTGTGCTCTTCGCTCTATGAGCTGGCGCCGAATCTTGTTGGAATACCCAGTGCCTGTTATTGAACATGGTATGAGAAACAGGTTCCACAAGGTTCGTCAGGACTGTACTTTGATACACAACAGCATTCGTTTTTACACCTTTCTCACAAAAATGTACCTCTGTTAAGCCCCAATAAGAAACTCCCAACCATACCATGAGCGAGGATGGAAAATGACCTCGTTGGACACGCGGAATACGGTTGCTCGCTTCTTCACTACTGTGTGCGTACACCTTATCATTTTGTTTGTTGTAGCTCTCTTCTACGGTAAACATTTTTTCATCCGAAAAAAGAATTTCCCGATATTTTTTTCTCGCGTACCGCTTCAACAAAGCGCGGCATCTCTTCAGTCTCAGGTCCATTAGACGAGCATTCAAACGATGTCCTGTTTTTCTTCGATATGCCCGAAGCCCTAAGTCTTCATTTAACACCCTTTTCACCGTGGTTCTGCTTAACCCCATCTGAAGGGCCAACAGTTTCTGCTTACGTTTGGGATTTCTTTGAATTCGTGCCTTCACAGCTTTTATCACTGCTGGAGTCCTAACAGACCGAGGGCGACCACTTCTTGACCTGTCATCTACACTAGAGTCTTCATTGTATCGTTTGATGGTACGATAAACGAATCTTTTGGTTATATTCAAATTTTTCAGTATGTTAAAAATTTGAATTGGCGCGTAACTGTAACGATGCAACGCAATAACTGCAATACGGTCTTCTTTAAGCGTCCACTCCATATTTAAAAATGAGTAAAATTCTAAAAGTATACCTTTTTTATTTTCATGAACAATTCGAAATTCGAATTCAATAAACTTTTTTGTGGCCAGCATTCTAAAAGAAAAGTTTTTACTGTGTGACAATACTTATGACCTGACTATGTATACTATGTATATACTATGTATACATAGTCAGGTCATAAGTATTGTCACACAGTAAAAACTTTTCTTTTAGAATGCTGGCCACAAAAAAGTTTATTGAATTCGAATTTCGAATTGTTCATGAAAATAAAAAAGGTATACTTTTAGAATTTTACTCATTTTTAAATATGGAGTGGACGCTTAAAGAAGACCGTGTTGCAGTTATTGCGTTGCATCGTTGCGGTTACGCGCCAATTCAAATTTTTAACATACTGAAAAATTTGAATACAACCAAAAGATTCGTTTATCGTACCATCAAACGATACAATGAAGACTCTAGTGTAGATGACAGGTCAAGAAGTGGTCGCCCTCGGTCTGTTAGGACTCCAGCAGTGATAAAAGCTGTAAAGGCACGAATTCAAAGAAATCCCAAACGTAAGCAGAAACTGTTGGCCCTTCAGATGGGGTTAAGCAGAACCACGGTGAAAAGGGTGTTAAATGAAGACTTAGGGCTTCGGGCATATCGAAGAAAAACAGGACATCGTTTGAATGCTCGTCTAATGGACCTGAGACTGAAGAGATGCCGCGCTTTGTTGAAGAGGTACGCGGGAAAAAAATATCGGGAAATTCTTTTTTCGGATGAAAAAATGTTTACCGTAGAAGAGAGCTACAACAAACAAAATGATAAGGTGTACACACACAGTAGTGAAGAAGCAAGCAACCGTATTCCGCGTGTCCAACGAGGTCATTTTCCATCCTCGCTCATGGTATGGTTGGGAGTTTCTTATTGGGGCTTAACAGAGGTACATTTTTGTGAGAAAGGTGTAAAAACGAATGCTGTTGTGTATCAAAATACAGTCCTGACGAACCTTGTGGAACCTGTTTCTCATACCATGTTCAATAACAGGTACTGGGTATTCCAACAAGATTCGGCGCCAGCTCATAGAGCGAAGAGCACACAAGACTGGCTGGCGGCGCGTGAAATCGACTTCATCCGGCACGAAGACTGGCCCTCCTCCAGTCCAGATTTGAATCCGTTAGATTACAAGATATGGCAACACTTGGAGGAAAAGGCGTGCTCAAAGCCTCATCCCAATTTGGAGTCACTCAAGACATCCTTGATTAAGGCAGCCGCCGATATTGACATGGACCTCGTTCGTGCTGCGATAGACGACTGGCCGCGCAGATTGAAGGCCTGTATTCAAAATCACGGAGGTCATTTTGAATAAAGTTTAATGTCATAAGAATCTATGTTTTGTTAAGTTCATTTTGGTATATGAATGGTTACATAATGAATAAACTTGTTACAATTATTTTACATTAAACATGTGACAGAATTTATGACCTGACTAGGTAGTATAATATATTGTATTTTACAAACTTATATTATCACTCCACAAACAAGACATGCCTCAAATTATAATAAGCACAAATTAAAAACACGTATTTCTGCAAGTAAATATGATTTGGTTTTGTAAATAATGTATCGTTCATAAACTATATAAATATATACATATGTGTACACACACATATATATTTATATGTTCGCGATAATTATCAAGTCTTGTGAACTTTTGCCAGATACATAAAATTCCATAGTGTCTAAGATCTCAAAATATAGATAATAATTATTTATGATTTTCTTAAGTACATTCAGACTTAACATATTAATTATTATGTACATAATATGAAATATATACTAGTACAATGAACCTAAAACTAAAAACCTTAAAAAATATAATAAAATAACTATAATATATTATTAAAAGGAGTCCCTTTAGGCAAGGTTCCGAAGACACTGGCAGCGTTCCCCCTTTGAATAGCTAGACTAATTCTTTGTCCGAGGTAGCTGCCAGCTCTTCGGTCTACTGTGATGTCGACTAACCTCTTTGCTATTTCCTTAAAAAGCCTTATAGCGCTAGGACCCCACGGACCAAGGGTCTCGACACCGAATGGGACAAATTCATATTCGGAGCCTAGACCTCTGTATTTGCATGCTTCAGCTTTTTCAGCCGCTTCACAAGCCGCACCAACTCTGTTGTTGGTTCCATGTAGATGGGACCTACGTATATATATATATATATATATATATATATATATATATATATATATATATATATATATATATATATATATATATATATATATATATATATATATATATATAAACTTAACAAACTTTCCCGTGAGATAGTAACTGACTACTAACTTCCAACCTCCATAATGTAAAGTATGTATGTTTTTATATATTATATGTTATATTATATGTATACGTTACTTACGGATTGGTTTAAAATGTACTTTATAATTTTAGCATTAATAAATTTAATAAGATATACTGGAAACAATGATATGACATAAACTTTTAACCTGCTGTCAAGTTTATCTGTGGTTACTACTACACGTGTATAAATCTAATAGTATGTATGTACAGGTTAAACAATTCCACACAACTAACTGGTCCAGTAATTGGCTTCCATTTAAAGCGAAAAGTTAATTAGTATTAATTCCTACCAGTTTCTACTGTCAACTACTATCATAATGCCGACAAACGTTGTCTACGCCCCAGGCGAACACAGGAGTCACTTTACGGTGGTTCCAGTTATTCAAGATGGTATTTAACTTGAGCAAGTACATATTGTCAAGTATTAAGCTATTGGAGTAGATAACACCTGATATATTTTTGGTAATTTTAACCAGCCCCGCCCTGTCCTTCCCCTTGGTGACCATCCGTAGTATAATGAGATCAGATCTGCTCCCTTCTCACCTAATTTTCACGTAAATATCTAACGCTTAAATCGTTTTTGCAAACAGAAAATTTTATAAATTGATTATTTTTATATCTCTTTATTAATATAGCGCTTTAACGATGGGCGCCATATTTTAGTATAAATCGAAAAAGCGCGAAATTTATTTTAGAGGAATGACTAAGTGACGTCCCGCGTAAGGTGTAACATTTATTAAATTTGTGCAATAGGTATTTATTTGCATAACAAAAGTATATCATACTAATATTATAAATGTGAAAGTAAGTTTGTTTGTTACACTTTCACATGAAAACTACTTAACCGATCATCATGAAACTTTGTACACATATTCTTGGAGATATTAGAAAGTAACATAGGATACTTTTTATTGAAAAAGAAATATTTTTACGAAGATATCCTTTCTCATTTTTCTTCGATTTAATTTTGCCTGTTAATCGCTCAGCGAAGCGGGCGTGATCTGCTAGTATGTAATATATCAGTTGTTGGACTAAGTAAATAACGCTGTGTCCGAATATATTTATTTATTTGATACTTTGGATCATACTGACAGAAAATTGCATTTATTGTATCGAAAATGGATAATGGTATGAATGAAGAGAATATAAATCATTTCAATGTTATCTCCATGTTTTCCCGTAATCAGTGTACTAATTTTCATGATTACCAAGGAAAAGTGGATCGGATCACTCGCGGCATAATGTGATGTTGCTTGTACGCAGCGGTTCGATTCTTAAAGTAGACTTCGATTGTGGTGAAGTTCACAAGAGGTTGCGATTTAAATATAACGCTTTCTTTTATTCAAACTTTTTCATCGACCAGTTCCAGAATCCAGAACGGTTGCTGAAATATCAAAATATTAGTGATTCATACTAATATTATAAATATGAAAGTCACTGTCTATCTATTACGTTTTCACGGTTAAGCCGCTGAACCAATTTTGATGAATTTCGGTATAGAGATAGATTTGAACTAGGAAAAGTACATAGGCTACTTTAATATAATTTATATGATAGAACAACGCTTGCTGGGTCAGCTAGTAACTATATATAAGTTTATAACTTGCACCACAACCCAAAATAATTTTTCACTTAAGTTTTTGTAGGTCACATCGATGAGATTGCGACCACGATCTTGATGACATCGCAGTTTGTTATGGAAAAATGATAGACCACGTTTGAACCGTTAAAGCAGTAATTGTGC
This sequence comes from Malacosoma neustria, assembly GCA_963693495.1. Lineage (NCBI taxonomy): Eukaryota > Metazoa > Arthropoda > Insecta > Lepidoptera > Lasiocampidae > Malacosoma > Malacosoma neustria. The sequence goes on along the minus strand of OY856382.1, from coordinate 18,386,209 downwards.
GTACAGCGGGAGTTCCAAATAAATCACCAACTAGTTCTAAATTATTTTATAAAGAAACGTATAAAAGAATCCATTTTTGAGGATTCTATGATTAAATCTAGAGTAGTCTTGAGTCCACTACAGACGATTATTAGTTTACAATATCTTACAGTTGCAGAATTTTTTATATTTTGTTGTGTCCCAGATTTAGTAACCCAGTTCTTCATGCAGAGGCAAATTAGGAATATTAAACCCTATGGCCGAGGATGGTCTGTCGTAAAATGTGACTAAATAACCCTAACTTGCATCTTATTAGCGGTATTCCTAGAGTCGCAAACATCTATAGACGACGGTAACTCACTATCAAGTAGGCCGTGACTGTGTATTGATCACTATGTATTTTTCAGACAGAATATGCAAACTATTATATAATTATCAGAGATGGACCCTCGAGATATAAGAAACAAAGACAAACGGAGGTAACATCATAATCCAGCTGATGTCAATTTAGAAAATTTAGACGTACTTAATAAGCAATATAAAAAAATCAAATCCAGGAGGAATTTAATTAAAATTTACCTTACTTAGTTGCTAGAGTCCTCAATAAAATTTGATACAGGGTCACTATATGACAAGTTAGACAAATATCTGCGGATACGACGACTGTTAAGCAAAATAAGGTAAACTGGATAGAAAATATACTAATGCGCATTCGTTGTGCGTTAATCTGACCCCCGCAGTAGGGCGTAGGTTGTTATCGATTATTGTCTTCATGCTTGTGTATAATAAATTGAAACATTACTAAAATAAAATTTGTTTGTTACAGTGAATTAACGCTGCTAGAAGGCATGGCGAACAGTGGAGGATGGAGTGAGGAGACTGTCTCCAAGGTAAATTTCAATTTATCATAATATTTATAAAAACATAAAGTGAGTAGTTTGTATCGGAACCTCTTCTTCTTCTTGTCCTTATTCCAATCTCTGTGAGATCGGTATATAATGTATGTCGGCACAACATGTTCCCTCCTTCCGCTCTCCTCTATAATTTTTTTTGCTATATCATCTTTTGCACAATCCATCCATCTTTTCATTGGTCTATCTCTGCTTTTGTACCAACCACTCTCAATTCTAACATTTTACTTGTTATTTTGTATCGTAACCATTGGCAGCTATTAATTAGGCAAGATAGAATGACAGAGTCTTTTCGGGTCGTCGGTTCGATGGGTTGATTTCGGCGAAGAACGTGACGAGGTCATCACCAAGGCCTCATTCGCTCGGCGGCTGTCAGTGCATACGCACGCGCTTTTACTTCCCTGTATTTGTACGTGTTAAGTTAGATATTTAAACTCGGATCTGCCAGCAAACTAAGCAACTACACCATTTTTTTTTTTTACGGGGTGGGGAAATCCTCATGTACTACCTCCGCCTGGGGAAAGGCGGAGGGGCGTGCCGGATTCTTACCGGCTAAAACCACCACCCCGGTGTCTCCTCACACGTGCGCGCGGGGCCGCGGGAATCCAAATTCTTCCGCAGCCCCACACTAGTGCTGGCCCGGTGTGTCCGGGCCTCGTCTCCTGCACGGGGTAGTGAGGTGTTTAACTACCCCGTGCATCGCCTCAGAGGCGCGCGCCGACACCCGCGCGCGCCTCCACCTCGGGTCCATAAGCAACTACACCATAGCCAACTGGCAGCTTTCTTCGTGTTCCATGATAAGTCGGAGTTATTCCCATTCGTATCGAGACTTGAAGCTTCTAACAGATCCAACAGTGACCTACCTACATATAAAATAAAAATTACAGTTAAAAGGCATTACAGAATCCACCTGTTTTCTTGGTCGGTTGGAAGTTGTGATTTATGTCTATTTATGCACGTATTCAACGTTACACCTTTTTTAGTACTGTTCAAATATTGTACTTATTCTTAACCCAAATGGTTGGTATGTTGGATACATTTGCGGCTATATTTGAACACACGTGTTGCACTCTAATGTAATTATTGATGTGTACACAGACTACGGCTTTAGCTTTCATAAATGTGTAAAATGTAAAACGACACGGCTCAAGTTAAACAATTGGGTACATTTATGTCAAATGTCAATGTTGAAGTTTGCTTTGGTCTTTATACGTATGTACTTAGTGTGTATGTTTGGAACGAAGCCATGCGAGAAAGATTTCGCAAAGGACATGATTTTAAAATGAAATATTTTAAGATTTTGTACATTTTACGCATCTATTTCAACCCCTCTCCCATCCGTAACAGAAAAAGTAAATTGTGCCTTGTCAGATATCGTCATCATCTTCTAAAGCTTGCTACAGAGCTATGGAATAGGATGGCCTAATTTCTGTCCGCATCCGCAAGTACAAAACAAATTCGTTTAAGTCCTAAACAACTCCAATAGTTTATATTACAATGGTCTCACGCTCATGATTCCTTTCTCATAGTTGCAAAATATAATAGTAAGATTGAAATTAATAATTACTTTTTAATTAAGGTTTTATTATTCCAAATTGTCTTAACTCTTTTATATATAACTGTACAAACGTCCATAGGCGACGGTGACCACCTACCAGAGCGGGCCGTTTGCCTGTCTGCTAAACTCGAGCTATAAAAAAAAGAATAAACGAATGTTGCTCATATTAATATTTCGACACACGGTATTATCAGCGTAGCTTTCAATAGCAGTAAACATAAGAAAAAAAACCGAAGAAGAACATTTAAAAGTTTCTTACTTTTGACAAAAACTTGTATCTAATTATTTATCAAATATTTTTTCGTTCATACGGAACGAACGTAATCTAAAGGTTCGAATACCGTGGTAGCATGCACAGCTTAAGCAGATTTTCTCGCATACAGAGATCACCGGTATGGTAACCCACTAATCCACCTTGGACAAGCCTAGCAGTTATACTGTCCGTGCCATCTAGAGGGAGGCAGGGGAGTGAGACGTTATTATTATGAAAGAACAAGCCAACAAACGCGACTGTACCCACAAGCGTAGCCTGAAATGTATCGTGAATTACATTATGAAAATTACAGTAGCCGACTACATCAATCAAGAAGTAATTATGAAAACAAATTACAATCAAAATATGTTTGATAATGATCTCCCTTCTCTCTCACACAGTGAGATGAGCGTTACGTGTGAAAATTAGGCAGTTTCCGCAGAGCATACTATTATTATGATATTTGATACACATCTTATGAGATACGATACTACAAAAATATTTATTTTATTGCTATTATGTGCGTTCTAGTTGTATGACCCAAGTGATAAGAGAGTGCGTTGATATAATATTATTTTATGTGTTATATCATCGTAAAATAGCTAAAGATTTTTTCATACCGTATGTCACAACTCTTTGTTTTAAAAAAAATGATAAATCAATAAAAAATAACCACGATTAACCTCAAATCTATTAAATGAAATCTGTAAGTTCAAGTATAATCGAAAATCTGGATAATCGATTTCAAGGACAAATCAAACGATAATTAAATTTTAATAACTTTTTAATATAGAAAAGATTTTACATATGTCATATAGACAATAAGATTAAAAAAAATTACGAGTTATAAAGATAATGAATAACATAATACCTATGTAATTTAAAATAATTTTGGTTGGAAATAATATGTTATTAATCTTTGACGCAATTAACCACATCTTTTCCTTGCGGCCAAGTCCCTGGTGCGCTTGAGTTGTAATAACTGTATGGGATTCGATTCGTCCTATCAAACCATTTAAAAGCAACACCTAGAGCTTCAAAAGCTTCTGCGTGAGATGGTACTTGACATGCATTATCAGTTTCAGTCTCTTCTTCGTCTTCTTTCTCGTTACTGTTCAAATCATCAATGATTTCTTCATCAGTTAAAATTTGGAATCCAGGGTATCCCTTATCGCATTTCAGCCACTCCTTGATATTCTCTTCATCATACTATTTAATTTTTTTTATTGCTTCTGCTTTAATTTTTATTTCTTTGAAATCATCGTGAGGTTGAATTAAAGAATTAGATGGAGTATTTAATAATTTATTCCATGCTCTTTTTAATGTTTGCGGTTCCACAGAGTTTATACGCTTCTACCAGTATATAGCAACAATCTTTTAAATAGATTTTTTAAAAAAATTTCAACATCATTTCTATTTCACTGCTCTCTGCTGACAAAAAATGACGCTGTAGCTGCTTTCTGTATTTTACTTTAAAGTTTCAATGACACTGGTCCATAGGTTGCAATATTGATGTAACGTTAGGGCGCAAAAACTTTTCTGTAAACTTCCAATTTTCTCAACTTAGTGTTTCAGCGGAAAGTGCATTGGCGCATTATCTAACATTAACAACACATCGCCCCCTTTCCCGACGTCCTTTTGAGATTTCTTCACCTCAGGAATAAATGTATTTTCATACCAATTAAAAAAGTTCATCCATGCTTTTTGTTGGCTAGCGTAAGTTAAGGGGATTTTGAAATTTTTGAAAGAGCGCGGAGTTTTTGATTTGATAATAAGTAACAGTGGCAATCAATGTGTTCATTTAACGTTCGCGCAAACCTTAACCGCAACTCTATCTTTACTCACTTTGTAACCCGGTGCTGCATTTTCACGACGCGATGCTAGTGATCTGCTTAAAGCTTTCCAATTAAGACCTGTTTTGGTCGGCATTGTATACAAAATCTAAATCGTATTCCTTTTCATCTAGAAATGCTTGTAACTCGTCTAAAAATTGGTCGGCTGAGGCAACGGTAGCAGACAGTTTTTGGCCTTGAATCTCCAATTCGCAAATTGCATGTTCAGTTTGAATCTTGCTAACTATCCACAGCTCGCCTTGAAAGAAGTATCATCACCAATCTCTTGATTAAAATCCAATGCTTTTTCACGTAACATAGATCCAGATATGGGCTGTCCGCTTGCTCTCTTTTGTAAGAACCAATTAAAAACTGCGTTTCCTAGAATTACAGTACAGATTTTTCATGGCTTTACATTACGAGCTTCCTTCTCAAGCGCGCAGGTAAATTTTAATATGGTATCAGAATTCTTTTTGATATCTGATATCGTATAAGTTACTACACCATATATTTTTTCACCAATTTACTGCCAGATTCACCATTTTTTAAATTCTCAATTATCTTCACTTTTTCATTAATAGATAAGATGCTTAGACGTTTATACATTTCTAACTCAAAAAAGAATTTGAATAAAAAATACAACGTATCAGTTGAACCCTATCAAATAAAATGAAACAATAACAAACACTATCGCGCAAACAAATGAGAGCGGGGAGTACCTACACGTCGGAGGCGGGAATGAACTCGTCGTAATGTAACATTCGTTCCGCCGTCAAATCAAGAATGAGTCCGTATAATCGGATATTTGGATAATCGATGTTCGGATAATCGAGATTCTACTGTACAACTTCAATAAACTTTAACTCGCTACATCCTTTACTTTGTACGTATGAATAAAGGTAGCCCCACATTCGGTCGCGCTCCGCATCGCGGCGCTCCGGTCGTCGACCTCCAAAACGCATGTTACCATTCTGCTTTCATTGTTTAATTGTATAAATTACTATATCGTCCGTAATTTTATATAACTGTACACGTTACCACTGGAATTGTAATAATTGGTTATAAAAAGTTTTAGAAAATACTTTCACGTTCTTTTCATATTCGCTGAATTAGTGGTGGTGTTTTTAATTTTTAATATTTCAAAGTCATCTTTGCATACGTGCATTTCACTTGCACATTTTACTTTCAAATGTATGTTTTCTTTAATTTAATTTAAACAAAGATTGGATAAATATTTTTGTGGCATTAATAAGTCATAATATCTATAACAAAAACGACATACTGATTACAATGATGTATTAAATGTATGTGTCTATAATTATAGTGCTTTAAAAATAATAATTTTTCTAAGAATATATTGTTACAATCTGTTTCTAGGCGAGTTATAACTTGGCTAAATGAAAATGAAGCCATCGTCACTATATTTTTCATTCTGATAGCATCCATAAGAATGGAACTATCAAAATGTTCACCAAGTCTTTTCCTGTTGATTATTATAACTTTGGAATGTTTTTTGGCATCAGTGCCTCTCGGTAATTTTATTCAGTCCTATTTTCTTGTACAAATAAACAAGAAAATTTTGGTATGTCCAGGGTTTGACACCTAACCCCGAAACGATAGACAAAACAAGTTTACCTATGTAATAAATTAGCATTATTCTAACTGAAACATTTTTACTGTACAAGAAGACATATTGAATCTTCTTTCTGTCTCTATTCAAGATTATGTAGAGTTGCCACAACATGTTCTCTTCTTCCACTTTATTTTAGACTCTAGTTAAACGTCATCTTAACATTTATATAATTTATATTCTTTTCATTGGTCTACTCCCTCCGCATCTTTCTTTTATTTCTGGTATTTTTCTTTTCGTATAGCATTCTTCCATCCACATTATATAGGATACCAGTTTGTTACTTAGATATTATATCAAATATAAACGCGTATACATAAACTTAAGTAATACAGAGACGGTCCAAACGTGTAACTACCCTACTTTTCTAGTATAATAAGCAGTAAATTTTGTTTTAGTTTATTATGATTTGCGTAACAATAATAATGATATAACTTGCTATAATAACTTGTTGAAATTTTCAAAACAAAAGATAATTACTATGTTTATGGCCGTATATTCATTGTTACGTGTAATCCAGTAGTTTCTCTATCTTTCAAATCTAAAACTGGTTACAGTCCTAATTTACTTAAACGACAAAAATACGTATTATTTGATACTAGCTGACCCGGCAAACGTTGTTCTGCCATATAAATAATAAAATGTCAAAAAATTAAAAAAAAATTTTTGGGGGTGGGTCACCCCTAACATTTAGGGGGATGAAAAATAGATGTTGGCTGATTCTCATAGATACCGGATAAGCACAAAAAATCACTAACTCAATTTAGTTATCTGCCTACTGCCTACCCCCTAGAACGATGGCGTGATTATTTATAGCCTATGACCATTTCTAGGTTATCATCTATCACCATACCAAATTTCATCAAAATCCGTTCAGCCGTTTAGGCGTGAAAGAGGAACAGACAGACAGACAGACAGAGTTACTTTCGCATTTATAATATTAGTATGGATTAAAATAAAATAATGAAGTATAATACATCATTAAACGGTTTCTATAAAGATTGAAATACGGTTTTTAGCCATGCAGGGGCGGAGAAAGAATACTGACCTCTGCGGCCGGAGTCGGCCTGTTTTAAAAGGCGAGAAAACAACCCACCAACTAGCTACGTGGTAGGGCCTCAAGCCCGCCTGGATGGCGACCACCTTTGGTTAACAATTTTTTTAAGAAACTACGGGGATAGGCCATATGTTGTCGACTTAACTAGATCGTCTGTCGCTAAGTTACGAAATATATGGAATTGACAATAAAATCTTAGTAAACGACAGACAAAATATTCTATCGCTTTCTTAAGTTGTCTGAAGCGCGACGACAACGTGAGCCAAAAACTAGCGAGAGTATTATGGCTAAGGCCACCTTACATAAAAAAGAAAGATTTTGTATAAATGATCATGAAACAGATCCAAATAAAATAATACTCGTAATTATGAAAAAAAACATTTTTTAAATTAAAATTTGTGTTATATTTTTCAGGATAAACAACGCCCACCAATATACAATCCAGAGGATTACGCTACCTCTCTTAAAAAGTGGGGGAAAAAGACCAGCGGCAGCAGTCTCTACGATTTAGACTCTGGACATGATCCCAACAAAGCCAGAACATTACCCAGCCAGGGGAGCAAGGATTTCAGGTATTTTATCCTATTAAGTTGGCAAGTTCCCCAAGTGTTTTTTTTAGATATACTGGGACAATACATACAGCGCCATCTAGTCCTAAGGTAAGTAACATAGCAGTTGTGTTATGGGTACTATGTAACTAATAAATAAATATGCCTACACAATTCACACAGCGTAAGTATATATGTTACTACATACTTAGTCAGGTCATAAGTATTGTTACACAGTAAAAACTTTTCTTTTAGAATGCTGGCCACAAAAAAGTTTATTGAATTCGAATTTCGAATTGTTCATGAAAATAAAAATGTATACTTTTAGAATTTTACTCATTTTTAAATATGGAGTGGACGCTTAAAGAAGACCGTGTTGCAGTTATTGCGTTGCATCGTTGCGGTTACGCGCCAATTCAAATTTTTAACATACTGAAAAATTTGAATATAACCAAAAGATACGATAAACGAGTACCATCAAACGATACAATGAAGACTCTAGTGTAGATGACAGGTCAAGAAGTGGTCGCCCTCGGTCTGTTAGGACTCCAGCAGTGATAAAAGCTGTGAAGGCACGAATTCAAAGAAATCCCAAACGTAAGCAGAAACTGTTGGCCCTTCAGATGGGGTTAAGCAGAACCACGGTGAAAAGGGTGTTAAATGAAGACTTAGGGCTTCGGGCATATCGAAGAAAAACAGGACATCGTTTGAATGCTCGTCTAATGGACCTGAGACTGAAGAGATGCCGCGCTTTGTTGAAGCGGTACGCGGGAAAAAAATATCGGGAAATTCTTTTTTCGGATGAAAAAATGTTTACCGTAGAAGAGAGCTACAACAAACAAAATGATAAGGTGTACGCACACAGTAGTGAAGAAGCGAGCAACCGTATTCCGCGTGTCCAACGAGGTCATTTTCCATCCTCGTTCATGGTATGGTTGGGAGTTTCTTATTGGGGCTTAACAGAGGTACATTTTTGTGAGAAAGGTGTAAAAACGAATGCTGTTGTGTATCAAAATACAGTCCTGACGAACCTTGTGGAACCTGTTTCTCATACCATGTTCAATAACAGGCACTGGGTATTCCAACAAGATTCGGCGCCAGCTCATAGAGCGAAGAGCACACAAGACTGGCTGGCGGCGCGTGAAATCGACTTCATCCGGCACGAAGACTGGCCCTCCTCCAGTCCAGATTTGAATCCGTTAGATTACAAGATATGGCAACGCTTGGAGGAAAAGGCGTGCTCAAAGCCTCATCCCAATTTGGAGTCACTCAAGACATCCTTGATTAAGGCAGCCGCCGATATTGACATGGACCTCGTTCGTGCTGCGATAGACGACTGGCCGCGCAGATTGAAGGCTTTTATTCAAAATCACGGAGGTCATTTTGAATAAACTTTAATGTCATAAGAATCTATGTTTTGTTAAGTTCATTTTGGTATATGAATGGTTACATAATGAATAAACTTGTTACAATTATTTTACATTAAACATGTGACAGAATTTATGACCTGACTAGGTATATACTACATATGTATTTATTTATAATATGTATTAGTGTACTCACTAATTTATATTATAAATAAATACATATTATACATAAATACCCAGACGCGAGACGAGAATCGAACTTGTGACTTCCACAAACATACGGAAGTTCGTTAGCTGTTACGCCACGAAGTTCATCAAAGCACTCATTTCGCGATGTAAAAAAGTACGAGTATATATGTAGTATATCAGTTGTCTATTGCCCATAACACAATTGCTATGCAACTTAGTTTGGAACGAGATGGCGTCGTGTGAAATGTTCCAATCTATATGTATTTATAGAAAATGGGGTTCCTTTGACGCACCATCACAACAAAACTACTTACTGAACATAACGGGATGAAACTACCATTCGACGCGGATTTTTCGTAATTGTTGTTCATTATTTGGATTCCATTGAATTGAATCGAATTGAATTTTTTTTTTTTTCGATTTACTTTTCCCTGTTATTCACCCAGCGGAGCGGGCGTGATCGGCTAGAATATTATAATATATTATATATTTATTTATGATAAATTTCAAGTCAATCGGATGTATAGTTTTAGAGCTCTCGTGATGTTATTTCTCTTATATAAATTAAAATATTTTAAAATGTCATTGATATTTACAGAAATCCTTGCCTGAACTTAGGAGAAGAAATGAGCCTGAGGCAGTTCGGAACACCGAGTGAACTGCTCACAAAGCTAAGAGCCGACTTAAGATTGTCCTTTCCCAGGTAAAGTTTCAGAAAATATTAAAATTTCAGAGTAAACTTGTCACTCGAGTTTATATAAAAAAATTGACGTTCGTTATAAAATATTTAAATGTATCTATGATATGACTTAAGTGAGAGCAATTTTCAAATTATGTATGACTTTAGTATCTTGACCTGTGGATGCCTAGTTTGTGAATCATAATTTAAAAAATAAACACAAATACACATAAGTTTCGACTTGATGCAGATCTCTTACAGAAACACATTACCATCACAGGAAATTTAAAAAATACTTAAATTGACTATTTTAAGAGCTGTACCCGAAATGTTATAAGGATTTCATAGCGTTTCGTATATAATAAAAAAAGTCGCTTGAGAGCTTGGTGATCCTCCACAATGAATAAAGTAAACCAGATGATATCACCGGTTATCCAATGGTGCAATTCTGCAACTGCGCATGGTGAGCATGCAGATTATTGATACAATGTCTCTCATTTATTACGTTATTTTATTGAAGAATCTGATATAAACAATGATCAACAAGGAAGCCCAGCTACCTTAAGTAACAACTTCAATTGGAAGTGATAGTTACAGATATTTTTTTATTAAACTGGCACAGTAAAAGCGACAATGTTTTCGCACAGCACATACTTTAATTATTTATAAAATAAAATTCATTACCTCGTAATTTGATTTTTTTATTGCTGTAGTATAGTAGATAGGCTAATAGGATCGGACAGGGGTAGGCAGTGCAACGCGTGAAGGCGTGGAAGGAGTCGCTTGAGAACGGTGGTCTGAAGATCAATGTGGCGAAGACCGAGTACTTGGCCTGTAACTCCACAGATCCCACACCCGTACGCATAGACGGCTACACGGTCGAGCGCACGGACCATGTGAAATACCTGGGATCTGTGTTTCATGCGTCTGGTGACATCGATTGCGACGTCAAGGCACGCATTGCTGCCGCGTGGGCCAAATGGCGTGAGGTAACTGGTGTCATTTGTGACCCCAAGATGCCGGTAAAGTTGAAGGGACAGGTCTATAAGACCATCATTAGGCCTGTCCTTTTATACGGCTGTGAAGCGTGGCCGGTGTTAGAGCGACACAAGCAAGAACTGCGTGTCACGGAGATGAATATGCTGCGGTGGATGTGTGGAGTGATTTGGAAGGACCGCGTCAGGAACTCCCGCATTCGCGGTAGTCTTCATGTCCGTGACATTGCAGATAAATTGCAGGAGTGTCGGCTCCGTTGGTATGGCCATGTTTTACGGCAACCGGACACTTACGTGGGAAACAAATGTCTGGCCATGCCGCCTCCTCCGGACCCCGGCAGGAGGGGTAGACCTAAAAAGTGCTGGCTTGACATTGTAAGGGGTGATATGCATGCCAATGGGCTCACTACCAGGGATGCTGAAGATCGCGCGAAGTGGAGTAGAAAAAGTCGGAAAGCGGACCCCGGGCACCGAAACGAAAGTTTGGGTGGCAACCGGGACTAATGCTAGGATGATGATGATTATGATAGTAGATAGGCTAACAGCGTACTTACATTTAGCAGTTACCGTCGTCTATGGGTGTTTACAATTCCAGTAGCATCACGAACACGCTGTTGCTCCATAAGGGTACAGGAACTTGGGTCACTAATACCGGAACACAACACAAAGTTATTATAGCGGCATACTTAAGACTTACAAATACTTAAGATCGTCTGGTGGTCGCCATCCAGATGGGCTTGGGGCCTTACCACGTAGCTAGGGTGGGCTTTTTGTCGCCTTTTACAACAAGCTGACCCCGGCCGCAGAAGTCAGTATTCTTTCTCTCCCCCCCCCCCCTGCACGATACGCAAGGAAAAGCTCGCCGTAAAGTTTTCCTTATACGGAATTGAAGCGATATTGGATCGCATTGTGACGAAGAAATTATTTCTAATAATCACTTGCAAATAAGTCACTGGGTAATTTCAGATTACTACAACACTGCATCCATACTCTCCCCTCAGGGGCGCTTCTCTGTCCGAGGAGTGCACGGGTGTGCGTACCCAGGGTGCCCAAGCATCCACCGCCTCACTCTCTTTCCCGTCCGAAGCGACAGACGAGCTTTCTTCCCGTCTACCTTTTTTTTTGGTCTCGGGGAAAAACCTCTCTTGACGGGTTCCCCCGGCCCGGGTGGACCGAGGGATATGTGGGACTCCGGGAAAGATGTTTGGCCATCCGACTACCCACTAAAAAACCCCGCTATTCTCCTATCGCCTACGCCCGGGTGGTGGCTGGCTCCCGGGTTCTGTCCCGGATCCTGATTCAGTAGTCGCAACCATGCCAACTTCGACTGCGCCTGCACAGAGAATTACTCCCCACTCTATCAACTTGCGCGCATCGAATAAAATGTAGGCGACTAATTTGGTGTGTCGAGATCACGCATGAATCGATTGCAAATAATTCATAGTTTTCTCCCATAAAAAACTTAATAATTCACTATCAATATAGTTATTTACAACTTAAACGGAATTCTGAAAACATTCTTAATAACTCCCATAAAACGTAAGGTTTGCATTCTATTTTAAACTTTATTTACTGGCTTAATACTATGAAGTAAAAAGCCAGTAAAATCCAGTTTTTAAACTGGATTTTACTGGCTTTTTAGATGTTTACATCTACAAACTTTTAAACATGGAGTGCACTTCGCACCGTTTCATCCAAAATGTAGGTCCATACTGGGCTTGTTCATTCATAATATACATTTTATAAATATCGCGTGTCACTTTAGAAAAAGTAAATCTGTTGCAAAAAAAAACATCATAACTGATGTTTATAGGCACTTAGAAGTTATATTTTTATACCTGAGTTACTCTGACAATACTCAGGGCAACTCTTGGTTCAGTTAATTTAGAATTCAACAGAATTATGAAGAAGAATTGTATGCATTTATTCGTCTCTTACTGATGATATTATTTATTCGATCATTTAAAATTATGAATCAGAATCATCTGGCATATATACTTTTGTATCGTGATACTACTGGCGTCATGTAGGTAGCATAAAAAAGTGAAATGTAGGTAGTATATAATATTTTTTTCTTATGTCAACCATTAAAACTTAATTGCGATATTTATTTTTCGAAACCTTATTGGGCTTAAACGATCGCAGTACAAGTAAAAAGGAGAGCAATGCAAAATCGGAATATTACATTAATGACGACTTCCTGGCATAACGGCTAACGCACGTTAGTACGCTTGCGGAGGTCACAGGTTCGATTCCCGTCTCGCGTCTGGGTGTTTATATGTATATAATATGTATTTATTTACAAAAGAAAAATGATACATTTACTATATCAGTTGTCTAGTACCCATAAAACAAGTGCTATGCAACTTAGTTTGGGACTAGATGGCGTTGTGTGAAATTTCCCAATATATTCATATTTATTTATTATATTCTCTTTTGTTGTTTTGCTATAAGTTATAATTTGTAGAATACAGGGAATATATTTTTAAAAACTGTAAGTTTTAAAATCAAAAACGTATGAGAATGAAAAAATAATTTGTGCAATACGTTGCGTATTATGATACTATGGTGAACAAGATTATCTATATAAAACACACAATAAAACTTACGACTTAAGCTATAAGTATGTATCCGACAATAACTATAGTAATTGGCATTCGGCATAATAAATACAATAAAAGTTCTTTATTAAAATTTTTAAAAATAGAACGCGTTAAAAGTAACGACCCACGTTTGCATATTAAAAAGTTTTTGCAAGATAATAAACAAACATTAATAATGATAAAGGTGTCGGCATTTATCTAAAGGGTAGATAATATCTATTAATTTATTTTCTTAATTAAAGAACAACGTTTTTTATAGCTGGAGTTCAACAGACAGGCATACAGACGTCCTTGTAATACTGGTCACCGTCGCGTATAGACTTTTGAAACACCAGATTTATTGCCAACAGTGCTAATCCCAGGCACAAGCCAATATAAAAAGACAGCATGGTTTTTAATCAGTAGCCTCACGGAGTCCCACGTACCCTTCGTCTCCCAAGGCCCATTTTTCTCCGTACAGGGGCAAAACAACCCTAGGTATATGGTAGGGCTCCAAGCCCGTCTGGATGGCAACCACCCTTGGTCTATAAGTATGCCGGCATAATAACCTTGTGTTGTGCTCCGGCAGTAGTGACTCAGATTCCAGTATCCCTATTCCTATATAGACAGCGTCTTCGCGATGCCCCTAGCGTCGCAAAAGTCCATAAGCGACGGTAACTGCTGTTTGCTGTTCGTCAGCAATAAAAAAAGTGGTCAAGATGATCTGCAAAGTGGGTTATCCCACCAAAAAGTTCACGCTGTGTGCCAATGGGCTCACTGCCATGGATGTCAATGAACGAAACAAAGAAGAAAGAGTGGAGTTATTTGTAGTATGAAAAATAATATACCCACAACAACGACAATGCCTAATGGAAACATATCCTTCGATTTATGTTTAATATAATATATATAATACATACATACATATGTACATACTATAAATCGAACTAACTTATTTAATGATGTTAGTACTATTGTCAAAAAAGCTTTGGAAGCTTTGTGTTATGTCTTTCGTACCATTTTTGGATTAATCGTACCGATCGAATAATTTCGAGAACATTTATCGAGCACCCCACGGATTTACACAATAATACAAATATTTTCCGTTCATTATTTATTACTATAATAAGAATTATTTTTCACTTTTAGTTCAAGTTGACATCTGATCAGTGGGACATCTGCAATGTTTACAGAACAATTCTCGCCATTTCTGACATACAAATTTATCGATAAAACAATATTGAATTAAATAAATTTATTAAAATTTAATAGCACTGTTACTTGCAGTTGCAAAAATACCTCTTCAGGTGTAATTTATAATCCGTCACCATTTTTTAAACTTTGCGATCCTGATCAGATTACCAAATTCTTAATAAGTCCTTAACCTTTAAATGTAATCTGATTGTTTAAAGTGGGTCAAACAAACAAGCTTACAGGTGAAACTAATAAAAACATGTTGAAAAAATTATAGATTCCCTTTGGTTTTAAAAAGTCACGTGGTCTGCAAAACAAATCATTAGTACAGAATGCGCTCATGGATCATTTAAACGAGCATACCAATCTAGGGACATAAACAGAGATTGCTTTTTAAAATTGCACCTGCATTTCACTGCAGTCCTTGCAATTTCATAAGTAAAATTTAGTATAGCTATGAAACGAGCGGGTAATTTTAATAAATTTGAAATTTTAACTTCAATTTTATTTTATTGCTGAGTAATAGAAGACAGGCTAACGGCCCATTTAACAATAAGCAGTTACCGTCGCCTATGGATGTTTGTGACGCTAGGTGCACCGTGTACACGCTGTTGTCCTATACAGGAACCTGGCTCATTAATGCCGGAATACAAGGTTATTATGACGGCATAGTTAACACCAAAGGTGATAGCCATCCAGACGGGCTTAGGGTTGTTTTGTCGCCTTTTACTACAGGCCGACCTCGGCCGCGGGGTTAGTATTCTTACTCCATCCTTGCACGGAGAAAATTCAAATTAAACGTACATAAACGACTTTATGGCCACAGATGAGTTCTCGACAATGATTCATGGACCGCATCGAGTGGTTACGAACGTAACTGACACGCAATCATATTAAATATATCTCGTATCATTTTTATAATACCTAGTCAGGTCATAAATTCTGTCACATGTTTAATGTAAAATAATTGTAACAAGTTTATTAATTATGTAACCATTCATATACCAAAATGAACTTAACAAAACATAGATTCTTATGACATTAAAGTTTATTCAAAATGACCTCCGTGATTTTGAATACAAGCCTTCAACCTGCGCGGCCAGTTGTCTATCGCAACACGAACGAGGTCCATGTCAATATCGGCGGCTGCCTTAATCAAGGATGTCTTGAGTGACTCCAAATTGGGATGAGGCTTTGAGCACGCCTTTTCCTCCAAGTGTTGCCATATCTTGTAATCTAACGGATTCAAATCTGGACTGGAGGAGGGCCAGTCTTCGTGCCGGATGAAGTCGATTTCACGCGCCGCCAGCCAGTCTTGTGTGCTCTTCGCTCTATGAGCTGGCGCCGAATCTTGTTGGAATACCCAGTGCCTGTTATTGAACATGGTATGAGAAACAGGTTCCACAAGGTTCGTCAGGACTGTATTTTGATACACAACAGCATTCGTTTTTACACCTTTCTCACAAAAATGTACCTCTGTTAAGCCCCAATAAGAAACTCCCAACCATACCATGAGCGAGGATGGAAAATGACCTCGTTGGACACGCGGAATACGGTTGCTCGCTTCTTCACTACTGTGTGCGTACACCTTATCATTTTGTTTGTTGTAGCTCTCTTCTACGGTAAACATTTTTTCATCCGAAAAAAGAATTTCCCGATATTTTTTTCCCGCGTACCGCTTCAACAAAGCGCGGCATCTCTTCAGTCTCAGGTCCATTAGACGAGCATTCAAACGATGTCCTGTTTTTCTTCGATATGCCCGAAGCCCTAAGTCTTCATTTAACACCCTTTTCACCGTGGTTCTGCTTAACCCCATCTGAAGGGCCAACAGTTTCTGCTTACGTTTGGGATTTCTTTGAATTCGTGCCTTCACAGCTTTTATCACTGCTGGAGTCCTAACAGACCGAGGGCGACCACTTCTTGACCTGTCATCTACACTAGAGTCTTCATTGTATCGTTTGATGGTACGATAAACGAATCTTTTGGTTATATTCAAATTTTTCAGTATGTTAAAAATTTGAATTGGCGCGTAACTGTAACGATGAAACGCAATAACTGCAACACGGTCTTCTTCAAGCGTCCACTCCATATTTAAAAATGAGTAAAATTCTAAAAGTTATACATTTTTATTTTCATGAACAATTCGAAATTCGAATTCAATAAACTTTTTTGTGGCCAGCATTCTAAAAGAAAAGTTTTTACTGTGTGACAATACTTATGACCTGACTAGGTATAGTTGGTCCATTTTTACTTTTATTTCTGGTCATTTCGCAATTAATCTAAGAGTTAGATAACATTTAATTCACAGCTTCCTTGTATAATATAATACTAGCTGATCCGGCAAACATTGTATTGCCATATAAACTTAGAAATATACGTTTTGGACAGGATTTCCGTAAAATCCGTTCTTAGTGAGCGACTACATTGCGAAATAAAAAACCATGCTAAATTTCAAGTCCATGCTACCATGCTAAATTTCAACCGGGTGTATAGTTTTAGAAATCTCGCGATGAGTATTACAAAACAATCCTCCTCCTCCAATCGTTTGGTCACTGCTGAGCGTCGTGATGCTCCCTCCTCTGTCTTTGGCGTGCTTTAGGGCGTCTATGATTCGTGTGCTCAGCTTTTTAGCCACTTGATCGAACCATCTTGTAGGGCTGCGACCTCGGGGTCTTGTCCCCTCCACTTTTCCCGTAACTGTTAATTTCTAAAAGTTATCGGAGGGTTTTCGGGCAATATGGCTGAAATATAGCAGCACTCTCTGGAAGCAAATGCTCGACAATCTCTCTGCTATTTTAAGTTCTTGCAGGATTGAGATGTTTGTCCTGCGAGCCGTCCATGGAATACAAAATAATATGTTATAGTTAATACCTGGTAGATCAGAGGTATTACACTAGGAGATCCAATTTAAAGGAACCGGATCGAATCCCACGGTGGCCTGCTCCGCGTAGATATTTCTAATTGCCATGCCATGTACCGACGGTAAAGGAAAATATCGTGAAGAAACGTGCATACTAAGATCACTGGACTTCCAGTCCGCCTTGAACAAACGTGGTGGGTATACTGTCCCGACCCCAGCAGTGGGACGTTATTGGTTGTTATTATGACGTATGTTTGCCAGTGGGTTTGAGTTCGATTCGTTGTTTAGCAGAGTATATTTCGATTATTTTAAAAAAGTAACTCATTAATTTGAATGCGACAACTACAACCAAGGACGTGGGTGACGTATGAGATATACTAATGAAATCATTCGATTATGAAGATGTCTCGAGAAATCTCGATTACAACAGATTAGTTAATTACGAATTTAGGTAGTAGTCGGGGTCACGAGTCGATGCAGCGAGAGACGATGGTCGGTTCAGTCATAAGCGCCTGAGTACTGCCCTTACGACGTCTGGAATAATGTTGTATCTGACTTTTTAAATTAATAGCGCATGTTACATTAACAAAGTGACATCACTGATCGTGATTCACACTTTAAGAATATTGTTTTCATGATAAGGAAACTTACTTTTTTTTAATCTCCTAAGAATACAAAATAACATAGCTGCATTATTCCCACCAAACTACTGTTAAATGACTCCACCAAAAAAGCGTCACGTATCACACCACCGGAACAAAACAAAACAGACGACGTCAGTCTGTTCTACTCAAAAGCTAAAATAACAAGCGACTCTCGAATCTCGACTTTTTACAATAGAATTAGTAGTACAAATTAGTAACGTCATTCGATTATGATAATATATTAGTTACTAATTTCATAATCGATTATCAACATTTTACATTAGTACTACTAAGCAATTCGATTATACTAATCATTCATAATCGCCCACCACTGTGTGAATACTACCAAAACGACCATCTGACAACGACTACAACGTCCTCAAAATCCACTACTAAGACGAACACAAACACCTTGCGTTCAATTCTCATATGGGTTTACAATGCATCACTGGGAAATGTTAGCGTGAGCTAATATTGCCATAAGCGCCATCTAGTGGTATAACTGATAATCAACATTGCCTACAATTGAAATTTAGGCGCAAACAGATGTATTTGGCTAATAATGGTCAAAAGTTTAGTTTTTGATACAAACTAACAATTCATTTAACGGGATAGTTTCTAGTAATAACAATCGTAAGATTTATTTCAGACTAGCTAACCCGGGAAACGTTGTACTGCCATTGAAATTAAAATAGTAGCTTAAGTCCTTCTCCAAGAACCAATCTATCTCTCTCTTTTCATCCGTGCAGGGGCGGAGAAAGAATACTAACCTCTGCAGCCGGGGTCGGCCTGTCGTAAAAGGCGACAAAACAACCCACCCTAGCTACGTGGTAGGGCCCCAAGCCCGTCTGGATGGCGACCACCTTTGGTCTTAAGTATGCCGCCATAATAACATTGTGTTGTGTTCCGGTATTAGTGACCCAAGTTCCTGTACCCTTATGGGACAGCAGCGTGTTCGCGATGCCACTGGCGTTACAAACACCCATAGGCGAGGGTAACTGCTAAATTCTAAGCGGGCCGTCAGTCTGTCTGCTGTCCTATAGCAATAAAAAAAAAAAATATATATATATATATATATATATATATATATATATATATATATATATATATATATATATATATATATATATATATATATATATATATATATATATATATATATATATATATATATATATATATATATATATTGCAAACATGCATAGGCATCGATAACTGCTTACTATTCAGTGGGCCGACAGCCTGTATTCTTTTTGACAGCAATAAAAATTGCAATTTACAAAGAATAACTTTTTCTTTTATAGTTTCGTTCAAGAATTTGCATGCGAGCCGTTAGATGGTGTGACTTTGCTTTTGGAACTCCTGCGCAACGTGCAACTCACCCAATCAGGAGAGAGCTCGCGAGGACCACCGGCTGTTAGACGAAGACCATTATTGGACGAACTGGCTTGTTTGTAAGTATGCCAAGTTTTGTCAAGTTTCGACTCAATTGCATGAAGAGCCTGGATTACTTATCACGGTCAAGAATCGTTATTATTTTCGCTACTTCGTATACGAAGTATTAAAATATATTTTAATGTTACGAAATCACTCTTCTTAATTATGAATAAATGAGTCCCAAATAAATTTTAATTTTCAATAATAATATATTTATAGTAAATATAAAACCACTGAAAAGTAACAGGCTAGCGTGGTTTGGCCATATATTTTTAAGGGAAGAATGCCATATAAGGTAGGCCGCACACCAGAGATACATTTGTATTAAAATAATTGAGGCGCCACATTTATCGCCCTCGTATTTGTATGCAAACACGCACACCAAGGACACATTTGTAGTAGGTGCAGTTTGTGTCGAAACCCTTGTCGCGCCACACTAATTCAACATCGAATACGTTCGTTTTATGTGGCGCCGCGCTCTAGAAAAATGAAAGACAACATTGAATTTAACGTTAACTTTATTGCAGAGTTTGAAAAAATCCTTATTTTATACAATCACTTGATTGAACTAAATTCAATAATAATTGATGTCTTGTCAGACATTCTGTAATATAAATGAAACTTTTCTTCGTCGGATCGTAATTCTTGCGAAATTTCCGTAAACTGTACAATTTTTATTAAACGGATGAACCCAACAACGTCTTTTTTTCTCATTAATCGCCACATCAAAAATTCGTCGTCGTCGGACGATGATGATATTCTGTTGCTAGTGCCACGCCACAACTGTGCTCCCGATGTGAGCATACACGATACATTTGCTGTAAGCTGAATTGTAGCGTAGTAATTGTAGCGACGTATGTATGTTGCGTGTAGCGTGTGGCGCCGGTGTGCGGCCTGACGCCTGACTAACTCGTAAACGGTGAGGTTTACGAAAAAACTACCAGAGAGTTTTTTAGCGTTCAATTTCCAACCGGTATATGTCAACAAATATTTTTATAGCACAGTTGGAAGATATCCATTTTTTTAGTAAAGTTAAGAGCTTATATTTAGAGATAATTTTCTAAAGGTGTCTAGTAATCTATTTTTCAGAGTACAAAGTAAAAAAAATAGTCGATTTTTTATATTATGCGACAGGGCGCTTTTGTTATGAATATAGAGATACTAGATAAATGATATACTACTTAAACGATTACTTTTACTTCTTCATTTGTAAATAAATACAATCGTATGTACATTACAATACTAGAGGCAAGTACTTTTTGCCTTTTTGGAATTGACGCGAATGTGATACCACTGAACGCATACCTCTTGTTACAGACAATGCATTTGGAGTTGCTGCACCAGATACCCAGATTGTGTGAGGAGGTTGGTCGCTAATTCAAATGGAGTCTACACCTTGACCGTTTGTATCATGTCAACTGTTAACAAGTCCAGAGTATTGGCTTTGCAGGTATGTATGGTTTGCATTTCATAATCTCATTTTCAAAAAATGGGCTTTAGGAGGTTCTGGAAGATGACTATTTTTTTTTATCAAAATTATATATATATATATCCATTATTATATTTAAATTATATATATATATATATATATATATATATATATATATATATATATATATATATATATATATATATATATATATATATATATATATATAGCCCAAACATCTCGAAAGATCCGCTTCGCAACATGGAACATAGGCACGTTAACCGGACGCGCGAGAGAGTTGGCCGATGTGCTCTCCAGGCGGAGGGTGGCCGTGGCGTTCCTGCAGGAGACTCGGTGGAAGGCCAGCAGATCCCGGTTCATTGGGAATGGCTACAAGCTGATCTACACAGGTGCACCTGGTGGGGAGAATGGGGTTGCCATAGTGCTCTCGGAGGAGTTCCAGAACGACATTTTGGAAGTGAAACGTCATAGCGACCGACTTATGGTCGTTAGGGTGCTTATCGATGGGGTAGTTACCCACTTGATAAGTGCCTATGCGCCACAGGCCGGTTGTGACGACGCCGATAAAATAGCGTTTTGGAATCTACTCGGAGAAGTGCTCCGTGGAATCCCATTATCACAGGGGATCGTTTTGGGGGGTGATCTGAACGGTCATGTGGGTGATGAGTGTGGGGAATTCGAGCGTGTTCACGGTGGATTTGGGTACGGCAGCCGCAACGCAGAAGGGGAGGACATCCTCAATGCGTGTGCGGCGGCCGACCTTGCCATCGTGAACACGTATTTCAAAAAGAGACCCGAGCATCTCATCACCTACAGGAGCGGGAGGAATGCTACCCAAATCGACTTCCTACTCACTAGGAGACACCACATCAGCAAAGTAGCCAACTGCAAGGTCATACCCGGTGAGAGTCTCACTGCACAACATCGTCTTCTTGTCATGGACCTCTGCGCTAAGCCTAAAGACACGTATACCGAGCGCGTTCAGCGCCGAATCAGGTGGTGGCTGCTTGATGAAGTCACGTCCCAGGAGTTCGCCTTAGCCGTCGGTGACAAGTGCACCGGTGGTATGGGCGAACCAGTTCAGGCTTACTGGGACAAGATTCAGGCGGCTATCCTTGGGTCGGCGAAGGAGGTGCTTGGGGTGTCTAAGGGTGGTCGCAAGTGTGACAAGGAGACATGGTGGTGGAACGACACAGTCCAGAGGGAGACTAGAGCGAAGAAAGCCCTCTTTAAGAAGTGGCAAGCGTCCAGATCTCCTGAAGACCGCGACGCATACCGGGTAGCAAAGCGCGCCACTAAGAGAGCTGTTGCCAGAGCCAGGCGAGACCACTTACAACCACTTTACGATAAGTTGGAATCGTCTGAGGGGCAGAAGCTCATCTACAAGTTGGCGCGCTCCAGGGTCAAAGCGGCACAGGACATTTCCAAGTGCCGCTGTGTAAAAGACCCTGTGGGCAATCTGCTATGCGAGGACCTCGCGGTGAAGGAGAGATGGCGCTCGTATTTCCACGAGCTGCTGAACACGCAGCACAAAGAGGTGCAGCCGCCTGATCTTCCTCCGAATCAAGGACTAGTGCCACTGATAACGCCTGCAGAAGTCCAGAATTGTCTTCGCCGCATGAAGAATCGGAAAGCTGTTGGATCCGATGGAGTCCCCATCGAAGCCTGGAAGGCGATGGGCTCGCGTGGTGTGGGCATTTTAACAGATCTTTTCAACCGGACACTCCTCACCGGTACGATCCCGAGCCAATGGAGACTGAGTATCATTACTCCAGTCTTCAAAGGCAAGGGGTCGGTGCAGGAGTGCGGTAGTTACCGAGGAGTTAAGGTCATGTCCCACACCATGAAGCTCTTCGAAAGGGTTATCGACTCTCGGATTCGACAGGAGTGCACTGTCTCGGATTGTCAATATGGGTTTCGCCCTGGTCACGGGACAATGGACCCTGTTTTTGCTCTAAGGACTGTCGCGGAGAAATACAGGGCGAAGAATACGCCTCTGCATTGCCTGTTTCTCGACTTGCAGAAGGCCTTCGACTGTATTCCTCGCGCGATAATCTGGTGGGCATTGCGGTCCAAAGGGATTCCAGAGGCCTATGTTGACATCATCCGAGACATGTACCGTGACTCCGATTCCGTTGTTCGGACCGCTGTTGGCGACACAAAACCTTTCCCCATCACCGTCGGGGTGCACCAAGGATCCGTCCTTAGTCCGTTTCTGTTTAGCGTGGTATTAGACGTATTGTCAGATAGCATCAGAAACTCACATGAGCAGCCCCCGTGGTTGCTCATGTATGCTGATGATATCGCGCTGGCAGATTCGGACAGGGGTAGGCTGGTGCGACGTGTGAAGGCGTGGAAAGAGTCGCTTGAGAACGGTGGTCTGAAGCTCAATGTGGCGAAGACCGAGTACTTGGCCTGTAACTCCACAGATCCCACACCCGTACGCATAGACGGCAACACAGTCGAGCGCACGGACCTTGTGAAATACCTGGGATCTGTGTTTCATGCATCCGGTGACATCGATTGCGACGTCAAGGCACGCATTGCTGCCGCGTGGGCCAAATGGCGTGAGGTAACTGGTGTCATTTGTGACCCCAAGATGCCGGTAAAGTTGAAGGGACAGGTTTATAAGACCATCATTAGACCTGTCCTTTTATACGGTTGTGAAGCGTGGCCGGTGTTAGAGCGACACAAGCAAGAACTGCGTGTCACGGAGATGAATATGCTGCGGTGGATGTGTGGAGTGACGCGGAAGGACCGCGTTAGGAACTCCCGCATTCGCGGCAGCCTTCATGTCCGTGACATTGCGTATAAATTGCAGGAGTGTCGGCTCCGATGGTACGGCCACGTTTTACGGCAACCGGATGCTTACGTGGGAAACAAATGTCTGGCCATGCCGCTTCCGCCGGGCCCCGGCAGGAGGGGTAGACCCAAAAAGTGCTGGCTTGACGTCGTAAAGGGTGATATGCGTGCCAATGGT
Organism: Malacosoma neustria; assembly: GCA_963693495.1. Lineage (NCBI taxonomy): Eukaryota > Metazoa > Arthropoda > Insecta > Lepidoptera > Lasiocampidae > Malacosoma > Malacosoma neustria. Next base: position 18,362,064 of record OY856382.1, on the reverse strand, counting down.
CTCACTACCAGGGATGCTGAAGACCGTGCGAAGTGGAGAAGAAAAAGTCGGAAAGCGGACCCCGGGCGCCGAAGCGAGAGTTTGGGCTGAAACCGGGATTCATCGCTGAGATGATGATGATGATATATATATATATATAGATATATATATATATATATATATATATATATATATATATATATATATATATATATATATATATATATATATATATATATATATATATATATATATATATATATATATCTATATATATATATATATATATATATATATATATATATATATATATATATATATATATATATATATATACCTAGTCAGGTCATAAATCTGTCACATGTTTAATGTAAAATAATTGTAACAAGTTTATTAATTATGTAACCATTCATATACCAAAATGAACTTAACAAAACATAGATTCTTATGACATTAAAGTTTATTCAAAATGACCTCCGTGATTTTGAATACAAGCCTTCAATCTGCGCGGCCAGTTGTCTATCGCAGCACGAACGAGGTCCATGTCAATATCGGCGGCTGCCTTAATCAAGGATGTCTTGAGTGACTCCAAATTGGGATGAGGCTTTGAGCACGCCTTTTCCTCCAAGTGTTGCCATATCTTGTAATCTAACGGATTCAAATCTGGACTGGAGGAGGGCCAGTCTTCGTGCCGGATGAAGTCGATTTCACGCGCCGCCAGCCAGTCTTGTGTGCTCTTCGCTCTATGAGCTGGCGCCGAATCTTGTTGGAATACCCAGTGCCTGTTATTGAACATTGTATGAGAAACAGGTTCCACAAGGTTCGTCAGGACTGTATTTTGATACACAACAGCATTCGTTTTTACACCTTTCTCACAGAAATGTACCTCTGTTAAGCCCCAATAAGAAACTCCCAACCATACCATGAGCGAGGATGGAAAATGACCTCGTTGGACACGCGGAATACGGTTGCTCGCTTCTTCACTACTGTGTGCGTACACCTTATCATTTTGTTTGTTGTAGCTCTCTTCTACGGTAAACATTTTTTCATCCGAAAAAAGAATTTCCCGATATTTTTTTCCCGCGTACCGCTTCAACAAAGCGCGGCATCTCTTCAGTCTCAGGTCCATTAGACGAGCATTCAAACGATGTCCTGTTTTTCTTCGATATGCCCGAAGCCCTAAGTCTTCATTTAACACCCTTTTCACCGTGGTTCTGCTTAACCCCATCTGAAGGGCCAACAGTTTCTGCTTACGTTTGGGATTTCTTTGAATTCGTGCCTTCACAGCTTTTATCACTGCTGGAGTCCTAACAGACCGAGGGCGACCACTTCTTGACCTGTCATCTACACTAGAGTCTTCATTGTATCGTTTGATGGTACTCGTTTATCGTATCTTTTGGTTATATTCAAATTTTTCAGTATGTTAAATATTTGAATTGGCGCGTAACCGCAACGATGCAACGCAATAACTGCAACACGGTCTTCTTTAAGCGTCCACTCCATATTTAAAAATGAGTAAAATTCTAAAAGTATACATTTTTATTTTCATGAACAATTCGAAATTCTAATTCAATAAACTTTTTTGTGGCCAGCATTCTAAAAGAAAAGTTTTTACTGTGTGACAATACTTATGACCTGACTAAGTATATATATATACCTAGTCAGGTCATAAATCTGTCACATGTTTAATGTAAAATAATTGTAACAAGTTTATTAATTATGTAACCATTCATATACCAAAATGAACTTAACAAAACATATATTCTTATGACATTAAAGTTTATTCAAAATGACCTCCGTGATTTTGAATACAAGCCTTCAATCTGCGCGGCCAGTTGTCTATCGCAGCACGAACGAGGTCCATGTCAATATCGGCGGCTGCCTTAATCAAGGATGTCTTGAGTGACTCCAAATTGGGATGAGGCTTTGAGCACGCCTTTTCCTCCAAGTGTTGCCATATCTTGTAATCTAACGGATTCAAATCTGGACTGGAGGAGGGCCAGTCTTCGTGCCGGATGAAGTCGATTTCACGCGCCGCCAGCCAGTCTTGTGTGCTCTTCGCTCTATGAGCTGGCCCCGAATCTTGTTGGAATACCCAGTGCCTGTTATTGAACATGGTATGAGAAACAGGTTCCACAAGGTTCGTCAGGACTGTATTTTGATACACAACAGCATTCGTTTTTACACCTTTCTCACAAAAATGTACCTCTGTTAAGCCCCAATAAGAAACTCCCAACCATACCATGAGCGAGGATGGAAAATGACCTCGTTGGACACGCGGAATACGGTTGCTCGCTTCTTCACTACTGTGTGCGTACACCTTATCATTTTGTTTGTTGTAGCTCTCTTCTACGGTAAGCATTTTTTCATCCGAAAAAAGAATTTCCCGATATTTTTTTCCCGCGTACCGCTTCAACAAAGCGCGGCATCTCTTCAGTCTCAGGTCCATTAGACGAGCATTCAAACGATGTCCTGTTTTTCTTCGATATGCCCGAAGCCCTAAGTCTTCATTTAACACCCTTTTCACCGTGGTTCTGCTTAACCCCATCTGAAGGGCCAACAGTTTCTGCTTACGTTTGGGATTTCTTTGAATTCGTGCCTTCACAGCTTTTATCACTGCTGGAGTCCTAACAGACCGAGAGCGACCACTTCTTGACCTGTCATCTACACTAGAGTCTTCATTGTATCGTTTGATGGTACGATAAACGATTCTGTTGGTTATATTCAAATTTTTCAGTATGTTAAAAATTTGAATTGGCGCGTAACCGCAACGATGCAACGCAATAACTGCAACACGGTCTTCTTTAAGCGTCCACTCCATATTTAAAAATGAGTAAAATTCTAAAAGTTATACATTTTTATTTTCATGAACAATTCGAAATTCTAATTCAATAAACTTTTTTGTGGCCAGCATTCTAAAAGAAAAGTTTTTACTGTGTGACAATACTTATGACCTGACTAGGTATATATATATACCTAGTCAGGTCATAAATCTGTCACATGTTTAATGTAAAATAATTGTAACAAGTTTATTAATTATGTAACCATTCATATACCAAAATGAACTTAACAAAACATAGATTCTTATGACATTAAAGTTTATTCAAAATGACCTCCGTGATTTTGAATACAAGCCTTCAATCTGCGCGGCCAGTTGTCTATCGCAGCACGAACGAGGTCCATGTCAATATCGGCGGCTGCCTTAATCAAGGATGTCTTGAGTGACTCCAAATTGGGATGAGGCTTTGAGCACGCCTTTTCCTCCAAGTGTTGCCATATCTTGTAATCTAACGGATTCAAATCTGGACTGGAGGAGGGCCAGTCTTCGTGCCGGATGAAGTCGATTTCACGCGCCGCCAGCCAGTCTTGTGTGCTCTTCGCTCTATGAGCTGGCGCCGAATCTTGTTGGAATACCCAGTGCCTGTTATTGAACATTGTATGAGAAACAGGTTCCACAAGGTTCGTCAGGACTGTATTTTGATACACAACAGCATTCGTTTTTACACCTTTCTCACAGAAATGTACCTCTGTTAAGCCCCAATAAGAAACTCCCAACCATACCATGAGCGAGGATGGAAAATGACCTCGTTGGACACGCGGAATACGGTTGCTCGCTTCTTCACTACTGTGTGCGTACACCTTATCATTTTGTTTGTTGTAGCTCTCTTCTACGGTAAACATTTTTTCATCCGAAAAAAGAATTTCCCGATATTTTTTTCCCGCGTACCGCTTCAACAAAGCGCGGCATCTCTTCAGTCTCAGGTCCATTAGACGAGCATTCAAACGATGTCCTGTTTTTCTTCGATATGCCCGAAGCCCTAAGTCTTCATTTAACACCCTTTTCACCGTGGTTCTGCTTAACCCCATCTGAAGGGCCAACAGTTTCTGCTTACGTTTGGGATTTCTTTGAATTCGTGCCTTCACAGCTTTTATCACTGCTGGAGTCCTAACAGACCGAGGGCGACCACTTCTTGACCTGTCATCTACACTAGAGTCTTCATTGTATCGTTTGATGGTACTCGTTTATCGTATCTTTTGGTTATATTCAAATTTTTCAGTATGTTAAATATTTGAATTGGCGCGTAACCGCAACGATGCAACGCAATAACTGCAACACGGTCTTCTTTAAGCGTCCACTCCATATTTAAAAATGAGTAAAATTCTAAAAGTATACATTTTTATTTTCATGAACAATTCGAAATTCTAATTCAATAAACTTTTTTGTGGCCAGCATTCTAAAAGAAAAGTTTTTACTGTGTGACAATACTTATGACCTGACTAAGTATATATATACCTAGTCAGGTCATAAGTATTGTCACACAGTAAAAACTTTTCTTTTAGAATGCTGGCCACAAAAAAGTTTATTGAATTAGAATTTCGAATTGTTCATGAAAATAAAAATGTATAACTTTTAGAATTTTACTCATTTTTAAATATGGAGTGGACGCTTAAAGAAGACCGTGTTGCAGTTATTGCGTTGCGTCGTTGCGGTTACGCGCCAATTCAAATTTTTAACATACTGAAAAATTTGAATATTACCAAAAGATTCGTTTATCGTACCATCAAACGATACAATGAAGACTCTAGTGTAGATAACAGGTCAAGAAGTGGTCGCCCTCGGTCTGTTAGGACTCCAGCAGTGATAAAAGCTGTGAAGGCACGAATTCAAAGAAATTCCAAACGTAAGCAGAAACTGTTGGCCCTTCAGATGGGGTTAAGCAGAACCACGGTGAAAAGGGTGTTAAATGAAGACTTAGGGCTTCGGGCATATCGAAGAAAAACAGGACATCGTTTGAATGCTCGTCTAATGGACCTGAGACTGAAGAGATGCCGCACTTTGTTGAAGCAGTACGCAGGAAAAAAATATCGGGAAATTCTTTTTTCGGATGAAAAAATGTTTACCGTAGAAGAGAGCTACAACAAACAAAATGATAAGGTGTACGCACACAGTAGTGAAGAAGCGAGCAACCGCATTCCGCGTGTCCAACGAGGTCATTTTCCATCCTCGCTCATGGTATGGTTGGGAGTTTCTTATTGGGGCTTAACAGAGGTACATTTTTGTGAGAAAGGTGTAAAAACGAATGCTGTTGTGTATCAAAATACAGTCCTGACGAACCTTGTGGAACCTGTTTCTCATACCATGTTCAATAACAGGCACTGGGTATTCCAACAAGATTCGGCGCCAGCTCATAGAGCGAAGAGCACACAAGACTGGCTGGCGGCGCGTGAAATCGACTTCATCCGGCACGAAGACTGGCCCTCCTCCAGTCCAGATTTGAATCCGTTAGATTACAAGATATGGCAACACTTGGAGGAAAAGGCGTGCTCAAAGCCTCATCCCAATTTGGAGTCACTCAAGACATCCTTGATTAAGGCAGCCGCCGATATTGACATGGACCTCGTTCGTGCTGCGATAGACAACTGGCCGCGCAGATTGAAGGCTTGTATTCAAAATCACGGAGGTCATTTTGAATAAACTTTAATGTCATAAGAATCTATGTTTTGTTAAGTTCATTTTGGTATATGAATGGTTACATAATTAATAAACTTGTTACAATTATTTTACATTAAACATGTGACAGAATTTATGACCTGACTAGGTATATATATATATATATATATATATATATATATATTTGAGTAGTCCCAATTTAAACTGAAAAATGACTCTTCCTGACATCTATCGGCGAATAATAATACTATTTTTTTTAAATTGCTTTAACGACACAACAACACTAAAGCTATACCAGCAGATGGCGTTGTTAAGTAACACGAAGTCAATGAGTGTTTGCTTTGAGGTTAGACTAAGAAAATCAATTGTAAATTTCCAAAAAACACAATTTATAAAAAAAAATATACCGAGCAAAGCTCGGTCATCCAACTGGTATAGTATTTAATGAAGTATCTTTTCGCACATAAACATTGCCTGATAGCTTTTTTAAATTTGCTTAAGTATCGAACACTGATGCATCCAAAAGGAGAAGTGAGTAATGCGATTAAACATACATGGGTATTTTTTAATGTAGTAGGACAGCAGACAGGCTGGCGGCCCACTTAGAATTTAGCAGTTACTGTTTTTTTTCAGCTTTTAACAAAAGCCTGTTACCCCCTATCAAACGGCCACAGCATGGTCTCGGAGGCTCTCTCCACGTTACGGCTGCGTTACGGCGAACCGGTTCGCTTCAGATTCCTCGTGGGGATGCTGCAAAGCGCTGGAGGATCCGGAGAACTGCAGGCCGCTGGATTGGCATTCATAAACGCATTGTTGACCAGTGCCCCCACTCCACAGCGGAAATTATATATTCAAGCGGAGCTTGAACAGGCTGGATTTGATATAATTACACTGAAAAAGGTATTTACAATATTTCGTAAAGTTTGTTTAAAATATACTGCAATATTTGAAAACAATATATCGACGGTAGAAAGCGAAAATTTTATAGATAGAAATATGTTCCAAATTTCATCTTTTTATCCTTACTAATTTTTTTTTATTGCTGTAGGATAACAGACAGGCTGACGGCCCGCTTAGAATTTAGCAGTTACCCTCACCTATAGGTGTTTGCAACGCCAGTGGCATCGCGAACACGCTGCTGTCCCATAAGGATACAGGAACTTGGGTCACTAATACCGGAACACAACACAATGTTATTATGGCGGCATACTTAAGACCAAAGGTGGTCGCCATCGAGATGGGCTTGGAGCCCTACCACGTAGCTAGGGTGGGTTGTTTTGTCGCCTTTTACGACAGGCCGACCCCAGCCGCAGAGGTTAGTATTCTTTCTCCGCCCCTGCACAGATAAAACGATAAACTAATTCACGAGTTATGAATTTTTGAAACCATTTTTTGGCTTTGGTGTTCAATTGGATATTTCAAGACACGAAATTTTTGCTTCCTACCGTCGATATAGACCCAGACTACAACAAATTTCTTGTTGTGTATTTGACGACCTTCGTGGTCTTATGCTTCGAGAGGGTTTTATTACCATCTCGCCTTGGGGTTTTTATATAATATATAGTATGTTTTATTTACAAAATAATAGTATATATGTAGTATATTAGTTATCTAGTACACAAGTGCTATGCTACTTACTTTGGGACCAATTCCAATATTTTCCAATATTTATTTTCTGTACCCACACAGCACATTTTTTAATGTAGGTTATTTACAAATGAAAACAATATGAGTTATGTCAGTTGTCTAGTACCCATAACACAAGCGCTCTGCTCCTTACTTGAGGATTAAATGTTACTTATTATATACTCAAAGCTACAATGCTATAAGTTACATTTTATTCGCCTAAAAGTCTGTATGCTTTCTGAAATAAATAATTATTATGATTACGTGCATCCAAAAATCTGCCGAGTGTACACAATTGTGCACGCCATCCTGTTGAAATAGACGACTAGCTGCTTTCGCAATAGATTATTTAACATTAATATCAGTCATATCGAACACCATCAAAAGTAAAAAATAATTAATTAGAGGGTAGATGGCTCTCATTTTTCTTATACGGATTATCTTGTTAAAAATAAAGCAAGAAAATAAAGTGAGTTTCTGAATTTCGTTCATAATATGTTATCACAATATTTTTTATTTATTTGCGGTTTAGTTGTTGTTATTCGTGGTCCGCTTCACGTGCAATGCCCCATGTATCAAGAAAGACAGTGAACTTTACAAACCTTATTATTGACTTTGAACTATTTGTCAGCAGAGTTACAAGTCGTGGAAATCAATTATATGTACTAATATATATATTTAATATCACAGATAATCTTAAAACTCCCGAGTCCAAACGACCAAGTGACGAAGGAGATTGTGGAGTACGAGAAACAACTTATTGACATAGACACCCTTAGCGAAAAGGCGCAAGAAGCCCTCAAAGAGAAGGATGTGCTAAGACACAAGTTGGAGTTACTGGAGAAACGAGTTAAGGTAAATAATTATTCATCAACGTAAGTAAAGTATATTCTGGATTGGTACGATTTTGAAGAATTACTATAATAATAATAAACTAATTAAACTAGCCTCTCTTCGTGCAGGGGTAGAGTAGGAATACTAACCCCTGTCGGCCTGTCGTAAAAGGTGACAAAACAGTCACAAAACAACGTCGTGGTAAGGCCCTTATAGCCTTGTGTTGTGTTCCGGCATTAGTTACCTAGGTTCCTGTACCCTTAAGGAACAGCAGCGTGTTCATGATGCCCCTAGCGTCGCAAACATCATCAGGCAACGGTAACTGCTAACTACTAAGTGTTTCGTGAAATGAAGAGTAGAAAATTAACATAATTTTACGAATAGATACATTTTAATTTTGACTAAATTAAATGAAAAAAATTACATTCCAATCTGTATTGCAAATAATAAGTTATTTTTTTAATTGTATCTTTCGTTGTATTGTATTCATATCTTGGGATATTGTGGTATCATATTCGTTGAATAATTAAACAAATAAATTAACACATTTCTAACAATTCTATAATATGTACGAAAATTTTACGACTCTGTATCAGTACTGTGTTTGAAAGTCAGTGAAATTAATGTTTATTGGGGTCTAAAAAACGATGTATTGTTTCGCTATTGAGAGTGGATGCGACGCTATAGTGTTTTAATACACACGTAAGAATGTAAACCAAATAAACCTCCACAATTTCTACGTTATAAAGAGTTTTTCGTTATATAAAAGTAACGTTTGTACTGTATTGATATAATCTTAAATTCAGAAGGTTAATTACGTTTCAAACTTCTATATCCTGAATAAAATATGAAACTGTAGTATCTAAATCCATCTTAGTTATTTATCCACACTGTAGCTGAACCACCTGTTGCTCACAATTGAATATCTTATCTTGATTTTATATTTCATAATATGTAACTAGTGTCTTCTTCTTATAAGCTAAGCTTCTTTCTCTTTTGACATTTGTTATAAGTATAATCCACAAATGAAAAACGGGGAATCCCCCCATAGCTATTAACAAGGTAGCTCTTTATTTATTTCTGGGGCTAATATTTCTACGGCAGTTATAAAAAAAAACGGGAGATGTTATTTAATTTTACTATTTACAGATTTTACAAGAGGAAAAGGGAATTTTGTTATCACTGGAAAAATGTTTGAAAGAGAAATGCTGTGAACTCCAAGAGGAAGTATCGTCATTAAAGTCCGAACACGGAAACTCGAACAGGAAAAAGAGCTTTTCAAGCAAGAAGAAGAACATGGTTCATAAAAAAAGAGGTAAATTAATAGAAAAATATATATGTTTCCAAAATTACATCGTCCAAGTATGTGGGGTGGTTTTAAAGACGAATTAATATAAGTACAATAAGATTACTGTTTTGTCCTGGCAAAGGCGAAAGCCGAGATTTCGCTGAGTGATCTCGGCATAACGGGCCTCCGGTGCAAAACAACAGCTACCGGCGGTCGACTACTAGAGATATCGGGAACTACTAGTGGTCCCAAAGCAGACGCCCTCGCCGATAGACTCAGGGCGTCTCTAGGCCCGGATGATGTGAGAGTGTCCAGGCCAACCAAGTGCGCAGATCTACGCATTTCAGGCCTGGACGATTCCGTCACACAGGAGGAGGTCGCCGCTGCCATCTCCAAGGCAGGAGGATGCCCGCCGGATCAAGTCAAGGCGGGCATGATACGCCGGGGTGTCTCCGGTCTCGGGACAATTCTTGTCAGCTGTCCCGTAGCGGCGGCCAAAAAGATTAAAGATAAGCGGCTTTTGGTTGGATGGGTCTCGGCGCAGGTCGCGCTCCTAGCGCCCAAGCCCTATCGGTGCTACCGCTGCTTAGAAGAAGGACATGCGGGGGCACGGTGCACCGCTGGGGTAGACCGCAGCCAAATGTGCTTCCGCTGCGGTCAGCCCGGTCACAAGGCTGGCACTTGCACTGCCACGCCACACTGCGTCATCTGTGCGGCATCTGGCAAGCCAGCCGACCATCAGATCGGGTCAAAGTCCTGCGCCAGGCCCAAGAAGAACAATGCCAGGAGACAGCCGGCTCATCCGCCGGCGAGTATCATGCAAATAACAACGAAGGCAACCAGCTCCTCGCAGCCGGTTCACCCGCCGGTTGCGGCAGAACATCCGCCGAGGGCTGGGGAGGAGAAGACGGCCATGGACACACAATAATGGCCCTATGTCGCCTCCTCCAAGCCAACATAAACCACTGTGCCAGGGCTCAGGATCGCTTGCTCCAGAGCATGGCGCAGTGGTCGATCGACGTGGCAGTTGTTGCCGAGCCGTATTTTGTGCCACCCAGGGATGACTGGGTGTGCGACACGAACCGCTCGGTAGCACTGATTATGAGGTCTGCCGCCGACACCCTTCCCTTCGAGGCCGTCACCCGAGGGCGGGGCTATGTTGCGGCAATTTGGGGAGATGTTATGGTCGCGGGGGTGTATTTCGCCCTCAGCCTTTCTCTCGCCGACATGGAGGATATTATCTTGGAGTTGGGCACGGTCGTCAGTCGTAGCCGTCCTCGTCCCGTGATCGTCCTAGGGAACTTCAATGCCAAATCTACGGCTTGGGGTTCCCCGGCTACGGATGCGCGGGGCGAGTTAGTGGAGGAGTGGGCGGTCGAGCAGGGCCTGCTTCTCCTGAACCGGGGTTCCGTGCAGACTTGCGTGCGGCAGCGGGGTGGGTCTATAGTGGACCTGTCGTTCGCTAGCCCCGCTCTCGCGCGCACTGTCCAGGACTGGCACGTCTTGGAGGAGGTGGAGACGCTGTCCGATCATCGATATATTCGATTTAGCGTCTCCGCCCAGACCTCGGTTGGGCCGGTCCAAGCGGCCCCGGGGGGCGTTGGAGACGGCCCGCGTTGGGCGCTGAAGCGGCTGGACAGGGAGGCTCTCCTGGAGGCCTCTATCGTCAAGGCCTGGCTGGACTCTCCAGGCAGGCCAACCAACATTGACGAAGAGGCGGAGTGGTTCCGGGAGAGCATGTCGCACATCTGTGACGCTGGCATGCCCCGAGTCCGGCCGGTACCATCCAGGCGCCAAGTGTACTGGTGGTCGCAATCGATTGCGCAGTTGCGCATCGCTTGTGTGCGGGTGCGACGCCGGTACGCAAGGTGCCGAAGAAGAAGACGCCGCCGCCCCTTTACAGCGCTATAGAGAGGCGAAGAGCGCCCTCCAGCTGGCCATTGTCCGGGCAAAGGCCCAGGCCAACGAAGAGCTGCTGGAGACTCTGGACCGAGAGCCGTGGGGGCGCCCCTACCTTATGGTACGGGGCAAGTTGCGCCAATGGGCTCCCCCATTGTCCCGGAGTCTCCAGCCACAGCTGCCGGAGGAGGTGGTGTGTGCGTTGTTTCCGTCGAGACCGGAGCACACACCACCGGCTATGGTTCCGCCTCGCAATATGCCCGACGCGGAAGACGACATTGACGACGACGTGCCCGAAGTGACCCGGGTAGAGTTGAGAGTGGCGGTGGCTCGCATCAGGAACACCGCCCCAGGGCCCGACGGCATTCCAGGCCGTGCATGGGTCCTGGCCATGAAGGCTCTCGGGCCCCGACTAGCGGGGCTCTTAAGCGCATGTTTGGAGCGGGGCCAGTTTCCAAGCCGGTGGAAGACCGGAAAGCTGGTCCTGTTCAAGAAGGAGGGGCGCCCCGCAGACTCACCATCTGCGTACAGGCCAATCGTGTTGCTGTACGAGGTGTGTAAGATCTTTGAGCGAATCATCGCCAGTCGCCTCGTCCAGCACATGACCGCGGTGGGGCCCAATTTGGCGGACAACCAATTTGGTTTCCGCCAGGGGCGCTCCACGGTAGATGCGATCATGCGCGTGAGGGTCCTCGCGGAGGAGGCAGTCGCCCGGGGTGAGGTGGTCTTGGCGGTGTCGCTCGACATCGCCAACGCTTTCAACACCTTGCCCTGGAGTACTATCCGAGAGGCACTCCGGTACCACGGGGTGCCGCGCTACCTCCAACGCATTGTCGGGCCTATTTGTCGGAAAGATCGGTGGTGTACCCGGGTCGAGAAGGATGGGGTCGGCGAGAGACGTCGTGCGGCGTTCCTCAGGGTTCGGTGTTGGGACCGCTCCTGTGGAACGTAGGGTACGACTGGGCTCTGCGCGGTGCTCTTCTCCACGGCGTCGGCGTCATTTGTTACGCCGACAATACGCTAGTTACAGCGCGTGGGAAGTCGTACCGGCAGGCGGCCATACGCGCGACTGCTGGTGTCGCGCACGTCGTGGGTAGGATCCGGCGGCTGGGCTTAGAGGTGGCATTGCACAAGTCTGAGGCCCTGTGTTTTCATGGGCCCAGGATGAAGCCGCCTCCGGGGTCCAGCATCATAGTAGGAGGGGTCGCCATCGCTGTCGAGTCGACGATGAAGTACCTTGGACTCGTCTTCGACAGTCGGTGGAACTTCGGGCCGCACTTTACACGGCTCACCCCCCGGTTGTTGGGTGCCGCTTCTGCGCTCTCGCGCTTGCTGCCCAACCTGGGAGGGCCCGACTCGTCCTGCCGAAGGCTCTACATGGGGGTCGTACGGTCGATGGCGCTATACGCCGCGCCAGTGTGGGCGGACGCCCTTACGGCCCGCAACGTCGCCGCGCTTCGAAGGCCGCAGCGCGCGATGGCCGTCAGGATCATAAGGGGATACCGTACGATCTCCTTTGAGGCAGCGAGCCTCCTAGCCGGATCCCCGCCCTGGGACCTCGACGCAAGGCTCCTCGCGTCACTCTATTGGTGGCGCGCGGAGGCGGTCGAGCGGGGCGAGCGCCTGGTGCCGCGACAGATTGAGGCACGCAGGGCAGAGCTCCGCCAGGTCCTAGTGGCGGAGTGGCAGGCGCGCTTAGCGCAACCCACGGCGGGGCACGCCGCTGTAGCGGCGGTAAGGCCCATTCTAGAGGAGGGGCTCAATAGGAGCCACGGCGCCCTCAGCTTCCGGCTGACACAGGTGCTTACCGGACACGGGTGTTTCGGGAAATACCTGTGTCGCATAGGCCGGGAGCCGACGTCCCAGTGCCACCATTGTGTTGATTGCCGCGACGATACGGCGCTGCATACGTTGGCGGAATGCCCAGCTTGGGCCGAGCAGCGCCGAGACTTGGTCGCGGCCGTAGGAGCTGCGGGAATCCTCTCGCTTCCGGCTGTTGTGTCTACCATGGTCGGGAGCGAGTCAGGGTGGAGTGCCGTCGCCACCTTCTGCGAGGCCGTGATGCTCGCAAAGGAGGCGGCGGAAAGGGAGAGAGAGACTGCCTCCTCTCTCCCCTCCCGCAGCAGACGCACTGGGCGCCGTAGGGTGGCCGACTTCCGGCCACCGTAGGGCGCGGCCTGCGGACGGCAGACTCAGGGCGTCTTGTCGTCCGATAAGCGGCAGGCCTCGAGGCGGCGGCGTCTTGTTCCGCGCGCGCCTCATAGTGGAGTCCTGCGGCCGGGGTGACGGCCGCAGTGGGTGACGGGGTCCGCCTGACCATCTGGCGGGCCAATACCCGTCGGGGGGTGGCGACGAATGCTTCGGCGATACCCGCCCCTCCGACACACGGGTACATGAGGAACACGGGTTGGTTTTTAGTCAGTAAGAGTTTGACAGTCCCCTTCGCCCTTCCCCGAGGGCGGAGGGCCTCCATGAGGATTTTCCAACCCGATACCAAAAAAAAAAAAACTGTTTTGTAAGAATGAAAACGTTGTAATAATATTAAATTATACTTTACTCACTTTTAAAAAGTACTTTTTGATTTGAAATATTTACCGTACGCCTGTTTAAAATCTAAATAAGCTTACCTCAAATGTTATAGCTGAAATTTGTTTTAATCAGTGACTAATAAAAAAATAGAATATTTTTAGAAAAAAAGATTTTCTCGCAATCAGCTCTATCATAATTTATAAATTTGTACAATATTTTGCAGGCAAAACACTGTGTATGATTTTGTTCAATGTGTTTTTTCAGACGAAACATCACCCCCCGAAGATGAAGGCATAAGCTCATCAGAAAGATCTCTAAGTCCTGAACCTCATCGAGACTCAATGTTATATGAAGTATTCAAAAATGAAACATATGATCTAATTCGTAATAAAAGAATACAAAGAAAATTAGATCCAAAATCATTTGATCATAAATCTACCGACGAGGAAGAAGAAACCACAATTGAAGAAGTAATACAGGAATTAAGAAATATAGTTAACAATGCAGAAACTGAACATTTAGCTAAAGAAGTATGTGAAAATAGAACACTGACTTCTAAATGTTTATCTGAATTCAACTCTATGTTGAACGGATATGATCATAAACTAGAAAAGAATGACTTACCAACTACAAAGCATTGTATTCAAATCAAATCTAACAGTCCCTCTGAAGATAATACAGAAGAAGAGGAAGAAATCATTCCTAAAATTGTACCCTCATTACCCCCTAAAAACCCTAAAAGTTTTATGCATTTAATTCCACCGAATGCTGATCAAGGACTGCTTTTCAAGCCACCAAAAATAAATAATGATAACTTTATTTCAAGCGACGAAGGGTCAGATTCTCTACTTAGTGCATCCAGGTGCCAAACTAAAAATAGAAAGAAAACTTCAGTAACTAGTTTCGATTTTAAAGAATGTCGTGCTTTTTTTAATTCTATCGATTGGGACAAAACTGAAAGTAAACACAAGCGTTCCAGAACAAAATCTAGAGAAGAAATTAAAAAACCATCCATGAAAAGGAGTGAATCATTCCAAACATCTGGAAAAGGTTCAAGACAAAGAGAATATATTGACAGTATGTTCCATTCAGACACGAATACATCTTTTGTTAGTTCTGTACAGAGATCTAGTTCAAAAAGCAATAGAGTAGATGAAATAGTAAACTTGATTGAGTCTAAGAAACTAACAAAAAGTTTGGATAGAATCGATGAGGGTTTGAATGCTATGGTTGATATTGTTGTCCTTTCTGAACCCAAAAAACCATTTTGGCCTTACGAAAGGCGACAAAAATCCTGCTCACGAAGTAACAGTGATGCCGGAAAGAAAAGTCCTTTTGTCTCTGTTTCAAGATCAAGCAGTAAGCTTACTAACAAACACCGTCCAAAACAGGATTTACAAAACTACAAAGATGATTTATTAAGACCTGAACCGCAGCAAAAGTTCTACATGTCTCAAAGTAAATTAAGCTCTGGTACCTTTGAAAATCAGGCTTTTAGTAGCTCAACCTTTTTAGTGAAACGTGGGCACAATAATGCTGGATTTTACACTGGAACTCATATGCTAAGGGATGCTCCAGCCAGTATGACTAGTTTAGTCGTGAGCGGTACACACAACCATGCAGATTTGAAGAGGACACTGTCACCTCTTGGTACATCGTCAAATAGTTTTGGATCACACAAAGTGACTGATATGCCTTCTGGTTTGTACTGAAACTGCGCAATTTTAAAACCATCGACTAAATTTAAGGTTCTCGTGCAATATAGATGTATCTGGACTAGTTTATTGATCAGTTTCTGAGGACAGTTCTATGCACATTTGCTGGTTGTGTACATGTACAAGGTGTTAAACTCAGTATTTGTTTCAGAAACTGATCTTTAACGTTTTTCTTTAATTAAATCGTCATTAAGTTATCGATTCACATGTGTCTTGGTAATTTTGTTCATTTGCAAAATTGGCTTAAGATCACGAGTTTAGCTCAAATGCTCATTTTATTTTCTAAGTGTATTAAACGAATTTAATGTACCTTCAAATCATTTAATTAATCGTGGCTTCTGCAATTTTTATATATTCAGATTACTTATTCAAATTGTTTACCTTATTTACATTAACCACTTTTGTATAAATTTAATAAGGATACATAAAAAAGTTTATATTTATTGAAAATTTAAAAAAATAAAATTATTCAACAGTATTTTTAGATAGTTTTTATTGTGTTATAAAAGCACTACTTTTAAGTTAATAACGTCTTACTTTTTTGGTACACGCCTATATTTTCCGTAGTTTCTTAAATATAATCTCTGTCTAAGCTACATTAGCATTCATTTTGCATTTTTATGTAAAGCTTATAAATTAATTGAATCGTTTAAATATTTTGTAAACATTATATTAAAAACTTATGTACGATATGTGGTATTATTTATTCCCTATATCGCTTTTTAAGGAAGAAAGTAATTAAAAACGATTGCTGCTGTGGTATTTAATTATCTATTGGTATTGATTAAAGAAACCTATTTTCAGCGTCTTTCAGATAACCTATTAATTTGTCATAAACCATCGTCTTCACATCTCTACCCCATAAGAAGTCATAGTGATTAAACGAAGCACGCTCTACCTGGAACTTTCCCACTAAGTTTGGTAGATGCTCTGCCAGTTTATATATATCTCTATAGTTGACTTCAGCATCGCTTAATCCGTAGTGCAAGTAAACTGGGGCGGTAATTTTAGAGAGGTCATAATTTGGTGGTCTGATGCTTCCATATTTGGCAAGGTTGGTGATGATGTTGTAGTTGTACCGACGGAATGCATCGTGGTTGATATTCTGGGCATAGTGAGCAAGTTGGCGAATGGAGGAACCGGCTGGTGCATGGCCCAAAATGACAGTCTGAAATTAAAAACATAACCATGTTTTCCAGTTGGAAATGTTTTACATACCCAGCCGCTTGTAAAATGCGCAAGAGGGTAGTATGGGACTTCCACTGCACTCATGCTCTAATCTCTTGCCTAGAAGACGCACGTGGTATTATTATTATTTATTTATTACTGAGAAACAGCAGAGAGGCTGGCGATCCACTTATACATATATTTGCGACGCTAGAAGCATCGCAAAAATGCTACTGTCCCATAGATATACAGGAAAACACAACACAAGGTTATTATGACAGCATACTTATAGACCAAAGGTGGTCGCCATCCAGACCGGCTTGGGGCCCTACCAGGGTTGTTTTATCGCCTTTTACGACAGGCCGACTACGCCGCAGGGGTTAGTATTTTTACTCCGCCCTTGCACGGAGAAAAATATACCCACAAAACCAACCTAATGTGTTTTCGTTCGTCTGAACCGCCAGTATTGTGGGATATGATGTTAATCTGTCAGCGGTTAGATTTTTTTGTACTTTCTTGGTCAAGAAAAAGAAATACTATGTGGTGAGAAGCATCGACGCAAAATAGACGCTTAAATAAATCTCAGTGGCTTAAAATTTTGAAAACGGGATTGTCATGGATGTTAACTTAAGTATTTACTCAATTTATTTTCAAGCTATATTTTTTGAAATATTGTTAATACTTACATCATTGTAATAGCTGATACCGCTGGAAACGGCGTTCACAAATTTACAGATCACTTGCACAGCAGGACCGGCGCTACAAATACGGTCAATGAAATCGCGATTCCGAAATATTTCACCGTAACCCAATCGCCACGCTGTAGACTGAAAAATAATTATAAATAATAACAATCTACATATAACTGTTATTTGGCTTGAATTGCTACTTTGTATGTGACCGTATACTCCGATTGGCCAAGATGACAGATTACGTAGATTTCAGTATAGTTTTCGTCACATTCGTCGATACTTAGCAATTATGCGCATGTACAAGAAAATCTGAGAGAACGAACTAGACGGGAATTGAACCAATCTCTCTCAGTTGATTCGAATATCAAATAAAAGGTTTCATATGATTGATGATATAAATCAGAGGTCAACTTAAATTGGAAATTAAAATTTCCGAAACTTATAATTTTTAAAAAAGCTGATTTTTTTTTCTAAAATTAAAATAGCTTAAGTTACTCCTTGATACATCAGCTATCTGCCAGTGAAAGTCTCGTCAAAATCGGTGCAGCCATTTCAGAGATTAGCCGGAACAAACGGACGGACGGACAGAGGGACAGACAGACAGACAAAAATTGTAAAAAATGTTGTTTTGGTATATGTATCGTGTATACGTCCGAATGCAATTAGTAAAAAGCGGTTATTTTAATATTACAAACAGACCCTCCAATTTTATTTATTTGTATAGATGTATAGATAACAGCCGAACCAAACGAGATTTTTTCCTTTTTATTATTTTTTTTTTAAATTTTACAATTACGAACTTCTTTAGGAAAACCACCAGTAACTTACCTCGATAAGAACTTCCATTGGTGCAAGTAGCTGAAATATAGAATGTTCGTTATGCGTGAAGAACGAAGCCGGAGCCAACCCTTGGAAGGATATAAACTTCTCATTATATTCGGGTCTTAAAGAATTCAGGACTAAGAAGGTGGTGCCCCCTTGGGAGTGTCCAATATAGTGCAGTTTTTCGTGCCTAGTTGTTGCCAAAATATAATCGACGAAGGCAGGTAAGTCATAATTGCCGATCTCATCCCAGGAGAACTTGAAGAATTCCTGATCATTAGCATCAGGATCGAGGGTAATGTGCCTGCGGGAGTAGTAGTTGCCGCGAGCATTGGCAAACCAGACGTCATAGCCGGCTTCTGCTAGTATGTAACCTAAAGATTTAAGGAAAACCTTTAATAGCATTGCAATAGAAAGCAATTTTTATTCTATAATTGAAAACACACATAGAATAAATGTTATGATAGGTGTTTTTTTCCTAATAACAAAAGGACGCTTGTCTTAATGTACTCACGAATTCCAGAAGATATGGGCTTTGGATTTAGCCCGTAGTTACATGCTCCAGGAAGCATATCCTGTGACGATACACGTCATTGACTTCATCGTTGTTTAAGGAGAATATAAGATATCTCAGAGATCTTCACCAACGAATCCAAGCAAAAATTAAACCATGTGACCAAACTTAGCATATTTTCAGCATTAAAGTAGGATGAAATTAAGAATAATTATTCCCAATCTTGATAACTACACAGCTGAGCTGCGTCTTCTCTTACCAAGAGATTAGTAAAGCGCGATTAATGGATTTATCTGATCTAAAGATAGTTAAGAAAGAACAGCATTAGATTTTGTAATAGCTGAATTGGCAGTGGCCGACGCCGTCACAAAAGAATGTCTACAAGTTAATCCTGTGACCGAGGGTCTCCGAGGGTATAAGGCTTAGAGTGATTTAGGTTTTAGACGGTGCTACTGGCTACCACTTCAAACCTTGTCGGCAGCACAAACTAATATAACTTCGTCTTTTTCCGCGTGAGTCCATCTTGGTATAGGTTATTCGGTTTCCTCAGGATAAAAAAGTCGGCCATATCAATTTCAGATTTTTCTTATGTCTTCTTAACCACTTGGCTGACGACGACCTATATTTACTTTGTCATTTTATAAGTCGAAACATTATTAGGAAAAGTAAATTCTTACACAAAGAATTCTCTGGTCCCAGAACAAAGAAGTCCGCAGATGAGGATAGCAGACCATGCATCACTAAAACAGGAATTTTATTGGGGTCCGGCTGGTTGTAGTTGTATCGGCCATGTGGGATGCGGTGAGCTTCCAGTATATATCCATCAGACGTAAGAACGTTGTGGACTTCGATAGGATACTCATGTTTCGCTATGAGGCCAGGCTATAAATAAATAATTATAACGTTTACAAAGTACAAACTACCCTCAATATTTTAGATTCCTTAATTACATCTAGATGGAATTGGTATATATACATTAGATCGTGCCAGAATATTGCCTACCACTACCAACATCATCCCAGGAGTCAACGTTGCGGATCAGTACATGTATCTGGGCGCACTAATATATAACGATGGAAGTTGCGCAGTGGAAATAAGGAGGCGTGTTGGTATGGCTAAGGAAGCCATGACTCGATTCAGTAACGTCTGGAAGAGGAGGGGAATTACCAATGCCACCAAGATTCAGTTGGTACACGCTCTTGTATTCCCAATATTCTTATATGGAGTCGAAACATGGACCATACGAGCCCGTGAAAGGCAAAGAATCGAACCATTCGAGATGTAATGCTGGAGGCGTATGTTACGGATACCGTGGACTGCCAGGCGCACGCAAAACATGCCTCTCGACTATCTATCCGTAGAGAGGGCTGTCTTATTTCGGCCACATAATGAGGAAGGGAAATAATTGCCTAGAAAAACTGATTGTAGTTGGAAACACAAGGGTAAACGAGCCCGCGGACGATCTCCAAGCAGATGGGGCGATCAAATAAAGGCCCTAACCTCACTCAAATCATGCTCGGTCATCAGAAACACTACGGATAGGCACCGATGGAGGCAGATTATCCAACAAGGTGCAGCACAGCACCGATGCCTACATACAGCGACTTCCACGATCCTCAGCCATGAGGAAACGACTGCTGAGAGAGGAATTGGTCTTTTTAATACTGCAATATTTTACCTGCAGAAATGTAATAAAAAAATGATACTCAAAGAAAACTTTTTTAATAAAAAATACAAATTAAAATTAAGCATACTCGGGCCGCTGCTTAAAACCGATTTGCTACTAGCGGCGCGAAGGATATGTACGGCAAGCGCACAATTACCTACTTAGTCCCAAGATTAATAAATGATTTACATAATTTACTTGATCAAGATTATTAAAAAAGTATTAAAGCCTCACACAACTTCAACTCTAACACACTAAACTTATTCATTCTTGCAGGGGCGAAGAAAGAATACTGACCTCTGCAGCCAGGGTCGGCCTGTCGTAAAACAACCCACCCTAGCTACGTGGTACGGCCCAAGCCTATCTGGATGGCGACCATCTTTGATCTTAAGTATGCCGCCATAATAACTTTGTGTTGTGTTCCGTCATTAGTGACTCAAGTTCCTGTACCCTTATGGGACAGCAGCGTGTTCATAATGCCACTGGCGTTGACAAAACCCATAGGCGACGGTAAGTGCTAAATTCTAAGTGGGCCATCAGCCTGTCTGCTGTCCTACAGAAATAAAAAAATACTATTTAGAGAATTTGTAGCCTAAATTTACGCAGTCATTTGAACGTGCGTAGACTTAAGTTTTGATGGCATTGTACAAACTTTAGTGGTTTTATGTGCTGTTATTTTATTAAACCAATGTAATAACTGTGGATTTGATAAATAAAAAAAACTAAAACTAATAGATTTATTTTGATGCGGTTTGTTTTAAGCTGATGTGAAGATCAGCTAATAAAAATTCTCCCATTCGGTGGAGGCATACCTATGTAGATACAACTATCCCAAACAGGTGTACGAGTATGTTTGGGATATTGTAGTTCTTAAACAAATAGGCTAATTTGAAATAGATTGTGAACATGACTTGATTCTGATTTTTCCGACCCTACAAACTTGTAGATATCATTGATATTTTTTGTAAAATAATTTATTTCTTTTTAATTACTAATTAGGTTTAAATTTGGCAGATGTAGAACGAATATCCTTTGTTCCAGACGACTATTGATGATAAAATTACAATAGTAATATAAAAATAATAATATATTTAATTTATGATTAAACATTAATTCTTTGAAGCGAATTTCATGAACACAACTATCTAGATGCTTGCAAATTTGTCTTTATGTTTGTGACAGGCAAATTAATCACAACTCACCCCATCAACAACAGCTCTTCGATAAACATCATCTGAGATCCGGGCTCCTTGATTTCTTAACTTAGCGATGTAATCCGCATTAGGCGATTCCCGCGCCACTGCCACAGCAGCTAAAGAAATCAGAAGCCAATACATGGCTGTAAATTTTCAAATCACCGCCAAACATTTTTAATCCACCTATTTGTAACTTACTTTATCACCCACTATCACAAATCTGAATACCTAAAGATTATTATCCGTCTTCAATCCACATTTGTCGGTCATTATCTGACTTGAGCACTTTATTATAATTGAGCGCCTTATCTTGATAATTGAATTTTACATTTATTCATCATCCTCGTCAAGCATTCCTACTGATTTCTGAATTCGAATTAACTTTTTTAATTAAAAACTTCCTTAGATACGCTGATATTTTGTGGACATTGTATGAGACTGAGCAGTCAGGGGTGGATATATAACGCTCGTTTGAGTAAAGACGACTGCTTACTTTGTTCGCTAGTTACATTATAAGATGCAAATTTATCCAGAATATGTTGTAAAAAATATTACTTTATGACTAAAGAAAAAAACAATTTTTTGATGAAGTTGTTAATTCTTTCAATGGACAATATTCGATATTATTTATTATATTTTCAATAACTTTCAGTAGAATGTATTTGTGAGTTTTCGTATAGCATATTTTATATTTCTCAGATCAACAAACCACCCTCATCTTTTTATATTATTCCAAACTCTCTACCAGTCGCACACATACCGTGGTTAGTTCGTTTAACGACATTGAATATTCTGGTCACCATTTTTAAATTTAATTTATGGGTTTTGAATTAGCAATTCGATTCAAATTCCCTTTAGCCCCAGGAATATTTGAAGCTATAACAGCAGAAGACGCAAAAGACGAATATGGGTTGGTCTATCTTATCGTGAACGTAGGTTCACGCTTTGTGGACTCAAACTGGGCTGTGGTTGCCATGGTGTTATTTGAAGGAGTTATCAATACATCGTGTCTTGTAATGCCCAAGGAACCAGATTGGGTTACCTTATTCCTCTTACTGTAAGCCCAAAATTTTAAATGCAATAGAATGTTCGGATAATGATGATTCTGTCATATATTGCAGCGTTAACATCACTGATAAACATTCAACAAAACAAACATTACAATCAAAACCTACAATAGATAAATCGCTTTTGTATAGCGATGCCAACTACCAACAACAAAGTGAACTTTGTATAAACAATAATATTATTTTTATGACACAAGGTAGTCTACTTCAACATTTGATGCGTACTTCGATAATCAATACTCAAGTGAAAAAGATCTTTTATAGTTTTGCTCTCCAGCTAGTGAAGTTTGGCGGACAACTCTGTAAAATTACTCATTCTTTGTCTAAAAATACGTAATAGTGTGAATAGAGTTTAAATTGAAATTAACCAAATGAAACTCTACAATTAAAGAGAATAACGAAATATTAACAATGGAAATAACCATATATTTAGTTACGCTCCTAACTTTTGAACTCACCCAAGTAGACTCCAAAAGACATGAAGCAGACCGGTCCGGTGAAATACAATTAATTGACCTATCTCGTGGCACCACTTGGCGTGATATGGATGAATATTACGGAGCTCTGGATAGACAGTGGTAAGTTAAAAAATTACACAAAAATGAGGCAAATACATAAATATTAGGTTTGAATCCAGAACGAATAACTGATGTTAACATATATAACATATATACTTTGATAGACTTTGGCTGCTGAAAGGTTTTAATGTCGGTCATATAATCAATGATCTTCGCTTCCTTCATCATAAAAGTTTTTTGTTTCTTGGAGTTCAGTGTGAAATGTTGTAATACCAAAACAATATGTCGCACCACACTAACAAGTGGCAGACATAGTCTGTTGAAAACAGTAGAATATCAAAAAGAATACACCATATACTACATAATGTTGGCGTCAAGATTATGGAAGAGGCCCGCCCCAACACAATGGGCGAGCCGGCGTCGGCCCTGGCCACGAGATCGGCAGTCCAGATAACTGTGGGCCCAGACGTAGGCGATAGGAGAACAATGGGGTTAGGATCCCCACAAGTCAGGATACACCATAAGTAGCTTAAACTTGAAAAATTTTCCAACGCCTTTACAATCCTATTCTTAACGTATATGAATTTAGATTTAAAATAATGATGTTCTTTATTTTCGCCATATAATCCTTCCTCCAGTAGAATTTACATTTGAGGTTATGAAAACCACTCTAATCATAGTGTTTATTTCAGGAAAATTTGCGTAAACTGTGGTCATCCAAGTCTCGGTACAGGAATGCACTTAGGCCGCACTGCAATGGAAGAATCCATGCATCCAGCAGTGATTCCGCCGGAATACTTAATAACGAGATGTAAAGTAAATTTTAACTGATTATGATTTATTATATATAATGAATAGAATGCTAGGGTTAGGGTTGCCTGGAAGAAATTGCTCTAAGCGATAAGGCCACCCATTGTTCAGTAGCTTGTAAGTTTATTTCATTTTCTTGTATATATATTTAAGGTGAACAATAAAGAGTTTTCATTCATTCATTCATTCAATGCTAGGGCAAGCAGTGCTTGACAAGGTCTTAGCCTTGAATATGAAGGGTTGCCCTATTCAGTTTCCAAAGGAGGATAGTGGATTAATCATTTTGTTGTCAGACATTGTGTTGCGTTTCTCCTTTGAATGTGGTTAGACAACAATCGCACCTATATAAATCAATTTCTTCTTACTCCTCCTTGATTAATAAAATGAAGATTCATCAAACGGCATCGATAAAGACGATCTGAAATTTGACAGTACTCAACAATAAATAAATATGATAAAAATGATGCTTAAAAAATAAAAAAAGCAATGAACAATGGCAAGGGGACGATCCAACAATGTCACGATACTGTGATACGACTGACACCTAACATTATTCTTTGGATAAATTTACGGATATTTACATATTTCACTTATTGAGAACCTTAAAATAACACAAATATATAAATAAGCATTATCAGGTTATTCTTACATAACCTAGTCATGGACTTATAAAGAAATATTCTTTATACGTCCATGAACCTAGTATTTTATTAACAAAAGTATATAGTCAAAAATTTATAAAATAGCATCAAAATAAAAATTGTTTACTACAAAACACTAGGGAGGGTAGTTTTTTTTTATTGTACATATGCGTACTTTAGCACGCGACAAATTTGGTTTATTAAGTCCACTGCCGTCTAATGGTGTTTTATGTTACCTCTCTGACACACGTATATTCGTTCTGTGTCCATCTTATTAGCCACAATTGTCACCTGTTGGTCTATTCTAGTAAAAGTCCTCTTTATTACCCCCAGTTTACGAAAAAATGACTTCTAAGCCTAATTCTTTATTCCCAGTGGTGATAATTGACGTAAGTAGCCTGACGCAAATGAAACCAGCAACAGTCTTGACTTTACATACGGCTTTGCAATGGCTGACTTTGAAGCGTGACCCTCAAGAACCTACATTATTATTATTCAAATTTGGATGGAAGGTAGAAGAGATTCTGAAAAACAAAGTCAGAAGTTGTGTTTGCAGTATACCAGGTAGAGTAATAATTACAATTAGGTCTATTATAACAAAACGACGAGAGAACACAGCTATGTAGTCTGAGACTCCCATGCAAACTCCCTTTTATCCATGCAAGGGCGGAGAAAGAATATTAACCTCTGCGGCCGGGGTCAGCCTGTCGTAAAAGGCGACCAAACAACCCTACCTACGTGGTAGGACTCCAAGCCCGTCTGGATGGTGACCAAGTCTTAAGTATGCCGCCATAATAACTTTGTGTTGTGTTCGGGCATTGATGACCAAATTCCTGTACCCTTATGGGACAGCAGCGTGTTCGCGATGCCACTGGCGTTGCAAATACCTATAGGCGATGATAACTGTTAAATTCTAAGTGGGCCATCAGCCTGTCTGCTGTTCTATAGCAATAAAAGAATGCAATACCAATATTTTAATTAATAATCCGTGCAGGGACGGAATAAGATTACTAACCTCTGCGGCCGTGGTCGGCCTGTCATAAAAGGCGACTAAATAACCCAACCTAGGTGGTAGGGCTCCAATTCCGTCAGGATGGTCACCACCCCTGGTTTTTAAATATACCGCCATAATAACCTTCACGTGTTCTGTATAAGTGACCAGGATCTAGTACCACTATGCGGATGGCAGTCTGTTAGCGGTGCCTCTGGCGTCACATCCATAGGCGACGGTAACTGCTTACTATTCAGCTTATCTCCTGTTCTACAGCAATAAAAAAGTGCGTGCGTACAAAGTACACATGTCAGAAGTGAAAATTCTTTGGCAAAATAATTTTTAAATCTTCTAATAAAATTTACATCTTATTAAACAAAACTCAATTGTATTTTATTGCAATAAAGTCGCAATTCGAATAGATATGTATAAATAATGCAATCATTTAAAACTTACAATATAGAATAAGCCTTAAGCCATTATCAATAAGGTTAGTATTACAAGCGCAAAAAAACGTTTCACATCTTCGTGATGCTAATATTGCGTTTCATCCGTAAAAAATTTACCCTCATGCGCGCAAAGAAGTTTCACTTCAAAAACCGTGGGACCGATTTAAGAAATTTTAATGTGTGTTCAAATGGATTCGAGAATTGTTTAGATACCCAATTTGGTCCAATACAACATATTTTTTTTAATTTATATTTTTGCCGGTTCAGCTAGATTAAATATTAAAAGTGAATTCAATTCAATTTAAGGTATTAGCTACGAACTAGCAGAATGGATAGCAGCAAACTTGAGCCACGTGGTTGGTGTTGCCACCGACGCTCCAACACTGGAATCTGATGAAACGAGAGAATTTTCCACAAGAACTGTCTCCAATATACTTGGAAAGAATGGAGTGTTTATTGTTGAAAATGTGTACCTTAATAAAAGGATACCTGGTAAGATTTGTTCTTGGTCCGTTACGCGAGAATAAATTAAAAAATTGCTTAAGTTACTTAAAAGGGATAGGGCATGGTAAATATCTGCCACACACGGATAAAAATTTATCCGTGCAGGGTCGGAGAAAGAATACTAACCTCTGCGGCCGGAGTCGGCCTGTTGTAAAAGGCGACAAAACAACCCAGCCTAGCTACGTGGTAGGGCCTCAAGCCTGTCTGGATGGCGACCACCTTTGGTCTTAAGTATGCCGCCATAATAACCTTGTGTTGTGTTCCGGCATTAGTGACCCAAGTTCCTGTTATAGACAGCAGCGTGTTCGCGATGCCACTGGCGTTGCAAACACCCATAGGCAACGGTAACTGTTAAATTCTAAGCGGGCTATCAGCCTGTCTGCTGTACTACAGCAATAAAAAAATTGTTTTGTCGCCTTTTACGACAGGCCGACCCCGGCCGCAGAGATCAGTATTCTTTCTCCGCCCCTGCACGGATAAAAACGTATGTGATGTCAAAGAAAGATCATTGACAATATTTACATGTAATATGTAGCTAGTTCTTAAAACAATATCGCAACTTAATAATGTTGCAATCTCTCGGTAACAAAGTTACTCAAACAGTCAGATTACTACTTTCAGAACTGTTTTTATGATTAAAATACCCGTGGAGTAATCCAGTTTCTAGTTTACATGTTAAAAAAGCTTTTATAATTGTTCTAGGGTTAAGTTATTCCTTTCAGCGTGGAAGACAAATGCATCTTTATAATTCAAAGCAAATTTGGCTCTAAACCACTATTGTAAATTATTAATTATGCATACATATATTACACGAATGGGAAAAAAAAAGCAATGTTTATTGAAAACAATGATCGATTGATTCTATGCCGTGTCGTGTCGGGTGCGTACTGTACTACTTTTTGTGCCTACGTTAGCCAGCGCTTAGACTTGTCTAAACCAGCATCATACTGAGTCTGGTCCAATTTAGGCCACTAGAATTACATTGATTAATATTAATTTATTTCTCTCTTTCTAAATAATATTGACACACATTTTGTATTCACAGAACAGGGATGCATGGCTCTAATAATGCCGTTAAAACTGAAAAATATCAACTACGTGCCAACGAGGTTGACTGCATTCTGTCCGTCAGGCCAGAGCCATCTTCAAGTAGCGTTAACTTTAAAGAAACCGACGAGAAACAAGAACAAAATATCGGTAAATAGCCGAGCGCACGAAGTGAATTTGGAAGAAATTTTGAATAATTGATATTCTGGGACTATCATGAGCTGCAAATTCACAATGAAAACGCGTTGAATAGACTAAATTATTATATGTAACTAACTGAGGCAGAGGAAGAAGAAG
This sequence comes from Malacosoma neustria, assembly GCA_963693495.1. Taxonomy (NCBI): domain Eukaryota; kingdom Metazoa; phylum Arthropoda; class Insecta; order Lepidoptera; family Lasiocampidae; genus Malacosoma; species Malacosoma neustria. The sequence continues at coordinate 18,334,361 of OY856382.1, read as the reverse complement.
CTTCTCCACTCCTACGCATGCGCGCCACACCGCTGTAAAATCGTTGTTTCTTAAAACTTTAATAACCTTTTATGTAATGAAGATATCGCAATATTTTTTTAGATAAGGGGTCAGCCATAAATTACGTCACAATTTAAAAGAGGGAGGGTGATGACACGATATGAATGATTACGAAGGAGTGGGTCCAAAGTCCATGGACACATGATGATTAAGTTTTGTATCTTTAACATAATTAGTCGTTTATTGTTTCCTAACTTATCGTTTGCTTTCTCTGTTATCTAAAATATATGACTCTGTTGATTTTATTAAACATTATTTAAAATTAAATAAGAAATTAATAATCTTTTTCTTTTGGTTATTTTAGGGAGGGGTTAAAAAGTCCTAAAATTCGTGACGTAATTTATGGATGGCCCCTAAGGGCCAAATGTCTGAGAAACACAACTTAGAAAATTTAATTGAAATATATCTAGTAGTTTTGCCCGTAATACGCGCACAACTGCAGTTCTCTATCATTTTATTTATATAATTGTTACTTGAATATTTCTTACTAACAAGGAATCCCAGGTCATCCTAGATTTTAAGTTAAGTTTCTCGAGTTTGAATTAACGAGTCGACTGTACTGTAGTAATGTAAAAAGGAATTCATTCACACGTTTTGAAAAGATCGCATCTTTTCACGACAAAATAAAAAACTTTTTAGAATAAATAAGCTTTATTTCCTGCCATACTGTTACAATAGATCAAACTTACATTCTTATATTACCATAATTCCTTACATATGTAACGAATAAAATAGTACAAATTATAGCAAAAGCCCAATATTAAATATTAAGCGCCTTAAATTATCCTTATAGCAAAGTTACTTTCTTGCAAAATTTTAATTATAGCCAGGCGCAACCAACATATTAATTTAAAATCAACCGATATGTTGATTGCACAATAATAATTATTATTATTACTGAAGATGATTTTATTTAGGAATATTATTTATTAGAAATTTTATTTGTCGTAGTGATTACTTACCTTATGTTTAGAAAAACGCACACTCTAAATTATTCACACAACACCTGCTCGTTTTTTATAGCAGTATAAAATCCGTTTGATACTTGTACTTAAAATATTTTTAAGGAGTGCATACTGTGCATAAACACCAGAGCGCGAGACGGGAATCGAACCCCTGATGAAATAAAATAAATTACATTTCGATGTAATGAAAACTAAATTCATGAACCTTAATATAGAATGTAAATAATTGTAAAAACTGTAGTCGGATCTATGTACATTTCAATTTTAAACACTTAATACTCTGTAAGTGAACGTAATTGTTTTGTTTTTTGAGAAATAAACGATAAACAAAAACAAAATATTATTGTTATCTAGATTTCAAAATATTACCAAATATTACCTCAAATAATAGTTTAAATGCTTATACTGTAAATTAGATTTTAATGATACAGAAATAATAATTACTACTGTGACTGAAATTGTAAACATTAGCGTAATCACCCATTTATTTTAACCCACCGTTTTTAAATAAAGTTAATTTAAGTATAAGTATTGAAGTATCGTAAAAGAATAAAAGCAACAATTATTCCTTGCAAATTTTAAGAAATAGTAAAAATGCACTGTGTGTACTATTTTGCTATTGTAATTCTTTGAATTTTTATGTCACCATCACCAACTAACTTTATACTAATAACTTCAGTCCGATTCACTGTTGGTTTTTTGTAAATTTTCTCTGCTTGATGTATTTTGACATATATAGATGTAATTTTAATCAAACGATTCAAATATGAAATATACTCTGTGAAATATATACGCGAAAGAAGAAGGAAAATATACACGCAAACATCATTGAATAAGTAAGGTTACAATTGTCTAAAATGCACACTTGATGTTCCTTTAATTTGCATGAAGATAAATCAAGTTAATCAAATTTTATTATTTTCTACAAATAACTAGCTTTTTGTTGTGTTAAAGGAACATAAGGATCAAAACATTTAAGGCGCCCCTATATTCAAATATTGAGCTATAAAATACTAAAGGAAAACGCGTTTCTTTCATAGATATACTAAGCCTAAAACGTTATAAAAGGGAAGCCATAGTTATATTAAAATTAGAAGAGCACCAGTGCTGCCACTGAAGCACCCCTATGCACACTTATTCGCGCAAGCGATACACATCAGCCCGATAAAATGCCTTTTAACACTATTCACTTTATTATACAGAGTCGGATTAAGAACTAAAACTATTTTGTACACATGCTATGAAATTGGAAACCCCCACTACCCGTCTTCATTAGAAATATTTTGTCCTCGCTTAACAATCACGCCGAAGCATATCACCGCTGGCTCGCACAATTATGCCTCATCGGGCGACGCGTACCTCCACATCAACACTTCAACAATAGCGCTAAAAGAATAATGCACGAAAACCGCTACCCTTCGATAATCTTTCATTGAAACTCTTAGTTTCTCAACTTCCGATAGAGCGAAAAGCTTTAAGCGTAGTCGCCTATGGGCGAGAAACATGAATTGCAGCGCCGGCATGAACGTGTTAAGATATAATCAAATCAAGCTGTTTAACTTTCCAGAGACCACGTTGGAGTGGTTAGTGAGTTGTAAGTCAATGATGGGGGTCACTTAACTAAATTTTCGTTAAAGTCTACCAAACACATTGGGGGGTCATGACCCCCAGTTAGTCAGTTCTCAATCCGATCCTGCATAATCCATACAAAACTCTATTTACGCTCAACCAGTGTTGCTCAGCTCGTTTCTACTAGTTAAATGAAATCAAATATTTGGTTTATATTAACAAATCTAATTTGTAGAACACAGATATTCGTTTTGTATCGTAATTTTTTGATACATACCATTGTATTTTTAAGTCCCGTGTAACCATCAAAAAACATCTACCAGTACTGCGTCACTTTAGGTTACCCAAGTCTATAAAAAAAACTATTCGCTGAAGTGAACTAAAAATATTTATACATAAAGATATGTATGTATATACATAGTAATGCCTAATTATTTCGACTCCACACAAGACGCTATTGAAAAACTAATTGGCAACGCCTACACTGGTAAAAAAAAAACTGCCAAATTTCGCTTAGAAACGTCCGACGAATAAGCCGTTGTTATGTTTGTTCCCTTTCTTCCCATTGCAATGTAGAACTTAGGGTCACGTCTTAACTCTTCCAGTGTTTATCATACCGTGTCAACGGGTCAAAAAGGTCTCATTGCACACATAATGATATGCTATAAGTGACGCAGTCGGTCCTAATGCTACTCATCTCAGCTAAATCTATTAAAAAAACGATTAAAATACTCCTATTATTGCCACCTTTCTATCGGCACTATGATTTAGCTACATTTTAATATTAAAAATACTTGATTTTATTGCTGCACCCTAAATCTTATCATTAACCTTGAGTATAAATCGAAAACTTTATAACGTAAATAAAACTCCGCCATTCCGCACTAACAAATGCAAACAAAATGGCGGATTTTAAAATCGTTCTAATTTCAAAACTATTTCAATTTAACAATAAGTTATTTTTAGTCATGTCATTCACATGAGGACAACGATATATAATTATATTCTTGTAATTTAAATATTGAGTTAAATAGTAGAAATATATTTTTTTAAGTTAAAAATATTTTATTAGTATTAAAAGAAAGAAGACTTGTTTATGTAGACATATAAATTTTACAGATAAAAATATTTCTTCTGACTTCACTAATAAAAACTTACTGAGAATAAAATTGTTCATATAGAAATATTTCAAACGAAATTAGAATTTCTAGCATAATATCTAGCATGACGATTATTAACATTATGATCTTATGATAATTGAGGTACGATGATATTGCTTAGGTATTTTAATAAGAGCACTAGGGTGAATCATTCTGATTGTTATGTATAACTTGAACAAGCACTTAATACGCAATGTGTGTATATTTTGTTACTAAGCCTATGTGAATCACTAATCGATAATTTATGAAAATATAACGTGACCCATTCGGGGGGGTATCAAAAATACCACGCTTGGGCACAAGGAGAGGGGATAAAGTTTGCGTCACGTAGTCAATATATATGACGCGTTTAGCGTGAAAATTTTACTCGTAAACACAAGACATGCACTTTTGGCGTTACGCGGCAAATGCAGCGGCAAAATTATTAAAGACAAATTAGAGTCAAATATTTTTCTACTTTCTTTTTCCAAAAAATTATGTAAACCGTTTTTATGATTAATTACATGAAACTAGCTGGATAAAGGGAGGGAGGGGGGTATAAATTTAACTATAGTTCACGTGGTAAGAATATATTCCGATATGTCATTGGTGTTGAGTTAATTTTTAACACATAGAACACCATGTGTCCGACATTTCCCCGGGGCCACACCAATATCAAGATTCGTTCAAACATCGTTGGGGTGTTTTTGCTAATATTTTCAGGAAATAAAATAATGGGCGAGTTATTGAATCAGCGGTGTTTCATTATTTTCCGAGATGTCAAATGGCAGATATTTTTGAAAACAACTTGTTGAAAAGGTAATAAATTCTAAATCCTTTCGATTTTTTATGTCAATTGTCCAGGCTAAGCTGTAAGATCGCGCAACTTGAATATTTAAGTAAGAAGAGTCGAAAAGGTGGCCAAGAGGCTGCTCTAGTGAACGAGAGCATGCGGTCACATGATGTCCGACGCGGCCCCCTGGACTCGACGTATTGGCGGTCACAAGGTGCCCGCCGCGGTACACTGTTTTTAATCTGACGTTAACGTAAAGTTTATTTGTTACATACACTAGAAATTATTATTATTATTAAATCGATCAACGTTGAGTTTTCATTAATTTATTAATGATAAAAATAATAAGAATTGTTTCAATTTCTCCATTACCAGTAGAAAAAATAATTGCTGACCAATTGTTTTCCTTATTACCTGATTGCCTTTAATATATTACCTTTGGAAAGTTAGTACATTGTCCCCACAAATACAGTAAGCCTGTAGTCGGCACCTTTTACGGGGCTCCCGTTTGGGCGGAGCACCTGACGGCCAAGAGCGCTGCGTTGCTGCGAAAACCGCAGCGCACACTGGCTCAGTCAGGGCCAGCAGAGGATACCGCACGGTGTCCTTCGTCCTCCCTCCTCACCAGATCCAAGCCGTGGGATCTGGAAGGTCAGTTCTTGGCGTCACCGTATAGGTGGCGCCAGGAGACCGTCGTCCGGGGTTCTTGCCCCCACGCCTCGTGAAATCGAAGTTAAGCGGGTGGAGCTCCGAGAAAATTTCACGGCAGTTTGGAAGACTTGTGCAACCCAGTACGCTCCAAAGCACCATCGCAGCGGTGCGGCCCGCCTTGCAAGACTGGCTTAACAGGCGTCACAACACTGTCGTTTCACATGACACAGGTACTCTGGGGCCACGGCTGCTTCGGGCGATACCTGTGTCGCATCGCTCAAAAGGAGCTAACGACGGAGTGCTACCACTGTGACGCCGGCGACTAGGACACAGTACTCCACACCCTCGAAGTGTGCCCCGCATGGGCATCGGAGCGCCGAAACCTCGCCGCCACCATCAGTCTTGACCTCTCACTCCTGGCCATCATCCTAGCGATGGTCGGGACGCTGTCGCCTCCTGCTGCGAGGCAGTCATGTCCGCGAAGAAGGCGGCGGAGGGAGAGGGGGCGCGTTAAACTTCCCTCCCGCTCACGCAGGGCCACTTGTCGCCGGAGGTTGGCGACAGACCTCCGGCCACCGTAGTGATCGGTCACGGGCGCGCCCCCCTGGGAAAGTGCCGCAAACACATGGCCGAGGCCCGCGCGCGAATTTTTGCTCTTGCCCAGCTCACACCTGCGTGAGGAAGATGCCGGGGATCGTCACCCCCTCGGATTTGAATAGGCCCGCAAAAGCGGACCGGCGCCCGTCGGGAGCGCAGTCTGACTAACCCATCGCGCCCCGCGGCTTCGACACTTAAGGCGTGTGAAGGAACACCAGGGTATACCAGCGACGTGCGTCCCCCAGCTTAGAGAAGGGGACGTACGGGCACATTGCACGGGGAGTCCCACACTACCCGGCAGCCCATTCCCATGCAGCGGGGTGTGCGTCATGCATTTCCACCTCCCAAAAAAAAAAACACCGGTAGTCGGCAACCTCGTCATCCAGGAGCCAAATATTTAACACAATTGAAATTTATTCAGAGCCATTTTTTAATCATATACTTTGCGACATTGTTACGGTAACAATTATAGATAATAAGTAATATTCCGTGCCTGGACTAAACATTTCGAGGAAGAGCAGAGAATAAGTTGCCGACCTCTGCACTTGTTGCATATGTTCAGTAGCAGTTTCACAAATCGCATCAAAACATGTAGCACTTACGACCTTTCGACAACCAACATATTGCAATCATGATCTCGTATATCGCACTCTTTCATCACTCTTCGGTTTGCCTTAGACATGTTGAAATCACTAACACGTGTATGTAGCGTGCAGGCGAATACGAGTGTTGACGTGCTACTGTTAATATGGCTGTAAACTTCTCTTTGCCCATCTTTTTCTTCTTTCTTATTTTCAATTTAGTATTTTGTCCGTAATTTATTAAAATTAAAAGGTTTTCAAATATTGATGCGACTATTAATCGAATTACAAACTTTAAACAAAAGATGAGTCGTTATTTAATTAAACTACTAAGTTTAATTAAATAACGACTCATTCAATTAAATAACAAATTTTATTTTCAAATAAATTATTAAATCCGGATGCCTATATATTCTGTACCGTACATATTTTCATACAATGACACAACTTAAAAAATGGGATTTAATCATTTATCCTAACGAACCCCGGGGTCCAGGGTAGAAGCATTCCAAAAACACATTAACCTGCCGATGTTAACACCGTGAATGTGACACAGATGTAAACTATCTTAAAATGTTATATATCCTTAATAATTTCCCTTATATAAATACTCGGGCAGTTTCCGCCCGTTTCTCTGGTCTAATAACAGAAAAAGTAAATCGAAAAATATGACAAGTTTTCGTACGCATGCGCGCTACACCGCTTGCCCCACTTCCCCGCGGCAAGAAAACACACATTCTTAAAACTTAAAGAACTTTATATGAAATGAAGATATCGCAATATTTTTGTTTTTTTTTTAGATAAGGGCAAGTGTTTGAGAAATAAAACTTAGAAAATTTAATTGAAATCTATCCAGTAGTTTCGCCGTGATGCACGCCCAACTGCAGACCTCTATCATTTTATTTATATAGAAGATAAAATTATTAGTGTCCGTAGGAATTTTATAAAGGTAATTTAAGATTGATATCCTATTTTAAAATATACGATTTATTGTTAAAATTACAAAAAAATGAAGTAATACATATTGTAATTATTACATTTTTTATTGTGTCTCATAATTACTAAACGAGGTACTTGGAAGCCGACATTGCAGGTGAAAGACCATTTTAATAGTATTAATATTAGAAATACTGTTATTATCAGTCAAATCACATAATTATAAACTGTGGCTTTAATAAGGTAAATGCACCAATTATTGCTTTCAATAATACAGGTGTCCCAAAACTCAACGATAAGCTGAGTACAGGGTATAAACCCGATTATGAGATCATAAAAAATATGAAAAAAAAAGTGTTGGTTTCATACTTTACTCAAATAAACATATTTTTTCTATTTCTAAACTAAGTATTTTTTTTTTCTTTGATTGCACCTGCGTTTAATATAACAGGGCTATTCAGGATTACGTAACAAAAATGAAAACTGAAATATCCAAAAATTTGTAGTCATAATACCAAAAAATGTGGTACAGGTGTCTATTTACGGGATTTTAGAAAAAAAAATTTGATGCAAAATTTTATGTCTATGAGACAAAAAATTTTTTCATAATCAGACCTCCAGCCGGTACTCAGCTTATCGTTGAGTTTTGGGACAAAATGTATATAAAATAACATATAAAAGAATATAATATTTAATTTTTAAAGTCGTTGTCAAAAGAATATGTTAAATCACTTTAAAAGAAATTGTTACAATAAATTTCACATGAGAATGTTTTTACTCGATATCTCAAAGTTTAACTTTTTGCACAAAGTTGACATTAGTTTGACAACGACGGGCATATTAAATGAAAATCTTAAAGAAATACATAAATCAGAAAGAGCTAATAGAAAAGAAGATGTTAAAAATTATAAAAATATATATTATCTAACGGAAGCCATATATTAAAAGTACTAGAAATCATGTATACAAATATGCCAAACATTTGTTCAAATATTTGTCACAACGTCGCCAATCTGCAATGACGACGCCAAGTCCGTTATATCTAATTAAAGTATTTTCCTCATACATTCAGCCACAATGTATAAACGAACTTGGTTGAACCTTTTTGACAGTCGAAAGAGCACAGTGTATTAGATAGCTTTTATTTATATACATAAGTTACATTTTCCAATGCATATTACGAAAATCTGTAATAAAAAAATAAACACAGCATTCACTGTTAAAAAATAAATTTTTAAAAATGCAATTCGAAATCTTACAGTAATATTAGAGCGTTTACCGTTGTTTATTTTATTATTTAGTATTAAATAAATTCGAGAACATACGTATTCTATGTCTCATTTAAAATATATATTAAAATAATATTTGGTTTGCCAGTAATAAGCCATTTAAGCACCAATTTTTATCACTCATAACTAGATTCTATCCTAATACACTGTATATGGTTTAAAAAGAGAAATAGTTTATAGTAACATTTTTTTTACTTATGGCTTGGTTACTAAGGCCATGGCACCGAAACTATCCCCAATTTGTAACACAATTGTTGAATTTTATAATTTTGAAAAATTAATTCTTTTTAATTTCTCTATGAAGGAGAATTTATACGTAAAATACTGGCCTGCACAGTAAATGAGAAATCGATCCAACCAAGTAGGTCTTTTATGCAATGTAAAATATATGAAAAGCAGCATTTTTAATCTTTCCAATCTTTTTTAATGTCGAAGCACCACTCCCACTGGAGGTGCACGTTTTTGTCGTCGTCCGTGAACAGGCTGTTCACCGAGTAGGAGCCACGGGCCATCATGCCGGCAGGCGCGTCTTCGGGAGGGGTCGTGTACGACTGGATCTCGGTTTTGGGGGGATATGAGCCGACCATGTGGGTCATTTTGTCCACTGTAATAAGATATTTTTAAAAAATTAAAAAATCTGTTCTTATCTCTATGAAACTGTTGATAGTACATATGTATATAATAGAGCATTCTATGGTATAGAGATTCTATAGTATAGAATAGAGCAACGAAACGCCTACAAGTTTTGCAGTCACTATTTCGATTCCCGCCTTAAGCCTGAGTTAATATGTACAAAAGAAAAGTATATAAGTGTATAACATAGATGGCGCCGTATTACAGCAGTATATTTGTTTAAGAAAAATAGCCTTATAAAATTACAACACTATCGATGAATCACATATTTACAATTGAACCGAGGCTAGAACAAATCGCATCATCACAGATCATACTACTACTTGCCTCGGGCTACCTCGTAACCCCAGGCTATGACATATTATGGCTACTTATGCTAGTGCACACACAGCAACATCGTTCGGCTTTCCTCCTGGTCAGACTCCTGTCTGAGTTAGCTAAACCTATATACATACATAATTTTCCTGATAGCTAAAAGTGTATAGCTCTTAAAAGACCACATGTTTATAAGATTGATGCACCATCTCTAACGCCATTGCCTGATTAAAAAAACAACCTACAAACCGATCTAATAATAACTAGCCTACAAATTATATTCCTCATATTCATATCACGAACAAAGGCATCTTATATGGACAACAATTCACCATACCAAATGATAACGCTAATTGTATTTAACCTCATACGTACCGGGCACTGTCCATGAATGCATGGAAATAATATTATAATTAATATATTAAAGTTATTATAAAATATAATACAATTCATTATAAAATAAAATTGACTGTAAAATTATTATGTAAGAACTGGACATGGCGACGTCTATACCCGGTGGTTCAATATTAGTGTGATATAGTCATATAATGCGAAGGTAATGTAAGGTAAAATAACAGGGAAAATGATAGAAACGAGGAGAGATAGAACAAAGAAAAGATAGACGGATTGCGTAGAGAGACAAATAATAGAGGAGAGTTGAAGAAGAGAACATTTTGTGCTGACCCCATATAATGTGTGATAAAGCCAGCAAGAAGAAGAATTATTATCTATTAAATACCGCACTTCATTTAAATCAATATTCCCTTTTTAAAGGTACATGATGGTACAGGTTAGAGTGGAGCCACCATCGTCTCATGATGGCAAGCAGTTAAACAATTTTTCTTCTAAAATTATAACCTGCTAAGCCTTCAACAAGTGGGGCAGGATTACTGTCCGTACCCTGTAGATGGAAGACCTAAGCCTCTAATTGACTGTACTAACAGTAACTAAATATACTAATATGCATTATAATTCTCTAAATAAATAAAATCAGAATACTGGTTCAGTGTGATGCTTTGGAACAATATGGACAGATGTTTTGGATCATGTCAGCCCTGTCTAATCCATAATAAGGGAATCTTTCTAAAATAATACCAGAGCTGATGTCAAACTAGCTACCACACAGCCACATTACCTTCAATTTTTTTCAAAAGTACCTTCAAAGAAATTTAAACTTTTTTTTATGAACACTGACCTGGAACTCCAATCCGGTAGGTCTTCTGCACGTATTTCAGCCCGTGAACGATCTCTCGCTGTACTATGAAATCGATCCTAATCCGGTATTGGATACCCTCCTTGATGGTGAATACCTGTAATAAAAAAAAACTATCAGATTTTCTCATTTTAAGTTTTAAATTAATAGACGAAGGTTAAATGAGTGTTGTCATAGTACGACTGTCGCGCGTGCTTGTTTGTCAGGATTTTTCTGTGACATTTACCCAATCTTATTTTAAAAAATGAGGAAAGACATATTTAGCCCTATTTAATTTTAATCAACTTAACGGGACACTTTCACCAGGAATAATTTATTTTAATCCGATTTACCGGGTTTAACGCAACTTAACGCCAGTTTTGAGAAGAGGTAATAAATTTCCCTCATTATACTGATTTCTAATTTTATCAATTATCGTAGCTCCGCAGCATTTAACATCCTTTCATCCTTCCCGATTGTGGTTCAGCATTTATACTTTTGTATTATTATTACTTTTGTATCTTTATCCTCGTACTCTAGCCGTTTGCGATGACATAATCGTTTAAAATACAATAGTTTACATGGAACACGACGCTAATGGTCGGTGGGATGATAAAACGTAGTCCCTAACGCCATTCAACCACTATTTAGATCGAATGGTCTATACTTGTCGCAGGCATAAATCATTTCTGTGTCGAGTACAGTGTGTTGTAAAACTAATGAACCAAAACGTAATACGCTTCTTTTTCGAGGCAAAAACTCTTATTATTGACGAATCCCATCGATCCCCCAGATCAAGGGTACGCCGACATCCGACTACCCACTAAAAATCTATTCTCCAACCACCAACGGATGAACTGGCCCAGGCTAACGCCGGCGCGCCCCTTGCGTCAGGGCGAGCCTCTTCCACATTTTGCGAACGTAGTACGCTTGCATTTACTTTTAAAAAATTATCTTTAATTTTGTAACACGTTATATAGGGTCGGCACAACATGTTGTAATAGTTGTGGCTTAGTTTTTACAACCGCCTGTCTGACGTTAACCCCTTTTTGGGGAAATATTATCAAATAGCTCCTGTGAAAATATAAGTCTTATTTACCGGACCTTTTTTTTTGTGGACGACGAAGCCCGACTGGATGTGAACCACCCCTGATCTCTAAACATGCCGCTATAATAACCTTATGTGTTAACGATGCAACGTAAATACCCATAAGTGACGGTAACTGCTTACTACTAAATGGGCCGTCAGCCTGTCTGATGTTAAATAGCAATAAAAAAAACCTATAACCTTCCTCCTGCCCTTATCCCACATTATATGAGGGGGGGGGGGGGGCACAACATGTTCTCTCCTTCCATTCTCCTCTGTTAGCCGTCATCCCAACATTCACACCCTTTTTTGCAATATCGTCTTTTACGCAATCCATCCATCTTTTTTTTTTGGTCTACCTCTACTCCTGTATCCATCCACTCTTATTTGTATGATTTTCCTTGTTATATATGGCATTCTTCCCTGCGCATTACATGGCCAAGCCACGCTAGTCTTTTACTTTTAAATTTTTCAATAACTGGCGCTTATCTATTTTCGCAACTCCACACATCCATCTCAGCATTCTGATTCCGATCCATATAATACGACAGGCCTTACTACGGATTTCATTTAATGGAGTTTAAGTGGTACTCTTGGGTCACAAATTGTTCCTGAGACCTGTCTCCATTTCATCCATCCTGCACTCTAGTTTTTCACATCTCGACCTCGTTCTGGATTAATAAAAATAATATAACCGTGCAAAGAAATTCACGTATCACCGTACGCATAGTAAATAACTGATGTGTACATCACTCATTTATCACACTTATATTCCCATCGTCAGAACGAAGCGATTTATTTACACAAATGTCCGCGACATTTACGAAATCCAAAATTAATCCAACGCGTCATCTATCTGCATGTATCTAATCAAGGAATCGGTTCCCTCTATTAAAACATCCTGTATATTGTATATTGGCGCGACGCCAGGCCGCGGGTAGGGGGGCGCGCGGCTGCAATACGGCGCGCACCTGTTATTATGTTTGACTAACAATTGATAGATGCCACTTCGGCGTGACGAATGCTTGTCACAATGTAATGTGTACAAACCCTTTTCATAAAAACAATTTGCTCCGTGCGGGGGCGGAATATGGATACTAACCCCTACGGCCGGCGCCGGTCTGTCGTAAATGGCCACAAAACAACACTAGCTACGTGGTACGGCCAAAAGCCCATCTGGATGGCAACCACCTTTGATCTAAGTATGCCGCCACAATAAATAACCTTGTGTTGTGTTCCAGTATTAGTGAGCCCGTACCCACATGATGGAGCTTGTTCGCAGGACCCCTTGTGTTGCAAACATCTATAAGCGACATTCACTGCTTTCTATTAAGTGGGTCGTCAGCCTGTCTGCTGTTAGAGAAAACTAATTATTCGACTCATTGACAGTATATATTTGCCTTCTGGCAAAGGCCTCCCCCAATGTCCTCTATTTAATCCTTGCTTCAAGGGTATTTGAAATCCCGCCTCCTGATTTTTGTTACCTACCCTCACTCTCGGTGAGGTAAATGGTAAAAGCGAGGGTGGGACGAAAATAATATAAGCAGTAACGCATGAGCTTCAAAATGCGCGGGAGGTCGGACCTCCCTGAAGACCATTCTCTGCGCCGTGTGCAATTGACTTCAGTTACCCTAAACTCTCAATAGCGCTGCCATAATTAATTGTGTTCAGTGTGCGTGAATATAGCTGGTGCCGTGCAACAGTTCCTCCGCGGGAGCGACCTGAACCGAACCGGGAAGGTGTGGAATCAAGATCAATGCGAATTTCTTTGAAAGGTGTGGCGTATCTCTAGCCACCGCTCCTCTCTAATCCTCTCTTATACAGTCCACTGCTCTCAAGCTATCCTTCTCATTCCTGTACGGTCCAATCTCGATTTTGCTATGAGGGAATAGTTTTTCTGTAATCCTCACTAATTCGTACGACCATCTTTTGTATAAATGTATAGACTAAATCGCATACACTACACTAAGTAGTGGCAACATGCCTATTTTCTAATATGTACATTTTTGACACTTAAAAAAAATACAAGAGCCATCCTACAACATTCCTCCATTTATCAACTTTTACATATAGCTAGGTAGGGGTTATGAATGACGGTGTGATCTGAGCCACACGAGACTCAGCCTCACATAACCTTTGAAACTGTTTTAAATGTCCACACACTTTCATACATTGTTCATCCTCCCATCATACATCGCCTCCCACACAAACCACGACTTGGACTGAACTGCTCCGTAACCACCCATAGGCTATATGTTTTAGGCTCTTATTATTATTAAAGATTTTAAGGCATTGCACGCTGCTCTCAACCATAGAATCAAAACATCATTTCTTACTAACTCTATTAACTCAAAAATTATTATTTCCACACATTGATGACAAGAAAGACAAAGCAAATCAAAGGAAGAGTCGTTTACATTGAAGATATCAACCAGAGTTACTTCAATATGTATTATAATATGGTGTGAAATACCTGTTTCTTGAGCTCCGATAAGTCTCCAGTCAAGTCCAATTCAACGTCATCCCTTCCAGCCACACATAATGCTAATTTTTTCACAATCACCTTTCTTGGGTCATTAGGATCTAAAACAAATATATAAATAAGCATTTATTCCGAATTATATAATTTCGATTATTGCTGTATAACAGCAGACCGACTGATGGCCCGCTTAGAATTTAGCAGTTACCGTCGCCTATGGGTGTTTCAACGCCAGTGGCATCGCGAACACGCTGCTGTCCCACAAAGGTACAAGAACTTGGGTCACTAATGCCGAAACAAAACACAGAGCTATTATGGCGGCATACTTAAGACCAGGGGTGGTTACCATCCAGATGGACTTGAAGCCCTATCACGTAGCTAGGGTGGGTTGTTCAGTCGCCTTTTACGACAGGCCGACCCCGGCCGCAGAGGTTAGTATTCTTTCTCTGCACCTGCACGGATTATGTCAGAAATTTGGGAGTGCCTATTGGCAAAGGTATGCTCCAGCTCATGCCAGTGTACCCTATCCAGAGCTGCTCGTCACTAAAACAGACCTGCTGTCAGCTTCAACCCATTCTCCCAACGCTAATTTTGCCTGCCCCTGCTCCTCTTGCTAACTCTGGGTTACCAATGTGTCACTAGTTGGCTCCATTTACAAAATAAATAACTTCATATAAATTATCTGCAAATAAACAGCATATAGAGTACAGTTAGGGCTCTATAAATATTAAGCCTTTGAGGTTTTTACACTAATGATCTAAATATTCTAGGCTCGGTTTATGACATTCCTCTAAGCCATACTAATATAATAATGTGAAAGTAATTTTGTCTGTTACATTTTCACAACTAAACCAATTTTGATTAATTTCATTATAGTTATAGACTGGACTGGAGACACAGACATCACACAGGCTACTTTTTTTTAAATTTATATGGCAGAACTATGTTTACCGGTTCAGCTAGTGTTTTATTAAATTAATCAATAATTATTGAAATATTTGAAGGCAGAAGGAGAATAATACTGTTTGTACTAGATATATATATACAGGATAATACAAATATATAATAACAGTACAATGGAGATAGTATGTTGTGTGTGAAGTTAAAAGATAAAATCAGCAATGATCATCATATGGAATCACATCAGATTACAAATCATAAGTTACCAATATACTCACTCGAGAAGATCATAAGTTACCAATATACTCACTTTAAGAAGTGGCAAGCGTCCAGATCTCCTGAAGATCGCGACGCATACCGGGTGGCAAAGCGCGCCACTAAGAGAGCTGTTGCCAGAGCCAGACGAGACAACTTACAACCACTTTACGACAAGTTGGAATCGTCTGAGGGGCAGAAGCTCATCTATAAGTTGGCGCGCTCCAGGGTCAAAGCGGCACAGGACATTTCCAAGTGCCGCTGTGTAAAGGACCCTGTGGGCAACCTGCTATGCGAGGACCTCGCGGTGAAGGAGAGATGGCGCTCGTATTTCCACGAGCTGCTGAACATGCAGCATAAAGGGGTGCAGCCGCCAGATCTTCCTCCGAATCAAGGACTAGTGCCACTGGTAACGCCTGCAGAGGTCCAGAATTGTCTTCGCCGCATGAAGAATCGGAAAGCTGTTGGATCCGATGGAGTCCCCATCGAAGCCTGGAAGGCGATGGGCTCTCGTGGTGTGGGCGTCTTAACCGACCTCTTCAACCAGATACTCCTCACCAGTACGATCCCGAGCCAATGGAGACTGAGTATCATTACTCCAGTCTTCAAGGGCAAGGGGTCGGTCCAGGAGTGCGGTAGTTACCGAGGGGTTAAGGTCATGTCCCACACCATGAAGCTCTTCGAGAGGGTTATCGACTCTCGGATTCGACAGGAGTGCACTATCTCGGAATGTCAATATGGGTTTCGCCCTGGTCACGGGACAATGGACCCTGTTTTTGCCCTAAGGACTGTCGCGGAGAAATACAGGGCGAAGAATACGCCTCTGCATTGCCTGTTTCTCGACTTGCAGAAGGCCTTCGACTGTATTCCTCGCGCGATAATCTGGTGGGCATTGCGGTCCAAAGGGATTCCAGAGGCCTATATTGACATCATCCGAGACATGTACCGTGACTCCGATTCCGTAGTTCGGACCGCAGTTGGCGACACAAAACCTTTCCCATTCACCGTCGGAGTACACCAGGGATCCGTCCTTAGTCCGTTTCTGTTTAGCGTGGTATTAGACGTATTGTCAAACAGCATCAGAAACTCACATGAGCAGCCCCCGTGGCTGCTCATGTATGCTGACGATATCGCGCTGGCAGATTCGGACAGGGGTAGGTTGGTGCGACGTGTGAAGGCGTGGAAGGAGTCGCTTGAGAACGGTGATCTGAAGATCAATGTGGCGAAGACCGAGTACTTGGCCTGTAACTCCACAGATCCCACACCCGTACGCATAGGTAGCGACACGATCGAGCGCACGGAACAAGTGAAATACCTGGGATCTGTGTTCCATGCGTCTGGTGACATCGATTGCGACGTCAAGGCACGCATTGCTGCCGCGTGGGCCAAATGCCGTGAGGTAACTGGTGTCATTTGTGACCCCAAGATGCCGGTAAAGTTGAAGGGACAGGTCTATAAGACCATCATTAGGCCTGTCCTTTTATACGGCTGTGAAGCGTGGCCGGTGTTAGAGCGACACAAGCAAGAGCTGCGTGTCACGGAGATGAATATGCTGCGGTGGATGTGTGGAGTGACGCGGAAGGACCGCGTTAGGAACTCCCGCATTCGCGGCAGTCTTCATGTCCGTGACATTGCGGACAAATTACAAGAGTGTCGGCTCCGTTGGTACGGCCACGTTTTACGGCAACCGGATGCTTACGTGGGTAACAAATGTCTGGCCATGCCGCCTCCGCCGGGCCCCGGCAGGAGGGGTAGACCCAAAAAGTGCTGGCTTGACGTCGTAAAGGGTGATATGCGTGCCAATGGGCTCACTACCAGGGATGCTGAAGACCGTGCGAAGTGGAGAAGAAAAAGTCGGAAAGCGGACCCCGGGCGCCGAAGCGAGAGTTTGGGCTGCAACCGGGATAGAACGCAAAGATGATGATGATGATACTCACTCGAGAAGACCAACTGAAATGGAGATGGACTGGGCACCTACTAAGAAGCAGCCTGTATAAGGGGAGCATATGGGTAACAATCTGGTACTCCAGGGATGGCAATCACAAGAGAGGACACCAGATGAGAAGGTGAGATCAGTTTAACTCTGGGACGTTTATGGACATGAGTTGCCATTATGTAAATTTTTAAATAACTTTATATGTATACATAACTCTGACTCCTGTAATAGAGGTTATTTTATTTATTTATGATAACAGTGGCACACGCCACAACTCTTTGTATAGATCCCTATCTATGACTTGTCTAAGTAGACAACACATATAGGTTTGCAAACACAAATAGATTTTGTAACAATAACAGGGTAGTGGCATTTGCCAGTTGAGTTCAGTGATGTTGAGCTGCCAGATAACCCTGTATAGTTACAATACAATATTATACTGGAATGTGAGACAGTACTAATTTACTACTAAAACCTAATAAACTGGCCCTGAAAAAAGCTCGGCGGTCACGCACAAAAGCACAACTAGAATTATCTTATAAATACTAATGTGTGTTGTAATAGGTAATGTGTAGTGGTAATAGGGCATAGGTCAAACAAACGACAGGCACTGGTTCACTATGTCCAATGATTCATCCTCTGGTGGTACCAAGCAGCAGTCCCGTGGCTAGACAATCTAGGGTAGTCTGCCTTCCGGGACTGCACTGTGGGCCTTCGGTAGGGCTTTAAGCACATATGGCTGACAACCACCTCTTTTCTCTAAATATGCCGCAATAATAAACTCTTGTTATGTATAACTCAGGTACCAGTTCCCCCTATGCAAAAGGCAACATGTTAGGGGTGCCCCTGGCATCCATAAACATCCATACTATAGCTGCTTACTACTAAGTGGGTAATCAACATGTTTGCTGTTCCACAGCAATGAAACCGATAGAACAGCTTTTAATAATGGTAGGCTTTTAAAAGGTAGAATGTTGAGTTCAGAATTTATTGTTAAACATTATTATGTATTAACAAAGTTAGTTTTAAATTTAAAAATATCTCTCATAGACATGTTAGGTAATAATTACAAGAAAATTTAACAGGGTATACTGCACTCCTACATCCATCATATGCAAGTTAAAAATAAAACAGAATCAAATATGATCAAGATGCGAGGATTACAAAACTTTTATTATGGACAACAACATAATTCGCAGACTCCACGAACATAAAATCGCATTAACATAACCCTATCCATTGAGTTTATAGTAGTTCATTATCCTTAAAGGCATAACCATTTTATCTATGCAGGAGTGGAGAAAGAATAGTGACTTCTGCGGCTGGGGTCGGCCTGTCGTAAAAAGCGACAAAGCAACCCACCCTAAGTGGTAGGGCCCCAAGCCCATCAGGATGCCGAACACCTTTGGTCTTAAGTATGCCACCATAATAACTTTGTGTTGTGTTTCGGCATTAGTGACCCAGGTTCCTGTACCCTTATGGGAGAGCAGCCTGTTTGTGATGCCACTGGCGTTGCAAATATGCATAGGTGACAGTAACTGCTAAAGCCTAAGCGGGCCGTCAGCCTGTCCCTGTTTGTCCTACAGCAAAAAAAAAACAACCCAAACTGAGGGAAATCATAAAAATATGCAAAAGGGAGAGACAAAAGTGACACAAGGCATTTTTTTTAAATACAACTAAAATTGAATAATTAGATGATATTTATATTAGCTTATTTAAATTATAGAACTAAGGGCTCAATATATTCATTCCAATGTTTCTGTAATAAATTGATATGAAAAAAACATAAACAAAGTGATTACACAGTGAAAGATATGGACAATCAATTTATCAATTTATTGATAAGCTATCTTACAATATAAAAACATCTACTACATTCAATACTATTGTGAGTGATTCATATAATATATGAATATCAAACTAAGTCTAGGCAACCCTATAATATTTTATTTCTATAGAACTGTTTAATATATTTATGTATAGTGATACATAAAACGTGCCCAGTGGGGCAGAATATATTTCCACAGAGCAATGAATTCTGATAGATTGACAAGTTTTTTATGTTTACGACATCAAGTTTTCTCCATGCAGGGGCATAATAAGAACAAAGACCCCTGCGGCCAGGGTCAGTCCACAAAACAACCCTAGCCACATGGTAGGCCCCAAGTCCATTTGGATGGCAACCACACTGGTCTATAAGTATGCCGCCATAATAACTTTGTGTTGTCTTCCAGCATTTATTTTTGGCCAACAGATGTTGGCCTGCCCTATTTCAATACCCTCTGTCAGATCAAATTGTAAATCTTAACCATCAAACAATTGCCTCAATATTAGTTTCTTTAACATCAAGGATTTAGTCACATATATTTGACACATTTTAAATCTAACATCATCTAATCTAAAGGTAAAAATATTAAGAAACATATTATAGACAGAATATTTTTAGTAGAATAATAAAAATTTCAAGGACTTAGTTCATTGCCATAATAACATATCTTAATTGCATTCATCATCTGTTTTGAATTATGTTAATTATATATTAAGTACTAGCAATGAAATGACAGGTGGATCCAAACAATTCCCTCTGTGTCCAAAATGTTAAGGAAATACGAAGAAGGCTCCTGATTAAAAGGTTTTGCTAGATGAGAAACAATCTGAATCATTAATGTGTATTTTGTCTGTCTGTGATTTCTAGATAATTTGACTATGAACTATGGCAACATGAAATATGTATTGAAAAATTTTTTTTTACGTATAACTGCTCCATTCAAGAGGATATTTTCAACCAATACTGTATGTACAATTAAGGATATTTTACAGTAATTTTAAAGCAATCATACTAAAAATCTATCAGTGGTTGGAAAATCGTGGTGGGGGAAAAAGTGCCTCGCCACGCCGCCTTTACCGGGCCCTAACAGGAAGGGCAGAACAAAACGGCTGGCTAGACATCATAAGAGGATCTATCCCGAAGGACTCATTACCAGGTATACCATAGACTGTGTGTAGTGAAGAAGAAAGTCAGAAAGTGGACCATAAGCACCAAAATGGAAACTTGAGTTAGAACCAGGACTTAATATGAAAATGATGATTAGAAGTTGGCAAAATGAAAAATTATAACCAACTGTATATTGGACCAAATTTAAATTATGCCCCCAAACCCTTTTGTTACATTCTCAGGCCTATAGTAATTGTTACTTTTTCTACTTACCAAAAATAACAATTCCAGTTTGTGCCGAGCCTAACAGTGCTTCTTTGTACTTCCTTAGAGACTCATCTTCTTGATCCGCAGCTAAGATTTCCTCAATAGTCTTTTCCGGTGGTGGCTTGTATGATGACTTGATTTCTTCTTCCTCTGTCTCTTCATCAGGTGTGTGTACTACTTCAGGCTCGCCAGACATTTCTGGAGATCTAAAAATTATTTCATTTTTAAATAAATCAATTGTATTAGACCTTTTTTAAAATATAAATTAAAGTTTAAATAACTACAAATCTGCCTAGTTTTCACAATCTCTATCTAAATCCTGGGTAGGAGAATCAAACCCACTTGTGTGAACAAGCTCACTAGAAGATTTCCTAGTAGTTCACGAAAAATAAAAAAAATGTCTATTCAAACATCTTCAGCTAATGTGATCTAGCAGCCAGAGATCTAGACTCCTAACTAAAAGATTGTTTAAAAAACATTCCTAGCTCTACTTCTTGTGTGATCACATTTTTTGGCTTTATACCATCAGTTGTCTAAAAAATTTTGAGTTCCGACACCAGGCTGCACAAAACTTGAGGCACCTTCATTTCAATCAACCCTTAACTCCGGCAGGAGCGGTAGACTCGTTAAGTGCTGGATTATCGTGAAGGCTTATATGCATCCCAATGGACGTACTACCAAGGATGCTGCAGACCATGCAAAGTGGAGAAGAAAATATCGCAAAACGAACCCTGGGCACCGAAGCGGAAGTTTACGTTGAGACCGGGATCCAACACTGAGATGACTATATATCACTACAAATCTTTCTCACTAACTATATGAATAGCGACATCGAAATTTAAAGGATTCGGATGAATCATTCTTAACATAACCTATAAGTTTTATGAGACTCGATTTTTACCAATATTATACATAAAAGATCATCATTGAGCCAAAATATATCAGCCCAACGAACCTTTACACTCTTACCAAAAATCTAAACCAAAAAAATTTCTTTTAAGGAACCGCCCAGTGAAAAAAATTAATTTATAGCAAAATTCGATTGTAACTATGACGATTACTTTGAATGTTTTGTGGTTATTTCTTCAATTTTCCTAAATATTTCCAACCGAATTCGTCAATATAACGTAATCTAAACTTATCTTTGCGGCGTTTATCTGAAGCATAAACTCACCTACTAAAGCCAACCGTTGACAGCAAACAAAATCAATAATTGCCGCTTAACGCAAACACAAATTCACGCTTTAAAACACAAATTATGATAATATATCAAATATATCCAAAATTATAAATCAAATATAATGAACAGAATGCTTCTGGGCGGTCATCGAACTCACAAAATTAATTTATTCACGGATTGAATGATTGAAAATCGACCATGAAAAATGAAGGATTACGCTTATTAAAAAGTATCGATATATCAATTTATCGATATATTTAATTCAAAATATCGATATTTTTACCCGTTATACTTTGGTAAAAATTATATCATAAACGATATATTTTCTTTATATATCTAACTAGTCACTGGAATCCGAAACTGCAAAGAATAGGAACGAACGGAAAATAAGTATTTGTATTGGGAACTGACCAATGGAGTTATAACATCTGGTGGTTGAAATTTTAACTATTAATAGCTTACAAATCTATCTTCTTTGTAATTTTGTATTTGTGATCACTAATATTATCTCATAAGTATACATAGAAATGAAAGCTATTTTCCGCCAGTTTTTTCTAAGCCACTCCTATGTGTTGGTTTCCAATTGTCTATGGTCTATGACTATCGACTAGTATGTTTGCATTGCGTATGTGTGTGTGTGTGTGTGTGTGTGTGTGTGTGTGCGGCCATCCATCATTCATCAACCGTCATCTCACTTACACTCGTGAATTATTTTGTTATATATTGTGTTATAGCACTTAAATATTTGACACCTACGGCGTCCTTTGCACCTTCAGAGACAGTGATTTCAGCCGTTAATTTGGAGGTTCTTATTAATACGAGCCAGCTGAAAGCGGATCATGAAAAGAGCAGAGATTTTCACTTTCACTACCGAACAATACTGGTTTACCTGATACAATAAAATATACATATACATTTAAAAGACAGAAAACTAATAACAATACCTCCATTTTTATTGAGATTTTTGTACATTTTGTATAAAAATTGCTATTGATATTACTTATTGAGCTAAATACACTAGTATTTTAAAATCGCACAATCTGATATGTCGACTATCGATATATCGATATTTTATGCTTGATATATCGACATCGATATTGATTTTTAATAAATATCGATACGTTGATATATCGATACTTTATTCACTTTCGACATTCCTATGAAGGATATGAAATGTGAAAAAAAGATAAAATATGGAATGAAATATTGTGGTTTGGATACGCTTAATTAAGTTGACTATTGAAACTCTTTAATTTATATAATTAGCTCTATGGCTAAATAAATATTTTTGAAAAACTAAAATGATCTGAGGCGTAATATATGAATTTTAGAAAATGATGCTTTGTTCAAAAGGCCTTCTTCTAAATTAAAACTAATATATATAGATAACATGAATTATAGGAAAGAACTTAGATATTACAATAGTTATAATTTACGATGGATCTAGTTAATAGGTTTTGGAAGAAAGTCGGGTCAGAGTTGTGTCTGAAGTAGAGAACTCTCTAGAGAGAGAGTCTCTGAATGTGGACGACAAAACCTTGTCCAGTTCAACCCTTCGAAGACGCAAGTCTGCGTATTCTCTACTAAGAAAACCCCGTTCGCACCTGCGCCATAGTTCCAAAGGAACCTCTCTTTCCATCACTAGCAGTATTGGGATCCTTGATGTCGACATCACGAATGATGTGCAGTATAAGGGACAATTGGAGGTCAAAGCTAAGCTTGCCTCCAAAAAGATAGGTGTGCTAAACCGGTCCAAGCGTACTTCAGTCCAAGGCAACGACTTGTGCTATAAAAAAACACAGGTCAGACCGCATAGGAGGTACTGCTCACATTTATGGGCTGGAGCCCCTGCCTGTCAGCTCAATCCTCTAGACTCCATCCAACGGCGTGCAGTTCGTGTTGTCGACGAACCCATACTCACAGATGGTTCTAGACACGCTGGACTTCAGAGAGACTTTGCGTCTCTTTGCGTATTCTACCGTCTGTACAACGGGGAGTGTTCTGATGAGCTATTTAGAATGGTGCCCTCGTCGTCTTTTCACCACCGCACTGCCCGCCATCGGCTGGGTGTACATCCGCATTTCTTGGAGCCTCTTCTTTCTTGTACAAAACGGTTCTCAAGAACGTTCATGTTGCGCACCCTCAGGATCTGTAATGAGCTTCCGGCTGAGGTTTTCTCAGCGCGGTACGTTATGGGGTTCTTCAAAAAAGACGTTTCGTAATAAAATTTCTTCGAGGCGGGCAGCGTGTGTGTAATGCTTCTGGTGTTGCAGACGCCCATAGGCGACGGTGACCACCTGTTAAGGTGGGCCGTTTGCCTGTCCGCTGAACTATAGCTGTATAAAAAAAATAGGTACTACATTTTATTTACTACTTAGCGGGGAGGTTATATATCATTTGTTCTCCACTTTTTTTTATTTGTTTTTTTATTGCGGTAGGACAGCAGACAGGCTGACGGCCCGCTTAGGATTTAGCAGTTACCGTCACTTAAGGATGTTTGCAACGCCAGTGGCATCACAAACACGCTGCTGTCCCAGAGTACAGGAACTTGGGTCATTAATACCGGAACACAACACAAGGTTATTAAGGCGGCATACCAAAGATGGTCGCCATCCAGACGGGCTTGAGGCCCTACCACGTAGCTATAGGATGGGTTGTTTTGTCGCCTTTTTCGACAAGCCGATCCCGGCCGCAGAGGTTAGTATTCTTTCTCCGCCCCTGCACGGATAGAATACTGCCGAGATTAACTGCTACATAATGAAATCGTCTGTTGTTAAGAGAAGAAATGTATGGGTTTGACGATAGGTGTGGCTTATTTAATAGCCGCCTAAATATTCGTGATCGTGTTGTTTTCCTAAAGAAAAGGAAGGAAGACTTTTATCGAAAGCAAGACGACAGCATGAGTCAAAAAATAAAGATAGAGAATTTACATTTCTTTTTTAAGACTGATTTTATCAATTTGTTAAGAAAAATATCTTTTGGCAAATCAGTGTCTAAAGTATTAAAGTCACTAACGAAAAAATTTATGATATATCATGACTTTGACAGTTGACTTTTTTCAATGTATTTGTTTTTTTGCTTGCAATTTGCATTGCATATAAAATTTATTTTCTTCTCAATTCTCATTCTATTTCTATATTTCTGTTGTGTTAATTAACAAAAGTATACCAAAACACAATTTGTATACTAGGCAAACTAAAAAAGCAGGGTACCAATGCTTTAGTTATAATATGCTTGTAAGAAATGCTTCGCCCTTTTGTTAATATAATGATTTATGTACTGTTTTTTTACGCAACAGATTTATTTAATTTTACAGTTATCAAGAGTGTTAAGCAGGAGATTAGGTGCACAAAAATGTTTAAAATCTATAAAATGTTGTTCGCAAGTACAATTTACAGACGAGGAAAAAGAAAAGGAATTGGAGAGGATAGCAAAAGAGGTTAGTTCAAATCAAACAACACTATGTTTAATACATAAATTACTTCAGTAATTACTCCTTCCACATCTTATTACTAAATTTTTACCCTAATATTAACTAAGTATTCCTTGTTATTTATTTTCAAAGTAATATTCAGAACTCGTACTCGTTCAGCACCTCACTACGATCGGGCCGGACTTGGCGGACAACCAATATGGTTTCCGCCAGGGGTGCTCGACGTTGGATGCGATCCTGCGTCTGAAGAGCCTGGCGGAGGAAGCCACGTTCCAGGGTGAGGTGTTGTTGGCGGTGTCCCTAGACATCGCCAATGCGTTCAACTCCCTGCCCTGAAGCTGCGTTAGCGAGGCGCTCCAATACCATAGAGTACCTACCTACCTCCGCCGTGTCATCGGTGACCATCTGTTTGACAGAGCCGTCGTCTTCCTGGTCCAGGGAGGGTGGTGTCGGCAGGGCGTCTTATGCGATGTTCCATAGGATCGGTGCTAAGTCCACTCCTATGGAACATCGCATTTGATTGGGTAATTCGAGATACGGTCCCGCCCGGCGTCGGTGTAATCTGTTATGCCGACGAGACACTTAACAGCGCGCGGCGGGACCTATCAGCATGCGTGCCTGAGGAGCACGACTGGAGTTGTGTAAGTCGTACACCAGATCCGGCGACTGGGCCTAGAGGTGGCCCTGCACAAGTCCGAGGCTATAGTATTTTATAGCCGACGATGTGGGCCGCCTCAGGGCCTGCACATCACTGTAGGAGGCGTCGGCATCGGCGTCGGGGCAATGCTCAAAGTATCTGTCCACGCCTCGACCGCCGCTGGGACTTTTCGGCACGCTGATCGGCTGGCCCCTTGAGCCCTGGGAGCGGGCGGGGCACTCACTGCGGACTGCTCCCCAATATCGGGGGACCAAACTCAGCGTGCCGAAAACTATACAAAGGAACCTTAAGGTTAATTACCCTATACGGGGCCCCCGTTGGAGCGGAGCACCTGGTGACCAAGAGCGCTGCATTGCTGTGAAAATCGCAGCGCACACTGGCTGTCAGGGCCATCAGAGGATACAGTACGGTGTCCTTCGAGGTGGTTTCCCTCCTCGCCGGATTCATACTGCGGGTTCTTGAAGCTCGGCTCTTGGCGTCGCTGTTTCGATGGCATCAGGAGGCCATCGCCTGAGGTTCTTACCTCATGCCACTTAAAATTGAGGTTAATCGGGCGGAGCTCCTGGAAAATCACACGGAAGTTTGGAAGGAAAGACTTGTGCAACCCAGTGTGGTCCAAAACACCATCGCAGCGGTGCGGCCCGCCCTGCAACACCTCATTGCGTCCCGCGGCCGCACTCTAGGCGTGTGAAGGAACACCGGGGTCGTTTTAGTGGGTATACCAGCGACGTTCATCCCCCAGCCTAGAGAAGGGGACGTACGGGCGCATTGCACACAGAGTACCACATTACCCCACCGCCCATTCCCATGCAGCGGGGTGTGCATCATGCATTTCTACCTCAAAAAAACTGGTTTAAAAATATGTTTTAGGAATGTGGTTTAATTGTGGGCGCTATTCATTAAATTACATTAAATATATATTTTTAGGCCTCAATAGATGATCCACCAACATCATGCTGCATGTCTGGCTGTGCTAATTGTGTCTTCATAGTGTGGGCAGAAGCATTGTCAAGGAAAATGCAAAACGCTGGGCCAGAAATAGCGCAGAAAATATTGGAAAAAGTTGACGATCCCTCCATGAAAGCTTACTTGCAAATGGAGTTGCGTATGAGATTGAAAAAGTAATTTAATTCTTCCTTCTTAATTTTTTAAATATTGTGCTTAAACTAGGTTTTAGCATTACCCAAACTGTTACTAGACTTATCCAAATTGCCCCAATTCTTGAGTCTGGTGTCACAGATATTATACTCAAAAGTTAAATATTAAAGAATTATTAAAGATATTATTATTTGTAATTCCACCTCAGCAACCTCTGGTGAGTTTATTTTCTTATTTCAATATCTCCTCCCTCCTCGCGTCGGTTTCCTCAGTGCTGAGGGTCGTGATCATCTCGACGGAGTACTTTGATGCGTATTATTTGCCGGCATCTGCCCCTATCGGAAGCAGAGTGTAAAGCGTCGTGGACAGTAGTTTCGATATAAGTATTATATATGTATTAGATTAAAAATAATATTTAGTTATTAGGGATATAAGATTTTTTTATTGCTGAAGAACAGCAGACAAGCTAACGGCGGCTCACTTAACAATAAGTAGTTGCCGTCGTCGATGGATTTTTGCGACGTTAGTTGCACCGTGAAAACGCTGTTGTCCCATAGGGGTAAAATAAAACTGTTAAAATTATAGATTTTAAATTAATTTTATGTTAATTGTTGATATCTCTGACAAGCTGAAAATTGTATTTCTTATTTGTTAAATTATTTTGTTTTTTCCTTTAAATATCTTAGGTATAGAATACATGTAGGATAACAATGATTGTAATGCTTTATTTAGATAATGATACATTTTGCTCCTAGTGGTGACTATTCTATATAAATAGGTAAGAAAGATGTATATTTTGTATAGATAAAATATATCTAGTCATTAAAATATTTGAGAAATATACTTGGTTGATTTGATCATATGAGTTTAATTTTTTAAATAATGTGATATATTTATCTTTTGAATTCATATGTTTTATTCCGATTGCCACCCAAACTTGCACTCCAGACCTTGATCGCCATTGTTGAGGCAGTCTTACTATTGTCACCGGGATCATTTTCGACGTTTTTTAGTCCCGGACACATTTTATTTACCAATATGAGTTAGTTGAATAAACAGGCCTAGGACCTTTTGACTATACCTCGAATGCAATATCACTCGCCACCATATTAATATGCAATTGGATGACCAAATAAAAATTTGTTTATACTGGTGCAAATTCCGCTACCTACCTAAATTGTGCCTTAGCTGGCCTATTTTGTCTAAGCTACCAGCAGCAGTATTCTCTAGATAAATTAATATTTTGTGCAGATATCTCATTTTTAAGGATTATTCTTATATCTGTCGTAATTTATTAATATCATGACTCATGACAAATGTCTTGACAATTATTAGTCAAAACATATGTCATGAGCTAAAATTGATATATATTTTTTTAATATAATTATTTTTCAATCATATTCGAGTCGAGTTCAATCCTAATAGAGCAATATTGGAAATGATCTCTGGTATGTGTGATATGAAATTCAATCCCATTAGACAAACTTATTATCCGACTTTTAATTATTTAAAAATATATGAAAGAAAAGAGGGTAGTTTTGTTTTTATCAAAACACTTTATTATATCAACAGTAAACAGTGATTTACATGAATGTGTATCACTTCCCGCTAAATAAGCCACTTAAAATAGTTAAAACTAATATATTTTTATGTTTAATACAAGTGTATAACAAAATGTTCAACGTTCCTAAATGGAGAATAAGTTTAAATCAAGTTGCTTAGTAGAAATTAGAAGTTATTTTTTTATTGCTAACGAGCAACAGACAGGCTGACGGCCCACTGAATATTAAGCAGTTACCATTGCCTAAGGATGTTTGCGACGCTGGGGGCACTGCGAACATACTGATGTCCATATTGGAGTATTAGAATCCGAGTCACTGATGCCGGAACCATCCAGACGGGCTTGGGGCTCTATGTGTTAATATAGACAAATATGAGTCTGATTGTATTGATTGAGAGTACATTGTTACTAGTAAAAACTAAACGTTAAATACGCTATATTTGAATATGGCTCGAAAAAGTTCGAGATTTCCTTTATGAGGATATTACGTGTGAAAACCTAAGCCCCTCTCCTCCCTATGTTAAAGCGTGGTATTCTGAAGACCACCCTTCTGAACGGGTTACGTAGTACATATTTAAAGAACATAGCCATGTTCCAAGTGTTGCTCAATTATATTAAAATACCCACATGTAAAAATTAATTAAAATAGCCACATGTAAAAATAAGAATATAATAATGTCAAGTATAGAATGTTAATATACCCTCTCCAGGGAGCAGTAAAGGTGACCTGAGTTTCGTGTGTTGTGTACAAAGATAGGAAAGGTTCGAAGTATCTCTGATCTTTTGTTTTTGATACATAGCTTTTCTTTTGCACAAAAATTTGAAGTTTCGTGGAGAGGCAATGAAAAAAAAAGCGCTGTAAGCAATACACTGTATACTGACTGAAACTAAGTGTGGGAAAATTATGTTGGTCTATTAAATTAAACAACACCATCACACGTTGAATGAGTTGATAAAATATATTTTTAAAGTAATTAAAAGTAAGTTTAACAAATTAAAAGGCATTTTCCTAACTACAGCACGTTTGCTCATTGGCTGGATACTTAATTTGATATTATAATATGTTTTATTATAACCTACTTTCAGACATTACATTTCTCTAAAATTCTCTATTATCTAAAAATAAATTTATAATATCTCAAATATAGTCCTAAAATATCTCATATATTTTTCTATATAAGCTTGAATGTATTTTTCATCAGGACGAACTTTGACTAGTGTATTATTTCTAATATTTTGTTCTTACAAGCGTTAACAGCACCCCATTGATGCCCAAAAAGGCTACGTATCCCTAAATTCTATTAGCTATATTTTCCCACGATAAAGGATTAAATAGGATACTTGTATAATTTTAAAGTATACACATTACATTATTTTTTGAAGTTATACTTCTTTTGGCGCATTTGCCAAAAATTATGAGAGTAATTTTTACGGTGCGCGCGCAAACCGACAGCCAAAAAACGACATGATGAAGTTAGTAGATAACTGTCTCTCAAATTTCCGTGAACACTCGTAACTATATTCACTTCTCAAATATTCTCTACAACACGTTTTATATCGATGGAGATAATGTGATTTTAAGTGAATAATAGGCCTTTGTTTCCATTCAATTTTCCAAAAATTGGATGGAAACAGCAAAAAATAGATAAGAGTGGAATAAGTTGGAGGTGGCCTTTACCCAAAAAGGGGCCTTATAAAATAAAATAAAAAAAAACAATTAAGTTTCGTAAAGAATAAATAGGCTTATTATTATAATAGGCCATTGTAAAAATTTGTAATAAAAGTGACTTATCTTTAAAAAAACTAAGTGCATTTATAGATTTGAGGTAAATTATCAGTATGTATTCTTTTTATGTTATCAATTTATCATTCATTATCAACAGAGTTGTGGCATACGGGATGAAATCTTTAGTTACTTTGTTCTGTTACGCCAAAGAAGTATAACTTCTCACGTTCGTACATAAGTACAAACATTCTTTTTCTAAATAATTCATTCATAAGTTGATAATAAGGGGGTGCCGGTGTGCATGCATATTACATTTTTTATTATAAATATTTTACGCGTCATGTTCATGCAGTATACACATAAGTTAGCATTGATAAGTTTTATAAATATACTGTGACAATTAAAACAGCGACATCTAGTCCCAAAGTTGGCAGCACAGCGCTTGTGTCGTGGATACTAGACAAAACCCGTTGCACAACGAGGTCGTCAATTACTCTAGGAAATCCCATTTAGTATTTCGAGCTTCCATTATATCAAAATTACATTCGCTCTTCACATCGAAATACTAATAAAGCCTGCAAATGACCAAATTTACTTCAATAATATACATGAATGAATGATCATTCTATCGTATAACCAACATATATAAATTACGAGTTATAATACTGTTAAAAATGTTGTCTTTTAACATATTTAATTAAAATACACTTCCATTTAAAAAAATGATTTCATTACTACACTATGTTTACAATACATTTATTTCTATTAATATTTTTTTTAAATATTTAATACACAAATTTAAAGTGTTCATCTTTATTTCTGCGACTACCGTTACAATAATTGAAAATTATTTTAAAGCTTATTTACCTATAAAAAGTTTTCTTGTCATTCTCAAATACTTAACAACTTTTAAAATTCAATAACATTAATATTGGCATATATTAAACATTTACTCACTTTTTAGTTATATAGAACTATTTGTTATCCGGAAAATTTAAAAAACAAAATATGCCTACATTTTATAATTTTATAATTTAGGTACAATGGGCGGTCTTGGCGCAATGAGCAATCTATTCCAGACAAAAAGGCCATATGATATTTTTCACAATTCTGTAGACATATATTTTTTATAAATATAGCATGTATTTTAAATCTATGGGTATCAAATAATTGAGTATTAAATATTTAAACTCTAAAAACACTCGCTGGGGCCTAACGCTGTTCTTCCAAGCACTTCTAGGCTTTATTTTGGATTGGAGTACAAGATATATACTGTTTGGTGTTACAGGTCAGCTATAATCTGTAGCCTGCTTTTGTGATTATCTCACCTGGTGTTACATTTTAAGTCACATAGAAATTCGCGCTCACTTCAAAAATTGAGAGCTCACTGAAGAAATAGGCCCAGCATAACACTACCGCGTCGTAGTGTGCAGTACTATTATTGATATGGTAATTTTCCGCGAAATAGTAATCGCGAAAACATAAAAAACATTACCTAATTTTTTTGCTAACCGCGATACAATGATTTGTGGGTCCCCCTATGAAAATAGGTTGAGCACCACTGTCATTAATATAGATTATAGATACAATTAAAATATTATTTTTATACTTACATTTCTACTAAATTTTATTATAAATAAGAATACTGTATTGAGTAAATACATCGAAAGTGTTTGGTACCTAAAACTAGGATGTCCCATTAGATCCAAGTACCTTCAAAATCAGTACAATACAGCCTTTGCAAAGCGGCCAACTTCTTTGCCCTATTATCGGCATCATTCAAATCATCCTCTTTAAATTCGGATTCATACATAAACCTATAATCGACAGCCGGTACATTCCCATTGGATGGAATCTTGTCTTGAATAAAGCCATAATATGGTGTAAACTCTTCCATCTGTGCCAGTACTGCTGGTTTGATCGATTCTTTCTTCAAAAGTTCGTTGAACTCTTTGTAATCAACTGCCGATACATCGCAACTGGATGGAATCTCATTTTGGACAAAACTTAAAGGTTCCACCAACTCTACTACTACTGTTGATGATGTTGATTTGAGCGAAGCCTTTCGTTCTATGGTTTCCTTGAGACTCATCGGTTCCTCGAAGTCGTTCCAGAAATGTAAAGGCGTATCAGGGCGTTATTCGCAAAATGAGACGACGGGGGCAGAGTGGTGGTCGCGGGGAGGCACGAAGCATGCACAAGCGGGGGGCCCAGGTGAGGACAGCGCGGACCCAGGGCCAAGAGATCCCCCGCACGAGAGGCGGGCACGATCGCGAATGTTGACAATCGAACGCTGTGGCC
This sequence comes from Malacosoma neustria, assembly GCA_963693495.1. Taxonomy (NCBI): domain Eukaryota; kingdom Metazoa; phylum Arthropoda; class Insecta; order Lepidoptera; family Lasiocampidae; genus Malacosoma; species Malacosoma neustria. The sequence continues at coordinate 18,301,825 of OY856382.1, read as the reverse complement.
CCCACCATGGTTCCAGTGTTTCTTCAGTTTCTTGATTCAGACCTGGTTCTAAATATATTTATTTATAAGTATCATCATCATCATTCTAGCGTCAATCCGAGTTGCAACCCTTACTTTCATCACGTTCCTTGAAGTCCACTTTCCAACCTTTCCTCCTCTACTTGCACAGTCATATGTACCTTGATAAGAAAGCATAACATTGAAAACGGTGATCCTTTTAGTACGTTAAGCTAACTTGGACGTCACTTTTCGAGTCTATCTCTTGCTAGGGCGAAATGCATTTGTTACCCATGTAATTAGCCGGTTGCATACCATCGAACGCGACACTACTGCAATTTGTCCGCGTATCTTATTTCGGACATGAAGCGGCAGCAAATAAAATGCAGCATATTCATCTCTGTGACAGGTTGTTACTGCTAGTGCCCCTCTGGCACTGATCACGTTTCACAGTAATAAAAAAGGTGTTCAAGTATAATCAATTCAATATACTCACGATATCTGCACAAAGAGTTCTTTCTTCTCTCATGATCTTCACCAACCAGCCACCACGTCTTCATTTCTCCCTTGCCCTGTCAACAAAACTTGATTAATTTAAACTACAATAGGCATTTTTTGTAGAGCGTTTAATTTCCTATAGAAATAATAGAAGTTCAATTGTTAATAATTATTTTTTAATAAGTTATAAAATTCCAAACTAAAAATTTTTTTTCATAAAATATTTCAATTTTTAACCTTGAATATATTGAATGGTTAGATTTATCAAAAAATCATAAGGGACCATTTTTGTAGAGCGTTTAATTTCCTATAAAGATTATTTATGGTGCAGGTTAAATAGCAAGTTAGTGATGAGATATGACCATTTGTAGATGAGACTAAATTGAAAATGCAAATCTATGATGAGGATAATCTTCCCAGTAATATTAAGAGCTCATATTTGGTGAGTACTTTCTAGAGATACCTAGCAACAAATTTTCGTGTGTCGAAACGGACTGTACTATTGCGTGATAAAGTGTTGCAATATTGCCGTTCATTGTTATTGTACTAAAAAATTACAAATTTCAAAATTTTCCACATCGCTCGTCTTTGATGGCTGATTTCAGCGAAAAATAGCCTACGAAGTACTACTTTTTTATTATTATGATGAAAGCTTGAAGTCTAGCGCATTCTATGAAGCTACTTAGAAAATAAAAAATTATCAGTTTAGATTTTGTGTTGTGGCCCGACATTAGTGACCCAAGTTCCTGTACCTTTATGGGACAGCAGCGTGTTCGCGATGCCACTGGCGTTGCAAACACCCATAGGCGAAGGTAACTGCTAAATTCTAAGGGGGCCGTCAGCCTGTCTGCTGTCCTACAGCAATAAAAAAAAAAGATGGGAATCGAACCCATGACCTCCGCAAGCATACCGACGTGCGTTAACCATTACGCCACAGAGGTCGTCAACAAACAAAACTAACTTAGATGTAAAGCTTTTAAATGTTACATAAATACTTTAACAATAACAAAACAATGTACAGACACAATGGAGTCCCCTTTATTACGCTTTCAAATTTAATTTTCCTATTTTAGTTACAAGTTGTAGTAATCACTGCAACTATTTATAACCCTGCAAAGTATGTATAACAGAGTGTAACTTTGTAAGGTAACTGAGTTTGTCACTGAAATCCGCAGAAACCATATTTGTTTTGAACTTTATCAATGTGTTTTACCGTCCATACCCTTGTTGCTAATTCGGTTATTGAGTTATAAAACTTGCCTAAATTTACATAAAAGATAGCAGGATATAAAGATACAATTTGTAATGACTGATACCATCAGTCATTAACATTTAAATAATAATATGTTCAGGTAAAAAATATACTTGAACTTAACTAAGAGTATATTTGAACTAAGTACACTAGCAGGTCTAGGCTTCATTTATGGTATTATTATCTCCTTTCGGGGACGGAGTATTAATATTGACCCCTGAAACTAGGTGCGGCCTGTCGTAAAAGGCGACAAACAACTCTGATGATACGGCTCGTTTGGATGGCAACGTGTTCTATATGTGACCTAAATTTCAGTTCTCGGTGTTTTACGGGATACATTTCGGAGAGTGTGCGGCGGAATTACACAATTCAATTCCTCCATCTCCCTTCCATCACAGGACAACCAGACGTACGGCAATGCGCCACCCATTCATGGTCGACATGCCCCCTATCCGCACAAAGCGTCTTGCTTCCACATTCATCATGCGAACAGCCAAGGAGTGGAATTCTTTGCCGGCGTCTGTGTTTCCCGAACATTATAATTTAGGGGTCTTCAAGAGGGAGTGAACAGGTTTCTTATAGGCAAGCGTGCTGCACCGTCGACCGCATCGTCGCTTAACATCAGGTGAGATCGCGGTCAAACGTACGCCTATCTACAATAAAAAAAGTTCTCTAACACGGACGACAGCGTGTTAGCGGTTCTCCTGTGGACACAAATTTCTATAGGCGACGGTAACTGTGTACTATTAAGCGGGCTGTTAGATTGACTGCTGTTCCACAGAAATAAAAGAATCAAACCCATAGACCGTACAAAACCACTAACATCATGATTACATTGTTCATGTCAACTGTAAATTTATATTTACCTTGATATTTACTATCCCTCTCTCCTTGAAGTGATATCCGCCATGTTGTTTGAGTAGTAAATACGTGTCGTTGCTAACATGAATACGTTGGGGTTCGCCACTGGATTCCATCCGTGCTGCAGTGTTCACCGTATCCCCAAAGAGACAATACCGAGGCATTTTCACGCCAACCACTCCAGCAGCACATTGCCCGCTATGGATCCCTACGTAAGCAGAGGGATTCATCAGGTTCAATTCATTGTTCCATACATAAATTAAAATGGCAATTTACGTAGCTAACATAGCTACGAATGTAGGAAATAGTAGTATGCACGCAGCTACGAATGTATCACGTAGCAGTATACACGTAGATCAGAATTAGACGTGTAGCAACATATGAACGTAGTTATGAGTCAGCGCATAGCAATATACAATAACAATTTTTTTAATTACAAATAGCGTCGTGAACCCATTTCTATTTGCACTACATAGAGAATATAAAATAAGTCAGAAGCAAGTAGGCCAACTATGTTGTTAAATGTAAATTCATCATCATCATCATTTCAGCCGGAAAACGCCCACTGCTGGACAAAGGCCTCCCCCAAAGATCTCCACGATGATCGGTCCTGCGCTGCCCTCATCCAACCTATTCCGGCGATCTTGACCAGATCATCGGTCCATCTTGTGGGGGGCCTACCAACACTGCGTCTTCCGGTACGCGGTCGCCATTCGAGGACTTTTCTGTCCCAACGGCCATCAGTCCTTTGAGCTATGTGCCCAGCCCACTGCCACTTCAGTTTTGCAATCATCCGGGCTATGTCGGTTACTTTGGTTCTCCTGCGAATCTCCTCATTTCTGATTCGATCTCGCAGGGAAATGTAAATTCATTTTAGTTAAATTAATTATATTTTTAGATTAAAGGATAAAATAATGCTGATGTGATAAAATAATTTTTTATTAGTTTATTAAAGTTGTCCGTCAGATGATTTTTTAATTTATTTGAAGGTAGCAACTTTCATAGACGACGGTACATAACATTTATTAAGTTTGCCTGCGATCGCGCTGCGAGCTTTGTAATACAAAAACACATTTAATCTCAAAGAAGTCAGTCATTAAAAAAATTCACAAAAACACCGTTACCTAGTCGTATTACATCTACAGAAATCTCTAAAAACTATATAGTTGTGAGTCTTATTACTCTCGATGGTGTAGCAACAACTATATCCGACTAACTGACTATGGTGACGCAACGACCCAAAGTGAGTCTTGGCCTCCACTACCATCAGATCACGCCATGCCTCTCAGTCTTGCGATAGCTTTTGCCTGTCGCTATGGCCGGGGTTAAGCAGGTCTTGAGCTACTACATCTTCCCACCGATATCTAAGACCGAGCGTCTTCCATTTAGTTATCCCAAGTACGTTCTCTTCACGGTACGATCCTCTCCCATTCTCTCTAGGTGTCCGAGCCACAGCCTAGCCAGTTTGGTCTCTCCAATAATGTTAGGCTCGAACACCAGGTCTTCTATCTCTAAGTTCTTCCTGACTGTCCGCCTCCCGTCTTTCGCTTTTTTCGGCCCCAGAATCTTTCCTTTCCGCCACTAACAGCTTATTTGTCCGACGATACGAATATATCGAACCTAATAAAATATAATTAACTATACCTATCCTTATACGCAATCTGGCAGCAGGCATGTGCCGCATCCGGATCTTGGGGACGGCGTCTACCACGTGAAGCGCAAGGGAAGCCACTTCCGCAGCATGTCGAGAACAACGCTCGGGCAAACCGCCAACCACCATATAGGCATCGCCTATTGTTTCCACCTATCAAATTTATACATAAATTATATAGAGATAATAAAATGTATATAGACAGGTGGATTATAACGAACCTTATACATAAAACCTTATTATTATCTTTATAATACAAATTTAATGTATTGACATATACATATATTATGTTAATAAATTATCGGATTAAAAAATTTACTCAAAATCAATATACGTTTAATAGTAAGTAATTACCGACGCCTATGGATGTATGTGAGGCTAGGGGCACCGCGAACACGCTACTGTCTCATAGGGGTACAGGGACCTGGGTCACTAATGCCGAAGCACAAGGTTATTATGGTGGCATATTTATGAATCAAGGGCGGTTGCCATTGAGATGGGCTTGGGGCCCCACCACCTAGCTAGGGTTGTTTTGTTAGCGTTTACGACAGCCCGACCTCGGCCATAGAGGTTAGTATTTTTAATCTGCCCCTGCACTGTTTAAAGAAGATATTTTGTATAATTGTCCATAAAATACACTATTTTATATAATATCATATACATATTTCATAATACATCAAATTTATAAAAACAACGAGGTTTTATTATAATAAACTATTGTTTTAAATATAAGGTTTTATTATATTATGCAATGAACTTTACAAAGTTCGTTATACGTGTTTAGGCCATTAATATTATTAAAAATATTCGCTCGATTTATTCGTAATACGCAGTCATGCGAGAACGCCTTTTATGCCGTCTCCCTCACACATGAACATCTTATGACACTATCCTGATACCCATTTCTCACCAAGAGATGGGGTACTGCCGTGACGTATGCTTTCAGTGTGTGTTAAACCGTTAAAATATTGACATTGTTCCTGTGCGCGCGTGGCTTTTATATAATTTAAGAATAATTCTTTGTTGTTTTCTGAATTACTGCAATTATGTACTACACGCTAGTGATAAAAAGAATAAAAAGGTGGACAACAGCAGTACGAGAAAAGAAGACCCCTCGAGTTCGGTGAATCCCTTCAATTTCCGTCCTCCGTATGACGACAGAGTTTCATAAAATTTACCCGAACCAGCGCCTACAATATGTATTATGTATACATCACTGACTTCTGTGAACAATACTTCACAGTTTTCGTCACATTTGATTAAGAAGGTGTTTATGTTGTAACTTAAGTCAATAGTCATACTGTGTCGGTATACACACCATCATGAGTTTTGAGCGCTCGGCGAAAGTAGTAGAGAGTTGCGCATGTGTACACTCGCGCTCATAATTATTACGACGAAGGCGTGCGAACGGTATGCGGTAGCGGCAAGTGACTGATAAACCAATACGGCGCCGGCGCTGGCCATCTCATCTATCGCACCCCGCTCCCTCCGCCAAACAGACCCAAAAAATGACAACTGCACATTCAAAGTGCTGGCTCAAAACTCGTGACGGTATGTATAACTCTTTCTTTTCTCGACAAATTTTATTTTACACACTCTCGTGTATTGCGACGAAATCGAGTGTTTCGCCAATTTTCGGAGCTGTGAGTGACGTGGGCCGGTCATACTTTGTTCGTGGCTCCCATACTCGCAGCCCGTCATTGCAACACTCAGGAGCACTGCGAAGACTCATTACAATATTTTTGAAACATATCCAGTACTCCCGACATTCAGAATGTAATTTTCATACCGATTTATAACTTTGGTTTTCGAAATCCACATTTTGAGTTCCTAACTAATATTATAAATGCGAAGGTGAGTTTGTTTATTACGCTTTCGTCTCTAATCCAAGCAATCAACCAATTTTAATGAATTTCGGTATAGTTATATATTGGACCTTCGAGAAGCATATGCTACTTTTTTTAAATTCATATGACAGAACCCGTTTGCCGAGTCATAGTCTTTAATAAATTAACAAAAGGATGTTTCCTTTAATTTACGACTCTTTAAGCTATCTAAGGGGAGTAGTGCTAGGATATAGTAGTGTGAAGTTCCCATATTATTTCAATCCCATTCAGGCAACATATGCGACTACGTGCAAAATATGCCACGGAAAGCTTAATATATTCGAAATCGATCCGAAAGCATTATCATTCCCCGTATCCCAAGGGATATGGGGAATGTTACGTATGTACGCCAATGAGCGACGCGGTGGCTGCGCCCACCATCTTATATATGTAATATGCTCACGGGTGTTGCGAAAATAGTGCTTACAGGCGGCCAGCTATGGGGGGAAAAACAATAAAGCTTTTGTGGTCGGTGATTTAGTGTGGTTAAAAGAATATGTAGATAAAATGAAGCAGTTTTGGTCGAAAGGGAGGATTGTTCGAAGGACAGGCAAGGTGACGTACGAAGTTTATGTATTTAACAAAGACCAGATATTGAGTAGACACAGGAACCAACTTTAAATTTTCAAGGAGGGAAGAGCTGTATGTGAAAACCAGACGCCTGTTTTACTTAAAGACTACTCGTCTTCAAAGGGTCAAGTAGAATCGGCGGAGTTCGAGTCCGATCCACGTCAAATAAGATCGCCACAAAGAGTGCCAGAAGGGGTTGAATGTCATGAACGAAGTACTAGTCCAACCACACCTTCTACTTCACCAGCCCGAGTAACAGATCCGTCTAGTCCTCAACCCTGTACTCTGGATAAGACCAAACCAAATGAACCACAACGCTCGCGGAGAAACCGTCCTATTGTAGATTATAAGAAATACTTTAAACGTGTGTGATTTAAGAGGGAGGAGTGTCACGTATGTACGCCAATGAGCGACGCGGTGGCTGCGCCCACCATCTTATATTTTATATGTAATATTAAAGCAGTTAGCAACTAGCCGACGTTTGACTTATACGTATACGCGCTCCGTCATAACAGGGAACGACAATACTACGTATTATTACTGTGTTTATTCAATGAATTAAGAAACATTAAATAAACATTGGAAAATAAAACTACATACATGTTGGTTTTAATCTTACAAACAGTATTACAATCTCAAATAAAACTTCCCAATAGATACAACTTACCTTATAAACATTATAGTATGAAATAATTGAGTCACAACACGTGTAGAGGTCGTTCAATATTTCCACAACCTGTAACAGTACATTCATTATCGATAAATTTAATTAAATGCATTCGGTCTTTAATAAAATATAACGAAAGTAATTAAAACCATTTTCATTGTTAGCAACTGGTATTTCGAAGAATTTCAGAAAATGTTTCAAACGATTTATTTATTTGTACATAGTCTATGATTGATTTCGAATTTAACCTATTTTCAGGTTCAGCAAAATACTAAATGGATTTGTCTGATATTTATTAAAAATCGGTCTTCTAACGGGCCAAATAATAGGGGTTAAAGTATGCTTTCACTTGTATGGTATGCACTTGTATGGTAATAGACACTTTGAATTGACATAAAACCAACATGAAACTTTTTCACATGATAACTATGAACTCTTTAAAAAAAATGTGCAACATTCGTTTATCTAATTTAATTGCTTTTTTTAATAAGCTTTTATTAAGCTGAACGTCTGACAGATGGATTCTTTGAAAATTCGGCAACCTCTTTTTACAGACCAGCAGTAATCTGTCATCATTGTGGCAGCCCCGTCTACCTTGATAGTACCTTTCCTCCATTACTTTTGGATCTCGCCTTGTTCCTCACTATAATTTCCCAAATTACCAGAAAATCTATCCAGATGACTGTGGAGAAAATGCAGCTTTATACTCATATTTGCTCCTGAATTCTAAAAGCTTATCAATATTTTTTTGCACAATTTCTTCATAAATTGATGCTTTATGGTTATCCAGAAAATTTTCTACTACCAATACAAAACTCTTCCAAGCTTCACTTTTCGGAACTGTCATAATTGTGATAATAATTGCATCTTTCATCAATTGCCGAATTTGAGAAACATCAAATTATTTTTAATTTTGTCATCAAAAACTTTTAGTTTTTCTTTACCAAACTTAGAAAATTTTCTGTAAATATACTTGAAACAATCGCCCTCCTTATCTAACGCTTAAACAAATTGTTTGATCATTTTTTAAATTTTGTTTCTGTTTAATAACAGTTTCTTTATTACGTTGGCTTTACCGACAGTTAAGACAGTTAAGGACTTTCTCAAAGGTCACATCCACACATCTTGTGGGAACAAGATATTATATGGATGAAGTTGCTTTGCTCTGCTGTTCACAGACAACGTATTTGCTACTGCCTAACAGTATTTTGTTCGAAGCTCACGTATGCTGCCCCAGCCTGGTACGCGCTGTGTTCTCCGGACCTTAGGAAGAGGATCCAGACCCAGCAGAATATCGCCCTACGGACTTGCACCGGAGCGGGTTGGTTCGTCCGCAACGAGGTGATCTCCCGTGATCTGGGCGTTCCCAGTGTCGAGGAATTTGTGGCGATGACAACGCGCCGTCTTTTTGACCGCGCAGACCACGGCCGCCACACACACCTCCACGGGATCGCTCCATTACACGCACGGCCTCCAGAAATGCTCTGTCCCAAGATGTGGAGACCAACCCCTCGCGATATCATCGGTCAGCCCGTATAGGGCGATACATGAAGTCGCCAAGAATACCAATACGCCGCAGAAAGGCCAACAGATGCCACGGATGGCCAACACAAAGCCCGTGACGGCCACCGAACACTAAGACAGTAAACAAACAATCCGCTATAGCGGAATAAATCTCGTTACCGGCGGCGTAATAGTCGCCCGCCGAGAAGATGCCGGGGCAAAGAGGGATACCTCGAGGCCCCTACCTTCTCCGATTACAAGGAGGAAGAAGAACCAGTGACCAGTATTTTGTGTATCCACTTTGTTGACCAAGTAAAAAGTTATAGGATACGCTGAAATTATCAAAAATAGAGCACATTAATTATTTTCATGAATATATATTCGTAAACTGCACACTTGAAAACATAGAAATTCGTGAGATATAACCAGGGCAACAAAAAATATTTATTTTTGTAGATTTATGTAATTTTTTTTCCTGGAAATGAACTATAAATGGCAACTCATTTGAAATTACAATCTAGCCTTCTAAGTAGACTAATTAGTAATATAAATTTAACTTAATTTGCTAAGTAGACTTTACTAAGAATGTGTCCATTAACACTTTTCTTAATGTCTCTATTAAGGGGAAGTCACTTTGTTCTTGTGTTCTTTGTATGATTTTTATTTTATTTTAGATTTATGTAATGATGTGTATTTTGATTAAATAAATATATTACATAATAAAAAACAAGTTAAAATTTTTCAGTACAAATGGGCGATTTAATACTTTAACCCCTATCATAAACATGTTAATAGGAACAATTATTAAGTGGTCATCATTGGTCGTCGCTTCATAGCTTTATTTATCCACACTAATATTATAAGTGTAAAGTAACTCTATCGTCTGTTACGTATTGACGTCTAAACTGCTGAACAAATTTGATGAATTTTGGTATAGAGATAGATTTTGACGTAGGCTACTTTTTTAATATGGCAGAACAACATTTACCGGGTCAGCTAGTAAACCATATGTAGTAAGTAAAATATGGGTATCGTTTGGGTCAATTTATATTCAGCAGTTTGGACAAAACTAACAAATGGGGTCATCCGGAAAGATCTTATCTTAAGGGATTTTCTCGTCCTTGTAGCCCCTTTACGGGTCGTAATGTTTATGAGAGTACATTACCATATAATTTAGGAGAAAAATAGTCAGGTAAATATAAAATGAATAAGACAGGAAAGTAATTTAGCAAAGTAGTAAATAAATACATATTGTACATAAACACCCAGATGCGAGACGGGAATCGAACCCACGACCTTCGCAAGCGTACCGAAGTGCCTTAGCCGCTTTGCCACGGAGATCGTCGCGTCATTTCGAAATTCGATGTTCATTGAGTTTTTTACACGATAGATATCACCCGTGTACCGCGGCCAAGATATATTTGCGGTCATAATGTAAACTGAAAACCGGGGTAGCCAAGGGGTATAATAATAAGATACCAACTCAAAGGTCCTGGGTTCTAAACCCACAATGGCAGGCATCATTTAGACATTTCTACCGCATGCGCAAATTTTTTGTCCGTGCAGGGGGGGGGGGGGGAGAAAGAATACTAACCTCTGTGGCCGGGGTCGGCCTATCGTAAAAGGCGACAAAACAACCCACCCTAGCTACGTGGTAGGGTCTCAAGCCCGTCTGAATGGCGACTACCTTTGGTCTTAAGTATGTGCCATAATAACATTGTGTTGTGTTCCGACATTAGTGACCCAAGTTCCTGTACCCTTGTGGGACACTGGCGATGCCACTGGCCTTGCAAACACCCATAGGCGACGGTAACTGCTAAATTCTAAGCGAGCCGTCAGCCTATCTGCTGCCCTACAGCAATAAAAAAAAAATATTATAACACAAATGGTAATCGACGGTAAAGGGAATCATTGTGAGCAGGAGACGTGCACGGGAAGGTAACCGGTTTGTGTATGTAATAAGCGTGGTGCGTATACTACCCAGTACCACTAGGGTGAGGCCCAAACCCAGTAGTGGGACGTGTTATTATTATTATTATTATTTATGTAAAGTGAAACAGCATACTGAGACAGTTCTTGAGGTATACCTTAGTTCTACTTCTCAAACGATATCCAAAGATAACTCAGCATTTTCTTTTTCAGAATGATGGGAAAGAGTCGTAAAAGTTACAATTCTTACCTGAATAGGTGTATTCGAGGCGGCAAGTTTAGTGAAACCGACAATATCGCTGAAGTATATAGTGACACATTCATAGCTCTCCGCCTTAACCATCTCCCCCCTTTTCAAGGCTTCCACCACTGTCCTGCTCGAAGTATAGAAAAATACCTTGAAAAGAATCTTCAAAAAAATCCAGAAGTTTTCGGTTTCGAATCGGGTGACCTCCGCAAGTAGAGCGGTTTTACGGACAATTTTAGTCTGACATATTTGGAATATTTTCTTCAACCACTTTTTACACGCTTTATATTAACTTAACCTGTATGTATCTATCTAAGTTTTTCACAGTTGTCAAGAAAGGACAAGACATTTGTGTATTGTCATCAGCAAAAAAAAAATATTGTTTTTTTATACTTTTTTGTTGTTGTTTCTAATTAGTTGACCATTATTGTTCATACCTTAAAATCGATTTAAATGTTTGTCCGTAATGTAATATTGAAACTGTATTTGTGTAATGGGATTTATATTGTTTTTCTAATAAATGATAAATCGTTGAATTTATTGTTGTCCTATTTATTGTTTAATTTCAAAATAAAAAACGATTGCGGTGATATGGTAGTGTTGGAGGGTCTGTTTGTAAAATTAAAATAACCGCTTTTTACTAAGTGCATTCGGAAGTATTCACGGTACTTATACCAAAACAACATTTTTTACAATTTTTGTCTGTCTGTCCGTCTGTCTGTCTATTTGTTCAGGCTAATCTCTGAAATGGCTGCACCGATTTTGACGGGACTTTCACTGACAGATAGCTTATGTAACAAGGAGTAACTTAGGCTATTTTTATTTTAGAAAAAATAAATAGTTTTTGTTAAAAATTATAAGTTTCAGAAATTTTAAAATCCAATTTAAGTTGACCTCATATATCCAAAAAATGCTGCCCAAAGTCACTATTCCACGTGGACGGAGTCGCGGGCACAGCTAGTTTTCATATATAGAGCTCACAAATATACTCATGAATAAATTTATTATGTATATTGGAAATTTCATGAATCGATGAAACTAATAACATATTTGATATAGTTTGTGCTTACTAGCAACTTACTATAATTAAAACGGATATCTTCTTCCCCTGCCCTTTATCCCATATTATACGGGGTCAGCACAACATGTGACATGTTGTAAATTTTAATAGTTGTGGCTTAGTTTTTACAACCGGCCGCCTGCCAGACGTTAACCCCTTTTTGGGGAACAATCTGTCATCCATAGCATTTAAATTATTTTTCTATAATTAAAACGTATACATATATTCAGTAGTATACTACTGAATATATGTATACGTTTTAATTCAGTATTATACTTAAAACTTCCGCTTAAAGTCTACGGATTTTTTTTCTCTCTACTTGTCTTTGGTATTTGACGAATTTTATACTTTACAATATTAAGCCAATGTAAATTTTGTTTAAAAACCTTTTTAGTAAATTTGATTCTGGATATAAGTAAAATAAATATCAAGGTAAAGAAAGGTCAGTATTCTTCGTGCAGGGGTGGAGTAAGAACACTAACCTCTGCGACCAGGGTCGGCCTGTTGTTTTGCCAAACAATCCTCTAGCTACGTGGAAGGGACCTAAGCCCGTCGGTATGGCAACCACCATTAGCATGTAAGTATGCAGTCATAATGACCTTGTACTTGTTGGGTTCTCACACCAAGGTTCAGGGACTAGGGTTCATGGTGCCCCTAGCATCGCAAACATCCATAGGCGACGGTAACCACTTACTATTAAGTGTGCCTGCCTGCTGTTCAGGAGCAATAAAATCGAGATACGTACCTCGGAAGCATTCTATTCAATAGATCGTCAGTTCTTCGTTTCTCTTGTAGAAGTTGCTCAGTTCTGGCTGCCACTAATGCTTCCAAATTCGATGCATATTTTTCCATCATGGCTAACATATTGTCGAAAATGTTTGTTTTCCTATAAAATTGATATTGAGTAAAACGCAAATAATAGAAATAGCTATGTATATTTTACGATCGTATTTATTAAATTTATGTTGTGGGTAACACGGGGATTTTAAAAAATATTTATTACCTATTAGGTATAATAATAATAGATACGTTGTCCTATTCCCGAGCATGGAATTACGCTGAAAGTGTGGCTGTGGCAGCTTGCACTTCACTTTATCTGTGCAAGGGCGGAGAAAGAATACTAACCTCTGCCGCCGGGATCAGCCTGTCCTAAAAGGCGACAAAACAACCCACCCTAGGTACCTGGTAGGGCCCCAAGCCCGCCTGGATGGCGGCCACCTTTGGTCTTAAGTATCCCGCCATAATAACCTTGTGTTGTGTTCCGGCATTAGTGACTCAAGTTCCTGTATCCTTATGGGACAGCAGCATGTTCGCGATGCCACTGACGTTGCAAACATCCATAGGCGACGGTAACTGGTAAATTTTAAGCGGGCCGTGAGCTTGTCTGCTGTCCTACAGCAATAAAAAAAACGAAGTTATTATTAATAGATATATAAACTAATGTAAAATATACACTTTAATATGAAAATGGCGTCCTATTGACAAAATCTTAACTTGATTATGGAGGCCATTTTGAATTCAGTATCAATTGTCGTTTGACAATTGATACTGAATTCAAAATGAGTTTTCATACATTTACTGTTAGCGATTTCATTAATTATAATCAGTTATTAACTTACCTAGCTAGTTACGGCGATTAATATTGATATATTTACGCATAATTTCGACGAATGAATAATTATGTTATTTTTGAGTATTAGTAAATAAGTACAGACAGTGACATTTAAACTCCTTTTCTCAAATTTCCCTTTTCAATATTTGTTATTGATTATAAATATATGTAATAATATTCTTTAAGAGGAGTGAAGCGGCCCGTTGAAGAAATATGACGGCTTTTTGAAAATCTTCAATTAACCTAAGCTAAATTATACGTAAAGTTAATGTTAAAGAACAAAGTGCGTAGTTTTCGGAAAATGTAGAAAAACGCCCAACAGATGGCGAGCACTAACGTGAATGTTTTGATCTAATAACTCTTTTTCATAAAAGCTGCATCAGATACGGCTAAAAATTACTTTAAAATAGTATAACTTACATGCCAGCATGCATATCCTTCAACCTCAATCGGATGAGCCGTAAATCTGGTCTGCAGTCCGGCTTCTCGCTCCAGCAAGCCTTGAGTACAGCTAAAACCGAGGGCCTGGCAGCCAGACCATTCGTTGGTGGACGGAATAATACGCCCCCTATGGGGTGGCGTACGCGTCCTATTATTTCTGTTATAAATACAGAGGTTTGATGAATTATTTAAATTATTACCCAAAATTTTATATCCGTACAGGGGCAGAGAAAGAATACTAACCTCTGTGGCTGGGGTCGGCCTGTCGTAAAAGGCGACAAAACAACCCAACCTAGCTACGTGGTAGGGCCTCAAGCCCGTTTGGATGGCGACTACCTTTGGTCTTAAGTAAGCCGCCATAATAACCTTGTGTTGTGTCCCGGCATTAGTGACCCAAGTTCCTGTACCCTTGTGGGACAGCAGCGTGTTCGCGATGCCACTGGCGTTGCAAACACCCATAGGCGACGGTAACTGCTAAATTCTAAGCAGGCCGTCAGCCTGTCTGCTGTCCTACAGCATTAAAAAAAATATGAAACAATCTCAAACCTGCATAAGTCAAATTTGTCTCCCCCCAAGGTCCACTCCTGCCAATGATTTCGTAGAGAATGATTCCGAATGAATATACATCGCCTTTCTGCGAGCCTCTGGCTGGTGGGTTCGGATCTCGCAGGAGTTCTGGCGCCCGCCACAAGCTGCGTTGTTCGACGCGTAGGGCATTTTCAACATTTGCGCAACCACCTAAGCATTTAATAAATGAATAAATGCATGAATGAAACTCTTTGTTGTTCACCAACTAAACTAATACATCAGAAAATATCAGACGCGAAACCAGAATCGGGAGATCGTTGAAACCTAAACCTAAAGTAAAGCATCAGCTCAAACTTTTAGGAGAATAACCCTTTGGACGATTACATTTCGTCACGCAAATACATTTTTAAAAAGCAGTATATACAGAAGCTGCAGTCAGAAGCCATCGGAGCACCACTTATCGTGATTTGGACAATTCACTAATGACAAAAAAAATTCTTCCCATGAGGCAGAAAAGTTCTATCGTAAATGCATAAATGAACTTCCGTTTAGATGACAGCAATGTATAGATAATGAGGGTAAATATTTTGATTAAACAAATATTATGTCATCTTTGAAAATAAAAACAAGTTTAAATTTTTCAGTGAAAATCGACAATTTCATATTTTAACCCCTAACATTATCTCATAAAGTCGAGTGTTGCCTATACTTGGCCCAGAGGGAACAGAAAGTAAACCTATCATGCTTATCCAAAACAGGCTGGCGGTTCATACACACCGGTAAAATCAGCGCAGCTTTTCCGACCGTGCTTTCTGTGAGTACGACGTTTATGTGCAAATTAGGTTACCCGGTTGCTCAGTTGTATTACTCTCAGAGACCAATAATAATATAAGAGGTCCTGGGTTCAAATAGTGGCATGCTTAGACAATTTTTCTCGGTGAAAGAAATTTTAATGTGTAGCCTACCAATTCGCCTTGAAGTGTAGCAGGTATATCGTCCAGTCACTCTAGGGTTAAGTCTCAGTAGTGTACGTTATTCGCTGTTATTATATGCACATTAGTTAAAAAAACAGTTTCAGAAAACTAAATATAGCTAACCCATAAGGTCTTGTTACTATTTAGTAGTTGATAGCCAAAATCATTTGCTAATAATTCCCTTAAATATAAAAACAGTACTCTATACATAATATAAATAACATTCATTATTCAAGTCGTTTAATAAATTCTGACGTCCCCGCTATGGCGCCTTGACATTGCCAGTCTTCTATAAACATTACTTATGTATCTTCAAACAGATACGACCCTGGTGACCTAAGTTACGACCTTCCGTTCATTCTCCTATAATCACTTGTTTGCCTAAATTACGTTGATTTTCAGCTCGATAATAAAATCGCAGAGGGTTATTATTAAATCATTAACGTTGGGGGCTGTATTTATTTGCGATTGTAAACAACTAGCTTTGTTGTATGCTTTATAAATGATAATGACTAATAATTTAGATAATAAAATAGATGAAAAGCTTCTAGTTCTTTTGACTATTAAAAATATTTCTATGACTTATAATATTATGTATATAATAATTGATAATAATTTATAATGTAGCACACTGCACTTGTCTAAAACGGCGTGCATTACGCAATAGCACATATTCTGTCAAATATACAAACAATACACAAACTGCGTTCGAAACTACAAAGTCTAGTCTAAGCTGAACCCTATTTTATACGATTGATCATATAAATCTGAGGTCAACTTAAAATGGATTAATAAAAATCCGAAACTTTTAACTAAAACCATTTTTTTTTTAAATAAAAGTAGCCTAAGTTACTCCTTGTTACATCAGCTATCTGCCAGTGAAAGTCCCGTCAAAATCGGTCCAGCCGTTTCAGAGATTAGCCGGAATAAACAGACGGACAGACAGACAAAAATTGTAAAAAATTTTGTTTTGGTATAAGTACCGTGAATACTTCCGAATGCACTTAGTAAAAAGCGGTTATTTTAATTTTACAAACAGACCCTCCAATTTTCTTTATTTGTATAGATAAATAAATTTTTATTTTATTGTTATAAAAACATAATTAATAAATTTAATGGTAAAATACCTGACCAATTTTTTATCCATCTTCCCCTAACTCCCATTATTTACATGACGAGATAACTTTTTTTTTTGGAAAGTGGAAATGTTTGCCGCACACCCCGTCGCGTGGGAACTGGTGGCGGAATAGTATGGGACTCTCCGTGCAATTCGCCCGTACGTCCTCCTCTCTACGTCGAGGGATGCACGTCGCTGGTATAACCACTAAAACCACCCCGATGGCCCTGAATGGTTTTGGCCCACTTTCACGGGCCTCTTCAAAGCCGGGGTATGCTGAACCCAGGCATCATCTTTCTCACGCAGGGGTGAGCTGGGCGCGCGGAACACCAGCGCGCGCCCCTCTCGCAGCCATGTATGCGGGCTGCAACCCTTTCCCAGGGGGTCATACCCACGACTGTTCACTACTGTGGCCGAAGGTCTGTCGCTAACCTCCGGCGACGAGTGGCCCTGCGTAAGCTAAAGGGGAGCCTGGCACGCTCCCTCTCCCTGTCCACCGTCTCCATCGCGGACATAACTGTTTCTGAACATCACTAAGATGATAACCGGGAGCGAGAGGTCAGATCCAGTGTTAGCGACGAGGTTTCGGCGCTCTACTTATGACGAGATAATTTCGTTTAACGTTGTTTCATATTACGTTCTACTTTGATGGAACATATACCGCAATGTATACGTTAAGCGGGGTTGTTTATTCTTAACTATATAATTAATTTTATTGCAATTATACCGTCCGTATTTGATTTTTTAGTTGGCATCGAAATTCGATGATCGAAAAAAGGTTGTTGTGTCTTTGTTACTTTATTAAAATCATTAATTACAGTCCACAGTAAAGTGAGCCTTAGTTTAGTGAACATATGGTCGAAATCGGCACGGATTGATACTAGTAACCTAGGACCTTTCGCGACGCGAACAGCCGCCGGGCGACCCGGCCGCTAACAATAGTTAATCCTTTTGAGCCATAAACGAACAATGCGCTTCTTCAGTTAAATTATTTGTGAATGTATGAATTTAAGTCATGTTAAGTTTGTATAGTGGAAATAAACAAAATACTTTGGGAAGAATACAAAATATGGACAATTAACAATTAATTGAAGAAATTAGCAACCAGTTAAGAAAAAATCCAAATAAATCTGAAGAAGTGTCCGAAGCAAAGATTAACGACGGGTTATATTGAGAACAAAATCGAATGTATTAACGAGTATTGGCAGAATTTTGTCATGCCGCTCTTGTAAAGGGAGTACCAGAAGAAAGACATAGGTACTTCAGTACCGTATTTGGCGAATGATAAATATTATACAATAGCAGAAGCTTATTTAAGTTTAAAGGCGGATTTGAAGGATCTTCTTAACCGACATGATAATTCATCGGCGGCATCACTCCTGCAACTCCATGCTCCATGTTTTTACCAAACTGCCACAAATTGAGTTGCCGACCTTTATGGGCCTCTATGAAGATTGGACCTATTCAATGATTTACTCACCACACTCGTCGATAACGACAGATCATTAAGCAAGGTTCAAATATTTAAAGTTAAGCCTAAAGGGTGAAGCAGAAAGTCTGCTCAAGCATATACAAGTTACAGAAAACAATTATGAACAAGCTTGGGAAATTTTGAAAAAAAGGTATGGCAATAAAAGATTAATTGTGAATGGGTTATTGAGACGATTATTCAGTCAAAAAAATGCGTAGTCAATCAGCTAAACAAATTAAGACACTTGTGGATACTACGGAAGAGTGCCATATCAGCTTGACAAATGGAGGAGTTTTCGTGACTTCACGAGATCCAGTACTAGTATACCACATAGTACAAAAATTAGATTTAGAAACCCATAAAAGTTGGGAAGAGCACTCTTATAATATCATCGCTAGTGACTTACCTACCTGGCGATACTTGAAACAATTCCTTGAAGGTAAATTTAGGACGCTAGAATTGATTTTTACAAATACGCCTAAGGAAAGAATACAAATTGCATCCGCATCGGCGTTTCCAAGTTGCCTTAAGTGCGAAGAAGAGCACACGCTAAGTCACTGCAAGAAGTTCAGTAAACTAGAGATTAAGGACAGAAGTGACTTCGTCCGGAGCAAAAACTTAAGCTTCAACTGTTTGTTTAAGGCCACTCAGCCTGGAAGTGTAGGATCCCTATCTCATGTCGCATTTAAAAAGAAGACATCATTCTTTACTACATGGGAAAAAGATATAAGAGGTAAACAAGGCTCAAACAAGCCACGCGCATATGGAGGAAAACGAAGACTTAAATGAAGAAAATGAATACAATACTAACGAAACAATTATGACACATCATGCCCGTAAACAATCCACTGCCTTACTTGCAACGGCATTGCTATCGGTTCGTGATGAAAGAGGATACATGACAACATTGCGCGCTCTTATAGACACAGGTTCACAAGCCAACTTTATCAGCGATAGGGCTGTGCAATTTCTAAAGGTTAAGAGGATCCCAGCTAAAGGCAATATATGTGGTGTGGGTTCCACGAGAATGACTGTCAATCATATGATACATATCGAGTTGAGATACATATCGAACTCAATATTAGGGCATATGTATTGGCTACGCGTGTACACTTACCCAAAAAACCATTCAACCCCGTAAAATTCGTTGGAAATACTTACAAGGGCTCAAATTTGCAGATCCAAATTTCTATGAAGAGCGAAAAATTTACTTTGCTCGGTATTTTTTTTTTTTAATAAATTGTATTTTTTGGAAATTAACAATTGATTTTCTTAGTCTAACCTCAAAGCAAACACTCATTGACTTCGTGTTACTTAACAACGCCATCTGCTGGAATAGCTTTAGTGTTGTTGTGTCGTTAAAGCAATTTAAAAAAATAGTATTATTATTCGCCGATAGATGTCAGGAAGATTCATTTTTCAGTTTAAATTGGGACTACTCAAACGCCACCTAAAAAGGTGGCGTTTGAGTAGTCCCAATTTAAACTGAAAAAAAAACAAAAGTTTAAGTTGATACAAAAAATTATTCCTAGCTAGATCGATTTATCGCCCCCGAAACCCCCCGTATACTAAATTTCATGAAAATTGTTGGAGCCGATTCCGAGATTCCAATTATTTATATATATATATATATATATATATATATATATATATATATATATATATATATATATATATATATATATATATATATATATATATATATATATATATATATATATATATATATATATATATATATATACAAGAATTGCTCGTTTAAAGATATAAGATAAAATAAAAGCACATTTTTCGTAAATAACCCCTCGTAGAAAGAATTGCCTTATACTACAAATCTATTAGGACAGGAACTCCTGCACCTCCAAAATACTACTACAATTCATGTTACTTACTATAGGGCTAGATGGCGCTGTGTAAATTGTCATACCACTGTCAACATAATCATAATTGTAATTTTAATTAGTATCGTAAGTACGTAAATGTAAATATTATATAAAATTTATCCATGTAGGGGCGAAGAAAGAATACTGACCTCTGCGGCTGGGGTCGGCCTGTCATAAAAGGCAAAAGCAACCCACCTAGCTACGTGGTAGATGGCGACTACCTTTGGTCTTAAGTATGCCGCCATAATAACTTTGTGTTGTGTTCCGGCATTAATGACCCAAGTTCCTGTAAGTGTACCCTAATGGGACAGCAGCGTGTTGTGTAATGAGCAACTTGAACCTGGGTCACTTATCAGTACTCACAACACAAGGTAATTATGGCTCCATATTTTAAGACAAGTGTGTGCTCTATCTAGCTAGGGATGTTTTGTCGCCTTTTACGACAGGCCGCCCCCGGCCGGACGGTTAACATTCTCATTCCGCCTCTGCGCGGAGAAAAATTCCGCTCACAATTGTTTCACCGTGATTGCGAATTTACTCTTTTAAGACGACACTAAGTGCTAGCGACCTTGAGCGAGTGGGAGGAGTTTGAGCTAGTGAGAGTAGCACGCGCGGGGCCCCCCCGCAACCCGCATTGAAAATTCGCAGGCGACGTAATTGTATATTTTAGAGAAGTTCGTTGGGTAACCATACGTTACAGATTATGAAGACTATCTAATAATCATGAAATTTTTAACCGCTTATTTAATAATAGTTAGGATTATTGTTTCATGTTCTGTATCTTATATCATTCCCTGTGGTAGGATATAATATAATATAGGTATTTCAATAAACGGAAAATATAATTATATCAAACGAACACAGGTTTTCTGTCTACAGGTTTTGTAACTATAAATAAAAAAGTGAATTAGGTATTTATAGGATTTTATTTAAAACTCCTCGAAATTTAATACTTTCACAGCAACTATACTGTCTTCTTTTTCAGCCGTCACTGCTCGTTTTTTATTAGTTTGTTTTTATTTTCTTTTTCCTCTTCCTTTTTCCTTTTGCGTCCGTGTATGGCACTAACTATATAAGAGGGGTCCCTAATTACCATATTCCTCGTATATCTAGGATCAACCAGTTCGGGAAGCATACAATCTGTATAAAACTTAATTAAATTATTTTTCATTTTAGTGTCCCAAAAAGCGTCATCCTTGTAAATTAGTTCAATTTTTACAGGAAAGTTTTCACCAGACCAAATACCAAGCATACATTTATCTTTTCCTGTTATATGCAGCTGTCCCTGTATTTGATACCACCAATTATGTTCTTTATTTATTATGTAATTACCGTTTACCAGTTTTTTATAAAACAATATTTTTTTTTCATGGATGGCTTTATCTAGTCCTAGTTTGTAAGCTGTGAGTGGACATTTTATTTCTAAAATGGTGTTTTTATTAATAATACCGTCTGGTGATGCGCCGAGGAAGGGTATTTCTTCATCAAGAAAAAGTCCACACGGTTCTATTTTAATATTTTCTTGTTTCGACAATTGTTCTTTCGCAAAATTTTCGTTGTCTTGTCCATGTTTTATAGACTTAATGTGTCCTATAGACTCTTTATATAAAAGATCTTTAACTAAATTGCAGCAACTTATGTCATTGCGTCTTTTTATAACACGTCCAAAGTTGGAAGCGGTCAAAATCCGTCTTCGTAGTTCTAGCCACTCACTAGAACCACTTTGTAATATAGTCTTCCTTTCTATTTGTTCTCTTTGTTTGGCAGTTTCCGCCAAATTTGCTAAAAATATTTTTTTTGATTCCTCTAATATATCATCATCCATATCCGGTCTTGAACATTGCTCACCATAGTTTTTATTACTTTCTGTGTAGTGTTCATGTAATCTCTTCTTTATTCTATGATAATTTTTTGTTAAATGTAGGCGTTTTTGTTTACGTATTTCCATCTTTTTTAATTCACCATTTGGACTCCTGCCCGTGATTGATTTTTGCAACAACGATAAAGGTTTATGGGTATTAAATGATAAAGCAGCTGCATTACAACGCATATGGTATTGGTTCTTCTGGGAAAAATTTACCCGCTTACCCCCTACAAATTTTGCAACAATACTATGGAAGCGCTCCACAGTGTTGCTGTCAACGTCTTCAATCAAGCTTCTTGCATGAGCAGCTATATGTGTCAATACAAATTTTATTCTATGCCACAAACTGTTTGTGAAAATATCTCTGTCTATGTTGTCATCTTCTCCCATTTTCGAGCAAAAATATGTCTTACAATTAGTATGAACTCCAAATGCATGTTCTGCGGCTAACATGATATCATTATGTAAACTAGTGACATTGCCAGAATTTTTATAATTTCTTATAGCGGTTACTATTACCTTTCTTATTGACAGTATTCTTTGTTTTGTTATATATTTTCTGTATTTAATTAAATATTTCGTGTCAGTGATAAGAGCTTGTAACTTATTGCAAAGGTTTCATAACAGGTGGTTGCGGCATTCGATTTTTTCAATTGTTATATTTTCATACGGTCTTGACTGTAACAATTTTGCATAAGTATTTGCATCACCATCTGATATTAACCTTGAATATATTAAATTATGCATTTCTATGCTGTTCTTGAATCCTTCTACCAAGATCGTGGATTCCATTCCAGTTGAAGGACCTGAAAATAAAGTAATAATTATTCCAACCATAAAATTTTAGTTTCTTTATTATTATTACTAGCAGCCCGCCCCAGCTTCGCATGGGTATTTAACAAAAATTTCAAAATGAAAAATTATATATGTTATCGGCAATCTGTATAATACGGTATTCTATACAATACCTAGGCAATGTATAGAATACTTAAAACGTTAAGGTAATGTATGAAATATTTTTCATTTTATACTTTGCCTAGGCATTCTATACAATACCGAATGCGCTGTCGGCAATGTGTGTAAAAGACAATAGCAGAGGAGACTACGGGTGCTCATTCGTGTAGAAAATGCAATAAACCCATCCATGCTTTTTGTGCTGCTCCGGAGAAAAATATTGCAGAAGGCTATGGTTCTAAAGTTTTTTGTTCTTTATGTGTAAAAAACACCTTAGCTGTAGGGAACCGCATACATTTTTAAGAAAATTTCCTCCTGTGCCAATAGGTACTACTGTTAGAATCCCTGTTTCGAAGGTCGACAGAGGTCGTGGCAAAATATTGCCTGTAATCTTACAAAAAACGGATCACAAACTTTACAAAATTGGAACAAAGCAAGGTGTTATAAAGACGTTGTATTCAAGACAGCAGTTTACAGTTTGTCATCAAGAATTACTTAAGAAAGAAGATGTCCCTAATGAAGAAACGACGCTTCGTACAGTTGCAAATCGGCAATCTACGGGGACAGGTCAGTGATTTGTCAAATGTACACGTTAACAACTCTGTAATACTAAAAAGTGTTCATGTCTTAAAAGTAAGATTTTATGCACTTCAAAATTCATATGCACTACAATAGTTCTTCATGTAAAAATAAATAAATATTTTTTTACTTAATGTATTCTGAGAAGCCAGTAGATCTACTTCCTATTTTTACAGAATTGTTTGGTTGCCTAAGTTTTTTAACTGATTACTGATGAGTAAATTAGATTATGTTAGTTAACCCAGAAGAATTTTAAGTTCAATGTTATTTGATTGTGATTTTACTATAAATACCTACCTTTGAATAAAGATTGTTTTTAATCAGAACTTACTAATTGTTAAGTTGATTTTAAGCAATTCTAATGTGTTATTTTTGTCTGTCATTTTATACCCTTCTACTTACTTACTTACATAACATTGATAAATACAGGCCCAAATATAGTTATTTTCCACATTGCCCGTGGAACAGCAGGAATTGTATACATTAGCTAGGTAAAGTATATACTGGAAAATAATATTCATAATATTTCATACATTACCTTAACGTTTTAGGTATTCTATACATTACCTAGGTATTGTATAGAATACCTGAATTATACAGATTGCCGGTAACATATACACACACATAAACCCTTCTATTTGCTTCAGGTTACTAAAAAAATAAAATTATAAAGAAAGTTTGAATATTATTATTTCTATGAACTTTTATTTTAATGATTTTTTTTGTTATTATTTTTTATTTATTTTTGGTTATTTTTTAATAAGTATTTTTTTTTCTAATTTTTGTAAAAACCCCAGTGACGCACGCCTACATTGCATAAGGTGCTGCCTAGCTAGCCGAACAGGGTGAGCGGCTACCACGCAACATTTTTCTAATATTTACATTTTTAAACTCGTGATATCTTTCGAATGGAATATCCGAATTAAATAATTCAAAAAGTTGTATAAAGATATTGAAGCAGTTTTGAATATGAAGTAATTTATTTTGATAAGGATTAATACTAAGATACAAATAAAGAGCTTTTTCTAGGGGCGGCATTTCAATTAAATTTTTAAAATAAAAGAACACTTATTGTGGCATAACTATAATAGTTAGACATATACTATCGCGACACTTTTTGTAAATAATGATGTGTTCTGCAAAGTCGTAGTACATTATTTTATTCTATCATCAATAGTTTTCGCAGCGCACGCGATTTAAATAATATTTTAAGTAATTTTTTTACACCTTGGCTTACATTATTGGAGTTTTAGTAAGGATCCCTAATTTTTTTGAAAATATAATATAGCCTATGTCACCCGGGGATAGTGTAGCTTCCCAACAGTGAAAGAATTTTTTAAATCGGGTCAGTAGTTTCGGAGCCTATTCAAAGCAAACAAACAAACAAACAAACAAACAAACAAACAAACAAACATACAATCAAATCTTTCCTCTTTATAATAGTAGTATAGAAGTATAGACAACATATTTAATATTATGAATTTACCAGAATAATTTTTATAGCAAGCATGCTCCTTAGGTGTGACATTTTTCTTGGCAGCTTGGGCGCATATGCAGCAGTATTTATTTTTCACTGCCATATAAATAATTTTTCCAGTTCTTTTCCCAATTATCGCAGCTGCGCCTGATAGGGATGAGTAATTTTTTTTATAAGATCTTTTTCCCCAACATCCATCTGCAATAACGTCAATATATGGAATGCCATTTTCAGTAACTCTACCGTCTTCCAAAGCCATTTGACGTTCTTCATTAGCGGCTTCATTCATAGAATTCAAAGCTTCTTTTTCCCAAACTTTGTTAATTGTTCCCATTCTTTTATTAAATAACTCATAGGATATATGAGGCAAGTCCATTGCTGCCAATAATTCATTAAGCTGTGTATAGCCACAACCTATTGCCACTGCACCCGCAACTGTATTAATATTTAAGTCAATTTCAGGATCATTGCAACAAATGACAAAAGTTTCGTTACACATGTTGCATTTTAGTTTTAGTTTAGAAACAAGGCCCAGTTTTCGTTCAGATATAATTTCTACAGATTTCAAACCACAGTCTATATTACCATGTGAAGATATTTCTTGAAGCTCTTTAAAAAAATGTTTAATATTTAATATTCGCATTCCATTCACTATTTCTTGATTATTTCTGAAAAGGAAATATACATAATAAGAATTTTGCAATATTAAACAGAATAAGGCCTTTAACATTTGTTTTGTAATATCTTTTATTGTTCACATTCTTTGCTATCACTCACGGGTTCTGCAATATTATATTGAAAATTTTCCCCTTTTTTATTAATTTTATTTATCGAGAGTTTTACTATATAAAACTTTATATTGACAGACTATCCTGACATCATAGAAATAATAATACGTTTACCTGACCGAATTTGACTTCTCGTTTTCAATATCCATTTGAAAGCTTTCTTCCTGCTCAGCAAATATCGTTTCGGTTACTTGAGAACTGTAACAGTTATAGTAATTAATATAAGTTAATAGAATTAGGTTTCAAATATGCTAAAATCAGAATATTGAATTAGATATGCATTTACTTGTCAACAATCTTGTTCTCATTTTCATTGTCAATATGGGAAGATCCTTTAATCACTCCAAGCGTTTCCGTAAATTCAGACCTACAATATAAATGTATTTATATTTAATTATACAGTGACAATAGTAATAGCATTCAAATATTTTTAAAACTCGAATCCGGACTGTCCCGACTACGATGTAGTATTGTCATACTACACTACAATACACACCTCGTCTCTGTCTCCTCATTTACGTCGCGATTATCTTTGTTATTATGTAATCTCCTAAAAAGAAAATAATGTCACTTAGTAAAATAAAAAATAATAATATATGTAACAATTAAATGTTATGATTAATTTATCTGGTCCAATTTACATCAATGTGCTAAAATACACAAATGATAATTATGATTGAGAACACGTTACTTACCTTAGTAATCTATTTTTTGCGAGCGTTTGGCGTTTCTTTTTTAGTAATCTAGATTTACCAGCCATTTTAGCGCGAAACTTATAATAGAGTTAAATCGTTTAGTGATTGCTCCGAGCGTCAACGTTTACCCGTGACAGTGGTCAGCGATGCACTGCCGCCCGTCGCCCGCAAGGGCCCCTGCTAACCCGAGCATAAAGATTATTCGAAAAAGCATAATTGTATATTATCCTTTTACTTTGAAATAAAAAGTCGTATATTAAAAGATGGGTAATTAAATTGTGTTTAAGATGGTGAAGGTTTCATAAAAATACGCTTGATAGTTTTTACGTGATTCTCAGATTTTTATCTGCGTTAGACCTAACTTTACAAATTAATTACACTATGTAATATAAACATAATCTAAAATATTCACATATTAAGTTATTGAGAAAATGCTCAAATTTAACATATATTTTTTCCAGTTCATTAACACCACTCGTTTAGATGTGATCTTCAGAATAAAATCATTAAAAGTCTCTTGTCGTCGCCTTAAGCTAGAGGCTACAGATGAAAATAACTTTCGCCGCATGCTCATGCATCTTAACGTACTCCTTCTTACACCATTTCAGGCTTTCGAAAACCTCTCTTCGAAACCTGAAATATGTTATATTATATTTAAAAGGCAAATATTTTTCGTATCTTCTTGCGTTACTACTTTTCTTTTTTTTGAAGTGAAAACTTCTTTAGCGGCGTTGTGCACTTTTTTGTGATGGTAAAAAAATTTAAACTTGCGTCAGGTCACGTGTCCTGATCGTAAGAATTTGTATGACGAAAGACGGAGTTTTGCTTCAGTAATACCAACCTTATTGAAAATGACTTAAGGTTTATTTTATAATGTAACTTTTAAATGATTGCATTGCATTACTTATACATATCTATTCGATTGCGACTTTATTACAATAAAATACAGTTGAGTTTTTTTGAAGTGATAACTTGTTTAGGCGCGTTGAGCATTTTATGGATGAACAATTTTTGGTTTGTAAAGAAGTGTTAGTGACCAATTTAAACTTTAATCCTTGATCATAAACACTTCTATATAAACTGAAAATAATAATCTAATAGCTCGACGATACAATTCACAAGTTACTTAGTTTTCACTTCTATCGGCAGTCGCCAAAGACTGTCCCGCATGTTTTTTTTTTATGAAAGAGGAACAACAGAATGATCTGACTAAGTATAGATTTATTTTTTACAACTACCGTGCGATCTTTAAAACCGCATGGTTTCATTTGTCTATGAAACACTGTCGTGCCCTAAAAAACTAATAAGTATCTCGTGTATTTTGTTAGATGTTGCAAGTAATCTCATTCTTCTATTTTATTATTGTATCCGGCATATAATGACAAGCTGGACCGCTTAGCCACGTTAGGCTCTACGCCTATTAGCTACCATTAAGCTAAAGTAACTTTTTGTCAAATTTATTGCTTAAGTTATAACTTGATGATATAAAGTTGAACATAAAAACACCAACGATACCCAAGTGCATTACACAGTTAAAACTTAAACATGTCTTGAAAGCTTTTACGAGTTGCTAACTTAATCACTATAAGTAAAGATCAAGAGTGACCAACTTATAAACAAGATTTAACTTCAAGTTTATTGGTTTAAGAGTTACAAATTAGAAAGTTCAACTTAATGCATGACTTCGAAAATAGATCCGTGTACTATTTAAATAAATAAATAAATAAATGTACGTAGCACTTGTGTTATGCGTAGGTTCTAAATAACTTATGGTCTGACGTCATTATATACAATATATGTATATACGAGTACATATATAAAACCTGTATTACAGGTTTTTTTAAGTATACAATTATCGGGAATCAGAGCAGAAAAACTATCTCACAGACACCATCACGGTAGCCACTGAACCAACCATGTCAAAAGATTTAACACATTTAAAAAGCACGTGTGAGTTCTATATAGAATAAAACGTCACTGTCAGTAATCACTGATGTAATTAAAATAAATAAAACATTTTTACAGACTAAACGAGTGTTTAGTCACTAGTTAAGATATAAACATAAATTTCTCTAAAATACTTATTAAAGATATCGTGAGGAAAATAATAATAATTTAATTTAAAAAAAATCCTACAGTAGGATGACCACAAAAAAGCTATTATTTTAGGATTAATAAAGGGCGACAAATGTGCAAAGGAGGCGGTGGAGCGGGAGCGGGAGTCCACCACCACACTCTCCTCCCGCCAACGCAGGCCACGTCGTCGGCGCCGGAGGGCAAGCAATGACCTCCGGCCGCCGTAGAAAGCGGCTGCGGGCGGCCCCTCGGGGGAGGATCCGCCACCCGCACTACTGTCGCGAGGGAGAGGGCCGCGTGCTGTTCTGCGGCCCCCCTCAACTCTTACAATACAGGAGAGCGCCGGGGGGACGAAACCCTGACCCCCTGGCGCCAACACCTTAGAAGAGGCCCGCCTTGAGACAAAGGGTCTGCCGGTGCCACGAGATCGGCAGGCCACATATCCGTAGGCCCGGGCGTAGGCGATAGGATAACAGCAGGGTTTTTTAGTGGGTAGTCGGATGGTCGAACATCTTTTCCGGAGTCCCACATATCCCTCGGTCCCCCCGGGCCGGGGGAACCTGTCAAGAGAGGTTTTTACCCGAGACCAAAATAAAAAAAGGCGACAAATGTGAAATAGTTCTGTTAAAATAATTAGGCCCGTTCATGGTTTTATACTTTTATTCTTTAATCTTAACATTATCACACAAGTAAAACGCAACTATCCTTTCGCCATCTTGATTGGAAGAGAAAGAGATTTCAATTAGTGTTGCCAATATAAATGTATATAAATCAGTGAGTTCCAATACGACCATCACCACCCAACCGCCGTACGTGCAAAGATCTAGCTAGGGACCAAACTCACCCGCTCAGCCCCCACCGCCAGTCCTCATCGCCGTAGGACTTGCACTCTCCGTCCAGTAATGAGCCAGGGGTCATCAGCGCGGGAATATATTAAAGTGGGTAAGCATTTGCGCATACACGAACCCACTCTCTCGTCTTCCAGTCCTTGTTACCAGTGGGGCGGAAGTCCGCTACGACTGATTAGCACTAGAAGATGCAGTGACTGGCCGCATATCTCTTGGATCCCGACATACGCCCTATCAGGCATGTCACAGGTGCCCTGCTGCAGCGCCACGGTCGCCGGGTTTGAAGCCATACTGACGGTGTCCGCCTTCCGAGCCGCTGCAGACTTTATGCAATTTATGAGGGAATCAGCCCATTAAACTAAGTTTGTGAAACTCAGTCCCCTTCACTGGATTTAGCCCGTGGATCGACACGGTTTGCCGGGACACGGCCGCTGCATGCACAACAGCTACTTGGAGCCACCAGTAAAGAGATTTGTGGAATATTTACAATGTAGACAGAATCCACCATCTGCGATGCAGATCGATCGGTAGTATTCTGCAAGATTCCACTGCAAAACATCCCACTTATATCCCCGAGGAGTTGGCGAGAGAACTGGTACGGCAGCTCACCCGACGACAAAGCAGCCCTATTTAGGGATCGCACTGCTTTCCCCAATCCGGGGAGGGGCCTAGAAAAGGTGGCCTAAACAAAGCTCGCCTCACTGCAACCCAGGTGGCTAACCGCGGTCATCTGGTCGCCAATTAAAAGCGGTCGAAAGAAACATAATAATAGATTAAATGCATTCTTAAATTTAGCTGCGTGGAATGTAAGAACGTTACTGGACAATGAAAACAACCTCTGTCCTGAGCGGAAAACTGCACTCATAGCGCGTGAATTGTCCCGCTATAACATTGACATAGCCGCAGTCAGCGAGGCACATTTAGCGGATAGCGGTGAGCTCTGTGAGGAATTGGGTGGATATACGTATTACTGGGAGGGTAAACCTGCAAGTGAACGAGCCGCAAATGGTGTTGGATTTGCGATCCGAAACAACATCGCTAGATCGCTAGTGGAGCCTCCAAAAGGGATCAATGACAGGCTCATGACACTACGACTCCACATGGCTCCCAGGAAATACCTACATCTTGTGAGCGTGTATGCGCCTACTATGACAACACCTGATGAGGACAAACTTCAATTTTATGAGAATCTGCGTGATGTTTTGCTGGGGATTCCAGATTGTGACAAGTTGATTCTGCTGGGTGACTTTAATGCGCGTGTTGGCACAGAATATATTGCCTGGAAGAACGTACTGGGGAGACATGGAGTAGGTAAGTGCAACACCAACGGTGTTGCTCTTCTGACGTTATGCTCCGAATTCAACCTCAGCATAACAAACACATTCTTCAGGCTACCCGATAAATACAAGACATCTTGGATGCACCCACGCTCAGGGCACTGGCATCTTCTTGATTACATCATTGTACGCAGGCGAGACCTGAGAGATGTACTTATTACAAGAGCAATGCGTGGTGCCCAAGGCTGGACTGACCATCGTCTTATTAGATCCAGGATGAGGCTTTACTACAAGCCTCCGCGTAGAGCAGAACACAGGATTCCGGCTAGACTTGCTTGTGCGCGTTTGGTGCGTGATGAGGGACTGTGTCGTGAGCTAGATGCGGAATTTGAGGCAGCGATGCCCGGCACTGATGACAATACCTCAGTGGATGCCGGGTGGCGTACTTATTCCAGGGCTCTCTATGGTGTTTCTCAGCGAGTTATTGGCACACCACATAAAAAACATCAAGACTGGTTCGATGATTCTGATGTGGAAATACGGCAGCTTGTTGAAAACTATCGTCTCGCTCTAAGAGGAGTCGTCGGTGCAGGGCAGCGCAAGTCTCTTCAGCAGGATCTTAAAGCAAAGATCCGAGAACAAAAGGATAGTTGGTGGCGCCGTAAAGCCGAAGAACTGCAATGGTTAGGTGACACTAGCCAAACAGCAAAATTTTTCGAAGGGCTAAAATCCGTTTACGGACCCCGCGCTAAAAAGACTGCCCCTGTTTACTCGCGAGATAAAGCTAAGAAGTTAACAGATCCAAAAGAGGTTCTTCTTCGTTGGGCTGAACACTTTAATGAAGTGCTCAATCCCGGTAGTCAAGGAGCAGATCTGTCTTACATTAATTCACTTGAGAGCTTGCCATCTGCTTCGGGCTTGGATGACCCGCCTTCGTACGCCGAGTTCGTTACTGCGATCAACCGCTTAAAAAATGGTAAATCACCTGGTTCGGACGGTTTGTCTTCTGAGATTTTCAAATACGGTGGACCGAGTATCA
The DNA here is from genome assembly GCA_963693495.1 of Malacosoma neustria. NCBI lineage: Eukaryota > Metazoa > Arthropoda > Insecta > Lepidoptera > Lasiocampidae > Malacosoma > Malacosoma neustria. The sequence continues at coordinate 18,270,081 of OY856382.1, read as the reverse complement.
GGTCCGGACTTTTTGAACTTATCAAACTGATTTGGGATGTTGAGATGGTTCCACAGGACTGGAAGGATGCTTCTATTAGCAAGCTATATAAAGGCAAAGGGGACCTCTCTGATTGTGGCTCGTTTAGAGGCATTGCATTGCTTTCCACAGCTGGCAAAATTCTGGCGCACATCATCAATAGTCGCCTTAGTAATTTAGCTGAAAGCTTCCTTCCGGAGACCCAGTGCGGGTTCAGACCTAGAAGAGGTACGGTTGATGCCATCTTTGTAGTCAAGCAACTTCAAGAAAAAAGTTTTGAACAACACCGCGACCTCTATTTATGTTTTGTGGACCTAGAAAAGGCCTTTGACCGTGTTTCCAGGACCGCCCTCTGGATTGTTATGGAAAAATGTGGCTGTCCTGCAAAGTTCGTCAATTTAGTGCGCCAGTTCCATGAGGGCATGACAGCCCGTGTGCGTCACGAAAACAACTTTACAGACCGGTTCCCGGTCACTAGCGGTGTCAAGCAAGGCTGTGTAATGGCTCCGACCCTTTTCGCTATCTACTTCGCTGCAGTAATGAATGACGCTCTTAAAAGCTGTAATGGCAAGATTACCATAAATGTCCGCATGGACAAAAGCGTTTTCGACCTCGCACGTCTCAGAGCAAAACGCAAAATGGACTCTGTTTCAGTAATAGATGTTCTGTACGCCGACGATGTCTGCCTTATGGCTGACAGTTTGGGCGACCTACAGAGTTTTTTGGACAAATTAGATGAGTCCTGTCGTAAATTCGGCTTAGTAATCAGTGCTTCTAAGACCCAGATTCTAAAACAACCTGCGAAAGGTAAATCTGCGGACGATGGTGTTGTTTACCTACGAGGAAAGCCACTGCCGGAAGTGGGTACCTTCCGGTACCTTGGAACTATTTTGCGCAGTGATAATCGTCTCGAGTCTGAGATCTCTGCGCGAGTCGCCAAAGCAGCTGCGGCTTTCGGTGGTCTTAACCGACGGGTTTGGAAATCACATGACCTGAAACTCCACACAAAACTCGCTGTCTACAGGGCCATAATCTTACCATTGTTGCTCTATGCCTCGGAGACCTGGTGTCTTTACAAGGGAGATATCAGACGCCTTGATACCTTCCACATGAAGTGTCTTCGGGCGATTCTTCAGGTGAGATGGCAGGATCGTGTGCCAAACTCGGAGGTTCTACGTCGAGCTAAGCTCGCTGGAATGGAGTGTATGCTAATGAAAGGCCAACTACGCTGGTGTGGACACCTTGTACGCATGGAGTCTTCCAGATTACCAAAAAAGGTATTTTATTCTGAGCTTAGCTCAGGTAAACGAAAGCCTGGAGGACAGTTTCTGCGTTACAGGGATGTCTTAAAACGCCACTTGACTGCAATTGGCATGTCTAGTGAGTCATGGGAGGAGCTTGCAACGCAGAGGTCGGAGTGGCGAACTGCTGTCAACACGGGTATAAAAAACTTTGAGCGTTCCCGTCTTGAAAACCTTGACGCCAAACGCCTGATCCGAAAAACTCGACCCAAGCCCTCCTACAACTATACTCGCAATTCAAGTGGGTCTCTTTACTGCGCTTCTTGTAATAGGACCTTCATAACAAAATTTGGTTTTGCGAGTCATGCTCGCGCTCATGCAAGAGTCCAGGCAAGGACGAGCTAAGGGTGTCGCCGTCGACGGATACGTCTGGGAGGACATCATCATCATCATCATATAAATCAACACGCCTCCTTACATTTATATTGTAAAACACTGTTACAACAATCATTATTTTATTTCAAATTTAACATTTCTCTAAATTTTATGAATTTAACATTTCCCAAAGCTTTTGTAAATATATCTGCAATATTATTTTCTGACTCTATTTTTACAACTTCAATATTTCCTAGCTTAACATTTTCATGTATAAAATGATAGTGAACTTCAATATGCTTAGAATTCTTAGTAAAGTTTCAATATTTAGAAATAGCTACGGCTCCTGAATTATCTTCATAAATTTTAACTGGTTTACAAACTTTATCGAATACATCATCCATTAGACACATAAGAAAATTTAACTCTGTTACTGCTTCTGACAAAGCTACATATTCAGCAAATGTTGAGGACTTTGTTACACTACTTTGTTTCTTTGATTTCCAGTAAATAATATTTCCAAACAATCTAATGACAAATCCTGTAGTAGATTTCCTATCTAAAATATCTCCTGCCCAATCAGCATCCACAAAACAATCTAGAATATCAGCGTTACTATTATTACAATATGTTAATTTAAGATCTTTTGTCAAATACAAATACTTTAAAACTCTCAATGCATACTTAAAATGTGTCTCATTATAACAGTTTTGAAATCTACTTAAGTAATTTACACTGTAAGATATATCAGGTCTAGTACCTGAACTAATATACAAAAGAGCACCAATCAAATTTCTATATTTTACATCCTCATTAATATCAGATTGTTCCAATTTTAAATTTATTTCCATAGGAGTCTTATACATTTTTGCATTCTCAATATTATACCTTTTAGCTAAAGACTCAATATAAGATTTCTGACTCAAAGTTAAGACATTGTTTTGATTATACATATATTCAATCTCAATACCAATATAATTTTTTACTTTACCAATATCTTTCATTTTAAACCTTTCAGACAATTTAGTTTTTATATCACCAATAACTTCTAAATTTTCACAACAAATTAATAAATCATCCACAAATAAAAGAATATAAACAATTAAGCTGTTCTCTTTTCTAACATATAAACAATAGTCATATTTACTCCTGCGAAAACCGAAATTAATCAAAAAATCATTAAAACATTCATACCATGCCCTGGGGCTTTCTTTTAGACCATACAATGATTTATTTAATTTATAAACTTTATCAGTTCCATTTTCATAACCGATTGGTTGCTTTACATAAACTTCAGATAATACTCTACCATTTAGAAATGCTGTTTCAACATCCATTTGATGAATAGCTAAATTATTTTGACAACAATAAGATAATAGTAGCTTAAGTGTAGGCATTTTAGCAACAGGTGAGTAAGTATCATCAATACAATTTGTTTGCTGAAAACCTCTTACTACTAACCTTGCTTTGTATTCATTTTCACTCTTCCTTTTATACACCCATTTCACATCAATTACCTTTTTTTCCTTGGAGGGTTTGTCAACTAGAGTCCAGGTATTATTTTTTATTAAACTTTCCATCTCACTATTCATTGCTCCTTTCCATTTCATTGCCTCATCACATGTAATCGCCTCCTGAAAATCAATTGGAGCTGACGCATCACAGTAGTTACAGTATATGCAATAATAACCAAATTCTTCATCAAAACGAAGTGGAGGTTTGATTTGTTTTCTTAATCTTCTATTTAGATTCTCATCTTCACTTTCTCCTACATTCTCTTTATCATTTTCTGAGTATTTTAACATATTTCTTTCCTCTTGGATCCTTTTATCTTCCTTTTCCTTTTCTTTTATTTTATATTCACTATCTTCTTCCTCATCTTTAAAACCACATAATTTAACATCTTCCTCAATTATATCACAATTTCTAGCAATAATAACTCTGTTGTTAATTAACACTCTGTATCCAATATCAGTATAACCAAGCAAAATTCCAGCTTCTGCTTTCTTATCCCATTTAGACCTCCTTCGTTCTTCAGGAATTCTTACAAAAACTCTACTTCCATATAATTTTAGATTTTGCATAGATGGCTTCCTTTTAAAAAATATTTCATACGGGGTTTTCCTCTCAACAGTATTAGTTAAGGTTCTGTTTTTAAGATATGCAGCTGTTTTAGTTGCCTCAGGCCAAAATCTTCTTTCTACCTTTGCTTCTGATAAAAGACATCTACCCATATCCATCAACGTACGATTATATCTCTCTGCTGTTCCATTTAATTGATGAACATATGCTGGACAGGGTTTTATCACTATTCCTTTCTCTTTTGCAAACTGAAAAACTCTTGCATTCATATATTCCTTCCCATTGTCACATCGCAGTTCCTTTATCATTTTCCCTGTCAAGTTCTGTACTTCACTAACATACTGCACCAAGTAATCATATACCTCATCCTTTGATCTGATACAATAAACTTTGACTAATTTGCTGTAGTCATCAATAAAACTCAAAAAAAATTTTTCTCCATTATATCCTGTAGTCTGATGTGGCCCATTTAAATCTGTATGAACAATCTCTAATATCTCTTTTGCTTTTCTTCGATTATTAGCAAATGGTAAGTTATGCATTTTATTTTCAATACATATTGCACACTTTAAATATTCATATTCAATCTCTTTAGGTAATCCTTCTAATGATTCATTTTTACACATTAAATCCAATTTTTTAAAGTTAATATGGCCCAAAGTACGATGTAGTTTTTCCTTTACAGTCATATTTGTTTTACTAATATTTGCTTCCAATATTTCTTCACACATGTAACTTTTCATCTTATACAGTCTTTCATCCTTAATTGCAATTGCTATAATCTTTCTATATTCATTGTAAATTTTTGCAAATTTCCCTTTTGAGACGATTGAACAATTATCAGTAATTTTCGAATAACTTAATAAATTTGCCTTCATTTCTTTTACAAAGAAAACATTTTTCAGTGTGACTTCAGATTTTTGTCCATATACTAAGAAATAAGCTTTTATATTACCAATTTTTGTAGCTTCTAATATTGTTCCGTCAGCAATTTTGACTTTAATAGGTTTGTCCAATATCTCATAAGTATTGAAGTATTTATCAGTGTTAATAATGTGGTCAGTACATCCACTATCTAGTAACCAATTTATTTGACCCTTTGGCTTATCATTCTCTTGCGTTGTGTATGTATTGTTTGCAATAGTAATATGATAACTGTTACCTTGACTCCCTTGATTATTATGGTAGTAATTTCTTGAACCTTGTCCTCTGTTATTGTATGAACCACGTCCTCGTCTTGGCAAACTATGTCCTCTATAACTTGGTAAACTATTTCCTCTATAATTTTGTATACTATTTCCTCTATAATTTGTAAGACCATGTCCTCGACCACGGTTTACATTTTCTGCCTTACAATCTCTTCTTAGGTGACCAGGTTTACCACAACCAAAACAATTATATGATCGGTTAGTATCTGCTTTAAAAACATTTGATGTGTCTTCTGACATTTCACTCATATTTCCTGTACTTTTCAATTTTATTTTGCTTTTTAAATAGTCCACTGTCCTTTCACCCTCTGGTAAGACATCTATTAAATCACCTATGTAGTTGTAACTCACTGGTAGTGCCTTTAACATGTAGTTTAGTTTTTCTGCTTCTGATACCGTTGCACCGGCTTGTTTCAACTCATTTACAGCTTTTTCAAAGTCATCGAAAAATAAAGACACTTCAGAATAATTTTTCAATTTGACACTTTCGAGTTTATGTCGACATACTATTTGCAACGCCGTTGATTTCTTTAGGTACATCTCATCAAATTTCTGTATTATTTCGTATGCTGTATTTAATTCACTTATATATTCCAACTGCTTGTTTGTTATAGCACTGTAAATATAATTTGTTGCTTGTATATCTCTATCATCCCATTCAACTTTGTCGGTTTCAATTTTCGCTCTCATTACTACATCCTTGCACTTTTTGAACTGTAGAAACTTAATTATCCGTATTTTCCAATTACTGTAATCTGTGCCATCGAAAATTGGAATATTTATATTACTATTTTCTGACGCCATTTTTTTTATTTCTTCTTTTTTCTATCACATTTATTCTTTATAGCATTGTACCAACTAAACATTAAACCACTGTTCTGCTACCATGTTAAAATAATTAGGCCCGTTCATGGTTTTATACTTTTATTCTTTAATCTTAACATTATCACACAAGTAAAACGCAACTATCCTTTCGCCATCTTGATTGGAAGAGAAAGAGATTTCAATTAGTGTTGCCAATATAAATGTATATAAATCAACAAGTTCAACCTCATGATGACGTTTCTATACAGTGACAAACTGTTCTTAAGTTGAAATAAAGGACAACTATTCTTTCTTGACAGGCTTATTACCACATGGCTAGAAAAATCTCATATATCTCGAAATGTAATGAAAATACATTTATTATAGCTGTAAAACAGCAGACAGGTTGACGGCCCGCTTAGAATTTAGCAGTTACCGTCGCCTATGGGTTTTTGCAACGCCAGTGGTATCGCGAACACGCTGTTGTCCCATAAGGGTATTGGAACTTGGGTCACTAATGCCGGAACACTACGCAAGGTTATTATGGCGGCATACTTAAGACCAAAGGTTACCATCCAGACGGGCTTGAGGCCCTACCACGTAGCTAGGGTGGGTTGTTTTGTTGCCTTTTACGACAGGCCGACCCCGGCCGCAGAGGTTAGTATTCTTTCTCCGCCCCTGCACGGATAAATTAATTAGTTTGAAGTATAAATTATAATTAATTAGTTTAAATCAAATTTTAAAAATCGTGTTTCTTCTGCGTGCTAGTACGGAGTAAGAACCCGTAGCCGGGGTTGGTCTATCGTAAAGACGACAAAGCAACCCTATCTGCGTGGTAGACCCTCAAGACTACCTTTTCTTTAGTTTATCCCTTTTGTATCCATCCACTCTCATTTGTAGCATTTTCCTTAATTTTGATTTACAACAAACATATAAGAATGAATATATTATAGACTCACTTTTCAAATTGTGCAGTCCATAATCAGCAATCTGTAGCACCCATCTACTGTCGACGAGGCAATTGCTGGAAGTCAGGTTTCCGTGTGAGATCAAGGGCGATTCATGAAGGTACGTCAATCCCCTTAATAGATCAGCTACGAGGCTTGCCACGAACATGTCGTCGAGGTGGAGGTCTCGGTCTGCTAACACTCTTGCAAGGGAGCCACGAGAGCAGTAAGCGGAGACGATGCACGCCGACCCACTCTCCACGCACACTCCTACGATAGCCGTTAGATTCTCATGGCGTAGTTCACGGATCTGGTAGAATAGAGAAGTTAATAAATTGAAAAATATTGTCATAATTCATGCGCCGCCATCTTTTAGAAGTTACACTTCTTTTGGCGCGTTTGAATAAATTATAGAGTAAAATTTTTACGACGCGCACGCACACCGACAGCCAAAAAGCGACATGATGAAGTTAGCTGTGCCTCAACTCGTAACTATATTCGCAGTAGTGTTTAAAATATTCACAACACGTGTTTTATATCAGTGAAGATAAAAAATTATTATTATGACAGAAGAAACATGAAAGCAGAATAAATGCAGTTGAGATGAGAGCGTTAAGAAGTATGATAGGAGTTAAACTGAGTGACAGGATAAGAAATAGTGAGTTAAGGAAACGTTGTGATCTGAAAGAAGATGTAATGACAAAAATTGAGGAAGGTATGCTGAGATGGTTTGGCCATGTTGAGAGAATGAATGAAGAACGATTGACGACAAAAGTGTATAAGGCGAGTGTGAATGGAAGTGTTGGAAGGGGTAGACCTAGGCAGACGTTTCGAGACCAGATCAGGAACGTCTTGAAAAAAGGCCAGGTCAAGAGTACCCTAAACCGAAGGGCATGTATGAAGGAAATAATCAATGTGGACGAAGTGAAACAAGTATGTAAGGATCGTAGCAAGTGGAAAGAAGCGGTCTCTGCCTACCCCTACGGGAAAGAGGCGTGATTATAATATGTATGTATGTATAAGATAAAAAAATATATTTGTGATTAAAAACACAGATTATTATTATGTTTTATCTTTAATATTATAGAAATAATCTCGTGTGACGTACAAATCTTTAAGCTACTACGTGGTTAATACCATGAGGAAACTCCTCACAATATGTGCACATAATATTATTCTTATCTTGTCAGATTACTGCGAACACTGACACCACGAGAGGCACACTTGATTTTTAAATGTCGGCTTAGTACACTCAGCTTGGAACGACTTAAGCGCCATTTTGTGCCGTGTATCAATTCGTCCAATGTGTTTCGGAATGAGAAAACGATAATTGTTCATGTATAAAATATGTATTTTTTATAGCTAGTTCAGCAGACAAACAAACGGCCCACCATAAAGAAGGTGGTCACCGCCGCCTATGGACGTTTGTAACACCACCACCAGCATTACCAACGCGCTACCAGCTTGGATGTAACTACACAATAACTTTAGTGCTAACGAGGTCTTTATAAGACTATTCTCTAGCTATAGAAGCTAAAGAGGATTTCTGTTTACTAGTGTCAAGACATTTTTTCAGGCTTGCAGCCCTACCACGTAGCTAGGGTGGGTTGTTTTGTTGTCTTTTACGACAAGGCGACCCCGACCACAGAGGTTAGTATTCTTTCTCCGCCTCTTCACGGATAAAAACTTGACTTGAACTTCACCTAAATTTTAGATTCCTGTCCTGTCCCTATCTGCTGGGGGTCAGCAGCATGTTCACGGTGCCTCTAGCGTCGCATACTTCCATATGCGACGGTAACTGTTTACTATTAAGTGGGTCGTCAGCTTGTCTGCTGTTTTTCAGGAATAAAAATATAGTACCCATAACACAAGTGCTATGTTACTTACTTTGGATCTAGATGGCGCTGTGTGAATTGTCTTAATATATTTATTTATTTTATTAGTAACATTATCTCTACCAACTCCAAATTTATGAATAGCAAGTCTACCACAACTTGCAAAGACTCAAATTGCATGTTTAACAGGAGCTTATTAAACGCAACGTGTCTGTGACACTACAACACAGACTACGTGTATAGTGACAACAGTTAGTCAGTGTTTGTTATCTGAGATGTGAGTTAATTGCGTCTAAAGATAACCGCATACGTGATGCATAAAACTTAGTTATTAGATTTATAATTTTATAGAACATAAGGATTTCTATTTTAAATACAATAAATGTAATAATATAACAGTTCTAGGTTATCGTCCACACCCAAGGAAATGGATGGGATAGTTCAATAAAAAAAAATAAGTTGATAACATAATTATAGAAAATTAATTTTAGTTTTATTTCTGAAAAACAGCAGACAGGTTGATGGCTCACTTAATAATAGGCAGTTAAAACCACCTATACACGATTTACGCGCATGTGCCATGCAAGTTGAGTAACTATCCGTTCAGGGGCGGAGAAAGAATACTGACCTCTGCGGCCGGGGTCGGCCTGTCGTACAAGGCGACAAAACAACCCATCCTAACTACGTGGTAGGGCCCCAAGCCCGTCTGGATGGTGGTCATCTTTGATCTTAAGTATGCCGCCATAATAATTTAGTGACCCAAGTTCCTGTACCCTTATATGGAACAGCAGCGTGTTCGCGTTGCCACTGGCGTTGTAAACACCCATAGGCGATGGTAACTGCTAAGTTCTAAGCAGGCCGCCAGCCTGTCTGCTGTCCTACAGCAATAAAAAAGAGACTAGAACTTGGATTACTTACGCTAGAAGACAACACAAGGTTATTATGGTAGCATACTTAAAACTGAGAGCGTTAAGAAGTATGATAGGAGTTAAACTGAGTGACAGGATAAGAAATAGTGAGATAAGGAAACGTTGTGGTCTGAAAGAAGATGTAGTGACAAAAATTGAGAAAGGTATGCTGAGATGGTTTGGCCATGTTGAGAGAATGAATGAAGAATGATTGACGAAAAAAGTGTATAAGGCGAGTGTGAATGGAAGTGTTGGAAGGGGTAGACCTAGGCAGACGTTTCGAGGCCAGATCAGGGACGTCTTGAAAAAAGGCCAGGTCAAGAGTACCCTAAACCGAAGGGCATGTATGAAGGGAATAATGAAAGTGGACGAAGCGAAACAAGTATGTAAGCATCGTAACAAGTGGAAAGAAGTGGTCTCTGCCTACCCCTACGGGAAAGAGGCATGATTATATGTATGTATGTATACTTAAAACCAGGAGCGCTTGCCTTTTAGACTGACTAGGCGCCCTAGCTAGGGTTATTTTGTCGCAATTTATCACAAGATGCCCCTGGCCGTAGGGGTCAGTATTCTTACTCGTATGTCTGCGGGCATTACTTAGCCTCGTCAAAACAAAGTTCTTAGTATAAAAAGAAAAATACTTAAGAAAAACTTGAATCATTAATATTGATTTTAATATGGAGTAAGTTTAAACATCTACAGAGAGTTGCCTTTCTCTATGATAAATTACAAAACTTGGTAGACAATTTTAAAATGAAGTTTCTGCAAAAATTAATGAATCATATTATTCTATACTACATAATTTTAAATAACGCTTACAAGTGTTCGATTCTCAATGTACCAACATGTACCGTCTAATGAATTCGAGTTTTTCATTCGCTCGAAACCAAAGAATATACAAATCAGTTATGTGAACCCGTTCTTTGAGGTGGAAATGCCTGACGCACACACCGCTGAGTGGGAACGAGCAGCAGGGTAGTGTGTAACTCTCCGTGCAATGCGCCTTTCGTCCCTTTCTCTAGGCTGGGAGATGCATGTTGCTGGTATACCCACTAAAATCAACCCGTTGTTTCTTCTCTCACGCCTTGAGTACCGAGGCTGTGCGTTACGACAAATAAGTCAGGCCGTGACCCGACTGGTTTCGGCCTACTTTCGCTCGCCTCTTCAGAATTGGGTTAATATGGACCCTGGCATCTTCTTTCTCACGCAGGGGTGAGCTGGGCGCACGGAAGACCTGCGGCTATTTCTCGACTATTTCTTCGGCTATGTGTGTGTGATCCTTGCCCAGGGGGCCGCGCCTGCGACCATTCACTACAGCGGCCAGAGAACTGTCGCCAACCTCCGGCGGCGAGTGGCCCTGTGTGAGCGGGAGAGAAGCCTGGCGCACTCCTTTTTTAATAACTGTCTTGCAAAAGGAGGCGACGGCGTCCCGTCCGGCTTGGCTGCCGACCATCGCTTGAATGACTAAAGTGAACCCTATTGCAACCAACACTAAACAAATCTCTACTGTTACATAATTTAATAAACAGGAAACAAAAACATTAGTGTTATGTAGAGAAGAAGCACTACATAATGATAGTAATGAATTAGAGACGATTGCCAATATAAATAAAATGATAGAGATCTGCAGTCAAAACGGCATCACGGCAAAACTACAGGATAGATTTCAATTGGATTTATCAAGTTTTATTTCTAAGACAGTTGTCCTTTATCTAAAAAAAATATTGCGATATCTATATTTCATATAAAATTTTAAGAAACAAAGTGAGGCAAGCGGTTGTAGCTCGCATGCGTACCTACCCAGGAGAGGGGAAGTTTGTTCTCTGCCTGTTGACGAAAGAAACGCAGACAAATAGTAAGTAAATATTAGGATATTTTTCAATAGAAAGTAAAACATTAGATATTTGCTATAAGAAAGAGATAGTAGAATGTTAGGACTGGGCGAGGAAAGATACCTACGAGAATGTTATAAAACGGGATTAATATTGAAAGAAGATAAATATATAGTATGTAGACTAACGCTGTCCCATTTATTTATACATAATAGCCAAGATGTCACTGTCAAGTCAAAAGAGCTACTAGACATTAGTAAACCAGTGAAACAGTCATACGAATTATATAAACTAGTTAAAATTAATACAAATAAGAACAAAGAATAAAACAAGGCATTTTAAATGCACTTGTTTGGATTCTTACAGACATTAGATGCAAAAGTTTTCTTATATGTTGACTCGAGTACACCGTTAAAAGTTTAATGTGAAAACTTTATGAAATATTATTCTTCCAAGAAGACAAATTTTTATTACTTTAATAAATTTCGAGCACTTCAAGTCAGTCGCATCTGCAACTCTTGCTGGGAATCAGTCTGCGACTGCAAATGGAGTTTATGCAGCAGGTCCGTCCAGGGGCGGAGTGAGAATATGGCACTGATCCTTGCGGCCGATGTTGGCTTTCGTAAAAGGCGACAAAACAACCCTAGCTGCGTGGTAGGGCCTCAAGCCCGTATAGCAACCCTCTTGGTCTTAAGTTTACCGCCATAATAACCTTGTGCTGTTATTCCGGCAATAGTGACCCAGTCTCCTACGCGGACAGCAGCGTGTTTGCGGTGCCTAGTTTCACAAACACCCATAGGTGACGGTAACTGTTAACTATCAAGTAGACCGTCTACCTATCTACTGTTCTGTTCTGAAACTGGACTAATAATACCCGTAGTCACTAATATTCCACTTATAAATGTCTTCCCGTTTGCATTTGACTATGAACTCTGGATTTCAGTATTATCACAGAGAAAAATATGTCATCATCATCATCCTAGCGTTAATCCCGGTTGCCACCCAAACTTTCATTTCGGTGCCCGGGGTCCGCTTTCCGACTTTTTCTACTCCACTTCGTGCGATCTTCAGCATCCCTGGTAGTGAGACCATTGGCACGCATATCACCCTTTACGACGTCAAGCCAGCACTTTTTGGGTCTACCCCTCCTGCCGGGGCCCGGCGGAGGCGGCATGGCCAGACATTTGTTTCCCGCGTAAGCACCCGGTTGTCGTAAAACATGGCCATACCAATGGAGCCGACACTCCTGCAATTTATCTGCAATGTCACGGACATGAAGACCACCGCGAATGCGGGAGTTCCTAACACGGTCCTACCGCGTCACTCCATACATCCACCGCAGCATATTCATCTCCATGACACGCAGTTCTTGCTTGTGTCGCTCTAACATCGGCCACGCTTCACAGCCGTATAAAAGGACAGGCCTAATGATGGTCTTATAGACCTGTCCCTTCAACTTTACCGGCATCTTGGGGTCACAAATGACACCAGTTACCTCACGCCATTTGGCCCACGCGGCAGCAAGACGTGCCTTGACGTCACAGAGAAAAATATGTGATAATACTGAAAAGCATCTATTTGTTTATTTTATTAGAAGAGGTATTTTTTAAGATTTATGATTATTATCACATGACCCCGCTAAGGTCTCTAACTTGGAAGCATCATATTTGATGAAGGTGAAACCTTTATTTTTTTCTCACCTGACTAGTTACAGAAGTTCTGACTAGTGAAAGTTCGCACTATTTTCCATTAGAGTCCGTGGAAATCCAAATCAAGATTATAAGGGATTTTGGAAGAATTAAAAACCTTTGCATTTCACTTAACTATCACTGTGCATTTTTTCCCTTGTAGGAATATGGTGTTTTTCTAACGAGATATTCAGTAGTCAAAATTTTAGACAATTTTATCCCTTCTTCTAGTTCTGGTTGTGTAATTCAAAGTAAGAATGGTAAAGAAGAGGCGGTAGAAAGAGCTAGAAGAAACACGAGAAGACCCTAACGTTAACAGCAATCACTACTTCATCCTGCAACAGTTCATAATAGACATCAAGTTATGATCCTCAAATTTTGAAGACATTAGGAACAATTATGTTGATGAGGAATTTTTTATGTTATTTTTATTTACGGAATCTGGTAATCCGATCCTAACCTACCGTAATATCGTTTAGCGATACGTAGAAACGGCAAATAAATTCCAACAGAAACAACAACAATAACAATATTAACATGTTGTCTATTTTGGATCGGAAAGGAGGACGCGGAATTATTTTGATTATTCAAATTAATACCAAAGTATTAATTTGAATAATCAGAATAAGATCTTTCAAAATTGGCATTTATCCCGTATAAATACGGGTGCATCCTTACTAATATTATGCGTCCCGAAACTAATGAACCAATTTTGATGAATGGTATACGAGATAGATTTGACCTTGGAGAAGGACCTTACTTTTTGTCTTAAAAATTAAACTTAAAGGTGGTGAAATCAGAAAATATTTTCGCGTAAATATCGCCTGAGTAGAGCCTATCATGCGCCACACATATTACTGAAGCGAATGTGTGCGGCGAATCAGCGTGGTAGGAGTGGGGGGAGTGTAGATCACGAAGTCACGAACTATGCCCGAAAATCCCGAAATACACTATACCCGAACGGGCAGACACTTGGGGGCTGACAATGTCGTCGGACGTATACTATACAGGGTGACTTTGACAAACCCGTCCAAATTTTATTACGCACTAAAGATCATTTAAGGAACCCATTTTTGCAAAAAAAAATTGTATGTCAAAAAAATATTTCATTCCATGAATTCCATTGAATTAATATGATCATTAATTCAATCGTACAGAATAGTCATATGGTGCAAGCTCCGTACGTTAACCTGTTATTACCTGTCTCTGTCACTCCCGCGTAAATGAGCAGTGCGTATTCGCTCGCCCGGTGCAATGACCGCCGTCCTCGCCCGCTTACTAGGTCATTGCCAGTTTTTTGCTGTACCGATACCAATGACACTCTCGCGCCGTATTATGTAAATTGCGAGTTTTTTGAATGACTTTGTGATGCTGATTATTCAACATTTTTGTACTATGTGATACTAAACTAAAATACATGTTTCTCATAACTTTTACTAAAGATTCTTCTGTGTGAATTTCGACGGGTTTGTCAGTCACCTTGTATATATTTTTGATTGCTGTAGGACAGCAGACAGGATGACGGCCCGCTTAGAATTTAACAGTTACCGTCGCCTATGGGATATGCGATTTTTAACATTTTGCGCTTAACGAATTCGCTTTCTTTATAGGTTATTTTATTATTTTTTAGTATCGTTTGGGTTGTTTGTCAAGTAAAAATAAAAATGTATCCATTTATTAATTTTTATTTATTTTATTAGTATTTTAGGGTTACGTAAGTTCAGTATTTTTTAATTTACAGGACAGAACAACGTTTGGAGGGGCAACTATAAAATAGCACCATTTTATCCGTACAGAGGCGGGGAAAGAATACTGACCTCTGCGACCTGGGTCGGCTTGTCGCAAAAGGCGACAAAACCACCTTAGCTACATGGTAGGGCCCCAAGCCCGTCTGGATTTGGACCACCTTTGGTCTTAAGTATGTCGCCATAATAACCTTGTGTTGTGTTCCGGCATTAGTGACTCAAGTTCCAGTACCCTTATGGGACAGCAGCATGGCGACGGTAACTGCTAAATTTTAAGTGGGCCGTCAGCCTGTCTGCTGTCCTACAGCAATAAAAAAAGAAAACCAAAAAGGTGTATATAGAGGCTGGGGCAGCCGGAGGTGTTTATGGCTGACGGACAGTCGCCAAATACCAATGCTATAATGATGATGGAATTCTGACGTGACATCTAGTCGATTCCGAGAAGTCACGCTGAGAACGAATGGAGAGGGGCTGTTGAACAGAGGTGTGAATTGAAACTTGTATACCGACGTCACCGGCATGTGCCGAGGACAAGCGTGACAAGGGTATACTGTCCACTCCCTCTAGGAGGAGGTCTGGGCAGTGAGACTCTCTTCTTCTACTCAGCTATATGGGATCAGCACAACATGTTCTCTACTTCCACTCTCCTCTACTAGTCGTCATCTGAACATTCACACCTTTGTTTGGACATCTTTTACACAATCTATCCATCTTTTCTTTGGTCTACACTTCCTTCCGATTGCGATCAAGGTCACCTATTTGGACTGATGAGTGCACCAAACACAAGAACTCCGTAAATGAGGCGTGGCAATCGGAATGGGGCTTATTCGGGGGTACAAATGCAGGTCTAGTCACTGACCCTACAAAAAAGCAACCCGGTTTCAATGCCAATAGAAAAGCGTGGACCCGGTTAAACCGGTTCAGAACCAACCACGGGAGAACAAATCACCAACTTCACAAATGAGGTCTAAGGGAGTCACGGAACTGCGATTGTGGAGCACCTGACCAAACTCTTTCCCACGTTGTGAATGAATGCCCACTTCGCTGTTTTCCCGGAGACATCGCCGAGCTGCACAACTTTACCGCTGACGCAGAGAGCTGGCTGAAAAATCTAGATATAGATATTTGATCTAAGCAGGGATTGCCATACGCTATGATGATGATGACTTCCTTTTGAGATTCTATGAGCTGTTTTTTTATTTGTTCACGGATACCTGTGAACTGTTGCGTGTGTCTATGGTCCTAGTGACAATACCAAAGTACTTTTTATATGTTTCATGATGCTCATTTCTATACATACCTCTTTCAACTCCTTCTTAATAGCTCTGGTGATGTCTATGCTCTTCTTATGGAGTCTCTTGATGGCGACTATATTCCCTTTGTATAAAGCAATCGTGGTGTGTGCACGCCTGGTTTCTGCATCATGTGGTAGTGTTGTCTAGAAATAATAGCCCACGTTAAGGAAGAACATTTGAGGTGAATATTAAGCCCTAGGTTCGAACTATTTTTTATTGTTGAGGAGCAGCACAGGCTGATAGTTCCTTTAATAATAAGCAGTTACTGTCGTCTATGGATGTTTGCGACGCAAGGAGTACCGCAAACACGCTGCTGTCCCATAGGGGTACACGAACCTGGGTAACTAATGCCGGAACACAACACAAGGTTATTATGGCGGCATACTTAAGACCAAAGGTGGTCGCCATCCAGACAGGCCCTACCACGTAGCTAGCTTGTTTTGTCGCCTTTTACGACAGGCCGACCCCGGCCACAGAGGTTAGTGCTCTTTCTCCGCCCCTGCACGGATAAAAACATACTTAACACGGGATATCTAAAACTTTACACCCGATAGACTAGCAATTTACATAGTTAATCATTTTGCTATTTAGACGCTCACTAAGAACGGATTTTAGGGAAATCCTATTCAAAATGTATTTTAAGACTGTTGTTGCCTCGAACAACTCAACAGCGACTAAGTACGTTAAGGCATTCCAACCCCGTGGTAGCGCGGTTGATCAGCCGTGTCAGCGTTCTCAGTGATACACATCCTGTGAGGTACGTTGCCGGCTCGCCCACCCCATGGGGAACAACGGAGAACCGAATGGCAAGTTTTTTATTGGGCTCATGTCTACTTCACCGGTAAAGCCGTTCCTATTCTAATCTACTACCGCTTCGGAATATGTATAGTTGGGGGAGAAGAAACGACGACAAAACTTCCCCGTAACACATCTATTCTACGTGTAATTTGTATTGGGTGAGTTGTGAATAAATAAATAAACAAGGCATATTCATGTGACAGTTATCTAACCGTGCAGGGGCGAAGTAAGAATACTAACACCTGTACCCCGGGTCGGCCTGTCGTAAAAGGCGACAAAATAACCCTAGCGACGTGGTAGGGCCCCAAGCCCGTCTGGATGACAACCACCCTTGATCTTTAAGAAAGCCGCCATAATAACCTTGTATTGTATTCCGGAATTACTGACCCAGGTTCTTGTACTCCTATAGAACAGTAGCGTATTCGCAATGCCCCTAGCGTCGCAAACATCGCTAGACGACAGTAAGTACTTACTACTAAGTCAGCCTGTCTGCTGTTACTTGGCAGTAAAAAATTGTATTGGATCAATTCATACAAAGCCATCTAGTCCCAAGGTAAGTAGCATAGTACTAAGACTTGTTTTGTTGGTACTACTAATAATACATGTATAATTTTCTTTTGTAAATAAATACATATTACGCATAAACGCCCAGACGTGATAAGGAAATTGAAACCGTGACCTCCGCAAGCGTATCAAAATGCGTTAGCAGCTACTCCACCAAGGTAGTCTTTTCTATTAATTTCATACGATTTAATACTATTAGAGAGTCAAACAAAATACTCGTAGTAAGCCCTTACTAATGCAAAGAAGGCTTTGCATTTCATATAATTATTTATTATATATTATTTAATATTTAATAATTTATTTATCCGTGCAGGGGCGGAGAAAGAATACTAACCTCTGCGGCAGGGGTCAGCCTGTCGTAAAAGCCGACAAAGCAACCTACCCTAGCTACGTGGTAGGGCCTCAAGCCCGTCTGGATGGCGACCATCTTCGGTCTTATGCATGCCGCCATAATAACCATATGTTGTGTTCCGGCATTAGTGACTCAAGTTCCTGTACCCTTATGCGACAGCAGCGTGCTCGCGATGCCACTGGCGTTGCAAACACCCATAGGCGACGGTAACTGCTAAATTCTAAGCGGGCCGTCAAGCTTGTCTGCTGTCCCAGAGCAATAAAGAAAATTATATTGCTTCATACACCCTAAGAAAATATATTACAATTTGTCGACGACAAATATATTGTTTTCATCTCCATTTATTACATAAAAGAATGGCTTGGCTTACACTTCGCTTTGTATTTCCTTTTGCGTCATTCACTGTACATTCTACAGATGCACAGAATGATTAAGTCAGCAGTATTATGTAATGGAGATGTCTCCATATGAAATGGATGGATTGGATAAAAATGGCAAATGAATGTTCAGATAATGACTATAGAGTACAGTAGAAGAAAAGAACATTTTTTATAAATAGAGGAACAGCAGACAGGCTGATGACCCAATTAATAGTAAGCAGTTCCCGTCGCCTATGGATGTTTGCGACGCTAGGGGTGCCCCTAAGTGCGAACACGCTGCTGGAACAGAACACAAGGTTACAACACAAGTTTATTATGGCGGCATGCTTTGAGACCAAGTGTGGTCGGCATGACCATTGACGGATTTGACATATAATTTTTTTTATAACCTAATAATACAATTTATATTTAAAGAGAATATTCTGAATATTGAGGACAATGGGCGACTTTATCGCTTTAAGCGATTTATTCCAGGCGGGTTGCCAACCAAATTTAATTTCAATATCACTGTCTCGACAGTATACTGTTCACTTTAAAGTACTGTATGAGTTGCCACCCTTGACTATAGATGGAATATTCATGTAAATATTCACTTATTAAATAACTTGATTATAATAAGAAGGCTCTAACTAAATAAGTTTATTTCATAACAAAGTACAAGACAATGTTAAGAGTTATACTAATTAATTAGGGATTTTATCGATAGCTCCTTTTGAATACCGTATCGTAAAACCAGAGGTATCTTAATGAAATTATCCTTAAAATATTTTTTAATTTATTTTAAACTAGCTGACTCGGCAAACGTTAACCCATGTAAATTAAAAAATATCCTATGTCCTTTTTCAAGGTTCAATCTATCTATATACCGAAATATATCAAAATTGGTTCAGCTATTTAGACGTGAAAACGTACAGACAGACAGAGTTACTTTCACATTTATAACATTAGTAAGGATTTCTGACTACGTCAACAAAAAATTACAAACTACAGCTTTCTTCAAGTTTACATATCTGTAATGTGAAAGATTCAGTTGCAACTGTATTTTATGCTAAGATAATAATTTTAATTTATTTCATTGCAAGTATGAGATAAACTACTGGAAACCTCTTGATTTGTAACCAAAAGAACCTTTTACTCACGTTAAAATATAAATAAATAAAAATATATTGGCACAATTCACACAGAGCCATCTAGTCCCAAGCTAAGATGCATAGCACTTGTGTTATGGGTACTAGACTACCGATATACTACTGAGATACTTTAATTTCGTAAATAAATACATATTATATTGTACTTAAACACCCAGACGCGAGACGGGAATCGAACCCGTGACCTCCGCAAGCATACTGAAATGCGTTAACCAAAAGCTTATAAGTAGTTTTCTGGTTTTTTATTTAAATACACCAACGATGAGGACACTCAACTTGACAATTCTTTGACATATTATCATACATTCCCCCTTTAGGGAATGTTTTTTTATTGCTGTAGAACAGCAGAAAGGCTGACGGCCCACCTAGAAGTTACCGTCGCTTATGGGTGTTTACAACGTTAGGGGCATCGCTAACACGCTACTAACCGCGTAGTGGTATTGGAACCTGGTCACTTATGCCGGACAACAACAGAAGGTTATTATAGCGGCATATTTAAAAACAGGAGTGGTTGCCATCTAGACGGGCTTGGAGCCCTACCACCTAACTTGGCTTGTTTAATCACTTTTTACGGCAGGTCGACTCCGGCTACAAAGGTCAGTATTCTATCTCCGCCCCTGCAGTTTCCTCTCTAAACGCAGCGTTGACATTGCGAGCTGTTACTGCCGCGTTAGTTCCGCGTCGGAACTCGTATTCAAAAATGACTCAGATTTTCGAATCCATCTTTCAGGTCTAAGCTTGAAAGTTGAAAATCGAATGTAGCACATTTTTTAAAAGAAGTACCTCATCATGTGAAAAACTCGAAAATCTCACACCATGAAGGTTTTATGTCAATTCGAAATATTTATTACTATACAACGGCAATATTATACTTTAATCCCTATTATTACACTAACCTTATCATCACTTTGAGGATTATACGGCGTGATGAAAGTGATGTCTTTTGCTTCAATCTTCCATAGCACTGACGCTAGCTTCTGCTCGTATCTGTAATGCCGCACGAGTAGTGCTGCGGCGAGGATGGCCGCTGCGGTAACTGCGGCTGCCGCTGATAGCATGCCCGGATCGTGCGGCAGCGAGCACTTGTCGCCGTCGAAGCCGCATGTTGGCTCAGCAACTGGTGGCTTGCCGCTTATCCATGCTATGTTAGCTGCTCCAACCAGTTCCTGTTGAAATTAATTTATTTAAATAACACAATTTGTAAAAAATGTAATTACAATTATTCTTTCAACTAGATATTTTTTTATAAGTAGTCTTCTGAACCGATATTATTTTTGCAAACACACAAGTCATGGAAAATATCATCATTTCAGCCGTAAGACGCCCACTGCTGGACAAAGGCGGGAGGCCTTAGATCTCCACGATGATCGGTCCTGCGCTGCCCTCATCCAACCTATTCCGGCGATCTAGACCAGATCATCGGTCCATCTTGTTGGGGGGCCTACCAACATTGCGTCTTCCGGTACGCGGTCGCCATTCGAGGACTTTTCTGCCCCAACGGCCATCAGTCCTTCGAGCTATGTGCCCAGCCCACTGCCACTTCAGTTTTGCAATCATCCGGGCTATGTCGGTGACTTTGGTTCTCCTGCGAATCTCCTCATTTCTGATTCGATCTCTCAGGGAAACTCCGAGCATAGCCCTCTCCATGGAAATATATACCAAGAACAAAATAAACTACATGCGAATCATTCTATAAATATTTTGTCCTACACGAGTATCGATACATATGCGACTTTTAAAATCCACATATATAATCACGGAACCAGCAATGTTATCAAATTGTGACTACACAAACTCACGTATATGTGACAGTTTGATGGACAGAGTAAATACTTTAGATTCTATATTAAACGCATCCAGTAACATCAATGGCGTTAGGTAAAAGTGAGTTAGAACGACCCAAGGAAACATGTCATACGGAAATGGATATTACGATCATATGAGAAGTGACACGAATGGTCTGTGTTAGAAACTTTCGTATCTATATATTGTTTATAACCTGCTCGTAAGACCTTGGTATCGTGAACATACTTCAGAAGAATCGCCTGCGCTGGTATGCCTACGTAATATGGCAACCGGCTAGTTACGTAGGTAAAAATAAATTTTAACCTCACCACCCTCTTTAACAGGAGGATTATAGGGACATTGGAGATATGTGTGATGATGGCGTGAATCCGAAGACCTTTCATACGAAGGGTAGAAAAAAAAGAACAGATAGCGGGCATGGGAACTGAGACGAAAATATTAGATGATGATATTTTATTATTTATGAATTGGCAATGATTTACAGATTTCTGTATTTTTTCCCAAATAAAAATGACAGAAAAGGGTATCAAAAAGTACTGTAGCTTCACTCGTCACAATGCTCAATAGAAAGCCAGATAAAATGAATCTGAAGAAAGTTTTGTAGAAACTATATTTAAGGTCACATTGGCCGTGTGACCCCGGCCAGTGAAAAGAATAGGGTCACCCCAGGTCATTCCAGGGGAGTCGTAAAAGGCGACGGATGGACTACTCCTTCGCCAGCCTACATGCGGCAAGGAAGTGCACATCTCGGTTTTTCCTCTTGGGGTTGGGAGGTCGGACGGCAGTCGCTCCCGTAAAAACCAAAACCAGCCAATAATTACAATGGTCAGAACAAGGAAAGGTCCAGTCATGGATAGGGCGTCGCCGCAAAACGACGCGCAGAAGCTTCGCCCGACTTCTGTGACAAGTGGACAAGGGCTGCCGTGCCGTGGGCGAGCACGGCTAAAGACGTTAGCCCAATCGAAACTCCGCTTCGCAACATGGAACATTGGCACGCTAACCGGACGCGCGAGGGAATTGGCCGATGTACTCTCCAGGCGGAGGGTGGCCGTGGCGTTCCTGCAGGAGACTCGGTGGAAGGCCAGCAGATCCCGGTTCATTGGGAATGGCTACAAGCTGATCTACACGGGTGCATCTGGTGGGGAAAATGGGGTCGCCATAGTGCTCTCGGAGGAGCTCCAGGACGACATTTTGGAGGTGAAGCGCTGTAGCGATCGGCTTATGGTTGTGAGGGTGCTTGTTGGTGGGGTAGTTACCCACTTGATAAGCGCCTACGCGCCACAGGCCGGTTGTAGTGACGCCGACAAGATAGCGTTCTGGAACCTACTCGGAGAAGTGCTTCGTGGGATTCCATTGTCACATGGGATCGTTTTGGGCGGTGATCTAAACGGTCATGTGGGTGATGAATGTGGGGAATTTGAGCGTGTTCACGGTGGATTTGGGTATGGTAGCCGCAATGTGGAAGGGGAGGACATCCTCAATACGTGTGCGGCTGCCGACCTTGCCATCGTGAACACGTATTTCAAAAAGAGACCCGAGCATCTCATCACCTACAAGAGCGGGAGGAATGCTACCCAAATCGACTTCCTACTCACTAGGAGACACCACATCAGCAATGTAGCCAACTGCAAGGTCATACCCGGTGAGAGTCTCACTGCACAACACCGTCTTCTTGTCATGGACCTCTGCGTGAAGCCCAAAGGCAAACGTGTAGATCGCCTTCAACGCCGAATCAGGTGGTGGCTGCTTGATGAAGTCAAGTCCCAGGAGTTCGCCTCTGCCATCGGCGACAAGTGCGTCGGTGGTGAGGGCGAACCGGTTCAAGCTTACTGGGACAGGATTCAGGCGGCTATCCTTGGGTCGGCGAGGAAGGTGCTTGGCGAGTCTAAGGGTGGACGCAAATGTGACAAGGAGACTTGGTGGTGGAATGACTCAGTCCAGAGGGAGACCAGGGCGAAAAAAGCCCTCTTTAAGAAGTGGCAAGCGTCCAGATCTCCTGAAGATCGCGACGCATACAGAGCTGCCAAGCGCACCACCAAGAAAGCTGTAGCCAGAGCCAGACGAGACCACTTACAACCACTTTACGATAAGTTGGAATCGTCTGAGGGGCAGAAGCTCATATATAAGTTGGCGCGTTCCAGGGTCAAAGCGGCACAGGATATTTCCAAGTGCCGCTGTGTAAAAGACCCCGGGGGCAACCTGTTATGCGAGGACCTCGCAGTGAAGGAGAGATGGCGCTCGTATTTCCACGAGCTGCTGAACAAGCAGCATAAAGAGGTGCAGCCGCCAGATCTTCCTCCAAATCAAGGACTAGTGCCACCGGTAACGCCTGCAGAAGTCCAGAATTGTCTTCGCCGCATGGAAAATCGGAAAGCTGTCGGAGCCGATGGAGTCCCCATCGAAGCCTGGAAGGCGATGGGCTCTCGTGGTGTGGGCATCTTAACCAACCTTTTCAACCGGACACTCCTCACCGGTACGATCCCGAACCAATGGAGGCTGAGTATCATTACTCCAGTCTTCAAAGGCAAGGGATCGGTGCAGGAGTGCGGTAACTACCGTGGAATAAAGGTCATGTCCCACACCATGAAGCTCTTCGAGAGGGTTATCGACTCTCGGATTCGGCAGGAGTGCACTGTCTCGGGGTGTCAGTATGGGTTTCGCCCTGGACATGGGACCATGGACCCAGTTTTTGCCCTAAGGACTGTCGCGGAGAAATACAGGACGAAGAATACGCCTCTGCACTGCCTGTTTCTGGACTTGCAGAAGGCCTTCGACTGTATTCCTCGTGCGATAATCTGGTGGGCATTGCGATTCAAAAGGGTTCCAGAGGCCTATATTGACATCATCCAAGACATGTACCATGACTCCGATTCCGTAGTTCGGACCGCTGTTGGCGACACAAAACCTTTCCCCATCACCGTTGGGGTGCACCAAGGATCCGTCCTTAGTCCGTTTCTGTTCAGCGTGGTATTAGACGTATTGTCAGACAGCATCAGAAACTCACATGAGCAGCCCCCGTGGTTGCTCATGTATGCTGATGATATCGCGCTGACAGATTCAGACAGGGGTAGGCTGGTGCAACGCGTGAAGGCGTGGAAGGAGTCGCTTGAGAACGGTGGTCTGAAGCTCAATGTGGCGAAGACCGAGTACTTGGCCTGTAACTCCACAGATCCCACACCCGTACGCATAGGCGGTGACACGGTCGAGCGCACGGACCGAGTAAAATACTTGGGATCTGTATTTCATGCGTCTGGTGACATCGATTACGACGTCAAGGCACGCATTGCTGCCGCGTGGGCCAAATGGCGTGAGGTGACTGGTGTCATTTGTGACCCCAAGATGCCGGTAAAATTGAAGGGACAGGTCTATAAGACCATCATTAGGCCTGTCCTTTTATACGGCTGTGAAGCGTGGCCGGTGTTAGAGAGACACAAGCAAGAACTGCGTGTCACGGAGATGAATATGCTGCGGTGGATGTGTGGAGTGACGCGGAAGGACCGCGTTAGGAACTCCCGCATTCGCGGCAGTCTTCATGTCCGTGACATTGCGGATAAATTGCAGGAGTGTCGGCTCCGTTGGTACGGCCACGTTTTGCGGCAACCGGATGATTACGTGGGAAACAAATGTCTGGCCATGCCGCCTCCGCCGGGCCCCGGCAGGAGGGGTAGACCCAAAAAGTGCTGGCTTGACGTCGTAAGGGGTGACATGCGTGCTAATGGGCTCACTACCAGGGATGCTGAAGACCGTGCGAAGTGGAGTAGAAAAAGTCGGAAAGCGGACCCCGGGCACCGAAGCGGAAGTTTGGGTTGCAACCGGGATGAACGCTGAGATGATGATGATGATGATGATATATTTAAGGTCACATATAAAAATAGTGATGAAGGTTCTCAAGAACTGTCACGTGCAGAATTGTCAAATATAAATATGAAACCAACAAATCTAAGAATAAACTACTTAAGAGTCACATTGTGCCGAAATCCACAACTTTTCGGTCTATTTGCCTAATGTTAATATCCCTGAGGACGTGACGAGATTTTTGTTACAAAGGCACTCTATAATAAGATTGTCAATAGTTGTATATCTTGCGTATATTATATATATATATATATATATATATATATATATATATATATATATATATATATATATATATATATATATATATATATATATATATATATATATATATATTATACACTTTATACATATCATATAATTTGTAAGTAAAGATAGACGATTTAACCCATAGGCGACGGTAACTGCTAAATTCTAAGCGGGTCATCAGCCTATCTGCTGTCCTACAGCAATAAAAAAAAGTCAAAAATGCTTTCCCATGATCTCTCACACAAAGGACATTAATTACAACGCAGAGACACTCTTTTTTGTCACGTAAGTAAATGGTGACAATTTACCAGATCGTGTACGCCGATACGATTACTTCTTATGAAAAACTTAATAAGTATTCAGTCTCTGCTACTAACACTCTCCAGTCCATGTATTTGTTTTATATTTTCAGTTGAGTATATTGAGAATAGTTTCAACATTATCCAAATACATAATATTAATATCAGGGTTTAACTGGACTGTATAAATTATGTTATTATACTTAGTTTTAACATTTTCAGTTTGTAGAATAATTTCGTTTGGAGAATAATAATTAAAAAGAGTCATCATCATTATTTCAGTGTTGTATCCCGTAAATATTAAAAAGAAAACTTACCGGTAAGTAGTCGGAGCAGTTGGCACATCTGAAGGTAGCTACAGGTTGGGCTCTCCAGCCGCCAGACGCCGCGGGATCCGAGACTAGGCCTATCACCGTGAAGTTGCCTTCAGCGTCACCAGCTCGATCCATGTTTACCTATGAACAAAATCATCGGATAACTCGAAAGTAATTTAAGCATACCTGAAGTGTCTCCTACTAAGTTATACTTCTTTTGGCGCGTTTGGAAAAAAATTTGAGAGTAAAACTCGAAAAAGCGACATAATGAAGTAAGTTGATAACTGTCTGTCAAGTTTTCGTGAAAACTCATATCATGGCCGATGAAGCAAAAGATTTATATGGACATATAAATCTTTAGTTGCAATTTTGCTATCTAAACACGATTTGAGGTTTTTCAAAAATGGCATTATTAAAATTCTTTGAGGCTAGCGATGCTCTTAGTGGTGCGAACATTCATAGGCGACGGTGACCACTATTAGGTTGGGCGTTGATTTTTAAATTACAGCTATAAAAATCATGGCAAGGTGTGGCACAGAAGTTATCATAGTGCGAACCTATGGTAACTGAGATAACGATTTTCTCTTTGTGTGATTGTATCTATTTGTAAAATTTTGTCTAAATTTCATAGTCTAGTAGATTTTGATATACACCGATGGGTTATTCACGTAGAAAAGTCCGTTTTTATAATATAAATATTGCAAGATAATATGGTATACTGAAGATGGCAGAAAGATGACACGCCGACGGCCCACGTTAATTACGTTGTTTTTACAACGTTCTTAAAGTTATTTATTTTATCGTAAAGAACATAATATTCGACATTAATGTGAAGCTATAAGATTTTATGTAGTTCCGTTTCGGTAAACAGCTTAAGGTACTTGAATTATTTTTATAGAGATTATCGTAGTAAGAGCTTTTTTATTGCTGTAGGACAGCATATAGCCTGACGGCCCACTTAGAATTTAGCAGTTACCGTCTCTTATGGGTATTTGCAACGCTAGTAGCATCGCAAACCCGCTGCTGTCCCATAAGGGTATAGAAACTTGGGTCGCTACTACCGGTACACAACAAAAAGTTATTATTGCGGCATACTTAAGACTAAAAAGTGCCGTATGGTCCCAGCCAGTGAATGAATACGGCCAACCCAAATCATCCCAAGGAGTCGTAAAAGGCGACTGATGGGGCGTCGCCGCATAATAACGCGCAGGAACTTCGCTCGACTCCTGTGACAAGTGGACTAGGACTGCCATGCTGTGTCAATGCCAATATAGTTGGAATATTGGCACGCTGACTGGATGCGCGAGAGATTTGGCCGATGTACTCTCCAGGCGGAGAGTGGCCGTGGCGTTCCTGCAGGAGACCCAGTGGAAGGCCAGCAGATCCCGGTTAATTGGGAATGGCTACAAGCTTATCTACATGGGTGCACCTGGTGAGGAAAATGAAGTCACCATAGTGCTCTCGGAGGAGCTCCAGGACGACATTTTGGAGGTGAAGCGCTATAGCGATCGGCTTATGGTTGTGAGGATGCTTGTCGGTGGTGTAGTCACCCACTTGATAAGCGCCTACGCGCCACAGGCCGGTTGTACCGACGTCAATAAGATAGCGTTTATGAACCAAATAGCGTGAAGTAACTGGTGTCATTTGTGACTCCAAGATGCCGGTAAAATTGAAGGGACAGGTCTATAAGACCATCATTAGGCCTGTCTTTTTATACGGCTGTGAAGCATGGCCGGTGTTAGAGACATAAGCAAGAACTGCGTATCATGAAGATGAATATACTGCCGTGGATGTGTGAAGTAACGCGGAAGGACCGCGTTAGGAACTCCCGTATTCGCGGCATTCTTCATGTCCGAGACATTGCGGATAAATTGCAGGAGTGTCGACTCCGTGGGTACGGCCACATTTTACGGCAACCAGATGCTTGCGTGGGAAACAAATGTCTGGCCATGCTGCCTCCGCCGGGCCCCGGCTGAAGGGGTAGACCCAAAAAGTGCTGGCTTGACGTCGTAAAGGGTGTTAAGCGTGCCAATGGGCTCACTAAAAGGGATGCTGAAGACCGTGCGAAGTGGAGTAGAAAAAGTCGGAAAGCGGACCCCGGGCACCGAAACGGAAGTTTAGGTTGCAACCGGGATACAATGCAGAGGCGTATTCTTCGCCCTGTATTTCTTCGCGACGGTCCTTAGGGCAAAAACAGGGTCCATTGTCCCGTGACCAGGGCGAAACCCATATTGACATTCCGAGACAGTGCACTCCTGTCGAATCCGAGAGTCGATAACCATTTCAAAGAGCTTCATGGTTCCACGTGAAATTAACCAAAACGAAAGCTAGCAAACCATTTCAACGGAGTAAATTTCGATGAAGTACTTTCATCATTTTCTCACAAACTTGACTAACGTTCTTAGTTATATCATGACAATAATGTAGAATGTAGAGAATGTTTTATCGATTTTAAATTACGACAATCCTTTCAACCATTACACCGATTATAATGTGCATACAGTCAAAATAACGAACGATTTGTTTATCTTTAGTCACCTGCAATCAAGCTATTTATCCGAAAGACACTACAATTTTTTCCTCTAGAAAAAAGTTCGTGATTGGATCTACCCAATAACCGGTGAAAGGGAAGTAAAGTGACTGATGACAATCTTGAAACAGTAAAACAAGTAAAATGATAAAGGGTACGCTGGAAGCAGTAATGATGCAGTTCAACACCGTTGGTAACTAGTTATTAATGTCGGTCAATGAAATTTCTTCCTAATAATAATTAATTCTTAACAAACAACATTTGCATTTGCAAAAAACCTTATGACCAAAATAATTACATACCATAAACCTCTAGTCTTCGATTACGTAAACCTTTATATCTCGTCGACCCCTTAGATTATTTAATTTTATATATCGCTTTGGTAAATTGAACCTCGGTCTTAGAAACGTGTTTGATTACAGTGATTGCGATGTAATAAATACATTTTGTCGTCAATGATTGATCAGCTTAAATTCCAGCAGATGGTGCTGCAGGGATTTATTTATACGTGTTTATACATTGCTTAAAAAATATCCCATAATAAAGACGAATTTGGTGATCGATGGTTTACTAAATTAGTATGACACCTTCGGAAACTGCATATCGCCTTTTTTTTAAAAGTCGTCATAATATTTCATGGGAGCACTGCATTACCAATACTCCTGGTCTTGCAAGCGTCTGTAGGCAATGGTGACCACCTATATTTTGATGTGGAAATCCTTGCTGCACACCCACTTGGCGCCGGGGCAGTGTGGATCTTCCGTGCAACAGTGACAAGGAGATGCACGTCTTTTTTATAGCTAGAGATCAGCAGACAGGCAAACGGCCCACCCTGGCAGGTGGTCACCGTCGCCTATGGACGTTTACAACACCAGAGGTTTATCGTCTTTTTCGAAGAACCCCATATCGGACTGCGCTGAGAAAACCTCAACCGGAAACTCATACCAAATCCTGAGAGTACGCAACGTGAACGTTCTTGAGAACCATTTCGTATAAGAAAGAAGAGGCTCCTAGAAATGGGGATGAACACCGAGCTGATGGCGGGCAGTGCGGTGGTAGGATGATCCTTAGAACACTTCCCGTCGTACAGACGGTAAAATACACAAAGAGACGCAAAGTCTCTCCAAAGTCCAAGCGTGTCTAGACCGTCTGTGCGTATGGGATCGTCGACAACACAAACTGCGCGCCGTTGGGTGGAATCTAGGGGATTGAGCTTGCAGGCGGGAGCTCCAGCCCATAAATGTGAGCAGTACTCCGTATGCGGGCTGACCTGTGCTTTGTATAGCACAAGCCGGTGCTTTAGACTGAAATACTGCTTGGACCAGTTTAGCACAACCCCTAAACTGCACATCATTCGTGATGTCCACACCAAGGATCCCAATACTGCTTGAGATGGAAAGAACGGTTCCTTGGAATTATGGCGCAGGTTCGAACGGGGTTTTCTTGGCAGAGAATACGCAGACTTGCGTCTTCGAGGGGTTATACTAGACAAGGTTTTGTCGTCTCTACTCAGAGACTCTCTTTAGAGAGTTCTTTACATCTGACACCAGTCTGACCAGAATTTCTTCCAAAACCGCAGGAGAGGGGTTTACACGACTAGTGTACTGTGTATCGCCGGTGCACGGTATTCTGCATAGCAATGAATGCCATCTATGGATAACAAGTCATTGAATAAAATAGTCTCTCTACATCTCTCTACGTCTATAGTAAAATCACCCCAATGTTCCTGAACCACCCGACGCCTTAGAAGAGGGATATGCTTTCTCGTGCACCTCCGGCCCGGGTGGGAAAGTGGCCACCTGCTATTAGGTTGGCCATTTTTCTGTCTGTCAAACTGTAGTATAAAAAAGGCCGTCATGATTTCTTTTAGAAATACCAAAAATTTCGTTGTAATTAGTTTTTTCACTTCAAGAACATATTTTTCAGAAACTTAATTTCTTAATTATTAGTTACATAAAAGGGGTTTTCTATTATCGAGTTAATCGAAAAATCTCATTCAATAAAGTTTAAATCGATTGCAGATTATTGCGATATTTGAAACTTGATTAAATCTCAAGTTATTTGAATCCTACAGACGTCTAATACAAGTTTTAATTGAGGAAAGTACTCAAGTAAGTTTAACTTAAAGTAATTGAGTGTATAAAGTGGTCAGTAGGTATTGGAAAATAAGATAAAAATTGAAAAGGTAAAGACGTGTGTAACCTTTTTTATCCGTGCAGGGGCGGAGACAGAATACTGACATCTGCGGCCGGGTCGGCTTGTCGTAAAAGGTGACAAAACAACCCACCCTAGCTACGTAGTAAAGCCCCAAGCCCGTCTGGATGGCGAACACCTTTGGTCTTTAGTATGCCGCCATAATAACTTTGTGTTATGTTCCGGCATTATGACTCTAGTTCCTGTACCCTTATGGGACAACAGCGTATTCGCGATGCCACTGGTGTTGGAAACACCCATAGGCGACGATAACTGCTAAATTCTAAGTGGGCCGTGAACCTGTCTGCTGTCCTACAACAATAAAAAACTTCGTATCTTGATGAGAAATAAATAGACGTTCTAGTGACAAGGCACAAACAATCGAACAAATTCATATGTTCGCGACGGTATTGAGTTTGCTAGGCGAAGTTCTAGCGATGGAAACGAATTTGAAGTTATTTCTTTTATTCTGAGGAACAACAAACAGGCTGATGACCCACTTAATAGTAAGCAGTTACCGTTGCCTATATATGATTGCGACGCCAGGAGCATCGCGAACACGCTGCTATGTGCAAGAACATCACTAATGCCAGAACACAACACAAAGTAATTATTGCGGCATACATATCGACCAGGTATGGTTGCCATCCAAACAGGCGTGGGGCCTTACCATCTAGCTAGGGTTGTTTCGTCGCCTTTTATGACAGGCACAATGTGTTTGTAGATATTATTTAACTTACCCATACAGCTTTTTATTTGAACAAGATGGAGTTACTGAATAGATGGCTTCTAATAGTTAACTGTCTTTTAATTAAATGTAAGGACATGCCGCTATAATAACCTCTTGTTGTGTTATGTTGTCGTGTTGTGGCTGATAGTAACTGTTTATATTAAATAGGCCGTCAGCCCGTCTACTGTTTCCACATCAATAAAAAAACAATAACTGGAAACATATTTATTCTCTTGGGCATTATTCGATAAACCAAAGAAGTTTTCGATTTCTTGCATTTTTCCCATATAACTCTCCTTTTTTTCTTTTTCATAACTCCTAATTTATTATTTATATTTTAACATTTTCTATACATATCAAAAAGTTTAAGTTCCAAAACAAAAAACAAAAGTTCGTTTTTTAAATCCTATCCTAGTGACAATGCGCAAATTTCAATACGTTTAATTACAATCTGGTTAAGTAATTCCAAGACAATTGATAAAAAATAATTTGTTTTCGGCTTAACAAGAGTTCAAAATACAAGGGATTGAATTGCTAAGTCTTTCACTTTGAGAGGGACAATTGTATGTTATATTATACTTATAATGCTACTTCTGAATTTTGAATTATAGAATACTAGTTGACCCGACAAACGTTCTATCATATGAAAAAAAGTAGCCTATGTCCTTCTCCAAGGTCCACCTATACCGAAATTCATCAAAATTGGTTGAGCGGTTTAGGCGTGAAAGCGTAAAAAACAAACAAACAAACTCACTAATACAGTAATACTTCTCAAAGACTTTTTTATTGCTGAGGAACAGCAGATAGGCTGACGGCTCACTTACGTAAGCAGTTATCGTCGCAATTTAATATTTTCTATATTAAAAATATTTGTATGAAGTGAGGACCGTTGCGGTCCCTTCGGATAAAGTACATCGTTTTTTGAATTCTATCTTTATGACAGAAGATCCTGGGTGACTAATGTCAGAACACAAAACATGGTTATTATGACGGCATGCTTAAAGACCAAGGGCGGTTGCCATCCAGAGAGAAGAGAAATAGAATAGGGCTTCGGGTAGGGTTGTTTTGTTTCCTTTTACGACAGGCCAACCCCGACCGCAGAAGCTAGTATTATAATTCCGTTCCTGCTTCGAGAAAATCATATATTATTGGAGTTTCAATGTTAATACTTTGAGATACTGCATATCCAGTGTTCGAAGAATATGTGTATAAGTATATTTTTAAAGACATTTTCATCGTATTTATATAATGTTTGTTGTTTGTTTTTATCCAATGTTGTATTTATTTTGTGTGTTGCTCAATGAAGAATTTTCATTCATTCATTTATTTATCGTACTGACATCTTACAGAGTTTGTTTTTGAATTTAATTATTGAACTCTGTATTTTAATCTGTACTTTTTGCTAAATTATTATTACATCCGATAATTTCACTACGAAGCTATACTCGTATATACGGGATCTCTTAAGTAATGTCACCGAAAAAGCTTGTCTTGAAAGTAACTTTCAATACCACGCTGACGTGATATTTTAAAAAATAACAATGTGGTTATTTATAAACAAAAAAACTTACATCAAATCCTTGCACGGATCTATACGTTGTCGGTCGAAGTAACTTCATTAGAGTAGCTCCATCTGTTGGCGAGAGGCCGTTCCTCATAGCCGCTGTTGCCGCACGTG
The DNA here is from genome assembly GCA_963693495.1 of Malacosoma neustria. Classification (NCBI taxonomy): domain Eukaryota; kingdom Metazoa; phylum Arthropoda; class Insecta; order Lepidoptera; family Lasiocampidae; genus Malacosoma; species Malacosoma neustria. The sequence goes on along the minus strand of OY856382.1, from coordinate 18,237,207 downwards.
CCCACAGGATCACGGCATCGTATAAGTGTGCCGCTTCTATTGGTACCTGGAAAAAATATTTTTATAATATCTCTAAGAAGGCCCTCACGTTTTTCGAAGGGATTTGTTATTGGCGACAGATAGTATTCTTTTTCACAAACACTATAAGATCCTAGTTGATTTTCCTACCTATGTAAAAACATAAAGAACGATGATTATTGAAAACTAAACTCCTTGATATTCTATTCTTAACTTTTAAATTTAATTTCAAAATATGAATTAACATTTTGACATATTACATTAAATAAGTAATATAGCTCCTTCTTCCTCATTTCTATTCCCAAATCCCAGTCCCCCATGAACTCTTTCATATTCTCCATTCATTCTTCCCACATGTCCATTAAAATCACCACCCGCATATACATCTTCCTTATCTGCTATGTTGATCATGACTGTATTTAAATCCCCCCAAAATCTTTCTTTCACTCTGTCGTCACATCCAGCTTGCGGGGCATACACACTCACTATGTTAAATGTACATTAACCTACCAATAACTTGATTACTATTGTCCTATCATTTATCGTCTCAACATCCGTCACACATTTTTTCAACTCACTGTCTAATACCACACCCACACCGTTCCTTTTACAATCACTTCCGCAATAATGAAATTTATACTCCACCCCAATCTCTCGAACCCTTCCATTTCGTCTCTTGCAAACAATCTATATTTATTCGTCTCCTTTATAATACCTCTGCTATCTATCGTCTTCTTCCAGTCATCATACCTAGATTCCAACTTGCTAGTCTTATTTTCATTTCAAGTTCCCCTTTTATTTGAGTACATGTTGTACTAATAGTTGTTGGCTTGCTTTTTATGAACGGCCGCCGACCTGACGTCATCCCCTTTTTGGGGTTTATTCAAAAAATCTAATATAGATATAAAATAAAAATAAGATACTCATAGAAATTTGCAACGTAAAGACTATATATATATATATATATATATATATATATATATATATATATATATATACATATAATCACGCCTCTTTCCCGTAGGGGTAGGCAGAGACCACTTCTTTCCACTTACTACGATCCTTACATACTTGTATATATACTACTAAAGTCCATAATTTAGATCACAAAGATGTCTGGTCTCTCCTTTACAGTGTACATTGCTGCTTCTTAAGGCTGTAAATACTTCTAGGTAAATCCGTCCCACAATATTAGAGTTGTTCTTTATAATGTTCCAATATTTCACACTTGACTGTACTTTCTTTCGTTTTACCATACGTAAAAAACAGATAAATATTTGTAATCACTATTTAATTTTTTTCTTATCCTGATCCCATATTATATGGGGTTAACACAACATGTTCTTTCCCGTCACTCTCCTCTGTTAGCTAAACATTTACATCTATTTACACATCTTTTACACAATCCATCTTTTCATTAGTCTACCCCTTCTTCTGTATTCTCTGTAGAAATGAAATCCGCTATCACTAGATGGCACCTGTGGCAATATTAGCTCACGCTAACATTTCCCAATGATGTATTATAAATCCATATGGAAATTAAAGGAACGCGAGGTCTTTGGCTTTTGCTCGTATTTAGTAAATAGTCTCAGTAGTCGTTGTTGTCGTTATAATCATTGTAATCGTTGTCTAGAGTCTAGTGGTCGTTTGGGTAGTGTCCTAGTGTCAGTACAATACCTGGTTCGCCTGGTTGTAGTTGTTACATTCAGGTTAACAAGTTTGTTTAAGAGTCCGTGGAATTTGTACAAATCTATTGTTATATGCATGTAACATCATTCCGATTACTTTAATAAAATTGTACAAATATATCACGGTGAGGGTGAATATCGTATCACCTCATTATCCACTATCACCTATTGCATTTTCTTTTTTACTTAGTATTCTTTTCTTCACATACATGGCCATACTACGCTAGTATGTTACTTTTTTTCTCACCGGCGCTACTTTCAAAATGGGGGAACGTAATATTTATAGGTGGTTATACAAACTAAATTCCGTTATCGTGAACGGACACTGGGTTGGAATGAACTATGTAATGATGTAAGTCGTGTTGGCAATGACGCAATCCAATGGTTTGGCTCCATCTCACGTATTGTAGTAAATGAAGGGATGTATTTTATTATCTAATCTAAAACTTGGCGCGTTTACAAAATTTCTTGTTATAGGACCTAGCATTAAATAAGTCTTATAACGAATATAATAGATTTAATATGATTATGCAATTGAATTTATTCGTGCTATATGTATAATATTACTAAATACATTAACGCTTAGCAAGTATAACATACACACACACACACATATATATATATTGGAAAGTATATATATATATATTGCTACGTATATATATATATATATATATATATATATATATATATATATATATATATATATATATATATATATATATATATATATATATATATATATATATATATATATATATATATATATATATATATATATATATATATCATCATCATCATCATTTCAGCCGGAAGACGCCCACTGCTGGACAAAGGCCTCCCCCAAAGATCTCCACGATGATCGGTCCTGCGCTGCCCTCATCCAACCTATCCCGGCGATCTTGACCAGATCATCGGTCCATCTTGTGGGGGGCCTACCAACACTGCGTCTTCCGGTACGCGGTCGCCATTCGAGGACTTTTCTGCCCCAACGGCCATCAGTCCTTCGAGCTATGTGCCCAGCCCACTGCCACTTCAGTTTTGCAATCATCCGGGCTATGTCGGTTACTTTGGTTCTCCTGCGAATCTCCTCATTTCTGATTCGATCTCGCAGGGAAACTCCGAGCATAGCCCTCTCCATTGCTCTCTGAGCGACCATGAGCTTTCTCATAAGGCCCATAGTTAGCGACCACGTCTGCGTTCCGTATGTCATCACTGGCAACACACATTGGTTAAAAACCTTCGTCTTGAGACACTGCGGTATTTGGGACGAAAAGATTTTACGGAGCTTCCCGAACGCTGCCCATCCGAGTTGGATTCGACGAGTGACCTCTTTCGCGAAATTGGACCTCCCTAACTGGATCGTTTGACCCAAGTAGACGTATTCGTCAACAATTTCGAAAGTACAGTTCCCAACTGTTACGGGGGTAGGTGCGACATGGACATTAGACATGATCTTCGTCTTGTCCATGTTCATTTTGAGACCTACTCCTTGGGAAGCTGTATTGAGGCCATCAAGCATATGGCTTAAGTCTTCCATGGTTTCAGCCATGATTACGATATCATCTGCGAATCTAAGGTGAGTGATGTACTCACCGTTAATGTTGATGCCCAGTCCGTTCCAGTCCAGAAGCTTGAAGACATCTTCCAACGCAGCAGTGAACAGCATCGGCGATATGACATCGCCTTGTCTGACTCCCCGCTGCAGTCGGATAGGCTTCGAGTTCTGATCCTGGAGACGGACTGACATGGTGGCGTTTTCATACAAACACTTCAACGCTTTGATGTATCGATAATCAATGTGGCACCTCTGGAGAGACTGAAGCACCGCCCAGGTCTCGATCGAATCAAAGGCTTTCTCATAGTCCACGAACGCCAAGCATAGTGGCTGGTTATACTCCTCCGTCTTCTGTATAACCTGCCGCAGCGTATGTATGTGGTCTATGGTGCTAAAACCTTTTCGGAATCCGGCTTGTTCGGGAGGCTGGAAGTCGTCAAATCTGCGCGCGAGACGATTCGTGATGACCCTTGAAAACAGCTTGTAAACATGGCTCAGAAGTGATATCGGTCTAAAGTTCTTCAAAAGGGTTTTGTCGCCCTTTTTGAAGAACAGCACCACTATACTTCCGTGCCAGGCCTGCGGCGTTTTGCCATCGAGGATGACGGAATTAAATAGCTTCTGGAGGATTTTAAGCACAGGAGTACCACCAGCTCTCAGAAGCTCGGCTGTAATTCCATCATCACCCGGCGCCTTGTTGTTTTTAAGCTGTTTAAGGGCCACACTAATCTCGTACAGACTGACGTCTGGGATATCTACGGTGTAGTGTCGGGTTAATTTGGCTCTTGGGTCTTTAGCCTTGTTGTTAACAGGTGCCCGTGTGGTCGTGTATAGCTGTCCGTAGAACTTCTCGACTTCCCTCAAAAGTTCGGGTTTAGACGAAACGACCCTGCCGTCGTCGGTCTTCAGCTTCGTCAGTTGGCTCTGCCCAATAGACAAGTCTCGTGCGAATACTTTAGAGCCCTTGTTACGCTCTATAGCCGCCTTTACACAGTCTGTGTTATGGCGGCGGATATCGCGAGTCAAGGACTTGGAGATCTGTCTATTTAGCTGCCTATACTGGGAAGCATCGTCCGGGGACTGAAGGGTCATTTGACGTCTCACATCCATCAATTTGAGAGTAGAATCTGAGATTTTTCCAGTTCTTTTTGAACGGCTGGCCTTGAAGAATTTAGACCCGGCTGTTTGAACAGCTTCCACGAACCTGTTATTATACTCGTCCACGTCAACGCAGTCACCGAGGCATTCGAAGCGGTTTTGCAATTCGAGTTGAAAGTTTACCGGGTTTTGGATCTGTATGGGTGCAGGTCGGAGCGTAGACTTCACCAGTCGAGACCTCTCCAATTTTGGATTGATATTCAATGTGCCTCTTACTAAGCGGTGATCACTCCCAGTTTTCACCGAATTGATCACAGAGACATCATTGAATATCTGTCTTTTGGTCGACATAATGAAGTCAATCTCATTTTTGGTGGCACCATCGGGACTAATCCAAGTCCATTTGCGTTGTTCTGGCTTCATGAAAAAGGAGTTCATCATATACAGGTCCTCCTTCTCCATGAAGTCGGCCAGCATCTGGCCTCGGGTGTTCCGATTTCCGAACCCAAATTGCCCCACTCTCAACTCATCGCCGCTACGTTTCCCCAATTTTGCGTTGAAGTCTCCCATGACAACGTTAAAGTGGGTTTTAGAAGTGTGGATGGCTGTTGAGATGTCCTCATACATGGCTTCCACCTCCTCGTCAGGATGTGTCGAAGTCGGAGCGTAAACCTGAATGACCTTCAACGAATACCGTTTGGTAATTTTGAGTATTAGGTACGCTACCCTAGTCGAAACACTCCCCACCTCAGTAACGTTGTTCACAAGAGACTTGTGAACGAGAAACCCGACACCACCTTGGGACAGTTGGTCGCCCTCCCGGAAGTAGAGCAGATTTCCGGAATTTAGGATTATTGAGTCCTCTCCCTGTCTTCGGACTTCAGATAACCCCACAACATCCCATCGCAGTCTGCTCAAAACTTCCTCCAGTTCCTCCAACTTCTCGTTGGTCCGCAGTGTCTTGACATTGTATGTTGCCAGGGCCAAAGGTCGTCGTTCTTGGTAGCGAATCCGAACCCGGGGATTCTTCGCACCCCCTGCCCCGTCGCTTATGTGGCTGCTACCGTGACCACCACGAACGGGGCCGCCGGGGACTAGGGGCCGGGGCCTGTGTGTATCTGTCATTTTAGGGGGGGGTTTTGCCATAATCGCCACGCTTGGCAGGCGGGTTGGCGATCGCAGTATTCGCAGTTGGTGATGCTCTCACGGAAAGATGCTGCTGCCCATCCTCCGTTCTTTCTATCCCTTAGTCGTCTCTTACGACACCCACGGGAGGAGATGGGGTGGTTATATATATATATATATATATATATATTGCTACGTATTTACTACATTTGAAGTTTAAAAAATAAGGCACGAATTGCTTCAGCGGATTAGACGTGAAAACGTAACAGACAGACTTTCACATTCATAATATTAGTGTGGATTATTTTTGTTATTGTTCATTTATATCAAATCCCAAATTTATATGGGACCACCTTCGGGAAATACCCTTTCCAGAATTAGAAAGAGAATTTTTAAAATCGAACTACTCTGTAAAAAATTATGCGTGGTCATACATAAAAAAAGAAAAAAATACACGTTTTATAGACTCCGTGTTTTTCGTCGGTTAAAAAAGACGTATGGATTGCGTAAAAGATGATATGACAAAAAAGAGTGTGAATGTTGGGATGACGGCTAACAAAGGAGAGTGGAAGGAGAGAACATGTTGTGCCCCCCCCCATATAATGTGGGATAAGGGCAGAAGAAAGAAGAGGTTTTCTATATTATAAATTTTTCTCAGCTGATATATTATTTTTCGAATACAGCTTTATCGGTTTTATTCGAAAAGTAATAATTAGAGAAGAAACCACTGTAGTGTTTTAAAAATTGTTGACTTCCCGATGATGACTCTTGTTTGACTCTTCAAAATAAAACTTCACAAGTACTTGATAGGCTTCATATATTTAATGGGCAGCGTAAAGAGGTCCCAGAGAGATCCGTAATGTACACAGCTCGAGCTCGAATTATCTAGTGCCGACAGTGCGGCTATATTTACATGACACGGCGCACCTGCGTGCTGCAGGTATTTTCAAAAATCTTAACACATCTGTGTGTTGCACGTGTTCTTAAGTTTTAGGTTAAGTACCTATTAAAATGTTTTTATAATCGGTGAATATTTGCGCCGATATATACAATATGTTTAAACTATGTTAATATGTACACCTTTATGCAGAAAATTAAAGTATTATAAATAATTAATTATATTAAAAAGTTAACTTACTTAACATAAGAATAAAATTACTGACGAGAAAATTAATGTCACTATCAATCGTTATAATTTTTTTTTTATTTACGATTTTCATTCCGAAATGCAGAGTTTAAAAATATTGTACAAAGCACCCGATATACAGCGATATATAATATGTATACAGCGTGTAAAAAAATCATTAATCCGTTATATAGTATACATATCAAGCTAATAAGAGCGTGTTAAAAATAAGCTAACCAAGCTGTGATACATTAATTTCAGATACTCCATAAAGTAAGCCTGACTTCGGATACGGCTATAAGCTCCAAATTAAGTAGCTTAGTACTTGTGCTATCGGTACTAGATAGCTAATACACTAAATATATACTTTCTGGAATCGAACCCGAGATTTCCGCAAGCGTACTCATATGCGTTAGACGTCACGCCACCGAGGTTATCTTCTTCCTGACCTTATCCCAAACTATGTGGGGCCGGCACAATATGTTCTGTCCTTCCACTCTCCTCTATTAGTCGTCATCTGAACATTCACGCCTTTTTAACCATACATCCATCACAAATCCATCTTTTCTTTGATCTACCTCTCCTTTTGTATCCATTCAATCTTATTTCTAGTATTTTCCTTGTAACGTGGCGAGGTCATAGGAGGACTACATAGCATTCGTTTGTCTCTGTATTATAAACAATTCACTTTTAAACTTAGTTAACCTTATATCTATAATTCTATATTTATTTATTTACTAGCTGACCCGGCAAACGTTGTTCTGCCATAAAAATAATAAAATGTCAAAAAATAAAAAATAAAATTTAGGGGTGGACTACCCCTTACATTTAGGGGGATGAAAAATAGATGTTGGCCGATTCTCATAGATACCGGATAAGCACAAAAAATCACTAACTCAATTTAGTTATCTGCCTACTGCCTACCCCCTAAGAACGATGGCGTGATTATTTATAGCCTATGACCATTTCTAGGTTATCATCTATCACCATACCAAATTTCATCAAAATCCGTTCAGCCGTTTAGGCGTGAAAGAGGAACAGACAGACAGACAGACAGAGTTACTTTCGCATTTATAATATTACTATGGATTAGTATGGATAGTATGGATATCTATAATTATCTGTGCAGGGGCGAAGAAAGAATACTGACCTTTACGGCTGAGGTCGGTCTGTCGTAAAAGGCGAATAAAAAACCAAAGCCTGGTTGTAAGCCCGTCTACATGGCAACCACCCCTGGTTTTTAAATGGGCCGCCTTAATAACCAATACGCGGATAGCATCGTTAGCGATGTTCTAGCGCTGCAAATAACCACAAGCGACGGTAACTGCTAAATTGTAAGCGGGCTGTCTGCTGTCCTACGGCAATAAAAAACTAAAAAACAAACAATAACACCGTAGAAAATGAAAGAGAATATTTTTATTAAAGCCATCGAAATTGAAAAAATAAATTATATGAAATATTGTACATTCCCACAAAGAGTGAATAATGAACTTAATATGACCGTAAAAACTAACATATATTTTGCTGAAATCTTGAAAAATAAGCTCATTTGGGTTTTACGTATTTGAAGACAAATTGATGCGGTCACAAGTACTTTTTTGCTAGCTTTTTTATTGATGTGGAACATCAGAGATGTTGATGGCCATTAAATAACTTATCATTAATAAATTAATTAAATATACTGGGCCGACTCAAAATTTAAAACAAATGTATTTAAGGGAGTGTAGGACATCCCCCAGGCTGAACCAATGATATGGGGAAGGTTGCCGGTTGGAGCTGAATGGGGAAAGCAAGGGGCCGGGATTTGTGGCGTAAACTTCGGGAGACCTACATCCAGAGGTGGGTAATTGGTTGATAACTGAATGATTTTAGTAGATCAAACATTAATAGTCTCAACTTGCTAATTTATATGTCCATTTAAGTCAGTTTTTATCCATGCAGGGGCAGAAAAAGAATACTAACCTCTGAGTCGGCCTGTCGTAGAAGGCGACAAAACAACCCACCCTAGCTACGTGGTAGGGCCTTAAGCCCGTCTGATGACGACCACCTTTGGTCTTAAGTATGCCGCCATAATAACCTTATGTTGTGTTCCGGCATTAGTGACCCAAGTTCCTGACTCTTATGGGACAGCAGCGTGTTCGCGATGCCACTGGCGTTACAAACATCCATAGACAACGATAACTGCTATATTCTAAGCGGGCCGTCAGAACTCAAATAATCCAGGTTTATTTCTGTAAATTGAAAAATCTTTTATTTCTATTAGTTTACCCCCTAATATATTTCAATATTACAGTTCACCTTAAGTGTTTTCTGAGACCAATGTAAGAGGGCGCAAATCAAAACAAATGGCACCCTTTCTATACTTAGTTTAGGCGAAATTAAGAGCATTTAAATAATGGAGTGGCTTCTGAAAACCTGTCAAAATTTTGCTTTATAAAAACAAGTTAATAAACCATTAGATATATCTTTAATTATTTTTAATTCCAGAACTTGGTCGATATTTATAGCTGTCAAAATATTGAAATTAAAACGTACTAGAAATTTAAAATTATTCGTATATCAGAAATTCGTCCTACTTTATTAAACCAACATGTTACTCGCTGGAAGTATATACGATTTCTTCAAACGTGTTAGTAATTGCATTTTAAGTAGCTGTTTTCAATTATTTGTCTTTAAATGTTGAAATCAGATACTATAGACGATTGGATCTATTATTATTAGGCCTTTATTGCTAAAATCATTTCATAACCTTATAAAATTAAATACTTATAAATTAACACCGGTGTCCTGTTTTCTGATCAGCGTGTTCTGTGACACATAGGTATCTTCCAGTGGCTTCTAAGATATAATCGTAAATAAATAAATAAATTAATAATAGCGGGACTAGCCAAGATGCACATCAATTTGGACTCTCAATAACGATGTAGCCCCATGACCACAATTTCAAAGACCGATACGAATGCCCACATTGGAATTAAACATACATAAAAATCAATTATAATTAAGAAAAAATAACCAAAACCTTCTTAATTATGTACGTTAAAAGAGACAACTTTTCTAATTTTTTTCTTTCTATTACAAGCCATAGTCCATTGTCAAATCCTTTCATTTCCTACCTTGCAACGGTCTCGTTGCATCAATAAAATTTGGTTGCCATCCAGTTTGGCATAGATGTGTGTTACAGTTTGTCTGTTTACTTTAGGGGAGGCTAATTTTCATTGACATACTTCGATGCGGAATTTTTCGTAGATGCTTCTAGGCTAATTTTTGGTATCCATGCTTTTAGAACAGTGACATTAATTTTCTCGTCAGTCATTTGATTCTTATGTTAAGAATTATTTTTTACTTTTTAATTTGATTAATAAAAACATCGTGTTTTTTAGTTTTGTAAACTATAATTTATTTGATTAACTTTTGTCTTTTGTTCGCCCAGTGAAGCCGGCGGGAATGGCCAGTATTATAATAAGCCCTGTGTGTGTCTACTAGTAATTTTTTGTATATATCTAAAACTTATTATTAAACACTAAAGTAAGTAAACTTACCGAAGTATCCTCGAAGATCTTATGATAGTTTGGCACACAAAATGGCGGCTCAGCTGATAGCTCCCGTATCATTTGACATAGAAGCCTGTAAAAATAACCAAAGTTATAACATGGATGCTCAGCTACACTATTTTCATGGATAACACTCATCATTAGCGTTAAATCCCGGTTGTAACCCAAACTTTCGCTTCGGTGCCCAGGGTCCGCTTTCTGACTTTTTTTCTCCACTTCCTGAAGTCTGTTGGCACAAATACTATCACTTACGATGTCTAGTAAGCACTCTACCCTGCCTACCGGGACCCGACGGAGGCGGAGGCTAGAGATGTTTCTCCCACATAAGTAGCCGGTTTCATGAATATCACTGTAAGGATAATATAGATACATATGCACGATCGAGATCTTTTAAAGAGCGTCGTGAAATTTCTTCGCAGGTGGCAGCGTGTTGGCGGTGCCCCTAGCTTCCCAAACATCCACAGATAACGGGAACTGCTTACTAATAAATGAGCCATTCGTTTATTTTCCACAGCAACAAAAATAATTAAATATTTAATCCTTGTTGGTTCCAAAGATTTTTCTTCAGAACTCAGCTCTCACTTTTCGCGATATTTGCCTTTCGTGTATTAATATAATTATTAGACTAGATTAAAAAGTATTAATTATTCTACTCACGGGTTTGATTCGTGTCACGATTTGAATGTTTATGTATTATATGTATTTATTTACATAAATATTTAAATAGTATATGACATGTCTAGTGCCCATAAAACAAGTGCTCTCCTACTTATATTATGAGTAGGGTGCTGGGTCAAATATATACTCACGAGTAATGTGGATTGGTAGGAAATGACGGAGTCAGCCTCAAAACCGCTCTAAACGCTACAATATCGCTGCTGCTATTTTTACCAAGATGATCTGGGAACAAAATTATTATTTTTAATTATATCAACAATTAAATAGCGAATTAAGTTATTAATGCTCGTATTATGAATCCAATCTACTGACCACCCACTTGTTCAGAGGCTATATAAGTGAATTGTACATAACTGGGCTAGATCCCCACGATGGACAAAATATTATAAAAAATAATTTCTTTCTGTGGTAGGTGATCTTGAATTTTATGTTTATAAAAAAACCCTGCGATACAGATTTTCAAATAGTGTAGCGAAATGCACAATCCCAAGTATTTTTTTTGTTGCTGTAGTACAGCAGACAGGCTGATGGCCCGCTTAGATTTTAGCAGTTACCGTCGCCTATGGGTGTTTGGAACATCAGTGGCATCGCGAACACGCTGCTGTCCCATAAGGGTACAGGAACTTGGGTCACTAATGCCGGAACATAACACAAGGTTATTATGGCGGCATACTTAAAACCAAAGGTGGTCGCCATCCCGACGGGCTTGAGGCCCTACCACGTAGCTAGGTTGGGTTGTTTTGTCGCCTTTTACGACAGGCCGACCCCGGCCGCAGAGGTTAGTACTCTTTATCCGCCCTGCATGGATAAAGTAGTTTTGTGTTCCGGCATATGTGAACTAGGTACCAGATCATCTACGCGGCAGCGTAATAGCGATGACCCTGGCTTCGCAAATATCTAGAGGTAGCGGTAACTGCTTACTATTAAGTGGATCTGCCTGCTGCTAAGGAATAAAAAATATCTTAAAAATTTCGAAGAATTAATCCATCATAGCTCTCAGAAGGCGTAGTCCAAATCAAAACGCTAAAGCAACAGAACAGTAGAACGCATCGTCAATGTATGAAACTTTTCTTAACTGTTGGTAAGAATAGCAAAAGGATTAAGTCGATAAAAATAGTGACATTTTTTGGAATCTCACCTGCATGAGTGATAGCAACAGCACTGGGGTCGTAGATCTCGTCGTCAACGGCCACCACGGCGTATTCTCCAGCAGTCAACAGGCCCCGTCTTTGCAGAACGTTCACGAAATCCACCAGTGCTATATGCTCGCCGAGGAATACGTATACTGGCAAAAATAACATACTGTTACTGTGGTATATAATCAAAGTTTATCAATATTTGTGGGTAGTTATTCAATAAATTCAGTTCCTCTACTATACTACCGGCACGCTATAATGGCCGTTTTGACGTTTGTCCACTCATAAAGTTTCGTATTAATTAGTAATTACATTTGAAGGAGCAAATTGCTGTTATTTATTGTCAATAGTTAATAATTAGAGTGTTAAGGAAAAATGCATGATTTGAGGGTATGACGCGTTAGATGCATTGTAAGAAAGAAATATATATACTGCGCCGGACCTAAGTAATTACAATAAAGGCTAGTTACAGAAGAAGAGACGCAAATTATTTTAATCTCTGGTAGATGAAATGACAGTGTAAATAAATATTCCATTCATCACCTACTACTTGGTCTTCTACCCATAGTGCAGGGGAATTTGAGGCGTCGAGGCGAACCTCTTTACCAGGCATAAGCTCAGAGGATGACTAACCCCGGTGGCGTGCAGTGGGGCACCCGCATACCTATGTGAGCAACGAAGTATCACGACGGCCCGTATTTGTTATCGTATATTGATGAAATAATGAATAAAATATAACACCTTTTTTATCCGTGCAGGGGTGAAGAAAGAATACTAACCTCTGCGGCCGGGGTCGGCCCGTCTTAAAAGGCAACAAAACAACCCACCCTAGCTACGTGGTATGGTCTTAAGCCCGTCTGGATGGCGACCACCTTTGGTCTTAAGTATGCCGCCATAATAACCTTGTGTTGTGTTCCGGCATTAGTGACCTAAGTTCCTGTACCCTTATGGGACAGCAGCGTGTTCGCGATGCCACTAGCATTGCAAACACCCATAGGCGACGGAATTGCTATATTATAAGCGGGCCGTCAGCCTGTCTGCTGTGTCCTACAGCAATAAAAAACCTCCATATAATAAAATGCTCTAATTTTTTTAATTTATCTTCTTCAAGTTATACGTTCTTGTGCAAACCAACTCACTCCTCGTCTTATCGTAGGTTTGTTCGACGATTTTTTCCATCGCTGAAATGTGGCGAGGAATGTAGTCGGCGAAACGCTCCTCGGCTGTCACCGTCATTCCATGGTCTTGCGCTAACTCCTAAAACAAAATGGTGGTATGAAATACATAAAAATACTTGGACCATTCCACGGTAGCATACACCGCTTAATTCTAAATAGGTCGTCAGCCTGTCTACTGTACTACAGCAATAAAAAATGTTAATACATTATACATAAATACCCAGACGTGGGATGTTAATCAAACCAGTGACCTTCGTATAATCACTAGGGGTTATATTCCTATTTGTTCACTAAGAGATGACGTCGTATAATATTACATCGCGATATTATTCTCTAAACGGGATACATTGAGCGTAAGAATTGGCACTGAAATATCATTTCTGATACCATCTACGTGTGTCTGATGTATATCACATGTGATGATAAACTGATTTCTATATACCTGTAGGCAGGTGCAGTGCAGCCAGATCGCGAGGAAAATAAGCCGTGACTAGCACTGGGCGCGCGCCACGCACAAATTAAGCACCCAAGCATGTGTGTTGAAAAGCCGAAAAGTTGTGTGCGACACCGGTGAGTAGAGTAGGCATTAATTTTACCAACGATCTTCCTGCCAACCCCAGCATAAGTAGTCGTGCAGACGAGTGTTCCTATCACTTGATTCACCTTCAGCCTATCACTCGGTCGGGGTAAATGTCACTTGTCTCAAGTGATGCATGAGCCGGAGACGTCGTAGAACAATGAAAAAAAATCACATTAAAGAAAACAAAATTATTCGACCAGGGTTTTGCTGGCAATCACATCTCGGCCAGTAATACAAGGTAGCTGCTGTAGGATTAAGACGATGGGGTCGACGTAACCCCGGGATAAAAAAGACATTTTCCTGTTTAGTGAAATTAAATTCAGTAAAATCAGTTATTTCCTTCCTTTACTTCATTACTGGCGTCCTTACCACACGCTAGCTTAACGCTGAATGCAGACCGAGCGCTGGCCCGCAAGTAGAAATCTCCCTCCCTTGTCCCCTCTCTCGAAGCGATTCTCATTGGTTACTCAATGTTGCCAATAAGATAATATTAAATCAAATTTTTATTAATAAATAATATTTAACTTTACTATTAATTTGATAAGATATTGTTATTTATTTTCTTTTTAATATATATACACATCAAAAAAGTCTAAGCAACATGCATGATATTACAAATTTACCATGTATACTAATTAATTTCTAAGTCTTTACTCACTCAACAATGGGATAAAATTATGTTTTCCGATGAGTCGCGATTCGGATTTAGGCCTGATACAAGAAGGGTGCGAGTGTACCGTCGGCCAGGAAATACTGAAAGGCTCAGGTGCATTCAGGAAGTTATGACTTTATAATGTGAGAGACCATCCTAAAATTTAAATTAGTACACATGTTGCTTAGACTTTTTTGATGTGTGTAATTTTAACCGATTGTAATGGGCTTGAATGGGATGAATATATGCAAACCCAAATTTGGTTACTTCTATAGCCTGAAAATTGAAAAAAGTTGAATGTGGCCTTTACCTATAAACTACCTTTAAACTTCATATATTTATTGTCTAATAATATACTTAAGGTAACTTCCTTTTTATATTTCTTTGTGAAAAATGATGTTAAAATTAGACGGTTTCTTGAAGAAATGAAACATTTCACTTATTGCTCAGTAAGTTTTCTCTTTGAGGAAAATTGAAGTCAATTTAAACATTCATTACATATTCGTTTCTCTGTATTGTATTTTTAAAGAATTTTGTACTTTTTAAATACACAGCAATACATGTCATTGTTTTCGTATATAATTAATTTAAACAACTTTTACGGACATTTCGTTTCGTGTTATGGATTTTAAGCGCGTGTTTATGCCGACAATTGGTTTAATTATTGAACTGGGATCAGCCCTTTCGACTAAATTAATAGAGATAACTTTTCTAATTCAATACATATAATACAATCGTATATATGTCAGTCCGTCTCCAGGATCAGAACTCGAAGCCTATCCGACTGCAGTGGGGAGTCAGACAAGGCGATGTTATATCGCCGATGCTGTTCACCGCAGCGTTGGAAGATGTCTTCAAACTTTTGGACTGGAACAGACTGGGCATCAACATTAACGGTGAGTACATCACTCACCTTAGATTCGCAGATGATATCGTAATCATGGCTGAGACCATGGAAGACTTAAGCCATATGCTTGATGGCCTCAATACAGCTTCCCAAGGAGTAGGTCTCAAAATGAACATGGACAAGACGAAGATCATGTCTAATGTCCATGTTGCACCTACCCCCGTAACAGTTGGGAACTGTACTCTCGAAATTGTTGACGAATACGTCTACTTGGGTCAAACGGTCCAGTTAGGCAGGTCCAATTTCGCGAAAGAGGTCACTCGTCGAATCCAACTCGGATGGGCAGTGTTCGGGAAGCTCCGTAAAATCTTTTCGTCCCAAATACCGCAGTGTCTCAAGACGAAGGTTTTTAACCAATGTGTGTTGCCAGTGATGACATACGGAACGCAGACGTGGTCGCTAACTATGGGCCTTATGAGAAAGCTCATGGTCGCTCAAAGAGTAATGGAGAGGGCTATGCTCGGAGTTTCCCTGCGACATCGAATCAGAAATGAGGAGATTCGCAGGAGAACCAAAGTCACCGACATAGCCCGGATGATTGCAAAACTGAAGTGGCAGTGGGCTGGGCACATAGCTCGAAGGACTGATGGCCGTTGGGGCAGAAAAGTCCTCGAATGGCGACCGTGTACCGGAAGACGCAATGTTGGTAGGCGCCCCACAAGATGGACCGATGATCTGGTCAAGATCGCCGGAATAGGTTGGATGAGGGCAGCGCAGGACTGATCACCGTGGAGATCTTTGGGGGAGGCCTTTGTCCAGCAGTGGGCGTCTTCCGGCTGAAATGATGATGATGATGATATATTGTAAAAAATTAACACAGTGCCATTTCGTCCCTAAATGTTTTGTCGGTGCAAGGGCGGAGGAAAAATACTAACTGGGGTCGGCATGTCGTAAAAGCCGACAAAACAACTCTAGTTACGTGGTATGGCCCCAAGCCCGTCTAGATGGCAACCACCCCTGGTGTATAAATATGTCGCCATAATAACCTTGCGTTGTGTTCCGGTATTTGTGAGTCAGGTTCTTGTACCTATGTTGTTGCACACAGCAGCGTGTTCGCGAAGCCATCGCAGAAATATCTATAGATGTAAACAACTGTTTACTATTAACTTGGCTGTCAGCCTGTCTATTGTCGCTCAGCAGCAACAACAACAACTTTGTTTTATCATTAAGTTCAATGTCAACACCCTTAACGGGATAAAATAGAAGCACAAATTTACCTAGGTAAATGAGGAATTTGTTAAATAGGCGATGGTTTATTTACTGGTTACTAAAATTCATACATTTTTTTTAAATTGCTGTCGGATACCAGACAGGCTGACAGCTCAAAAAAAATTTAGCAGTTACCGTCGCCTAAGGGTGCCAACTCCAGTGGCATCGCGAACACGCTGTTTTCCCATAAGGGTACAGGAAATTGGGTCACTAATGCCGGAACTCAACACAGAGTTATTTTGGCGGCATACTTAAGACCAAAGGTGGTCGCCATCCAGACGTGCTTGGGGCCCTACCACGTAGTTAGGAAGGGTTGTTTTGTCGCCTTTTACGACAGGCTAACCCCGGCCACAAAAATTAGTATTCTTTCTCCGCCTCTGAATGGATAATTATATATCATATATTTTTACGAGCTTCAAATAAACGAGGTCACCATACATACAGTTTCATACTTTTAGAACATACATATGCTGGTTATATGAACAAGTAATAAAAACTACATAAAATATGAAAATGGTGCTATTACGGGCATTTTTCTTTCTGTTTCGGAGTCGACAGTCACTTGTGTTACATTATATCGCCTTGTTCACGTGAACAGCGAATTTCATTCACGTATTAAACATGATAAGGTCGTGCCGGAAAATAAAATATTCTTCAATATTCAGTGTAAAACAGTGTGTATATAATATGTAGATTTGTAGTGTAACTTTAATGTATGTTAATTATATTTTACAAAAAATTTTTACCAAATGCTTTTCGATATTATGAAAAAATAAATATTACTCGTCCGATTTGACGTACATTGTCATTCACAAGTTAAAAATTATTTATTGCTTTAATAATTTAATATAATTTAAATATTATGTAAATAAAATGAGCTGCCAACCTACAGATTTATTAAAGTTACATTAAGTTGAAACATACATAAATATTTATTTATACTATATGAAAGTCTTGAAACGAGGCGAGAACTAAGCCTCTGGGCGAAATATGAGATTGCAAACTAAAGTTTGCAGTCGTTAGTTTCAGCACGATACAGTATCCCTACAATGCTGATGTTGGATACGGGCCACCCACTAGTAAAGTGAAAAATTAACTTCATCCTTTATTCCGAAAATAGAATTAAATATTGACTTATATTTATTTCATGCCAAAGTTTTGGATGATGGCAACAAGGATATTTTCCGCAGCATACAGTTTGCATAAATTTTCCGGTTTTATAAATATCACTACGATTACGTAGTATAATTAAATAAATACAGGAAAATTTATATCTATATTTATCTAATTTTATCTATATTTATTTCTTTATCCGTGCAGGGGCGGAGAAAGAATACTAACCTCTGTGGCCGGGGTCGGCCTGTCGTAAAAGGCGACAAAACAACCCACCCTAGCTACGTGGTAGGGCCTCAAGCCCGTCTGGATGGCGACCACCTTTGGTCTTAAGTATGCCGCCATAATAACCTTGTGTTGTGTTCCGGCATTAGTGACCCAAGTTCCCGTACCCTTATGGGACAGCAGCGTGTTCGCGATGCCACTGGCGTTGCAAACACCTACAGGCGACGGTAACTGCTAAATTCTAAGCGGGCTGTCAGCTTGTCTGCTGTCCTACGCAATAAAAAAAAATATAAATGTAATAATAATATTAATAATAATGTCGTTGAAAATGTATTTCCATTAATTCTCAGATATTTTATGATTTTTGTAATAAATTGGTTCATACTCATCATATTCCGGTAAGAGAGGTAGGTTCCAAAGATGCTAACTTGATGCCGAAAACCACACGAGGTGGATGTAAGCGAAGAAAAGCGAACCCTGGGTGCCGAAACCGGAAGCTTGAAGTTAAAATTTAAAGCTTGCAAGCATAAGGCATGAGTTCGTTTCCCGTCCCGCATCTGGGTTTTTATGTGTAATATTTATTTACAAAATAAGAGTATATATGTAGTTTATTATAATAGTTATCTAGTACCCATAACACAAGTGCTGCACTTGCTTCGGAACTAGATGGCGTTGTGTGAATTGTCGCAATATTATTATTATTATTGCTAATTGCTTTTTACAATGTTACGATATATTTCGTATCTTCCATGTTACAGCTTTGTTACGTTCGGTATTTGTTGTGATAAAATGTTTTGAAACATTGAAGAAATCTACATTTTATAAACTATACTTTAAGCAACAATGAGAACAAAGTATTTTATAAATTCTTGAATATCAGATCAAAAATAAAGTAATAATATTGTGGAATGTTCAAAGCCGATTTTAAAACTTAACAAAAAAAATCAGATTTAAAAATTGGAAGCACTGTTATCCATCGAACAGGGATTAAGTCAGAGAGGCTTCCACCTATTCTGTATATACATATATATATATATATATATATCTATATATATATATATATATATATATATATATATATATATATATATATATATATATATATATATATATATATATATATATATATATATATATATATATATATATATATATATACCTAGTCAGGTCATAAGTATTGTCACACAGTAAAAACTTTTCTTTTAGAATGCTGGCCACAAAAAAGTTTATTGAATTAGAATTTCGAATTGTTCATGAAAATAAAAATGTATAACTTTTAGAATTTTACTCATTTTTAAATATGGAGTGGACGCTTAAAAAAGACCGTGTTGCAGTTATTGCGTTGCATCGTTGCGGTTACGCGCCAATTCAAATTTTTAACATACTGAAAAATTTGAATATTACCAAAAGATTCGTTTATCGTACCATCAAACGATACAATGAAGACTCTAGTGTAGATGACAGGTCAAGAAGTGGTCGCCTTCGGTCTGTTAGGACTCCAGCAGTGATAAAAGCTGTGAAGGCACGAATTCAAAGAAATCCCAAACGTAAGCAGAAACTGTTGGCCCTTCAGATGGGGTTAAGCAGAACCACGGTGAAAAGGGTGTTAAATGAAGACTTAGGGCTTCGGGCATATCGAAGAAAAACAGGACATCGTTTGAATGCTCGTCTAATGGACCTGAGACTGAAGAGATGCCGCGCTTTGTTGAAGCGGTACGCGGGAAAAAAATATCGGGAAATTCTTTTTTCGGATGAAAAAATGTTTACCGTAGAAGAGAGCTACAACAAACAAAATGATAAGGTGTACGCACACAGTAGTGAAGAAGCGAGCAACCGTATTCCGCGTGTCCAACGAGGTCATTTTCCATCCTCGCTCATGGTATGGTTGGGAGTTTCTTATTGGGGCTTAACAGAGGTACATTTTTGTGAGAAAGGTGTAAAAACGAATGCTGTTGTGTATCAAAATACAGTCCTGACGAACCTTGTGGAACCTGTTTCTCATACCATGTTCAATAACAGGCACTGGGTATTCCAACAAGATTCGGCGCCAGCTCATAGAGCGAAGAGCACACAAGACTGGCTGGCGGCGCGTGAAATCGACTTCATCCGGCACGAAGACTGGCCCTCCTCCAGTCCAGATTTGAATCCGTTAGATTACAAGATATGGCAACACTTGGAGGAAAAGGCGTGCTCAAAGCCTCATCCCAATTTGGAGTCACTCAAGACATCCTTGATTAAGGCAGCCGCCGATATTGACATGGACCTCGTTCGTGCTGCGATAGACAACTGGCCGCGCAGATTGAAGGCTTGTATTCAAAATCACGGAGGTCATTTTGAATAAACTTTAATGTCATAAGAATCTATGTTTTGTTAAGTTCATTTTGGTATATGAATGGTTACATAATTAATAAACTTGTTACAATTATTTTACATTAAACATGTGACAGAATTTATGACCTGACTAGGTATATATATATATATATATATATATATATATATATATATATATATATATATATATATATATATATATATATATATATATATATATATATATATATATATATATATATATATATATATATATATTCTGGGCTTATGCCTCGCGAACAAAGGGGACTATTTTTGTCCACTATTTTTTAACAAGGAATTGTTTAACTTTTTGTCTGTCCAAGCGTGATTTTGTCTACATTTTAGTCTGAATTTTTTATTTTAAATTTGTTACAGTGAACAAAGATTCTTGGGTCTAGGAATATGTAGGTATGAAAAGATGAAATGACTAGTGGTACCACGCTCTCGGAGAATAGCAAAAGTCTGGAGTCATATTCCAAAAGGCTTTTGAGGTTATTAGCCCCTTCTCTCGATGAAAAATGTAGTAGATTCATCAGTAACTTTAATACATTTCTATTTGACGACCTCCGTGGCGTAGCGGCTAACACGTGGGAACGTGTGTGGAACTACGGCTTCGATTCGCACGGTGTTGATGTATAATATGTATTTATTTACAAAAGAAAAGAATATTTTACTAAGCAACAGTAGATAGGCTGACGGCACAGTTAATATTAAGCAGTTACCGTCGCCTATAGATGTTTGCGAAGTCAGAGGCACCGCAAACACGCTACTGTTCACATATAGGTACAGAAACCTGGGTCACTAATGCCGGAAAACCACGTATGGCGGCATACTTATAGACCAAGGGTAGTTTACATCCAGACTAGGGTTGTTTTGTTGCCTTTTACAACAGGCCGATCCCGACCGTAGGGGTTAATATTATTACTCGGCTCCTACACCGAGATAATTAGTTAGAAAATTATATTAGTTGTATATCTAGTATACGTAACATACACTCTGCTATTTACTATCGGACCAGATGGCGGTTTATTTATATAAAATTTAAATACTTAGTAACATATGTTAACTTATTTATACTATATATGTATTTGCTGTTTATTTTTTCGAGTGTTATGTTTATATCTGTTATAGTATAAAGGATATCATTAATTCATTCATAATTAGTACGGATTGATAGTTAGGAAAATATACACAAAACGCCCTACGCTTTTGTAAAAATTATAGAGGAATACAGCTCATGTCGCACAGCATGAAGATTTGGGAGAAAGTAATTGCAAGGCGATTACGAAAGGAGACCAAAATAGGTGAGAACCAATTTGGTTTCATGCCAGGACTGGGGCAACGGATGCCATATTCACACTTCACCAACTGTGCGAGAAATACAGAAGTGCACATAAGATCCTGCACATGTCATTTGTTGACCTCGAAAAGGCATATGACCGGGTTCCTAGAAAGGTTTTGATGTGGGCCATGAAAGCGAAAGGAGTGCCTGTGAAGTACTTGCATCTTATTCATGTTATGTATAATAAGGCAAGTACACACGAGTACGTCCGGTCTCTTGCTGGCGTCACAGATTAGTTCTGTGTTCCGGTAGGTTTACACCAAGGACCAGCTCTTAGCCCTTATCTGTTTCTCCTGGCTGTAAATGCAGTACATCAGTAATACAGGAGGAGACATCTTTGTGTATGCTGTTTGATGATGAGATTGTGCTGGTTGGAGAACATGCTCACGAGATACAGAGCAAATTGACTAAATGGCAGGAGATATTAGAGGGTGTTAGGTTAAAGATAAGTAGAACCAAAACTGAACATCTATTTTGCGATTTTGGTGGAATATCCGACTTCACACCGATTAACTTAGGAGGGCGTGGCGCTGCCAACTTGCTCCAACTTCCGGTACCTCAGATCATTAATCCAGAACGACGGGGAGATTTGTCGAGATGTGAAAAACAGAGTGAATGAAATGGCGACAGCTCTCAGGAACAATTTGTGATCGAAGAGTACCACTTAAACTCAAAGGTAAAATTTATAAATCCATAATAAGGCCTTTCGTATTGTATGGATCGGAATGCTGGGCCACAAAGGGGATGGACGAAAGGGTGTTACATGCTGTGGAGATGAGAATGCTGAGATGGATGTGTGGAGTTACGAAAATGGATACAATTAGAAATGAGTAAATTAGAGAAAGTGTGTAAGTAGCGCCAGTTATTTAAAAACATAAAAGTAATAGACTAGCGTGGTTTGGCCATGTAATGCGCAGGGCAGAATCCAATATAACAAGAAAAATTATAGGAATGAGAGTGAATGGATACAGGAGTAGAGGTAGACCAAAAAAAGATGGATGGATTGCGTAAAAGATATTGCAAAAAAGGGTGTGAATGTTGAGATGACGACTAACAAAGGAGAGTGGAAGGAGAGAATATGTTGTGCCGCCCCCATATAATAGGGATAAGGGCAGGAGGTTGAAGACTAATCTTCGTTCATTATTTTATTCCTATATAAAGAATGTTTCACTTTTTAGTTCAATTTGTCACTAGATCGTCTTTTTTATTTATTTTTTAACAATATTTATTCTGTTTAAAATTTGCTTTAAATGTTAAATCAGGCGTAATTTATATTATACGTTACCATTTTTATATCCTAGAATCTAACCAGGATAATGTCTTAACGAATTATTTTATTGTCATCGGTCCTTAATAAGTTTACAATGTTTAAATGAAATCTGGCTCTTTAAAGTGGTTCAAAATTGAGTTCAAAGTTCAAAGAAGTCTGTTACAAGTAAACAAACAAAAAGGTAAAACTAATAAAAGCGTGTTAAAAAGGAATATTTCTCACTTTGACTGCATCCAACTGCTGGGCTGCCGGCGTGTTGTCGTCTCCAGCAATGATCGCGAACTTGGTCCAGCTGAAAGCCTTCAGCAGAGCCACTAGGGACTTGCTTACTTTATACGCTGGTGGAAGCGTTCTGGCGAAGGTTGCCCCTAGGCCTGTTTCCTTTTCGTGAGGAGGACTGTGAGCTCCGACGCATTTCTAAAAAAAAATCCTTATTTAGTGTTCTTCAAAGAAAAATCTTTGATAACACCTTGTTTTAAAATGATTTTTATCCGTGCAGGGGTGGAGAAAGAATACTAACCCCTATGGCCGGGGTCGGCCTGTCGTAAAAGGCGACAAAACAACCCACCCTAGCTACGTGGTAGGGCCCCAAGCCCGTCTGGATGGCAACCACCTTTGGTCTTAAGTATGCCGCCATAATAACCTTGTGTTGTGTTCCGGCATTAATGACCCAAGTTCCTGTACCCTTATGAGACAGCAGCGTGTTCGCGATGCCACTGGCGTTGCAAGCACCTATAGGCGACGGTAACTGCTAAATCCTAAGCAGGCTGTTAGCCTGTCTGCTGTCCTACAGCAATAAAAAAAATGATCTACACAGAAAGTATACTTACAATAGCAATTTCAATTACCTCTATACTACTACGCCGTAGCAGCCAGCGTAGCATAAGCTACGGCGTAGTTTGCATATTAATGAGCCAGTGAATTCTTGTTTGCGAACAAGTCGTAATTTGTGTTTTTCTTTCAACGTAGGGGGTATCATAACATTATTATATATTCATGTTGCGTACTATCCGGATTTGTTATAAGCCTCCAGCTGAGGTTTTCCGATCACCGTATGGGGTCTTTCAAAATAGGAGTTCAAAAATCTGGTAGACACTTGATACAAAGTGAGGGATTTCATAATATTTATGTAGGTTTTAATGTATTGCATATTTTTATTTTATAGTTCTATGTAAAGAGAGACAAATTCATTACTCTTTAGCTAGCTTCAAATCTATATATATATATATATATATATATATATATATATATATATATATATATATATATATATATATATATATATATATATATATATATATATATATATATATATATAAGATATATATATATATATATATATATATATATATATATATATATATATATATATATATATATATATATATATATATAAGTAAGAGATAGATATATTAGAAACAAGTTTGATAAATAAAATAGAAAGCCTTTAATTTCTTTAATTGAAAAACAACATAAGTAGTGTTAGTTTTATCTATGCAAAATCCTAGGTAAAAAATTGTGAAATTCATTGTAAAAATTCTTTCGGTATCACCCTAAAATAAGTTCTATTTACACGCAAGGATCCATGATAAAATAAAAATAAAGGACGCAAAAAATTTGGCAATTTATATGCTTAAAAAACATGACGTGAAGATGAAACGTATAACTTACGTGAGATATCAAAGGAAGGTTCCAGGCGGCAGCCAACTTGGCTTCAGTGTGACAAGTGCCATCGGGACCGAAGAATGCCACGACACCCAGATCCCTCATCTGGGTCATAACTCTGTTGACAAGTTTTTACATTTATTAATGAGCCAAATATATAAATATTATGAATATATGGTTAGTATTTTCTATGACCAGAGGGTGGCAGACTGGCTTTCATTTATTACGTTTATAATTTAAAGAGACATGCCCACGCACTGACAAAAAAAGAGAAAGAATAGGGAAAGATAAAATACTAGAAAAACCAGACTACAAATTTTCTCCTAGCCTTTATCCTAACTAGGTGGGATGAGTACATGTTCTCTCCTTCCGTTTTCCTCATTAGCGGTCATCTGAACATTCACACTTTTTTGCTATATCATCTTTTACACAACCCATCTATCTTTTATTTGGTCTACCCCTTTTGTATCCATTCATTTTCATTTCTAGCATTTTCCATGTTACATGATATTTTTCTCATCACATTATATGGTCATACCAGGATAGCTTAACTTTTAAGCAATAATACAAATAAGGTATGAAAAATAATTTAAAAAAAACGATTAGGGGTTACAGAAAGTTACAGAAAAAATGTGAATTTTGAGAAGACGCGAAAGTAAGTTCTTCGCTATTTGATACGTCGAAATTTTTTATAGTAGAGTAAAGGCTTAGCTTGACCGACTGGAACCGTATAATGTAGTAGAGGAATATCGAAATGGACGTTTAGAATTGCAAGAGTATTTCAATCTGGACGTGGTAATTGTTTTTTAAAAACTATGATTGTCAAACTTATGATTTTAGTTAAAAGGAAAAAATTAAAATTGAACTTAGTAATAGAATTTCTATTTTTACTCTAAAATATAAATTAATGGACTGAATTAGCACCGACACCTAGCGCCATCACCAGACTGTGCGAAGGTTTTTTTTACAAGAACATAATTTTAGTCTTCAACTTGTATAATAAGCTTATATAGAAGCGTACTCTCTGCCTAATAAATATGTTAAATTTGAATCGGGTTATTGAAAAAAATTTTTTTTTCATAACTGGAAAGGTCATATATACATAAATTTTATAACAAAACTATTTTTGTGTTTGATTTTATCGATTAAATCTTGATATCTTGTAAATATATTGATAAAAATAAAAAAATGTTGAACCTTAAAAGTTATCGCACTTGCTTCGTACCCATTATGTACGAATACTACAAAAACAACTGCCGAAAAAATGTTCCTCAAAATGTTAAACGTCGAAAAATGGTTTCAAGCAGTGCGACGACCTAAACCCAAAACAATTTTTTATGTGAAGATCATTTTGATGTATTTTATAATAATATAGTCATTAACAATTATTAATGTAATCAAATAAATTTAATAAATAGTACTCAATAAATCCTATATTATTTTGGAGTATAAGTTAAAGTTCATTCGTCCAATTTGATAATTGATTTATTGATTTTTTGCAAATTGAATCACTTCTTGTAAAAATGTACTATTTATTATCTGGCAAGTTTTCATTTGAGACTGAAGAGCACGCAATTTCAGTAGTTATTGGATCTTCACTTCTTCGATGAGTACACATAAGTAATGCTAATACATGTTTGCAACCACCTGTACATCAAATATAAATATATAAAAGATTATTATTGTCTATAACACTAAACAACTTATGTTTTTATTAAAGTATTCGTTACCTGCTCAAGTTGCACTGTCATAACATTGAATGTCTTGAACCTTTTTAATCTTTCGTTAATAGTTAGTATTAAATATGCTTAAATTAATATTATAAATTAAAATATTACAAATGTTGTCTTTGAACTTTGCTATATTTTTATATTTCTTTTGGCGTAATTTGACTCGCTATAGTGTGCGTCAATCTTAAACATACGTTAAGAGTTACGGCTACCGTATTGTGTAATTTATATAAATTATCTTAATTTCCGTAATTCACTCTTACTTGTAATAATTTAGAATGAAGATTTTAGAAAACTGATGTAAAAGGCTACGCGATCACGTTGCAAAATGACCAATAAATTATTATATTCTATAATTTACAAACAAATAACGCAACAGAACTTCTGAACCAGGAAAAAATCAAAATATGCACATTATATTTTTTTCTGGTTCGTAAGATCAAACGGTAGTTGTTCAAATAAACAAATTTAGTCACATCTTTTTCAGATTTTTTATTAATTCTTCTTGGTCAAGAAAAAAACTAGTCACTAAAAAGCAGCGGCATAAAAATACTGTATAAATATAACAATTATCACGGCTTCATCTATTTCCAAACCAAGCAACAAATCATTATGTTATCTATACTAGGCGACTGTTATATTATTTGAATACTAAATATTACTTCTTTTTATTGTTGTAAGGCTATGGACGCTTGTAACGCCAGTGGCATCGCGAACACGCTGCTGTTCCATAAGGGTACAGGAAGTTGGTCACTAATGCCGGAACACAGCACAAGATTATTATGGCGGCATACTTAAATCCAAAGGAGATCGCTGGCCAGACGGGCTTGAGGCCCTACCACGTAGCTAGGGTGGGTTGTTCTGTCGCCTTTTACGACAGGCCGAGCCCGGCCGCAGAATCCAGTATTCTTTCTTCGCCCCTACACGGAGGATACTCTGGGAATTAAAAGTGTAATCCAGATTCGAAAGCATCAACAATAATGGAAGATACCAGAGACTTTCGGAGCTAGCCCAGAAATGGACAATATTGGAATTCTCGGAAACAATACATATCATTAAACTCACGGGACGTGTGCCCTAGAAATAATAGTATTGTTACCACCGCTAGTAGGCTACCAGATAGTATAGGTAAATGAAGTAATGACAGCAGTGACTCAATTATTCAGTGATATGTTCGTATTCAACACACCTGAATTTCAATTCTATACAAACCTGAGTTCTATTGTATTTGTTATTTTCAGCTTCAACGCTTTGGACATGGAATTTGCCGATGTCACAGTAACAGAGGAATTGACAGACGTTTCAAAGGGAATGATATTACGAACAAATTTACCCGTATCAAATCTCAGTTATTAATTGTTCCTATTTTATAAGTGTGTGTGTACTTGTGATTTTTTATATTCGCACTCATTATATACCTATAACGTACTATAAAAATAAAATTTTAAGTGAATTTCCACAAATATCCAATTTCAAATGAAAGGCAGACCATCAAATAACTTTACCTAAACAAATATTTTTTTACTTGAATCAACTAAGTCGAAGGCGCAGCTCTATCGAAACGATCTTTCTAAGAAACTGTTACAACAGCCTTCTAAAATATTATCTTAAATTATTACACAGTATTTTACAAAACTATTTCTAGAATGTCGATATTTATAATAAAATCATTTCAATCTTAAATTAACCAATTAACCTGCGAATAAACTTTTGTTCTATTGCAAGATGCCGGTAAAGTTGAAGGAACAGGTCTATAAGACTATCTATCATCTGTCCTTTTATACGACTGTGAAGCGTGGCCGGTGTTAGAGCGACACAAACAAGAACTGCGTGTCACGGAGATGAATATGCTGCGGTGGATGTGTGGAGTGACGCGGAAGGACCGTGTTAGGGACTCCCACATTCGCAGAAGTCTTCATGTCCGTAACATTGCGGATAAATTACAGGACTGTTGGCTCCGTTGGTACGGCCACGTTTTACGGCAACCGGATGCTTACGTGGGAAACAAATGTCTGGCCATGCCGCTCCCGCCAGGCCCCGGCAGGAGGGGTAGACCTAAAAAGTGCTGGTTTGACGTCGTAAAGGGTGATATGCGTGCCAATGGGCTCACTACCAGGGAGGCTGAAGACCGTGCGAAGTGAAGTAGAAAGAGTCGGAAAGCGGACCCCGGGCACCGAAACAGAAGTTTAGGTTGCAACCGCTTATGCTTAGATGATGATGATGAAACTTTTGTTCTATTCTTTTCACAATTTGTATTTTTTTTTCATTATAATTGTAATACCATCACACCTGAAGTAATAAATGAAATGGTAATTAACTTATTGATTTTATTTATTTCGACAAAATATTTTAGCTATACAAATAAATAAAATTGGAAGGTCTGTTTGTATATTAAAATAACAGCTTTTTATTAAGTGCATTTGGACGTATACACGCTGCATATACCAAAACAACATTTTTTACAATTTTTGTCTGTCTGTCTGTCTGTTTGTTCCGGCTAATCTCTGAAATGGCTGCACCGATTTTGACGGGACTTTCACTGGCAGATAGCTGATATATCAGGGAGTAACATAGGCTACTTTTGTTTTAAAAAAAATGGTTTTAATTAAAAGTGATCAGTTTCGGATTTTTATATCCAATTTAAGTTGACCTCGGATTTATATCACCAATCATATAAAATAGGGTTCAGCTTAGGCTGGACATTGCAGGTTCGAATGCAATTTGTATATTTCATTAATTTATTTTTTAGGGTTTATAGGGTTTGTAATCCAAAATAAACCATATAATATATCTAAAAAAAATCTGCCCAAAGTCACTATTCCACGCGGACGGAGTCGTGGGCACAGCTAGTAACATATAAATCTAGAAAATTCAATCCAGGAAAAGTTATTGAACGAATTTAAATAATTATTTCGTAGTATAATTTTTAATATAGTATAATTAAAAATTTGTAAATACTCCAAATTTACATAACGAGAAATTTCGTCATGTTCATTTTTTTGGTCACGTGGAAAAACCCTCTCTTAACGGGTTGCCCTGGCCCGGAGGGACCGAGGATATGTGGAACTCCGAGAAAGACTAAAAAACCCCGCTGTTCTCCTATCGCCTACGCCCGGGCCTACGGATATGTGGCCTGCCGATCTCGTGGCCCGGGCCGGCGTCGGCCCGCCCTTTGTCTCAAGGCGGGCCTCTTCTAAAGTGTTGGCACCAGGGGGTCAGGGTTTCATCGCTCCGGCGCTTTCCTATATTGCGTCATGTTCCTTGCGTTCCTTGCTTGTACGTGTATAACGAAATTTTTCGTTCACAGATTAATCTTACAAGCCTTAATAATTATTTTTATATTGAGTATTTATTTTTGAACCACATTCCAATACTTCCCACTACTGGTTTCTGGCAAACCCTCAAGAACAGATAGTTTTGCTTCATAGGCTTTAGTTTTACCAATAACCTTATACATTTATATTAGTTTCTCACCTGACACATGTTTGTTTAAAGGAATCGCTTTTTATATATCACTTTTATGATGTCGGTTACCAGAGTACAGTACATTTAGTACGGGAGAGACGGAAAGATATGAGATACCTTCCAGTATTTTAGTGGACTAAGACATTAATACCGATATCTCTCCACTCCTTGTTTCTGTTCAGGTCTGCTTGCAGAAAAACTATTGTACGGCATCAGTTATACTTTAAAATTTTCAACTACACAAAAACACAAACATGTTTTAGCACAGCCAATAACATAAAAACCATTTTCCCACAGTACACAGTGTAGTCCTCAGGGAGGTCGAATTTTGACACGTCCCACGCTTTATAGAACTTACTTTTACCATTACCCAACCCGTCTATATCGCAACCGCCCTTAGTATATGGGTATGCCATCATAATGGGCAAAGTGGAGGGGACCAGATTACGTGGAAGATCACCCATGCGATGGACCGACCAGATCAAATCGGCTGTGGGCGGGCCTTTGCATGAGTGCACCAGAATGTCTCTGAATCGCGAGAAATGGCGTAAAATCATACAGCGAACAATATCTGCCTCTAATAGTACTACCAGTTGATCACGACCGCTCTGTAAAGAGTGAAACGACTAAGAAGATGCCATCATAATAACCTTGTATTGTTTTCTGGCATTAGTAACCCAGGTTCCTGCACCCCTATGGAACAGTAGCGTGTTCTCGGTGCCCTTAGCGTCGCTAACATCCTTGGGCGACGGTAACTGCTTACTATTAAGTGGATCTCCAGTCCGTCTACTATTTCTTGGGAATAAAAAAAAAACACTAATATAACCTTCTTCCTCCTGCCCTTATCCCACATTATATGGGGTCGGCACAACATGTTCTCTCCTTTCACTCTCTTCTGTTAGCCATCGTCCCAACATTCACACCCTTTTGGGGCTGTCCATTAATCACGTGAGGCTCGAAAGAGGGGGGGGAGGGGTCCATAAAAAAAACATTAAAATATCACAAGGGGGAGGGGGGGGTGTAATAATATATCACGTGTATTTATTTTTTCGGAAAACGCGCGATACTGAACCGAAAAGCGGCGTTACGTGTAAGTATTTATTGTTTCGTCAAACGCGTACAAAATCGAATTAGCGGCTTGTAGTATGACCCTGATTCGCTGTTGCCAGGCAACGAACGAAGCGAAGTTCCCGTGAGCCGTGACAACCGTCCGCCGGACTCAGCTTGTCAGTGTCACTGTCAGTTATTCTGTTGTTTTGGCACTGAATACATGCGTAAATTGTTTAACCTCGTATGTTTTACATTAAAACAATGTATAAACTAGGTGATCTGTATAAAGACCTATTTACAGAATGTAAGAAAGGAAAAAACCTAGTGTGGCTCAAAAAGAATTTAATGAATTGTGGGCTAATGCGAAACAAAAATATACTACAAAAGAAGGATTTATGAAGTGGGCGAATGATCTTTTACTAGATTTTTATGTCAGTCAAAAACAACCTGCAACCTTTCTGTCTACCTTTAAACATTATTATTGTAGTCTTTTCTATAATTAAATTAGATCATACTTAAAACTAAGATCCTTTGTAGGTACTAAAAATACACGTGATATGGGGGGGGGGGGTAGTCTTAAACCTCACCATGTATCACCAAGGGGAGGGGAGGTTAAAAATGCAAAAAAAACATCACGTGATTAATGGACGGCCCCTTTTGCCATATCATCTTTTACACAATCCATCTTTTTTTGGTTTACTTCTACACCTGTATCCATCCGCTCTCATTTCTATCATTTTCCTTGTTATAATAATAATTAAAAAAACACTAAAATCATATATTTAAGAAATTATTCTAACGATACGATACAAGATAACAAAAATGTAGAAAACATACCTTAAAGTAAGACTGTCCTTATCCATAAATAAAGGTGGCTTGGAGCGTCCGATGTCAGCTGCTACGAATCGAAGGCGTAGTCCTGGCAGAAGAGTGGGATCTCGATTCACTGCGGCTACAGCGAGTGGCATAGCTCCGAGGACAGTCTGTGAAACAAAGAAAGTCCACTAAATATAAATTCACAAATTTTTTTTTATTGCTGTAGAACAGCAGACAGGCTGACGGCCCGCTTAGAATTTAGCAGTTACCGTCGCCTATGTGTGTTTGCAATGCCAGTGGCATCGCGAACATGCTGCTGTCCCATAAGGGTACAGGAACTTGGGCCACTAATGCCGGAACACAACACAAGGTTATTATGGCGGCATACTTAAGACCGAAGGTGGTCGCCATCCAGACGGACTTGAGGCCCTACCACGTAGCTAGGGTGGGTTGTTTTGTCGGCTTTTACGACAGGCCGACCCCGGCCGCAGAGGTTAGTATTCTTTCTTCGCCCCTGCACGGATAAATCACAAATTTAATTACATAGTATTATTTAAATGAAGTCATTTTCTTAAGCTTATTTATATATACTATATAATATTATGAAGAGGAGAGATTTGATTGTTTGTTTGAATTGAATAGGCTCCGAAACTACTGAACCGATTTAAAAAATATTTCACTATTGGGAAGCTACACTATCTATGGGCGAGATAGGCTATATTATATTTTCAAAATAATTAGGGATCCTTACTAAAACTCCAATAATGTAACCCAAGGTGTAAAAAATTACCTAAAATATTCTTCACATCGCGTGCGCTACAAAAACTATTGATGATAGAATAAAATAATGTACTACAACTTTGCAGAATACATCATTATTTACAAAAAGTGTCTGTCGTGACACGTATATGTATATAAATATTGCGTGGTAGCCGCTCACTCTGCTTGGCTAGAGCTAGGCAGCACCTTATGCAATATAGGCGTCATAGGGGTTTTTACAAAAATTAGAAAAAAAAAATAAAAGATGATTAAAATAATAATATTCAAACTTTCTTTATAATTTTCTTTTTTTTAGTAACTTGATGCAAATAAAAGGGTTTATGTGTGTGTATTATAATTTTTAATTTTGAAATTTTTGTTAAATACCCGTGCGTAGCCGGGACGGGTCACTAGTAAATTATACGAGTAGCTGCTTTTTACTTTTATTTGTTGCCGAGTCCCAGAGCAAATAGTCCCATTTAATAGTAAGTAGTTACCGACGCCTATGGATTTTTTCAGCATCAGTGGCACCTACACACTGTAGTCCGCGCAGGGGAACTGAAACCTGAGTCACAAAACACATTTATTATGGCGGATGTTAAAAATCTAGAGGTTGTTTTGTCGTCTTTTACGACAGACTATACCCTGTCACAGTAAGTTAACTTAAATTAAGTTAAATTATTTATTATTAAGCGCTATTACTTAATTCTTTACGCATCCAGGGAAGAAAATAGCCCATTTCAACCCACGCCAGTTGGTGACAAAGGCGCCGGTTGAGATGAGCTACTTTCCTCCCGTAATGCGTATACTATTTTTATCATGCCAGGACCAAAAGTTCAATACGATTACGACATGTTGTGAAAAGTTTCTTAGTCTGAAATATGGTATAAATAGAATTGTTTACATTAAAACAAATAGTATTATTATTCGCCGATAGATGTCAGGAAGAGTCACCTTTTTGTTATTTTTCTTCCAATAAAAAAAAGCTAATAAAATGAAATTTTCTAGAAATGATTCCTAGCTAGATCGATTTGTCGCCCCCGAAACCCCCCGTATACTAAATTTCATGAAAATTGTTGGAGCCGATTCCGAGATTCCAATTATATAAGTATATATATATATATATATATATATATATATATATATATATATATATATATATATATATATATATATATATATATATATATATATATATATATATATATATATATATATATATATATATATATATATATATACCTAGTCAGGTCATAAATTCTGTCACATGTTTAATGTAAAATAATTGTAACAAGTTTATTAATTATGTAACCATTCATATACCAAAATGAACTTAACAAAACATAGATTCTTATGACATTAAAGTTTATTCAAAATGACCTCCGTGATTTTGAATACAAGCCTTCAATCTGCGCGGCCAGTCGTCTATCGCAGCACGAACGAGGTCCATGTCAATATCGGCGGCTGCCTTAATCAAGGATGTCTTGAGTGACTCCAAATTGGGATGAGGCTTTGAGCACGCCTTTTCCTCCAAGTGTTGCCATATCTTGTAATCTAACGGATTCAAATCTGGACTGGAGGAGGGCCAGTCTTCGTGCCGGATGAAGTCGATTTCACGCGCCGCCAGCCAGTCTTGTGTGCTCTTCGCTCTATGAGCTGGCGCCGAATCTTGTTGGAATACCCAGTGCCTGTTATTGAACATGGTATGAGAAACAGGTTCCACAAGGTTCGTCAGGACTGTATTTTGATACACAACAGCATTCGTTTTTACACCTTTCTCACAAAAATGTACCTCTGTTAAGCCCCAATAAGAAACTCCCAACCTGACCATGAGCGAGGATGGAAAATGACCTCGTTGGACACGCGGAATACGGTTGCTCGCTTCTTCACTACTGTGTGCGTACACCTTATCATTTTGTTTGTTGTAGCTCTCTTCTACGGTAAACATTTTTTCATCCGAAAAAAGAATTTCCCGATATTTTTTTCCCGCGTACCGCTTCAACAAAGCGCGGCATCTCTTCAGTCTCAGGTCCATTAGACGAGCATTCAAACGATGTCCTGTTTTTCTTCGATATGCCCGAAGCCCTAAGTCTTCATTTAACACCCTTTTCACCGTGGTTCTGCTTAACCCCATCTGAAAGGGCCAACAGTTTCTGCTTACGTTTGGGATTTCTTTGAATTCGTGCCTTCACAGCTTTTATCACTGCTGGAGTCCTAACAGACCGAGGGCGACCACTTCTTGACCTGTCATCTACACTAGAGTCTTCATTGTATCGTTTGATGGTACGATAAAACGAATCTTTTGGTTATATTCAAATTTTTCAGTATGTTAAAAATTTAAACAATACTTATGACCTGACTAGGTATATATATATATATATATATATATATATATATATATATATATATATATATATATATATATATATATATATATATATATATATATATATATATATATATATACGGGTATTGGCCCGCCAGATGGACAGGCGGGCCCTGTCACCCTCTGCGGCCGTCACCCCGGCCGCAGGACTCCACTATGAGGCGCGCGCGGAACAAGACGCCGCCGCCTCGAGGCCTGCCGCTGATCGGACGACAAGACGCCCCGAGTCTGCCGTCCGCAGGCCGCGCCCTACAGTGGCCGGAAGTCAGCCACCCTACGACGCCCACTGCGTCTGCTGACCTCTCATAGTCTTGAATAAGGTGGCATGGCTAAACATGTTCCCACTCGATTACCATGAAACGGGACCTTACTATTTCTAATCCATACCAATATTTTAAATCTGAAA
Organism: Malacosoma neustria; assembly: GCA_963693495.1. NCBI lineage: Eukaryota > Metazoa > Arthropoda > Insecta > Lepidoptera > Lasiocampidae > Malacosoma > Malacosoma neustria. Next base: position 18,202,124 of record OY856382.1, on the reverse strand, counting down.
GTAACTCTATGTCTGTTGTTTTCAAACCTAAATCGCTGAAGCAGTTTTGATGAATTTCAGTATATAGATAGATTGAACCTTTAAGAAGTACATAATAATAATCATATGATCCAGACTTGGCCCATAAATAATGACAAAAAATGTACAAATAAATATTAAAATGGGCGCATGCAGATTAGACCATTGTCGTAGGCATAGATATAGGCCATTTATGGCATAACAAAGTTAATCGGGTCAGTTATTATTATACACAATGTCCAGTCTATGACTATACTGAAATTCGTCAAAATTGCTTCACCAGTTTAGGCGTGAAAGCTTAACAAACAAACAAACAAACTCTCTTTTACATTTATAATATTAGTTAGGATCATTAATGAATTACAGATGAGGGTATATATTTCTTAGACCGGATTTTAGACTTACTGTATACGACTAAAACGCTAATATCTCTATCCAACATGTCAACGTCAAATCAAAGCATCAATGTCACCGTGACACGCGGGGGAATATGACGCGCACCCGGCGGCCGCTCCTCACTGACCAAGACGGCATGACGCTTCCTGTTCCGAACAAGCCACCGAAGAAACACACACCGTGACCCCAAGAATCCAAATCTGTCAATCCATGACTATAACGTGGACACTAACTCTCATAGTTCCTAGTAAAATTAATAAATTACCAAGTTGAAAATAATCGATTACTATACCGTAAAAACTATTTTACGGTCAAATTAAGAAATGTTCGCGGTGTTCATACATAATTTTATCTAAGTTTATTGATCAATAATTTAATAAACTGTATTTGCTTATCTACTTATTATTTGTCTTTTACATATCTAGGTAAAATTAGCAAAGAAACTGACTTTCGCATTTATAATTTTAGTTAGGATGGTAAACATTCACCAAAAAGACATCGTAGGGAATAATAATGAATCGCCAATCCACTTTCTAAGGCACGTTTTACAAAAGATTAACATATAATTTGATAAATCTTTATTCAAACTCAAGAACGTGCGGATTTTAAAAGATTTAGTTTAAATTAAAATGTATTACGATTCAAAAGTGGTTTGGAGCCCGATTTTACTCCAGTTTGTCAGACACGCGCAACACTGTTTTATGTTGCTATATTTTTGTACAATATTTACTATGTATTCGTATGAAGAGTGCATGCGGATAAAGGATGTGATATTTCCTCATGATTTTTATAATAGCCACCTTGACTATATGCGTTTTATTAGCTTGAAATACAAAATAAATATTATGAAGATTCCAGTTCTGGGTGCACAAAATTTGATATCGCTGTTACTACATTGAATTTTTGATAATAGAAAAAAATAAAAATGTTTGGCAATCTAATTTATATTATAACTGGAGCTCAGCGAATAGCTCACCCAATAGTAGGTAGTCACCGCCGCTTACGGACGTTTGTAAAACCAGGAAAAAGGCCAACGCATTGCTGGCCTCAAAAAAAATTATAACGCCTTTTTCAAAAGCTCCATATCATTTTGGATAGAAAAACTTCATTCGGAAACGTACGTAAAATGAACGTTCTTGAAAGCGTTTCGTAGAAGAGAGAAGAAATGCAGTAGTAGGTAGACGACGAAAGCACTACACAGTTCTTCAGAATACTCCCCGTTGTACAGATGCTAGAATATGGAAAGAGATGCAGTTTCTCCGAAGAACAAAATGTGTCTAGACCATTCTCCATCTAGACGGTCTCACAGACGTGAGTATAGGATCGTTGACAACACGAACTGTGCGTCGTTAGATAGAGTTTAGGGGATTGAGGCAGCTGTTCATAAATGTGAGCAATACTCCATGTGCGGCCTGACCTGTGCTTTTTTTTATTGCTGTAGGACAGCAGGCAAGCTGATGACCCACTTAAAATTTAGCAGTTACCGTCATCTATGGATATTTGCAACGCCAGTGGCATCGTGAACACGCTGCTGTCCTATAAGGGAACAGGAACTTGGATCACTAATGACGGAACAAAGTTATTATACCAGCATACTTAATATCAAAGGTGGTCACCATTCAGACGGGCTTGAGGCCCTACCACGTAACTAGGGTGGGTTGTTTTGTTGCCATAAAAGGCATGTCGCCACCTGTCAGCATTCTTTCTCCGCCCCTGCACGGTACTTCCAACTACCTTAGACTTAAAACGATTAGTTATATCGAATTATGCAGTCAATTTACAAAGTTTTAAATGTGTCTAAGTGTAGTTTATCGAGCGTACATGATTTACGAGGGTACACATAAAAGTGCCACCAAACAAATGTTAAACCGGGAACCGTGCCAAAATCGTTAGATGACTTCGCAACTATTATATATTCACATTACTTAATAGCACAGTCACTCTAGGTCCGTTGATATGTTTAAAGTGCACTTTTTTAAACTACTTACAATTTAGTACATAACAGTAACTTTGTTATTATTACGACTTTTCACATATTAATTCCACGTATATTAACCCGAAACTACTACTTCAATTTAATACGAAAGTATTTTCATGATCATGCTGCGTACTCTCCGGATTTGGAGAATTTCCGGTTAAGATTTTACCAGCGCAGTACGATATAGGATTTAAAAAAAAGGCATTATATGCGAAAATTTCTTAAAGACCACCAGCGCGTTGGCAATAACTCTGATGTTGCAAATGTACTTAGGCGACGGTAACTACCTGCTATCGGGTGGGTCGGTTACCTGTCTTTTGAACTCCAGCTATAAAAATACCTATATTATAAAATCTAGAAACCTTTTTTAAACATCGTGTACGTTTTTTTTCATTAAATACAACCTGGATGAAATAGTAAGAGTGTAAACTAAACATAAATGAGAATATAATGAGAGAGCATGGATACAGGAAGAGTTAGACCAGATGATATAGACAGAAAAGATAGACTACGTAAAAGGGTATGAATATAGAGTTGACGGCTAACAGAGGAGAGAGAAAGGAGAGAACATGTTGTGCTGACCCTACATAATGTGGAGTAGGGGAAGGAAGAAGAAGTAAACTAAAAAAGAAACACTTTAACACGTGCTACATAAGAGTTGATTGATAATATATAAATCGTGTTACAAAACATATACAGTGTAAAATATTTATAACGCCACTCGATTTAACGACAAACTCCTTAAAACGTCGCTTAACTTTGTTTGGTTTACCTTGCTTTCTATAAAATAATACACTCTATATAGCGTTACGCTCACTCTATTTAACGGCAACACAGTATTTTCTAAGTTGATGAAATTCATAAGAATTACAACGCTCTTTTGATCGCTGTTTTATTATCTTGCATGTGTTTACTTCGACTGCTACCGGAGATACTGAGAAATTTTGTTTGTGTATGATAAACTTGCACATAGTTACTTACCTCGGTCCCTAGACTTTCATCAAGATGTTAAATGTTATCATAATCGCAATTTCTATTTTCGAATTATAAAGGCGCAAAAAATCATGGCTGCGGAACATTAGGGAGTGGACTGGAATCAGCAGCGCAGAACAACTACTCCGGATGACTCACGACAGGGAGAAGTTTTCAGAGCTAACAGCCAACCTCCAGTAATGGAGTGGCACTTTCAGAAGAGAATGATTAGGTGAAAAACTATTATACAAGGTTATTGGTAAAACTATAGCCTACGAAGCAAACTATCTATCCTTGACGGGGTTGTCAGAGACTAGCGGTGAGAAAGAAGTCTTGAAATGTTGTTCATACATAAATACTCGATATAAAAATAATTATTGAAACTAGTAATATGAATTTAAGACTGAAACACATTTTCACAAATATCGACATTTAAGAAGTAGTTTTGTGAAATACTGTGTAATTTTAAGATAACAGTGACATCGTTAATTTCAAACAATATACAATGGACTTAAAATTTAATTTACACGCGCGCGTGAACGTGTAGTAATGCTATATGGCTCATTTGATAAATAACTTGTACAATATGTAAACAACTTCGAACTTGGACGTACTTTAGAAGTTTCTGGAAGATCTGAATACGCCAGGAACGAATTGTTCTAAAGTGGAATAGTTGTTAATGTCATTGTCAAACTTTATATTTGAATATATTATTTGACAGGAACTTTCAAATTGTATGTGTCGACAGTGAATTTAGCAATTTATTAACTTCTGGAACAAGCTTCCGATTGAGGATTTCCCAGCGCGGTATGATATGGGGTTCTTCAAAAAAGGCGTTATAAAATTTCTTTAATGCCGGCAGCGCGTTGGTAATACCTGTGATGTTGCAGACGTCTGCTGAACTCTCGCTATAAAAAAAACTCAGTATTAATGAAGCCTTCTACGGTAGAAGACGTGGGCTTGAATCGAACTATGGAGTTGTAGTAAATTCTTGCTATATTATTTACTCTTTCACATTTCTTTACCATTTGTTCTCATTTCTCGTTCTCATCTCATTTTTTGACTCATCTTAACCGTCAGAATGTTTTTTGAACTGTTTATTTTTCAATTAAATTGGTCATTTTCATGTCATCATGTCTTTATTTTTTCATACCCAAATCTAAGTATTTAAATTTATCCCTTCTACTTATAATTATTTAAAATATAATCTGTGCAAAAAATCAAAGGGCATATATTATTATTATTAAGGCGTATATAGTAACGCTTCCGCCATTTTTATTTTCATATTTATATTATTAATACTATGCTTTTACAATTATTAAATACGTTTATTACATTTATGCTTGAGAAAAGAATGCTTAATATATATCAAGAAGATGGCGGCACAGCGGAATTAAATGTTGTTGTCGTAGTGATGTAACTGAATTGGTAACATAATGTTCCTTTGTGTGACATTTACACTCGCCAACAGCTTCCATGACCTAACAGTGACATTTTGACAACTATATGTAAGTGAACGAAACAGACATTGTGAGTAATAGGCGTTAAATTTTCCTGTATTCGACATATACGAATAACCTTGTGTTTGTATTTGGAATTGAATGGGAACATATTTCATACCAGAAATATTCTATTATATGAAACGCCAATATTAACGCCAATAGTACTTATATTACTTAACATTACATAAGATATATTGTTGGTATATAAAATCATTAAAAGCAAAAAATATGTGGTTTTTATGAAGAAACGTGGGTCAACTATGATTATTATTATAAAGGTTGGCACTGAAAAACAGCGCCATGTTTCCCAACATGGCATAATGCTGAGGGCTGACCTTATTGGTTGGAGAAGCGACAGGCATTTACAATACATTAATGTTTTATAATTTATTTTTCATCTTATATGTTTGTTCTTCTTGACCAATAAAATATTTTTCTTTCTTTCTTTCTTTCAATACGTGGAAAAAAGTTTTCCGAACAAATCTAAACATAAACGAAGCCTTTGTAATTAATATATTCCATACATACTAATATTGGATATGTGAACGTAACCCTGTCTGTTTTATATATAGTAAAAATATATGGCAGGCTAAAAATTTCATAATTCAATAAATTTAATAAGATTCCAACCGATTTCCACAAAAGAAGTAAAGTGCGAAATGAGGCGTGTCGTGTCGTGTCGTGCCGCATAAAAGACAGACGTCAGAAGTAGACAACAGACATTTTTTTATTGCTGTAGGACAGCAGACAGGCTGACGGCCCACTTAGAATTTAGCTGTTACCGTCGCCAATGGGTGTGTGCAACGTCAGTGGCATCGCAAACACGCTAATGTCTCACAAGAGTAATGGAGACAAACTTGGATCACTAATGGCGGAACACAACACAAAGTTATTATGCGGTATACTTAAGAACAAAGGTGGTTGTCATCCAAACGGGCTTGGGGCCCTACCACGTAGCTAGGGTGGATTGTTATGTCGCCTTTTACGACAGGCCGAACCCAGCCGCAGAGGTCAGTATTCTTTCTCCGCCCCTTCACAGATGAAAATCTTCTTATATCTCAAACTTTACGCTGTTTTCACGTTTTAAAAAATGATTTCTGCATTGTTTTATGTATATGGCTTACAAAATTATTTCAAAAATAAATTCACCTAAAATTGGGCAAAATCTGAATAGAAAATAAATGCAACGCTAATGTCACACAATTCAATATAAACTACAACCATAAATACAAATAACTATAACATGATATTAATTTAAAAACAAAACACGCGTGCTTTATTATTGTTCCGCTTCACTCCTCTCAATCCCAGGAATCACAAGAGATACAGATGAGAGGGGGTCAAAATAATTAGCGCTTGTGATAGAAGGGACCCACCCCAAAACCCATTTACCGAAACGCAGGCCGTCGCAGACCTAGATATTGGCTAAGCCATCTTTCTGTTGGCCCAAGTACTAAGCAATAAACAGCATTTTTAATGGTTAGGCGAAGAAGGGATGAATTCTACCACACGTTTCCATAAAAAATTTACAGTAAATTATCGTCCATAGATATACAGCGTGATAGCTAGAAAAATACAAGAGTCGTTTTAATTCCCAGGGAGATATCAAAAATAACAAATGGTTAGATAACCCCTTTCACTAGTTCTTGGGCTGCGAAGAAAGACCATCATTCAGCTTTTCCTTACGATTTCCGTATAATTTATTCTCCGTACGAGTACATCATCGAATAAGCTGGATAGGTCAAAAATACCGAAGTAAGCTGTTGTTTAGTTTTATGCAATGCGACTGAATTCCCGTAGCTTTTTTACTCTCTTTTCCCCTTATACAAATTCAAACAATTCTACTAGCTGTGCCCGCGACTCCGTCCGCGTGGAATAGTGACTTTAGGCAGCACTTTTTGGATATATGAGATCAAATTAAATTGGAAATTCAATCTACTTAGTCCAGCCTAAGCTGAACCCTATTTCATATGATTGATGATATAAATCTAAGGTCAACTTAAATTGGATTTTTAAAAATCTGAAACTGATCACTTTTAACTAAACCCTTTTTTTATTCTAAAATAAAAGTAGCTTAAGTTACTCCCTCCTTGGTACATCAGCTATCTGCCAGTGAAAGTCCCGTCAAAATCGGTGCAGCCATTTCAGAGATTAGCCGGAACAAACAGACAGACAGACCCACAGACCGACAGACAGACAAAAATTGTAAAAAATGTTGTTTTGGTACATGTACCGTGTATACGTCCGAATTAAAAAGCAATTATTTTAATATTACAAACAGACCCTCCAATTTTATTTATTTGTATAGATGAAAGTCACCAAATTCTAATACCAGGTGTTGCAAATATCGCTAGACATCGGAAACTATTCCACCACATATACAAAACGTCTTTTTAATGTATTTCTGAATAAAAGTGATGTGTACGTTTATACGTATTATAACTTCTGCCTTAACTTTCTTTTGTGGAGTATCGAATTACCGGCATTCCGGCACTCAGTGGTTGTACTATTTCTTCTTTGAGGTTAAATGTCAAACGCTTAGTGCAAACAGAAACTAGAAACCAATGAAATATATTGAGAAAAGGGCTTAATGAAACTATAAAAAAAAGTTTTGTGAGCTCAGTTGTGGTATGAGTGATTTTTTTTTCTTTTTTTCTTTTAATGTGGCTCCAATGCTTTAGGCACTGATTTGCCAATGTCAAAGTATAGACGTTTATAGAACAGGCAGGTGGCGAAAGAGCATAATTGCAAGGATCAGGAAATAATTTTGACAATCATTTTAATTAGTTAACTGCAAACCAAGAGGAAATGGTAGTTTAAAGTGAAATGAAATGAAAATGAAAAATATATGAATTTAAAAGTAGAATGATACAATTTTATATGAATATTTACAGAAAGGTACATATTTATTTTACATATTATTTGAAATATTTATATTATTTACTAATTACACTAAACGCTAATATTATTTAAACTTAAAAATTTACATAAAACATTAATAAACTGGTTATCAACCATAGTTAATAAAAAATTTACATTGATGGGACGTGGGATGTCTTTGGGAAGGATATCATATAAGGGAGTAGAAATTTTTAGGCAATCAAAGAATATATGTTCAACTGAACCTTCGCCTAAGCCGCACTCACATAAAGAGCTGACACGAATTCTAAGTTTATTCAAAAAAACCGGTGTGCATACATGTCCAAGACGGAGACGGATTATAATGGAAGTAATTTTTTTTGGGAGATGACTATGAGTGATTTAGTCTCTGGTATGCATACCTACGCTCTTTCGTGTATAGATGTCAAGATGTCACTGTCACTGCCACTGTTCGATCCTTGCGTAAAGGGTATTTGAAATCCCGCCTCCTGATTTTTGTTACCTACGCAAGCTTATAAACGCGCGTCACGGTCGACGTTAGACCTTCCTGATAGTTACTCCAAACTCTCATAGGCCGTGCCATAAAATTGTGTATTCAGAGCGGTGACGCTCTGTGAATGTGAATTTAGCTAGTGCCGTGCAACAGTTCCTCAGCGACCTGAACCGAACCGGGAAAGGGTGGAATCAAGGTCAGTGCGAATTTCTTTGCCCACTGCAAGGTATCGCGCCTCTCTAACCACCGGTCCTCTCCCCTCCTTTCTCATCCAGTCAAATGCTCTCGAGCTATCCTTCTCATTCCTGTACGGTGCAATCTCGGTCCGTGACCGGCATCGTACAGTCACTGCCACTGTTACTGTCACTGTCAAGACAAAAGCCAGGGCGAGTGTGAGTGACATACAGGGGCACATTCGAGAGTAAAAATGTACGTGAACATCAGCGTGCCAGTGAGGCTATAGAAACACTATACCATCTGTGAATAAAAATAGTGATTTTTCTTTTCTTTCAGAGTCACGGTCAGATCAGCTTTTGTTAGATTTTTTTATTGCTCAGGAACGGAAGACAGCCCAAATATAGGTACAGGAACTTGGGTCACTTATGCCGGAACTCAAACCAAGGTTATTATGGCCGCATACTTGACTAGAGGTGGTTGCCGTCAGTTGTTGTAAAAATATATGGAGCCAAATATATTCCAGATTTTTTACTAGCTTTTTTTTTTGTCAAGAAACGGAAGAGTCACCGAGAGACTTTGATTAAAAAACCACACTGAAGCTTTTCCATTTAAATAGCATCAGTAAAAACGAACCATGAGCTCCAACGCGTAAGCTGGGGTAAACCGAATTTAACAAAAGACGACAAATATGATCTCGTTAATACAGTGTAAGAGGTTCATCCAAAGACCTTTAGTGGCCGCAAAGATCTTTAGGTCACGTCTAACTCCAAGGAATTTAAACTTGGCCTGCTGGTACACCAGTTATAAAACGAGACTCTGACACAAGGCTATCTGGGTTGGGAGATCAGAAGACAAGTCAGGTAAGAAAAAAAATTGCACGAAAGAGAATCGAAGCGCGAAGCTTCATAAAGTGATCAACAGTGAACTTGAATGATGGTAGTATTTGGATGAAGATGATGATTAGTTAACAAAGCATTTTTATATTTTATTCTTTTTTTATTCTTATCCAAGTATCGACATCAGAACTGAAGTAACAGCCTTTTATCTTAATTAATAAAATCAATAAGAGATCGTTGATTTAAGCCAATTTTTGTTAACGAATTTGATATTAATAATTTTAATACATTCATAATTACATACTATATTTCTCTAATTACATATGAACGCCTTCTGAAAAAAATATACTCAAAATAATCCAGTATTTATTCTTCTATTAATTCGTTTTGTTATTTGAGAAATATGAAATTGTTTTATTTTTGTACATAGCAACTATACTTCGGGTATATTTATTTTTTATTTTAGTTTTTTTTAAATAAACTTTTTTATATAATTGTCTGGCTACGGGGGATTTGGGAGATATGGGGCGCTTCGGGCCTCTCCACTGAGAATTCTGCTGCTTTCCTATCGTCTTAACTAGTCGCGTACTAATTGCAGTCCTCCCTATAAACCAAGTTATACTTAGCCTGTCCTTAAATAGAGTCTGGCACGTAACCAGTAGCGGGACATCCTGTTTACAGACGAAAAAAAATTACATTGAATAAACTTACAACAAACATAATGAAAAAGTTCAAGGAAAGCTGGTAAAGCTAATATCGGCGTATGAAGTAAGAACATTGGACTTTTCCAGGCCAGGTCTTTTCCTTTGAATTACAAGTATGGCAAATTTCGAGGAAAAGATGTATTTTAAACCAAACAAACTTGATGAATAAGGCATTTTTGATGAAAGCAGTTGCAAATACAGACATGAATATGGTGCGTGCTGCCATTGACGACTAGTCGAGAATATAAAGAGATCATATTAAAATAAAGGCAAAAATTTGAGGTAAATAGTATGATACAGTCATCTTAATTTAATGCTAATTCAATAAATCAAACTATTTTACCACGTCCTCTAATTTTTATTTTATTAACATTATTCCTTGTGCCAGTATTTAAGGACCGACTGGGTATAATATTAAACATTTGTTGAATGTATTGGTAAAGCAAGAGTGGTTTTCAATCCTACTTAAAATCGGTTTTATATCTGAAGCAAAGAAATGTTTTTATGAATGAAATATTTTCTATCCCTATTCAACATCTTGAATAAATCAAGCATACTGATATTAAAGGTTTGTAAATCAATAAGGGTTTCTGGTCAAGCGTAGCCAATGTACTGTCAAGAGGTGATCCAAAATCAGCGATGGCCATAAATAAAACTGACATCATTGCTGCTACAAATGAAAATTCCTTCAGTTGTTTTATTTATCTACTAGCTGTGCCCGCGACTCCGTCCGCGTGGAATAGTGACTTTGGGCAGCATTTTTTTGGATATATGAAATCAACTTAAATTGGAAATTCCACCTACTAAGACCAGCCTAAGCTGAACCCTATTTCATATGATTGATGATATAAATCTGAGGTCAACTTAAATTTGACTATACAATTTCCGAAACTTATCATTTTTAACAAAAACTATTCTATTTTTCTAAAATAAAAATAGCCTAAGTTACTCCTTGTGACGCCAGCTAGTCCCGTCAAAATCGGTGCAGCCGTTTCAGAGATTAGCCGGAACAAACAGATAGACAGACAGACAAAAATTGTAAAAATGTTGTTTTGGTATATGTACTGAGTATACGTCCGAATGAACTTAGTAAAAAGCGGTTATTTTAATATTACAAACAGGCCCTCCAATTTTAAATTCTAATAAAATTAGGTCATTGACACTCTCGCGCCGTATTATGTAAATTGCGAGTTCTTTGAATGACTGTGATGCTGATTACTCAAAATTTTTGTACTATGTGATCCAAAACTAAAATACATGTTTCTCATAACTTTTACTAAAGATTCTTCTGTATGAATTTGGACGGGTTTGTCAAAGTCACCCTGTATATACATATATTATACCTAGTCAGGTCATAAGTATTGTCACACAGTAAAAACTTTTCTTTTAGAATGCTGGCCACAAAAAAGTTTATTGAATTCGAATTTCGAATTGTTCATGAAAATAAAAATGTATACTTTTAGAATTTTACTCATTTTTAAATATGGAGTGGACGCTTAAAGAAGACCGTGTTGCAGTTATTGCGTTGCATCGTTGCGGTTACGCGCCAATTCATATTTTTAACATACTGAAAAATTTGAATATAGTTATATTCAAATTTTTAGTTAAAAGATTCGTTTATCGTACCATCAAACGATACAATGAAGACTCTAGTGTAGATGACAGGTCAAGAAGTGGTCGCCCTCGGTCTGTTAGGACTCCAGCAGTGATAAAAGCTGTGAAGGCACGAATTCAAAGAAATCCCAAACGTAAGCAGAAACTGTTGGCCCTTCAGATGGGGTTAAGCAGAACCACGGTGAAAAGGGTGTTAAATGAAGACTTAGGGCTTCGGGCATATCGAAGAAAAACAGGACATCGTTTGAATGCTCGTCTAATGGACCTGAGACTGAAGAGATGCCGCGCTTTGTTGAAGCGGTACGCGGGAAAAAATATCGGGAAATTCTTTTTTCGGATGAAAAAATGTTTACCGTAGAAGAGAGCTACAACAAACAAAATGATAAGGTGTACGCACACAGTATTGAAGAAGCGAGCAACCATATTCCGCGTGTCCAACGAGGTCATTTTCCATCCTCGCTCATGGTATGGTTGGGAGTTTTTTATTGGGGCTTAACAGAGGTACATTTTTGTGAGAAAGGTGTAAAAACGAATGCTGTTGTGTATCAAAATACAGTCCTGACGAACCTTGTGGAACCTGTTTCTCATACCATGTTCAATAACAGGCACTGGGTATTCCAACAAGATTCGGCGCCAGCTCATAGAGCGAAGAGCACACAAGACTGGCTGGCGGCGCGTGAAATCGACTTCATCCGGCACGAAGACTGGCCCTCCTCCAGTCCAGATTTGAATCCGTTAGATTACAAGATATGGCAACACTTGGAGGAAAAGGCGTGCTCAAAGCCTCATCCCAATTTGGAGTCACTCAAGACATCCTTGATTAAGGCAGCCGCCGATATTGACATGGACCTCGTTCGTGCTGCGATAGACGACTGGCCGCGCAGATTGAAGGCTTGTATTCAAAATCACGGAGGTCATTTTGAATAAACTTTAATGTCATAAGAATCTATGTTTTGTTAAGTTCATTTTGGTATATGAATGGTTACATAATTAATAAACTTGTTACAATTATTTTACATTAAACATGTGACAGAATTTATGACCTGACTAGGTATTATATGGATCCGAATAAATGTCAGCGAGAAAGCAACCCGAACGGGCACACAAGTGAGGGCACTGGCGCCGACTCAAAATTACTTAGGTATACTTACATTAATTTAAGAACTTAGTTATTAAGGTTAATAAAAAGAAGGTTTATTATTTTTTGCTTTTCAGTTTTTTCGCCGGTTTAATTTTTTTTGTTAAAAAGTTTTTGTTTTTAATTTTTTTGTGGCTATAATCTACTTATTCTTTTTCTTCTTTGGCGTTACACTCTTGCCAGAGTGGTCGTGGACGTCACGTTGAGGTTTTTGTAGCCTGTTTTACAATACGACGCCACTCTTCGCGAATTGCCGCTCTCCTTGTGCATTCGTGCAGAGGAACGTCGACGGCGCTTTTCACTTGGTCCGTCCACCTCATCGGTGATCTCCCGCGTGGTCGGGTGCCTTCAACCTTGCCCTGTACTACCAGACATTCGATGGATTCGCATCCGCGCTGTGATTCGTGTCCAAAGAAAGTGAGGATGCGAGCTACTAGATAATCTACTTATTACTACATGCTTAAATAAATCAATTCCGTCAAAAGTTATTTGTGGTCATAGACATAATCAGTGAGTTTCGGGGTATCCTTTCCCTTTCCAATAAAAAAATAATTTTTAAAATCGGACTACTCCGTAAAAAGTTATGTGTGGTCATACATACATAAAAAAAGAAAAAAATATACACGTCGACTTGTTTTTTCGTCGGTTAAAAAATAAAATAGGACAGATTCCATTAGGGTTAACGAAAATAAATGCTACATCAAGCATTAACGTAGCTCATTTTTACAAAAAACATTTTAATAGCGAGTTATTAAATGAATTAGAAAAACATTTTCCGAACCTTAGACTATTCTAGCAAATAGCCATTACCGATAGTCTAAATATGTTTAGCAAATTATGCGTACGCACGGATCCCTATGACATATGGTATTTTCCATATTCTTAGAGCATCTTGAATTTGGATGATACAATCGCTGAATTTGTTGAATTGAAAACAAAGAGATGCGAAATCTTGCCGATATGAGGCCCAAAATTTTACCCAAGTATCTGGAATTCTGTGAGATGGATGAAAAACTGAGTTTTGTTGACCATTAATAATATTTCTATGACTTAATACGATTTTTATAAGTATTAATAATAATTTAAAATACTAATTTTTTATCCGTGCAGGGGCGGAGAACGAATACTAACCTCTGCGGCCGGGGTCGGCCCGTCGTAAAAGGCGAAAAAACAACCCACCCTAGCTTCGTGGTAGGGCCTCAAGCCCGTCTGGATGGCGACCACCTTTGGTCTTAAGTATGCCGCCATAATAACCTTGTGTTGTGTTCCGGCATTAGTGACCCCAGTTCCTGTACCCTTATGGGACAGCAGCGTGTTCGCGATGCCACTAGCATTGCAAACACCCATATGCGACGGTAACTGCTAAATTCTAAGCGGGCTGTCAGCCTCTCTGCTGTCCTACAGCATTAAAAAAATGTATACTTTTTAGACATTTCGAGAAATTATGATATGTCAAAATAAATGTAATAATATCGGAATCTGTCACTAAACTATTTTATAATTAGATACGTTTTGTAATTTTTAATTAGTTAACACATAATAACATGATACAACATGATTAAAAATAGTGAGTCAGTGAAATATATATATTTTTGATTAAATCTCTCGCTTAGAGAATCTACCTAATTACCTAATTAAAGGAGGTCCGATTAATCCTCCAAAAGCGTTTTTGTTTTTAGACAACCCATTGCCTTGAACTTATCAAAAAGATTGACGGGAAGCCTCCATGACCGTGACATCGCGGGTAAATTGCAGGAGTGTCTCCTTCGCTGGTTTGGCCACGTGTTGCGGCAACCGTTTGCTTACGGTGGGAACAAATGTCTAGCAATGCCGCCTCCGCCGGGCCCTGTAGGAGGGGTAGACCCAAAAAGTGCTGGCTTGACGTCGAAAGGTTGCTAATGAATTAATTATCAAGGATGCTAAAGAACGTGTGAAGTGGAGGAGAAAAAGTCGGAACGCGGACCCCGGGCATCGAAGCGGAAGTTTAAAGTTGCAACCGGGATTAATAACAGTAGGGTGATAATAATTGATTTCATGTAACATACAGAAATAATACTATAACCTCCGCAGCCGGGATCAGGCTGTCGTTAAAGGCGTCGAAACAACCCTAGCTGTGTGGTAGGGCCCCAAGCCCGTCTGGCATACTTGCCACCATAATAACCTTGTGTTGTGTTCTGGCATCAATTACCCAAGTTCTTGTTCCCTTATGGGACAGCAGCGTGTCCGCGATGCCACTGGCGTTACAAACACCCATAGGCGACGGTAACTGCTTACTATTATGTGTGCCGTCAGTCTGTCTGCTGTTCGTCAGCAATAAAAAATAACTGAAACGTTGCGCATACTTTGCCTCCCTGGAAGTGACGAAAGTAAAGTCTACAATAAAGTGGCTTAGAACTAGAAGTCAATGCCTGTGTGCCGGTTGAATCAGTTTAAGAAAATGGTGGCGGCAATGACTAATTTTAAGCTCTTTTTTCATCCGTTCTTGACTTATTTTTCCATTGTCAATCCTGCTCTTTTATCCTTTTTCCTAAACAAACAGGTCATGATTATCACGAAAATTTTGATACTAAGATCCTTATACAGAAAAAAAACATTCGGGGCAGTTTTTGGAAACTGCCGATAGAAATGAAAACTAAGTAACTTGTGAATTGTATCGTCGAGCTATTAGATTATTATTTTCAGTTTATAAAGAAGTGTTTATGATCAAGAATTAAAGTTTAAATTGGTCATTAACACTTCTTTACAAACCAAAAATTATTCACCCAAAAAGTGCTCAACGCACCTAAAGAAGTTTTCACTTCAAAAACTCAACTGTATTTCATTGTAATAAAGTCGCAATTCGAATAGATATGTATAAGTAATGCAATAATTTAAAAGTTACATTATAAAATAAATCTTAAGGCATTATTAATAAGGTTGGTATTACTGGAGCAAAACTCCGTCTTACGAATTTTCGATCAGGTCAACATTATAAAATAAATCTTAAGTCATTATAAATAAGGTTGGTATTACTGGAGTAAAACTCCGTCTTACGAATCTTACGAATTTTTGATCAGGACACGTGGCCTGACACGAGTTTAACATTTTTTACCCATGACAAAAAAGTGCACAAGGCCGCTAAAGAAGTTTTCACTTCAAAAAAATAGTGCGAGTTATTTAGAAATAACACTGCTAAATGGCTTCTTTTTATTGCTGCTAGTAAGCAGTTACCGTTGCCTATGAATGTTTGTGACTCTAGGGGCGTCGCAACACGCTGCTGTCCTATAAGGGTAAACGCCCTCGTCAATTTGTTAACGACAAAAGGATATATCTAAGAAGTTGGCAAAACGAAAACAAAAACCAGCCATATCATCTCCAAAATAATAAATACTCTTTGTATTCGTCTTGAATTAATTACCGCTATTGAGGACAATTTGCTGGCCGTATCATCAGGTTATCAACCTTTAATTACATCAAGACTGGATAACATCTATAATTCGTCAGAATATTTGATCAAATATTTATTATTTCTATGATGATACGTAATGACACATAATCGTTGTGTGTGTCCCGGTCAATAAGAAATCTAGAATAATCTCATCTCATTTTTCATAAAAGGTCTTCTCTAGGTTATCGTAAAAGGCGGTAATTCGAAGCAATCACTTCAGTAACTTAGGTACAATAAGGAGTACTTATACATAAGGAAAACTTTAGCCCAATAGTTCATTTCAATAACATTATTGTTAAAGAGAGAAAATGTGGAAGTTATAAATAGATTTAATAGATAATATAAACTTCCCGATGTAAAAAAGAAAATATCAAAATTATCTTTTATGAAGACAGCTGTTACGGCTCACAAGGAAAACGAAAACGTTGTTTTATTGGAATTTCTGACTGTTCGTGGAGGTTCTAGAAGCATAGGAAATAATTATATTTTATACAGGTTGTTCCAAAGGGGTGTAAGGGGCCCTACCAATATCTTCGGGGCCCAAGTCAACCTCACCTGCAAGTCGGCGCACCCTGCTGCATAACAGACGAAGCCCTAAGGACGGCTTTCCTTTTAGGGTTAGGGGGTCAGATGGCAGTCGCCCCCGTAAAAGCCAACACCAGCCAAATCAAATGAACAGGAAACGAATGCGAGATCAAATAAGGGCTAGGGCGCCGCCGCATAACGGCGCGCAAGAGCTTCACCCGGCTCTTGTGAGAAGTGGACAAGGGCTACTGTGTCATGGGCGGGCACGGCTAAAGACACTAGCCCCATCCAAAAGGAAACTCCGCTTCGCAACGTGGAATATTGGCACGCTAACCGGACGCGCGAGAGAGTTGGCCGATGTGCTCTCCAGGCGGAGGGTGGCCGTGGCGTTCCTGCAGGAGACTCGGTGGAAGGCCAGCAGATCCCGGTTCATTGGGAATGGCTACAAGCTGATCTACACAGGTGCACCTGGTGGGGAGAATGGGGTTGCCATAGTGCTCTCGGAGGAGTTCCAGAACGACATTTTGGAAGTGAAACGTCATAGCGACCGGCTTATGGTCGTTAGGGTGCTTATCGATGGGGTAGTTACCCACTTGATAAGTGCCTACGCGCTACAGTTCGGTTATGATGACGCCGATAAAATAGCGTTTAGGAATTTACTTGGAGAAGTACTCCGTGGAATCCATTATCACAGGGGATCATTTTGGGGGGTGATCTGAACGGTCATGTGGGTGAGGGATATGGGGAATTTGATCGTGTTTACGGTGGATATGGGCACGGTATACCGCAACACGAAAAGGGAAGACAGTCTCAATATGTGTGTGGCTACCGACCTCGCCATCGTGAACACGAATTTCAAAAAGAGACCCAAGCATCTTATCACCTACAAGAGCGGGAGGAATGCTACCCAAATCGACTTCCTACTCACTAGGAGACACCATCCACCATCAGCAAAGTAGTCAAATGCAAGATAATATCCGGTGAGAGTTTCAATGCACAATATCGTCTTTTTGTCATGGACATCTGCGCTAAGCCTAAAGACAAGCATGCTGAACGCTTTCAGCGCCGAATCAGGTGGTGGCTGCTTGATGAAGTCATGTCCCAGGAGTTTGCCTTAGCCGTCGGTGACAAATGCACCGGTGGTATAGGCGAACCAATTCAGGCTTACTGGGACAAGATTCAGGCGACTATCCATAGGTCGGCAAAGGAGGTGCTTGGGATGTCTAAGGGTTGCAAGTGTGACAAAGAAACATGGTGGTGGAACGACACAGTCCAGAGGGAGACTAGAGCGAAGAAAACCATCTATAAGAAGTGGCAAGCGTCCAGATCTCCTAAAGATCGCGACGCAAACCGGGTGGCAATGACGGCCACTAAGAGAGCTGTTGTCAGAATCA
Source organism: Malacosoma neustria (assembly GCA_963693495.1). Taxonomy (NCBI): domain Eukaryota; kingdom Metazoa; phylum Arthropoda; class Insecta; order Lepidoptera; family Lasiocampidae; genus Malacosoma; species Malacosoma neustria. Next base: position 18,184,070 of record OY856382.1, on the reverse strand, counting down.
GACGAGACCACTTACAACCACTTTACAATAAGTTGGAATCATCTGAGGGGCAGAAACTCATCTATAAATTCAAGCGGGGTGAAAGCAGCACAAGATATTTCCAAATGCCGCTGTGTAAAAGACCCTGTGGGCAACCTGCTATGCGAGGACCTCACGGTGAAGGAGAGAAATAGCGCTCGTATTTCCATGAGCTGCTGAACAAGCAGCACAAAGAAGTGCAGCCGCCAGACCTTCCTTCGAATCAAGGACTAGTGACATTGGTAACGCCTGCAGAGGTCCAGAATTGTCTTCGTCCAATGGAGTTCCCATTGAAGCCTGGAAGGCGATGGGCTCTCGTGATGTGTACATCTTAACCGACCTTTTTCACCGTCATTCCTCACTGGTACGATTCTTAGCTATTGGAGACTGAGTATCATTACTCCATCCTTCAAAGGCAAGGGGTCGGTGCAGGAGTACGGTAATTACCGAGGTATCAAGGCCATGTCCCATATCATGAAGCTCTTCGAAAGGGTTATCGACTCTCGGATTCGACAGGAGTGCACTGTCTCGGAATGTCAGGGTTTCGCCTTAGTCACGGGACAATGGACCCGACCCTGGTTTTGCCCTAAGAATTGTCGCGGAAAAATACATGACGAAGAATACGTCTCTGCATTGCCTGTTTCTGGACATGCAGAAGACCATTGACTGTATTCCTCACGCGATAATCTGGTGGGCATTGCGGTCCAAAGCGGTTCCGTCCTTAGTCCGTTTCTGTTCAGCGTGGTATTAGACGTACTGTCATACAGTACGTCTAAGATGCTCAGATGGTTTGGCCATGTCGAGAGAATGAATGAAGAACGATTGACGAAAAAAGTGTATAAGGCGAGTGTGAATGGAAATGTTGGAAGGAGTAGACCTAGGCGGACGTTTCAAGACCAGATCAGGGACGTCTTGATAAAAAGCCAGGTTAAGAGTACCCTAAACCGAAGGGCATGTATGAAGGGAATAATGAAAGTGGACGAAGCGAAACAAGTATGTAAGGATCGTAGCAAGTGAACAGAAGTGGTCTCTGCCTACCCCTACGGGAAAGAGGCGTGATTATATGTATGTATGTATGTCATACAGAATCAGAAACTCACATGAGCAACCACGGGGAATGCTGTTGATATCGCGCTGGCAGATTCGGATAGGGGTAAGTTGGTGGGACGTATGAAGGCGTGGAAGGAATCGCTTGAGAACGGCGGTCTAAAGCTCAATGTGGCGAAAACTGAGTACTTGGTCTGCAACCCCACATATCCCACATCAGTGCGCATAGGCGGCGATATGGTCAAGCGCACGGAATAGGTGAAATACCTGGGATCTGTATTTCACGCGTCTAGTGACATTGATTGCGACGTTAAGGCACGCATTGCTTCCGCGTGGGCCAAATGGCGTGAGGCCATTTGTCACTTTCAAAAATTATTTAAAAAAAAATTAAAATCCGTTTCAACAACCGGTGAACTACGATATAATTTATTAAAATATTATAGATATAAGCATTTATTTAATATATTCAACTTCTAACATGAAGATTCGATTAATAGGAATAATTAGTTTAATTATTTATTTATAATTGTTGTTTTATATTTATTAGTTTAATTATAACAAATAGGACGCATTAAATGAGTGAGAAAATAAGTAAAGAGTATGAGTCCATATTACGTTAAACGTAGTACAATGGGGTAAACAAACAATCTGTATAAATTTTACGGCGGGTGGGACAGAACAATAAACGAGTCTCATCTATTAAATAATATTACCTTGTTTGTTGAGAAGTTGTTAGCACAAAAAGGTTTCGCAGTATTCAATTATAATTTCAAATGTAATCCTTTTTTCTTGGTGTTCATCCCCATACCTGGAGCCTCTTCTTTCTTGTACGATACGGTTCTCGAGAACGTTCATGTTGCGTACTCTCAGCATTTGGTATGAGCTTCAGACTGAGTTTTCCAATCGCAGTACGATATGGGTTTTTTCAAAAAAGGCGTTATAAAATTTCTTAGAGGCCGGCAGCGCGTTGGTAATGCCTCTGATGTTGCAAACGTCCATACGGAGTGGAGACTACCTGCTTTAGAGTGAGCTGCTAGGCTGTCGAACTCCAGCTATAAAAAAAAACTTCCCACTCGTTGGCGGATTACAAACAACGGTGATTTCTTTATGAATGTTTCCTATTCCTATTAAAGGAATGAAACTGAACAATAACAATGTGTTTAGAACAAATTTATAAAAAAAACTGTTAAAACTTACCGATTGAACTTGCTCTTTAAACATTTACTATGGCTCATAATAATGTTTTTAGAGCAAATACAGTCCAAGTTGTGGACACACTAAAAATTTATAGAACTTGTATAGTCACTGTAATAATAGACCTAGGCCTTGTTGTATACATTTTTAAGACGACACAAATAAATAGTATATTTAATCAGTGTTTATACGACGAATTTTTTAAATGAATCTATAAATTTAATCACTTTACAACACAAGAAGTCAGCAAATGTGAACTATTAAAAATAATCAATACAATCTAAATACAACGCAATGCGTCCCACCATTCATGACCTACGGGGCCAAGGCGTGGACACTAAGGCGGGACAGGTTACAAACATTTCAAATCGCTCATCATTCTATAACTCGTTGGTTATATTAAATATTCATTTTATGGATAAGATTCGAAACGAGAACATCTGTAAGAGAACCAAAGACTACTTACTAGACGCAAAATCTACCAATTATTTCTTCAGGGCAAATACATTTGTAAAAGTTAGGTAATACAACTTTGTTATTTTAGCAGACAGGTAGACGGCCTACTTAGAATTTAGCAGTTACCATCGCCTATAGGTGTTCCAACGCCAATGGCATCGTGAACACGCTGCTGTTCCACAAAGGTACAGGAACTTGGGTCACTAATGCCGGAACACAACACAAAGTTATTATGGCGGCATACTTAAGACTAAAGGTAGTCGCCATCCAGACGGGCTTGAGACCCTACCACGTAGCTAGGGTGGGTTGTTTTGTCGCCTTTTATGACAAGCCGATCCCGGCCGCAGAGGTTAGTATTCTTTCTCCGCCCCTGCACGGATAAGATAAATATATTTGCAACTTCATCGATGCTCTCAAGCTCTCTCTCAATGCTTTAAAAAATGCCTTCGCTGCAAACATTAGTTAAATATCATTACTCAGTGTAATTCGTAATTCAAATAACTATGAATATATTTCTATAGCAGTTTTATAGTATTACTAATTTACCCAGCAAACGTTGTTTTGCCATATGATTTTTTTTAAAGTAGCCTATATCTTTCTCTAAAGTCCAATCTATGACTATACCGAAATTCATTAAAATAGAATACTGACCACTGCGGCCAGGGTCGGCCTGTCGTTAAAGGCGACAAAACAACCCTAGCTACGCGATAGGGCCCCAAGCCCGTCTGGTTGGCGACGACCTTTGGTCTTAAGTATAGCGCCATTATAACCTTGATTTGTGTTCCGGCATTGGTGACCCAAGTTCGATATCTTTATGGGACAACAGCGAGTTAGCGATGCTACTGGCCAAACACCCATAGGCGACGATAACTGCTAAATTATAAGCGGGCCGTCAGCCTGTCTGCTGTTCTTATTGTGGTTACTATTCTATATGGAATATTTAAGTCTTCAAGACTTGCACAATGTTTTAGGGATAATGTATTATAAGGATGAAAGTATTATAAATACATATAGTCGTAACCGCATCTATTATTATTATTAAGACTTGCATTAATAATAGACTAAAAAAATAAAATCCGCCTGCAGGTAACATCAAAATCAACTTGCTATTCTTACCTGACTCCGTCTATATGCGCTCAGGAATCCAATAGTGATAGTTTTCTCTTTTCTGCTTCCAGCACAGGATTTCGCGCCACCACAATCAGCATTCACCAAATCGTATAAATTAACTCCATCACCCGCCAAATCACTTACAGATGTTCCTATTAAGTTTGCTGTTACACTGGAGTAAACATTGTTTAGATATATTGAATCTAGAATATTCGATGCATGTTCTTCATACTCAGTTGCATTGGTTACATTGCATTTATTATCTTCAGATCTAAGATTAGGTTTGTCTGGATTTATATGTGAAGTATATTTAACTTCATTCTCATTATTAATAGTATCTGTGTTGGTTGTCTTGTTGAAGGTACTGTCTTCAACTGCAGTGAAATTATTTCGGTTTTTACCGTTTGCCTCCGTGCAAAGTACAGATAGTAAATATATGAATATCATGTAAGACATTTTGATTAGTTCATTGCCGGTCCATAAAGATCTGTGAACAATAGAAATCTAGCTGAATTTTTTTACAAAAATAAAAAACACTGTACTTGACGGCCTCTGGTCGACATCGGTCTATGACGCGGAGGCTTAGATTTTCATCTGTATAAATCTATACAAGGTGACTGAAGTCACCGTCCAAATATTTTTACGCACTAAACATCATTTAAGAAACCCATTTTTGCAAAAAAAATTGTATGTAAAATTTTCAACATAAAATATTTCATCCCAAGGAAAATATATATAAATATATATTTATAGTAACTCCAATACAAAAGAATCGGATTCTGATTTTTGAATTTTCATTTTTTTATTTCTGCCAAGTTAGTGCTTGTAATCGATTTTTATAACTGTTATAATATAAAATCTAAATAAATAATTTATTACAATAACATTAATTTATATTAAAAAGTTAGTAATTTTTTTTCTTTTTCAAACATTTTATGTAAAGCGCATTTAATACAAAAATGTTTGTGACCACTGTCAGTAGGTAATGAGGTCATTGTACGAAATTCTTCAGTTTTTTGCGGTACCGATGGAGAAGTCATTGACACTTGTGCGCCGTAGTGTGTATAAATTGCGAGTTGTTGGGATAACTTTGTGATGCTGATTACTCAATATTTTTGTACTATGTGATACTAAACTAAAAGACGTTTCTCATAACTTTTACTAAAGATTCTCCTGTGTGAGTTTGGACGGTGACTTCAAGGTCACCCTGTAGAAATAAAAATGGATCTTCTTAATGTATGTACGCTCATAACTTTCGAATGACTGCACCAAATTGGATGATTCTTTGTTTTATGTATTCGTTATTATTAGGACAAGGTTTCTATAAAATAAAAATTATAAAAAAGTAATTTATATTAATTACTTTAATGTTATTATAGAACATAATCGCACTCAGGATAGCAGATCAAGACAGGACAGCAGTGCCTCCCGCCAACGCAGGCCACGTCGGCGGCGCCGGAGGGCCATTACGACCTCCGGCCGCCATAAAGAGCGGCTACGGGCGGCCCCTCGGGGGAGGACCCGCCGCCCGCACTATTGCCGCGAGGGTGAGGGCTGCGTGCTGTTCCGCGGCTCTCCTCAACTCCTAGAGTTATTACAGGAGAGCGCCGGGGGGACGAAAACCTGACCCCCTGGCGCCAACACTTTAGAAGGGGCCCGCCTTACGACAAAGGGCGGGCCAGCGCTGGCCCGGGCCACGAGATCGACAGGCCATATATCCGTGGGCCCGGGCGTAGGCGATAGAAGAACAGCGGGGGTTTTTAGTGGGTAGTCGGATGGTCGGAATTCTTTTCCAGAGTCCCACATATCCCTCGGTCCCCCCAGGCCGGGGGAACCCGTCAAGCGAGGTTCCCCGAGATCAAAAAAAAAAGGACAGCAGTGTGTTCACGGTGGCCCTAGCGTCGTAAAATTTGTATGCGACGGTATCTGGTTACTATTAAATGGACCGTCAGCCTGCCTGCTGTTCGTGAGCAATAAAAAAAGGAAAGTGATTTGAAGTTCAAATATTTAGAAAACAAGATATTATATATCACCTAATTGTTAGATTTCAATAATTTTCTGATAGATCAATTTCCAATTTCTTCGTGCAGGGGCGGGGCAAGAATACTAACCCCTGCAGCCGGGGTCGGCCAGTCGTAAAAGGCGACAAAACAACCCTAGCTACGTGGTAGGGCTGCAAGTCCGTCTGCATGGCAATATATAATTATTTACTAAAAAACTATATACTAGTATGTAGTGTATCAGTGATGTAGTACCCATAACACAGCTCTTCTTCAGTTTGATTGCTTCTGCGAAGATTCTGAACGCGTCTTGCGTCGTGCGTGCTACGAGAGAAAATTTTGACGCCTCACTGGTGGCATTTTCTTATCGATAATAATAAATATCACTATGATAAAACTGTAAATACACGAAACACTACGAAGCATTGAACTATCAGTGTGAAGTTTGAATTTAACTATCACTTGTCATAGTTTGAAGTCAACTCTCACTTGTTCTGCTTTCCTGAGAGCGACTATGTTCTATAATAACATTAAAATAATTAATATATAATACTTTTTTATAATTTTCATTTTATACAAACCTTGTCCTAACAATAACGAATACATAAAACAAAAAATCATCCAATTTGGTCCAGTCATTCGAAAGTTATGAGCCTATAAAGTTATACTATAAAGTTATATCCGGATGACCGAGCTTTGCTCGGTATTTTTTTTATAAATTGTGTTTTTTGGAAATTAACAATTGATTTTCTTAGTCTAACCTCAAAGCAAACACTCATTGACTTCTTGTTACTTAACAACGCCATCTGCTGGAATAGCTTTAGTGATATGTCATTAAAGCAATTAAAAAAAAATAGTATTATTATTCGCCGATAGATGTCAGGAAGAGTCACATTTTTGTTATTTTTCTTCCAATAAAAAAAGCGAATAAAATTACATTTTCTAGAAATGATTCCTAGCTAGATCGATTTATCGCCCCCGAAACCCCCCGTATACTAAATTTCATGAAAATTGTTGGAGCCGATTCCGAGATTCCAAATAAATAAGTATATATATACAAGAATTGCTCGTTTAAAGATATAGGATTATTGTATTTAAAAAGGAGGTTCACCAGTACCAATAATATTTATGAATATCTCGTATAATCTGTAGGTAGTTTTCCAATAAATTCTGTTCGATTCTAAACTACGGGTTTAATTGATCGATCCCACAACAAATGTGTAAATATTTAACTCTCTTTATAAAGCAAATGAAATCGTATCGGCCCGACGCTAATCGTTCCATGGTTTCAAATGTTAAAAGTTTCTCTCCGTACAGGGATGAAGAAAGAATACTAAACCCTGCGGCCGGGATCGGCCTGTGGTAAAGGACGACAAAACAACCCTAGCCTCGTGGTAAGGCCCCAAGCCCGCCTAGATGGCAACAGCTCTTGGTCTATAAGTATACCGCAATAATAACCATGTGTTGTGTTCTTATTAAGCCTGTCTATTGTTCGTCAGCAATAAAAAAAACCTGCGATCGCGTCCGTCCTGTCCTAAAAGGCGAGAAAACAACCCTATCTAGTAGGGCTTCAAGCCAGTCTAACTGGCAACTATCTTGATTCCGGCATGAGTGACCAGTTCTTGCAGGCGGCAGCGTGTTAGCGGTGCGCCTAGCGCTGTTAACACCCATAGGCAACGGTAACTGCTCTATTAAGTGAGTCGTCAGCCTGTCTACTGTCCCAGAGCAATTAAAAATATTTTCACAAGGTAAGCCGATGCTCGCCTTAGAAACAAGAGACGCGCGGGCTTTCATATCTCCACACAACCTAATGTGTCCCGAGTTGCGTACATGACATTTCAACCTCGTCTCCAAAACAAGGTCGCTCAGGTTATTGGATTGTTGAGCTTACGCATCAACATGCAAATCAGGCCTTGGGTATATATTGGCAATATAGAATTAGGTTTATTAATAAACTATAATATAGTCATAAAGCAGTATACCAGTGATAATAAAATACTCGTTGTTTATAATTATATTGTATATCTGATGCCAATCAATTGTAAATTTTATCTAGATATATAATAGACAAATAATATGATAGGTAGATAAACAAATACAGTTTATTAAATTATTAATCAATAAACTTAGATAAAATTATGTATGAACACCGCGAACATTTCTTAATTTAACCGTAAAATAGTTTTTACGGTATAGTAATCGATGGAAATAGCTTGATTTTACAATTTGGATATTTACAACTTGGTAATTTATTAATTTTACTAGTAACTATGAGAGTTTGTGTCTGCGTTATAGTCATGGATTGACAGATTTAGATTCTTGGGGTCACGGTGTGTGTTTCCTCGGTGGCTTGGTCGGAACAGGAAGCGTCATGCCGTCTTAGTCAGTGAGGAGCGGCCGCCGGGTGCGCGTCCCGGTCCCCCGTGTGTCACGGTGACATTGTCGCTTTGATTTGACGTTGACATGTTGGGTAGACATTAGCGTTTTAGTCGCATACAGTAATAGTCTAAAATCCGGTCTAAGAAATATATACCCTCATATATATATATACCCTGTTATGTATTAATGATCCTAACTAATATTATAATTGCGAAAGTGAGTTTGTTTGTTTGTTACGCTTTCACGTCTAAACCGCTGAACCAATTTGGATGAATTTCAGTATAGTCATGGATTGGACCTTGGAGAAGGACATAGGCTACTTTTTAAAAATTCATTCGGCAGAAAAACGTTTGCCGGATCAACTAGTAAAAAATAAATGATAGATAATGTACACATCGTCACATCGGAAATAGGTAGCCTTAAAGTAATTAAATTTTGAATTTAATATATTTAATGTACTTTTTGTCTCGGGGAAAAACCCTTTCTCGATGGATTCCCCCGACCCGGGGGGACCGAGGGATATATGGGACTCCGGGAAAGGTGTTCGGCCATCCGACTACCCACTAAAAAACCCGCTGTTCTCCTAACGCCTACGCCCGGGTCTACGGATATGTGGCCTGCCGATCTTGTGGCCCGGGCCGGCGCCGGCCCGCCCTTTGTCTCAAGACAGGCCTCTTCTAAAGTGTTGGCGCCAGGGGGTTAGGGTTTCGTCCCCCCGGCGCTTTCCTTTGTTGACTCTAGGAGTTGAGGGGGGCCGCGGAACAGCACGCGGCTCTTTCCCTCACGGCAATAGTGCGGGCAGCGGATCTTCCCCCGAGGGGCCGCCCGCGACCGCTTTCTACGGCAGCCGGAGGTCGTTGCTTGCCCTCCGACGCCGACGACGTGGCCTGCGTTGGCAGGAGAGGAGGCAGCAGTTCCGCGCCGATTTGGGCGACGAGGGCGTGGCGCTCCTAGCACCACGCAAGGCACACCACGACAGTGTGGTCAACCGTGTCCTTCTCGTCGCCCGCGCCACAATGGTGGTACCCCGACGTCATCTCCCGCCCTATGCGACACAGGTACCTCCCGAAGCAACCGTGCCCCGAGAGGACCTGCGTCAGGCGGATGGTCAGGGCGCAATTTAATGTACTTCCCTCATTAGTTATTATCATCATTCAGGGTATCACAGTTAAACGATAAGAGTACAGTGTTTTATTCTTAAAATTGTATTTTGATTATGCTTAAATCTTTATTTTTGAACAAATTTTTTATTTTTATACAAAGAGATGGACTCTCAGCCCCGTAGATCACTGGTAGGATGTATTACTCGAAGACTTTTCCTTCAAGCACTAAGAATCGACAAGAAGACCTGACGAAACTGAGAGCGGCTCTAGGCCTGTATGTTTACATCGACAACTAATATATAATACTAATATAATATTCCTAAACATACAATGATCGTATAGCAAATCTCATGTCATAAACATTGGCACGCTATTATTGCACATACTAAAATTATTAATATTACATGAACTAATTATTACATAGACGTACGCGTGCTATATGTAAAGCGTACGTCAATGGGGTACGCCTGTAAGGCATTTTATCTATGACCTTGCAAAGATTGGCGGTACACCCTTTGCTTAGATATATATTTTATTGATTACACAGAGGAAAAATACAACAAAAAATTTACGTAACAATATTTGCAAAGCAATCTGGTAAGATTACGTGATTTATTTTAAGAAAATAGGTCATAGCAATCATACTTTTTGTTAACCGACGAAAAAAACGGAGGTGGTTTTCAATTCGACGATATTTTTTTCTTGTTTATTTTTTATGTGTTAAAAAAATTTAGTAAAAATTATTTTCTTATTGGAAAGGGTATTATGGAATACGCCGATTCAAAATTACTTAGGTATACTTACATTCGTTTAAGAACTTAGTTATTAAGATTAATAAAAAGAGGGTTTATTATTTCAGTTTTTTCGGCGGTTTAATTTTTTTGTTAAAAAGTTTTTGTAATATACCGAGATTTAATTCGATGACAACAAATAATAAACGGCTACATGCCAGAAAAGCGTTTTCAGGGTTGAAATGTACCAAAACGGGCGTCCGTGCGTTATGACACAGACTGCTTGTAGTTTACGGTTGTTTTTTATGACCACCCGTATCTGTGTGGTTATTCGCGCAATTAGAATAATTTTAATAATTATAAAATATAAACAAATATCAATTAACAGTGAGCATAAAATAATCTAATCTACCCCACAGAACTACCCAACGGAAAAGTACCAATATTAGTAATAAATGACATTTTTCAAGAACAAAATATCACTAGATAAAGTATTCTGAATTCAATTATGAAAAAAAAAGAAATTAGAAAAAATGTAGTTGTCTTTTTGTTCTTTGCTGACGTCGAATTAACAGCAAAAAGTATAATTCTTACCTGTAAGATTGTGGATGGAATATATTCGTAAGATGGCTAAAACAGGCTAACAAATTGGTTAGACAAGCATAGACAAAAAAAGACAAAAAACATGACGTAACAATTATTTCCGTCATTTTTTTATTGCTGTAGGACAACAGATATGCTGACGGCCCGTTTAGAATTTAGCAGTTACCATCGCCTATGGGTGTTTGCAACGCCAGTCACATCGCAAACACGCTGCTCTCCCATTAAGATACAGGAACTTGGGTCACTAATGCCAGAATATAACACAAGGTTATTATAGTGACATGCTTAAAACCAAAGGTGGTCCTTATCCAGTCGGGCTTGGGGCCCTACCACGTAGCTAGGGTTGTTTTGTCACCTTTTATGACAGGACGACCCCGGCCGCAGAGGTTAGTATTCTTTCTCTGCCCCTGCACGGATAATTCACTACAAATGATGACGTTGTTACTTCTGACGCATAGACAATCTTCTTGTATTACAGAAATCGTTCATTCAACAGTCCTAGAAAGTGTTGTAGAAAGATATGATCATTGTGTTTATGTTTTTTTTATTTGAATGACTTGAAATATCACATTTTTTTATTCAAAATACATTTAACACAATACTCTTATAATTAATTAATTTGTAAGATTTGTTTTCTTCTCTGAATGATTAGTAATTTATTTATTATTTATTTATTACGGCACACCATACATGATATTCAATTTACACAACATTTACAACAATAAAATTCATATATGTATGCCAATTACAGGTGCACACAACATTTACCGTCATAGTAGTTGTTTAACATTAAATCTATAAAATACAACATCAAATAAGTCAAACATTAATAATAGTAATAAGTCAAACATTAATAGTAGTAATGCCACAGAAGTTAGTATTCATTCCCCGCCTCTGCATAGATAGTGTGATTTTGTGCGGAAGGGTTATTCGAATAGGCACGTACTGACCCTTAACAGAAAATGAGATCACTAAGCTTTGTAAAATATACGCGATGTACATAAATTTAGCATTGTTCCATCTATACATATAAACTAGCTGACCCGGCGAACTTCGTACCGCCATATTTTATTTCTCTAATCGCAACTGAGGAAATAAAACCCTGCCGGTAAAATCGAACAGCGCCATCTATTGGGTGTATTTGCAACCTAGATGTCAAACAATATTGAAGAATTTTATCGATGAATCAACGTACATCGCTATCTATGAGAACTTCATAAAACTAAACAGTAAATAACCACTTGCTTAAGAAACAATTAATTGATACATTTATTCGTTTACATTCACGACATAAGCGAATAATTGAGATGATAACTATCCTATCCAGTAAATTAGACCAAAATACGGGTACATGTGAAATTTGATTAAAATCGGTTCAGTAGTTTTGGAGTTTATTGGCAACATACATCGTGACACAAGATTTTTATATATATAGATATATGACACAAGTATCTTCGTCCTGCCCTTATCTATTTAACTCTCCTCTGTTAGCTCTCATCTCAACATTCATACCCTTTTCCACCATATCATCTTTTACGCAATCCATCCATCTTTCTTTGATCTATGTACCTCTCCTCTTGTATCCATCTATCCACTCTCATTTCTAGCATCCTCCTTGGTACATGACGCTTCTCTCTTCGCATTATATAGCCATACCAGGCTAACCTATTACTTTTCAGATTCTCAATCATTGGCGCTACTTTCAAACTTCCCTTAATATATTCATTTCTAATTTTATCCTTTTTTGTTTTTTCCTTTTGTGGCCCAGCATTCGGATCCATAGAATATGACAGATCTTATTACGGTTTTATAAGTTTTATCTTTAAGTCTAAACAGCACTTGTGGATCGCAAATTGTTCCTGAAACTTGTCGCCATTTCATCCATCCTGCATTCACTGTTTTTCACACCTCGGCCTATCTCACCGTATGGCAAATGTAAATTACCCGTATGGTATTTAAAAATAAATACTGTATGTGTGAAACTTAAAGATTTTCGCCGCAATTTCCTTAACAAGTTAAAGAATACAGGAATCCTTGTTGCCGACATTGGGAATAATATTCAAACAATTCTCCTGGACTCTCTAACAGTGTGCATTTCGCCTTGTCGCCTATCCCATACTCACAGACGGTCAAGACATAGCTTTCAGAGACTGGGTCCTTATGCATTTTTTGCTTTCAATGGAACAATGAATGTTCAATGAACAATAACTGTTTAGAGTGGAGCCGTTTTTTTACCACCTCATTCGCCTTTGGCTATTCATACTTCCTAGAAGATCTTTGTTTTCCTAAGGTTCCCTAAAATTCGAAATATATTTGAATTTCATTACATCGTGTATCAAAATATTCTACTTACGAATAATAATATACTTTTTTAAATTTTTAATCCTCATGAATCGTCTTTAATCGCAAATTCGTAATATTATATTGCAATTTCTGGTTCCGAATGGAGAATAAAGACGATTCATGAGGATTTCAAATTTTTAATCCTCATTAATCGTTTTTAATCGATAAATAATAAATCTTATCTCGACTATTTGAGGCAATTAAATGTGAAAAACCATGAGGATTATGACGATTAAAGACGATTAATGATGATAAAAATTTTAATCGTTTTTAATCCTTACAAATCATTTTGTTTAATCCGGGTATACACATGCAACGTTTTAAAATTCTCGAAATTAATTTCTCTAAGTTTTTTTATACATATTCTTAATTTTTTTTATTCATGAAAAAATATAATTAACTTAGTGATTTTCTTCTATTATATCTGTACAATTTGCAATTTATAATGCAACAAAGCAATAGAAAGAACGATAGCTAGCGTGAACCCGCACTCAAAAGTATTTGAATCGAACCTATCTTCAGGTCTCTTATCCTCTCGACAGTATTTTACTTCAGAAGTAGACTATTTACGGTTGTCTTCAGTGATCAGCTGAGAAGCATAAATACAAACAAGCTTTCCACTAAACGTTTTTACATGAATGTTTTGTGCCATATAAGTGATTAATTATTTTATCTGAGTGTTCAATAAAAGGTAATTATAAAATACATATTAGTTATTTTAAATAGTTATAATGTTGATTATAATTGTAAAATAATAATTTTACAATGATTTTATAATTTACTTTTTTTCATAACTTTTTTTCATAACAAAATCTGAATACAAAATACTCGAAAAATTACGAATAACATAATAATTCGAATTATTCGGAATTTTTCGAATTATTCGATTCGCATTTTGAATCGAATAATTCGATTCGAATTCGTGTCGAATAATTCGTAAATTCGAATATTCGCATACCCCTATTTATTACACAATCTATATTTTGAATCGAATAATTCGATTCGAATTCGTGTCGAATAATTCGTAAATTCGATTATTCGCATACCCCTATTTATTACACAATCTTTATATCTATACTACTATTATAAAGAGGAAAGATTTGATTGTTTGTTTGTTTGTTTGTTTGTTTGTTTGTTTGTTTGTTTGTTTGTTTGCTTTGAATAGGCTCCGAAACTACTGACCCGATTTAAAAAATTCTTTCATTGTTGGGAAGCTACATTATCCCCGGGTGACATAGGCTATATTATATTTTCAAAAAAATTAGGGATCCTTACTAAAACTCTAATAATGTAACCCAAAGTGTAAAAAAATTACCTAAAATATTATTTAAATCGCGTGCGTTGCGAAAACTATTGATGATAGAATAAAATAATGTACTACAACTTTGCAGAACACATCATTATTTACAAAAAGTGTCGCGACAGCATATGTCTAACTATTATAGTTATGCCACAATAAGTGTTCTTTTATTTTAAAAATTTAATTGAAATGCCGCCCCTAGAAAAGGCTCTTTATTTGGATCTTGGTATTAATCCTTATCAAAATAAATTACTTCATATTCAAAACTGTTTCAATACCTTTATATAACTTTTTGAATTATTCAATTCGGATATTCCATTCGAAAGATATCACGAGTTTAAAAATGTAAGTATTAGAAAAATGTTGCGTGGTAGCCGCTCACCCTGTTCGGCTAGCTAGGCAGCACCTTAAGCAATGTAGGCGTGCGTCACTGGGGTTTTTACAAAAAATAGAATACTTATTAAAAACTAACGAAAAATAAATAAAAAGTAATAACAAAAAAAATCATTAAAATAAAAGCTCAAAGAAATAATAATATTCAAACTTTCTTTATAATTTTATTTTTTTAGTAACCTGACGCAAATAGAAGGGTTTGCCCTCAGGGGCGCTCCTCTGTCCGAGGAGTGCACGGGTGTGCATACCCGAGGTGCCCGAGCATCCGTCGCCTCACTCCCCTCTCCGTTCGAGGCGACAGAGTCCTATCTTTCTTCCCGTCTACCTCCTACATCCTTTCCAACTTAGCTCTCTGTTCGTGGCGTGGTCCCCGGTGGGATGGTTGCGAATACTGATTGGGGTCCCTGGGACCTGATTTGGTAGTCGAAATCGTGCCTATTTCGACTGCGCCTGCACAGAGAGTGTTCCCGGGGCGGGAATTGCATCCTCGCTGTCGGTTGGTCTTGCTGGGCCGGCTACGACGTCAGGCGACTCTGCTTTTTCTGGAGTGTCGTCTGGTAGTCGTACCCACGCCTGACTAGCACGCGACGGGGATGCGAGTCCCGTCCGGAATTGGCCGCGGACCTGTCGCTCCCGGCCCTGGTTCTGTCCATGGTCGGGGGCGATCCTGGATGGACGGCCGTCGCCTCCTTTTGCGAGGCAGTAGTGTCTGCAAGGGAGGCGGCGGAACGGGAGCGGAAGTTCGCCACCGCACTCCCCTCCCGCCAACGTAGGCCGCGTCGTCGGCGCCGGAGGGCGGGCAACGATCTCCGGCCGCCGTAGAAAGCGGCCGCGGGCGGCCCCTCGGGGGAGAATCCGCCGCCCGCACTATTGCCGTGAGGGAAAAGGCCGCGTGTTGTTCCGCAGCCCCCCTCAACTCATAGAGTTGTTACAAGAGAGCGCCGGGGGGACGAAAGCCTGACCCCCTGGCGCCAGCACTTTAGAAGGGGCCCGCTTTAAGACAAAGCGTGGGCCGGCGTCGGCCCGGGCCACGAGATCGGCAGGCCATATATCCGTGGGCCCGGGCGTAGGCGATAGGAGAACAGCGGGGTTTTTTAGTGGGTAGTCGGATGGTCGAACATCTTTTCCGGAGTCCCTTATATCCCTCGGTCCCCCCGGGCCGGGGGAACCCGTCAAGAGAGGTTTTTCCCCGAGACCGAAAAAAATAGAAGGGTTTAATTTTTTGTTAAATACCCATGCGAAGCTGGGACGGGCTGCTAGTTATAGTATAAAATGAAGTCGCTTCCGCTGTCTGTTCGCTTAGATCTTTTAAACTATTCAATGAATTTTAATGTAGTTTTCAACAATAGATAGATTGATTTAAAAGGAATATTTATATGTATAATACATATATATTATAATACAGAAAAACTGAGAAATTCAAAGATTTGTAATGTGATGTCGTAACAAACATACTGTAGTACGAAATTGTATATCTTAAAAAGATCATTAAAAAAGTCCGCGATAGCCGAACCAATTTTGATGAATTTTGTTATAGAGATAGAGTGAACCTTGAAGAAGGACATAGGCTACTTTTACTATTGTTTTTTTTTTAATTTATATGTCAGAACAACATCTGCCGGGTCAGCTAGTAGTTAATAAACTTTTATTATCTTACATAATTATTAGCATAAATTTCAATTTCTTGGTGAAGTGTTTGAGAGAATATTATTTTTCAGTTGATATTATAACGTTATATTAATTAAAACGTAGACATTATAAAATACTTGATACTGGCTAAAATTAATTTGCGGAACCATTTCTAAGAAGATATAAACAACAACAAAATTAAGAACTTAATACTAAGAAGAGAAATAACATCTAATAATTAATTTACAAGTTATATTAGATTATATTTCTAAAAATAAAGAAATGTTTGTACTTGTCCAAGACAGATGAATAGGGTAACAAACCGATTATATCATTGGGTGAGTTTTCACATGATGTTCATCGTTAGGACGTGACTATTATGTGACAATATAGTAATCAAATAGTATCATAGTCGGAGCTAAAGGTTCAGGGTTCGAATTAGCCAAAGGCAGGTTTTCTTGCCTAATGCTAAAACATAATTGCTACGAATCCATAGCGAAGGAAGATACCGTGAGAAAACCTGCACGCCACGATCATCGGTATGCGTAACCCGCCAATCCGTCTTGGAAAAGCATGGCGGGTACACTGCCTGTTCCCTCTAGGAGGAATCCGGAGCACAACCACCCTCCCCCCCCCCTTGTAACAATACTTGTAACAATATTGACCAGCGATACATATAGATACCATTTGGCAGCACCAAATAGCAGCTTACTCACTTTGCTCCTTAGAAGTTTGACAGAATTGTTGCATCACCTCTCGAACTCAGTGCCAAAAGACTTCTCACTGACTCACTTCCCAGGTCTTATAGATTGTTAATTACAACTCAATGGGAAAATCCATCCAGGGCGCTACAGCCATGTAAGCTGAAGGTCCACCTGCCGACAATTTGACCTCAAACCGTAGTCAAAGTCAATCTTGAATCGTCATTGTCTTCTGTCGCTAACAATATACTTAGATTCGATATGTTTGCAGGAGTGTTTCTACTGCAATTTCTTCTCGCCCATACGTAAGTAAAAGTTACGTCGTACGATAGAAGAATAACGTTCTCAGTTACTATAGCTATTATATATGATCCCCCAATTTAATGGCGTAGCTGAGACATCTTATAGGCGCCGTCCGATATTGTTGTAACGTCCTTGAGACAAATCCTCGTCATTACGAAAAAAACTAGTCTTGAAAGCTCTACGAGAAAAGTAGATTATAATTTCCGAATTCTAAAATATACTGAGTGCTTGATAATGCGTATGGTTCGCATTATCATCATGATTCAGCTTTTTTGTGATCAATTCCAATATTTTCCTCGATTTGCTCTTTTTATGTAAAAAGCTGACCAATACCTTGTAACCGATTAATATAATTTTCTAAATAGACGCGTGAGTGATAAGTGAATGTTATAAAATTTAGTGTGTGCGCAATTAACATACGGCAGAAATAAAACTTCAAAAAAGTAGATTAAATTTCATATATTAGTGTATAAAACCCCGAACAAAGAAACACTATTTGTATTATTATTCTATCGCACGTTGAATCCTATTCATGAATATGATTGTCTCATTTTGGTGTCGCCCTTTTTTCATCGAAATTCCAAATCACAATAAATCTAAAGAAATTTCACTTCAAAAAGAATTCAATATATATATATATATATATATATATATATATATATATATATATATATATATATATATATATATATATATATATATATATATATATATATATAAATTAATCTCTATTTCCCTTGGTCATCGCATCACGCGTAAACGGATGGAACAATTTCGCTAATTCTTTATTTGTTGTATTTATTAATGTCAGGAGAAGGTTCTTATGGAAGAAAAAATTAAGAAAGTTGAGCGACACATTAGAAAATTCAAGAAAATTTAATAAAAATTAACGAGAATATTAATCTATATGAATTTTACATAACTCTCAGTTTTTTGACATAGCTGTCAGTTGTTTGAAAACTATCAGCGATTGACAGAATGCGCGCTGCAAATATGGTTTAACATAGATGGATACGTTGATAAATAATTAATTTATCATTTCGTTTAGTTTCATTTCAATTATAAAGTGAGTTTTTAAGAAGTGTTTATTCATCACGGTAAGTTAAGAACAATGTCGCCTATTATTGAAAGTTCAATTTAATTTAGAGATTTTATTAGGTTTTAACAGACTGTTTTGATTGGCTTGATATAAAGAAGAATACAATATTAATAAGTAATATATATTATTTTAATTTTCAGTAAAATTTTAGTTTCTAATAATGCCAGCAATTAGACGGACAAACATAAGTCGCAGAACTCGCAATATTGCAAGTCAAAGACATATAAGAGCACGTCAAACTGACGAGCAACGCGAAACGCGGAATGAAGTTGAACGGAATCGATGTAATCGAAATCAATAGCATAGAAATGTTGCTTTTAATCCTTATCAAGCTGCATAATGAACGTTGTGTGTCAATATTGTAAAGCATTTAAGTTTAAAAGTGAAGCCCCTGGATTGTGTTGCGCGAGCGGTAAAGTCACGCCATTGGTACCGCCACCAGAGCCTCTGCATTCATTCGTTTCCGGAAATGGGCAGATTCTATACATATGTTATACATATATTCATACATTTCTGCCATCTGCGAGCTATTCTGGGGTGTGCTGCAAAAACCGTTAGAGACACATATATAATGGAAATGTTTATCTTAAATAGTCTTACGAAAACTTACACGACAGTGTATACCTATTATATTATATGTAAGCCATTATATTGGCTATAATAATCAGTGAACCATAAATACAATAAAAATTGATGATTTATTTCTAATGCACATTTGGTAGTAACAATTCTTCTAACTATATCTTCTATTAATGTAAAACTGGATAACTTATTCCCTCCGAGAGTGATGAAGTGACGAATTTCCCTTTTGATGTTAATTTGTGCTTCACTTGATTTTTATGTAGTTTAGCCCTATAATTCGTTTTGTTCGGCTTAATTTTTGACCACATATTACACAAAAATCGAAGTTCACCAGGTGCTTACGTGGGAAACAAATGTCTGGCCATTACGCCTCCGCTGGGCCCCGACAGGAGGGGTAGACCCAAAAAGTGCTGGCTGGACGTCGTAAAGGGTGATTGGCATGCGTGCTCACTACCAGAGATGCTGAAAACCGTGCGAAGTGGAGTAGAAAAAGTTGGAAAGCGGACCCCGGGCACCGAAACAGAAGTTTAGGTTGCGACCGGGATACAACGCTTAGATGAAGAAGAAGATCGAAGTTCACCGGGTCATATATTATAAATATGAATGTAACTCTGTCTGTTATGTTTTCATTTTGATGAATTTCGGTAACAGAGATAGATTATACCTTGGAGAAGAACATAGTTTATTTTTTAATTTATATGGCAGAACAACGTTTGCCGGGTCAGCTAGTACATAATAAATTGAATAGAGGCATATAATAATTTATGTAATGTTTACAGTTCAATCTTCTTCTTCCTGCCCTTATCTTACATTATATGGGGGGGGGGGGGGGCACAACATGTTCTCTCCTTCCACACTCATCTGTTAGCCGTCATCTGAACATTCACTCTCTTTTTCGTCACATCATCTTTTACACAATCCATCCATCCTTTCTTTGGTCTGCCTCTGCTTCTGTATCCATCCACTTTCATTTTTATCATTTTCCAAGTTATATGGCATCCTTCCCTTCGCATTACATGGCCGATCCACGCCAGTCTGTTACTTTTAAGTCTTTCAACCACTAGTGCTACTGTCACACTTCCTGTAATATACTCAATTCAGTTCAATCTATAAAAGAAAATGAAAATAATAACTAAACGTTCAATAAAGATTTGTAACAAAAATGAATCATACTGTACATACGCGGCCGTTACTCAATGCCAGTTTGCTTCTAAATAATTTACACGGCAATCGTATAATAACCTGTTTAGTTTCAAATCTATAATGATTTATAAGCAAAAAAGCAAAATTAAAACCTTTTTAGGAAGGTAACACAAAAAATTATCTGAATGTGTGTAGATTTAAGATATTATCATTTAAATAAATATGTTTTTGTTTTGTTATCATAAATGTAAAAAGATAAATTTATTACATTTGACACTTTTTCAAAAGAGAGTTATTTCAAAATAAACATTTTGTCAATATAAAGAAGCCGTTGATTGACTTCGAAATGTCATGTGTGGCAGTACACTATGGATTCTAAAGACCACAAGAAGTGGGGAAAACAAAGCAGGATTACAAACCCTATACGTTAAAATGGACGATTTGTATACAAACACAATTGA
This sequence comes from Malacosoma neustria, assembly GCA_963693495.1. Lineage (NCBI taxonomy): Eukaryota > Metazoa > Arthropoda > Insecta > Lepidoptera > Lasiocampidae > Malacosoma > Malacosoma neustria. Next base: position 18,163,475 of record OY856382.1, on the reverse strand, counting down.
ATACTAAGGTTATGTTGTTAAATTTTTATTTCTTACAAAATAAATATGTATACTGAATATATATACTCGTAAAAGAAATCGATCGATTGATTGGTTAATTCACTAATTTATACCTTATTAGATTTGTGTACAAATAAAATGTGTTCATATATGAATAACACAAGTCGTAGCAGTAGCCTTTAATTATTGAATCAGATAAATAAATACAATTTTGAATTTTAAAATTAATGAATAAATAACACTTGTTTATTCTTCGTTGTATGTACATTCCTGATAATTATGTATTAGCTTTGCTTTGTAGCGCTTTCGCTACAATTACACATTATTTTTATTTTATACAGAAAAAATTAATCTTTATATATATAATTCTTATGTGCGTGTGTATGTCACTGGACTCCTCCTAAGCAACTGAAACGATTTTTTTGAATTCTTTTGTGTGTGTTCAAGTTGATTTGAGAATGGTTTAGATTCGCAATTGGGCCCAGTAGATGACGCTGCGATCGAGTTCTGGGATTTTTATTTTTTCGCATATCAGAACATAACCCCAAAATTTTAAGCAGTTCATTTTCTGTTTTGTATGGCAGAACAACGTCTGCCAGGTCAGCTAGTTAAAATATAAATCATTAATAGAAGTATACTTACAAAATAATTCTGAATTAAATCCTTTAAAAAACGTCACTTTTAAAAGTTCACAACATTTTAATTTTACAGTCAGCACAATAATACTATATAATACTAATAAATACTACATAATTTTATATTAACTTTAATTTTATTATTAATTTTATATTAACAAAACTAATTGGTTTTTTAATTATCAAGTTTTTTTTTAAATCTATGATAGAATAATATTAAATGGGAAAATTTAAAGTAATTTATTAATAAATTAATATTTCAATAACGCATCATCAGTGTTAGCAGTTAATAACACATTTTTCGTAACGGGGTAAACTCGATTGGATGACGAGAGCGACGTTCTCATCTGAGAGCAGGCAAAACACTGAATTTCAGTGAAACGCTCTGAAACCGAGTGTGTTTTGATAAGGCTTCGGTGCCTTATTAAAGAGCAAGCGGTTTAAGTACAAATATATTAACTATTAGATAAGCAAATAAATGCTTAATAGAGACAAAGAATCATCATCATCATCATTTCAGCCGGAAGACGCCCACTGCTGGACAAAGGCCTCCCCCAAAGATCTCCACGATGAAAGACAAAGAATGTTTATAAATAAATATATTGTTACGCATGAATCAATACTAATACATATTATTATGAATTTTAAAGTAACTCCGTCTGTTACGTTTTCACGCCTAAGCCGCTGAACCGATTTTGACGAATTTTGGTAAAGAGATAAATTTGGCCTTGGAGAGACATAGGCTACTTTTTGTCACAATAATGAAACTTTGTGGGGTGAAATAGGGTAACGTAATTAAATTGTTTTTTTTTTTCATTTATATGGCGGTACAACGTTTGTCAGGTCAGCTAATATCTAATATACTTGCAGTATATTTATTTGCAATACAGGCAAGCATAGTATGGGAACTATATTGAGGTGTACGATCGTTGAAAGCTCGAGTCGTCATGGGAAACGCAAGGGACCCAGGTGTGTAGCGAAAAATTGGAAATTCATTTAACAGTGAAAGGCGAGTAACTACTGCTAAAACTTACAAAATGTTATCAGTAGTTTTTCGAAACTGATTAATCAGTTAACTGTACAAATGTGCGATTATAATTTATACTGTTGATTATTTTTATAAGTATTTAGTATAATTGGTATAATGTAATAAATACTTAAGTAATCTAGTAATCAAACTTGAAAGAGCTCAAAGAGCAGTATTAAAGTATTAAAGGTCATGAAATTTAAACCTTTTTTATATCCAACCTCACTATTATATCGCGAAAGTGAAGTTCTGTCTGTTAGACAAATATTTGTTCTTTGACAATATAAAAAAGCACACTGAAGTACCTAATGCCTTATTTAAATTAGATATCCTCATAATGTTTGGTGCAATAAAAAGCAAATCTTTAAAACATGGGATTTCAATAGCCTTTTAAAAGCGAACAACGATTTTCTATGTATGAGAAAGTAATTAAAAAAAGACCCTCTAAAACCTGTAGAGAAACTGATACTGACGAACTTATAGAGAAGTTCTGCCAATTGGAGAAGCTCGGGCAGTGGTCCGAGGCGTGTTTCCTATCAGAGAAGTGTCTTTCCTATCAGAATAGACAGTTCAACCTCGTATATTTTTTACATTTTGCAATTATTAATTGACAACGTAAAGATGACAAAAGAGATATTCAAGTTTTTCAATTATTTGCATGTTGTTAATTTCTAAACAAAGAAATATTCTTTCCCTAATCACCTCTGTGGGTGCACACTGTACTGTGCACCGCCGTAAGCCCCCAAGCGGTAAGGCGTACACCAAACAAACCTCGAAAAAGGGAATATATGGGGATAAAGGGATTACTCAATTTGCTTTTAGACTGATAGCAAACGAAGGGCACCAATCTGTTCGGGGTCACCCCTAAGGCATTTCACGTGAAGCGGACACCGAAAAATAATGAGTTTCTGAAAAAAAAAATGTAAACAAGTTCATATCGTCTAACAGTACAAATATGCCCAATATGAACGAATTTCAGAATCTCATTTTTTTGATGTCCGCTTCACGAGAAATGTCCCCCATATCAACACCAAGCTTTTATTTTTTTAAAGACCAAATAAAGGAATTGTTACTTAAGGATACTCACATAATTTTGACCCTGTAAATATTTTAGAGCTTAGATCCAAATTTTAAGAATCGGTTGCAACTTGCTTGTAATAAGAGAACCACTTTACCAATCCGCTCATTTAGCGTAGTGACACCGCAGCCTTACAATAGTGGCGTCGCAATAGTAGCTAGTGGGCGTAAGTTAAGTCAACTTGTTTTGATCAAAACAAGGGACGCCACTCTGCTTTTGAATTTTGTAGACTTATAATCTAGTTGATTCTATTTAATTATTTAAAAAAAATGTTATTAAAATATAAATATCGTTACAAATGGAAAAAATAATTTATAGAAAAAAAATAATATTACATAGGTTCCTCTTCCTTTAATTTAAAACTTTAATAAATAATAATTTCAGTGTTTCATCTTTTACACTGTACGATCTACATAGTTTGATCATTTTTAACCATATTCCAGTTTGTTATGTATCGATATATATTGAACTTGTGATGTAGGTGCCTCAAATGATTACAAAATATTATGTGGGTAGAAAAATGTAGCATGTCAGTTTTTCATCACCATCTCTCTGCCATTAAAAACGCAATATGGCGAAGTCGTGCTGGTTTTACTTAATGAGAATAAATCCCAGATGCAATTAGAACTATGCGTTGTGTGATCATTGTTAAATAAATAAATTCTTATAATCTCCATTAGTTAAGTTGCATTACAGTTACCGCTTTGTTTTGTTGACACTGTCGTAAAAATGGTTGTAGGACAGCAGACAGGCTGACGGCCCACTTAGAATTTAGCAGTTACCGTCGTCTATGGGTGTTTGCAACGCCAGTGCCATCGCGAACACGCTGCTGTTCCTGCTGGGTACAGGAACTTGGGTCACAAAGTTATTATGGCGGCATGCTTAAGACAAAGGTGGTCGCCATCCCGACGGGCTTGAATAACAACCCACCCTAGCTACCACGTAGCTAGGGTGGGTTTTTTCAGTATTTGTCAGTATTCTTTCTCCGCCCCTGCACGGATAAAAATGATTGATGAAAATTTAATTTAGGATTTCGGATTACTGTTCTTATTGAGCGTCTAAATCGATTAATGAGTGTGCCAAATTTCAAGTCAATCGGGTGTATAGCTGTAGAAATCTCATTATGAGTGGTATTCACATATTTTTTTTAATAAAGATAGGCGTACGTTTGACCGCAATCTCACCTGATGGTAAGCGACGATGCGGTCGACGGTGTAGCACGCTTGCCTATAAGAAACCTTGCCTATATATATATATATATATATATATATATATATATATATGTTCGATCCTTGCATAAAAGGTATTTAAAATCTCGCCTCCTGATTTTTGTTATATATATATATATTACAAAAAAGACGTTAAATTTTGTATTACTTCATGATTTTCTATCATATATATTTACGAACCTCTTAATCGGATTCGATAGACATTCGAGAAATCATCTATCTTAGGCTCCCTTGGATTCTATTGGCAAGTCTAATCTCTTTCGAGTGCTTTCGTCTATTATTCTAGTGATTCAAAACTAACATTCGATCACAGCGCCTGTACGTCCGTATTTTAATTCTCTTTATTTGGCATAAAAAAAAAACAATTACATCAAACAATTATCTGCATACAATACAATATAATGTGTCAAAACATTTGAAAAGAGCCTTTCCGCAAACATGAAATTGAAAGATAAACAATCTGACAAAAATAAACTATTTGCATAATACAAGTATTTTTTCGCCAACACGAACCACCGATAGCCAAGACTGACCTAGAGCTGAAGTGAAACCACTCCAACATGGACGAACGCTCCCGCAACTCGTAGCACATCAACGGGGGTCGTTGTCCCCTGAGTTTGCACCGGGGTAAGGAATGTTAACCTGGAGGTTTTGGGACACGGCTCCAAAATACTGTGGTAAGAAGACCCGGAGTATTTTTTCCTCTTTAAGTAAATTAAGTTAAATTACGATTAATAATTTATTGTATGCCTTTTTTTGTCTCGGGGCAAAACCTCTCTTGACGGGTTCCCCGGCCCGGGGAGACCGAGGGATATGTGGGACTCCAGGAAAGATGTTCAGCCATCCGACTACCCAGTAAAAAACCCCGCTGTTCTCCTATCGCCTACGCCCGGGCCTACCGATCTCGTGGCCCGGGCCCTTTGTCTCAAGGTGGGCCTCTTCTAAAGTGTTAGCGTCAGGGGGTCAGGGTTTCGTCCCCCCGGCGCTCTCCTGTAACAACTAGTTGAGGGGGGCGCGGAACAGCACGCAGCCCTCACCCTTGCGGCAATAGTGCGAGCGGCGGGTCCTCCCCGAGGGTCCGCCCGCAGCCGCTTTTTACGGCGGCCGGAGGTCGTTAGTTGCCCTCCGGCGCCGCCGACGTTGCCTGCGTTGGCGGGAGAAGAGTGTGGTGGTCGACTCCCGCTCCCGCTCCGCCGCCTCCTTTGCGGACATGACTGCCTCGCAAAAGGAGGCGACGGCCATGGTCGGGGGCGATCCATCCAGGATCGCCCCCGACCATGGACAGAACCAGGGCCGGGAGCGACATATATTGTATGCCTAACAATCTTGACAAAATGCGTCAAAACATCGTGGTCTCCTACACTTGATAGTTACAATTTGAAAATATATTTTGCTTTTAATATAATTATGGTCTAATTAATTTTATGATAATATAAAATACGGCCGTAAGTATAAAAACAACGAACTGAAAATATCACTACGAGAAAAAGTGTAACCATTTTGTCAATAGATGTCGTTGTACAAAATTAAAACGCGTCATGGTTTGATGTTTACAGAACATATTATTATCATATTTGCTTTTCATTGTTCAATCATTTTAATTAAATAAGATAATTTTTTCTCCACAGTATTTTTGAATAGTGGCACTCAGTCTTCTGAGCTGCACTGACAGTTACTAAATATCAAGTTACTATAAGAATGTATTGTGGGTGGACGACTTGTGAAAAAGGACTAGATAATAGGCTGATAGCTTCAGATTCAGATAAGCCTTGGGCGAGGTTTATGTCCAACAGTGGACTGCGATGACGATGAATGATAGGTTAGATTAATGATGTGTGTCAGTGTGTACGCTGAATTGCCAGCTAAGAATATCACGCAGGAGCTATCAGGATCCCTTTACGGTCCATGTTTTGTAGTCTGTGAATTCTATATAAAAAAAAATTATCTTCACCTCAGACTATTTCCTATCGACTGATTAGGGATATTCTTTTGGATAATTTTGACAGCGGTTTTCTTTTGACTATAAGTTGGGACCTAATGTTAAGGCTTGATAACGTTAACAATATGGTTACCGCTTTTAATCAATGCATTCTTAGTTTATTTAATTTCCATGCTCCTGTGAAATATTTTGTAGCCAAAACTACTCATTCTCATCCTTGGCTTACAGACACGATCAAGACAATGACGAGACTGTGAGATAGGACTGCATCTGATTATCAACAAAGTGGGTTACAAAGTAAAAAAATATATATATTTTTAAGAGCTTAAAATGATTAGTCCAGAGAGCTCGCCTTGATAAAAAAAATCCGCTTTCTTTAAACATAATATTGGTTCAGAACTTGCTTTAGGATAGCAGACAGGCTAACAGCACCCTTAGAATTTAGCAGTTACCGTCGCCTATGGGTGTTTGCAACGCCAGTAGCATCGCGAACATGCTGCTGTCCCATAAGGGAACTTAGGTCGCTAATGCCGGAACATAACACAGGGTGGTTATTATGACGGCATACTTAAGACCAAAGGTGGTCGCCATCCAGACGGGCTTGAGGACTTGTCACGTAGCTAGGGTGGGTTGTTTTGTCGCCATTTACGGCAGCCCGACCCCGGCCGCAGAGGTAAGTAATCTTTCTCCGCCCCTGCACGGATAAATATATATGTGTAAACATGTGACTGTATACGCTTTCGGCTTAGCAAATTACCACTGTTCGTTTTCCAAATAAAATAAAATTCTCTTCCAAATAAAATGAATCTCGTGTTGTCCCAAGATGAAAATCAAAGTGTTGGTACATTTTTTTTTGGTCTCGGGGAAAACCTCTCTTGACGGGTTCCCCGGCCCGGGGGGACCGAGGGATATGTGGGACTCCGGGAAAGATGTTCGAACATCCGACTACCGACTAAAAAACCCCGCTGTTCTCCTATCGCCTACGCCCGGGCCTACGGATATATGGCCTGTCGATCTCGTGGCCCGGGCCGACGCCGGCCCGCCCTTTGTCTTAAGGCGGGCCCCTTCTTAAGTGTTGGTGCCAGAGGGTCAGGCTTTCGTCCCCCTGGCGCTCTCCTGTAATAACTCTAGGAGTTGAGGGGGGCCGCGGAACAGCACGCAGCCCTCACTCTTGCGGCAATAGTGCGGGCGGCGGGTCCTCCCCCGAGGGGCCGCCCGCGGCCACTTTTTACGGCGGCCGGAGGTCGTTAGTTGCCCTCCGGCGCCGCCGACGTGGCCTGCGTTGGCGGGGGGGGGGAGTGTGGTGGTCAACTGCTCCCGCTCCGCTGCCTCCTTTGCGGACATGACTGCCTCGCAAAAGGAGGCGACGGCCGTCCATCCAGGATCGCCCCCGACCACGGACAAAACCAGGGCCGGGAGTGACAGGTCCCGGCCCTGGCCTGGAGCGACAGGTCAGGTAAATAGAAACATATTTATTGGTCGATTAACTTCCCACCGCTGGCCTTAGGCCTCCACTTAGAAGGACCGAACAGTATACCCACCACGGTTGTCCAAAGCGGGTTAACGGGTTACAGATACCAGTAATATCGGTATTCAGGTTGTTCGCGATGTTTTTCAACGTAAGTACATGGAAAATGTGCTATAATATGCACGTTAGGCGAAAAAACTTGCCCAACCGGCGCATGCCTTCGTGGAATTCGAACCCGAGACCTCTAGATTGGTCTCCGAGTGCTATACCACTGAGCTACCAGATACCTGGTCGATTAATATATACATAATAACCAATGTTTTAACGAATCAATTGAGCACACAGCCTAATAACAAACAGCTGATATTGTTTTATTAAAACTTTGCTATCATATTTAGTAGTTTGGTTTCTTTACTCGTACAGAGGCATAGTGACATTACTTGTGCTTTGCAGAATAATTTCGTTTTTAAAGGTATTTCTTATAGTTTTCTTCAATTTAAGAAAAATCTTTTGCATGCATTTAGGGTTGCAACTATATTTAAATAAAATGTCCAAATTTCGATATCATATTGTATGGATCAGAATGTTAGACCACAAAAGAGAAAGATGAAAGGTTATTGCATGCAGCACAGATGCGAATGTTGAGATGGATGATGAACAAAAAAGGATAAAATTAGAAATGAGTATTGAAGTTTGAAAGTAGCGCCAATGATAGAGGAGCTGAAAAGTAATAGGTTAGCCTGCTATGGCCATAGAATGCGAAGAGAGGTGCGTCATGTAACAAGAAGGATGCTAGAAATGAGAGTGGAGTGGACAAGAGGAGAGGTAGACCAAAGAAAAGATGGATGGATTGCGTAAACGATGATATGGTTATAAAGGTGTGAATGTTCAGATGGCGGCTAATAGAGGAGAATGGAAGGAAAGAACATGTTGTGCTGACCCCACATAGTTTGGGATAAGGGCAGGAAGAAGAAGCAGGATAATAACCAATGTTTATTTTTATAAATTATCAAAATGAGCGAACAATGGTGACGTATTTTGACACCAGCCATTTTCCACGATTGATACAAATCAGTGCTGGGGCAATTGTTTTCTTTATTTGGATAGGAATTTGTCCGTTGTTAAGCAATAACTAATAGGTGAAGTTAATTCAAATTCATCATTCAATCAAATTGAACACAAATCAGTCCCGATTTGTGTTCACTATGTCTGACATTCAAGATCTAATTGGAACTGACAGAAATTTTATATGCAGTGTCTCTTTTAGATACACTTTTCTCATGGCCGACGCATAACGATACAAAATTACAAAAGTCGGCACCATAAATTTCACTTGCTACAGAAGGAATTTGGTCTATATATAAAGCTAATAATAAATCCGAAGTAATTCTAACAAAATATTATATGTGTACTTAGCAAACAAGAAGACAATACATTATTGTTCAACATCAGTTGTTTAAGTTTATAAATATTACAGTTTGCTAGTTTTATGAATAATTTTTAATTACATTCTCAAACTTTAATTAATCACATTGTGTTTACAAATGATTTACAGAGATTATTATGTAAAATATGATGATTTACGATCTGAAAACAATTCTATTATTTTAGTTTTATTAAAATAAACATCATATTCATGCTTAAGTATTTTTAGAATGACCACTTCTTCGATATTATCCTAATTTGCTTCTGTTTTGATTTTAATATTATCCATTTCTATTTACCTAAATGAACCCGCATCATTGCTCACACTAAATCAACATTTACACTCAATGTAAGGGTAACCTTAACAGAGGTATTGATATAAATCAATATCACAACTAGCACTTTTATTAGCTTTATTATTACAATGTTTGTCTTCTCAGTTTTTGTCAGTTGTTTCCATCTCTATCATTTTTTCAACACATTCACAATCAGGTTCAATGCCTTTGAATTCGTTTTCGATATCTTGCAATGTCTTATCTTTGGTTTCGGGTAGAAATGAAATTAATACTATTAAACTATAACCAACCACACCAGCATAAGTAAGATACGCTCCATGTAATCCAATTTCTTTGAATAAAAATGGTACTGTTTTTAATTTTATTATCAGATACGTTGAAAATGATAATGTAGAAATCATTCCACATATACCTCTGTACGCGAGAGGATAAATCTCACCAGCAATAATATTTGGCATCAAAGAACAACCAGCTCCTATTGTAAGATAATGCATATGCAGCAAAATTATTCCAAAAGCATTGCTTTGTGGTATCCGACCAATTCTTTTACCATAAACATATCCAGCAATGGAAACGTAAACCGCTATATTTAATAGAACAGAAATAATAATTACCCTCCTGCGTTTTATTTTATGTACAACGATCATAGATAAAGCCGATGAAAACATTCGCACCGCATCTAAACTCCACAATACTATATACATTTCATTAAAATTTCCGAAGACTTCTGTGAATATTTCCGTCGCATATGACTCATTTAAAAGCGATCCAGACCATAAATTTAATAATTGCAGATGCATTACTAATATCACGGATTTGTATAACTCTTTCTTTTTAATCGCCTTTATTACTAAATTAATTTTTATTCTAACAATTTTTAAAAAACTGCCACGTTTCTCCTGTTCAAGATTATTGATCAGTTTCGCTGCTTTAATCATTTTTTCAAGCTCATCATCCTCACCATGACCTCGTAACCAATGAAACGATTTCTTGCAGGACTCAAATCTCTTTCTTGTCGCTAAGAAACTTGGAGTTTCCGGTGATAATATCACAACTAACATTCCAATTGAGTTTATAATCAAGCTTGCGCCTGCTGCTACCCTCCATGTTAGGTATACACCTTGGACATGTTGTACCATACTTCCGAAGAACATTGAAAATGGATGAAGTACTAAAAAGGCTCCACGGTTCCTCGGGCTAGTATATTCTCCTATAGTAACATGTGCAGCTACTCCACCAACTCCTAGAGACAATCCTTGAAATAATCTTGCAACTAGTATTGTTGACATGTTCCTCGCAGCGATGCAGAGTATCCATCCTATAATGTTCAAAAAACTGCAGGTAACGAGAGCTATTCTGCGACCTTTTCTACTCATTATTGAGGGTCCTATTAATGCTCCCACTATGATAGAAAATCCAATTATCGAAGCTGAAAACAAGAAAGAAAAGAAATATGAAAATAATTTATCTGAAAATGTTAGCTGGCAGCGTTTTGAGACGTACTAAAGCTATTAAATAAAAAATAAAACACCGGTTTAAACGATGTTTAAACCGGTGTTTCAGTTACTAGTAAAATGTTATGATTTGTACTTATTTACTTTTTGGAGCATGTATATACTGATAATGAGTATAAAATGAGATTTTTATAAATTTGTTTTTACGTTTAACTATCGGCTCCCATATTTCAGTGTGGTACATCTAGAACGTAGTACAAATACCTAAGTGTTTATCACAGGAAAAAGGTACCTGTTATTTGTTTGTTTGTTTGTTACACTTTAACGCCTAAACTGGTGAACTAATTTTGATGAATTTCGGTATACTCATAGACTGCACCTTGGAGAAGCTACTTTTTTTTAATTCATTTGGCAAAACAACGTTTACCCGGTCAATTAGTTATTCTATAAATGACGAAAGTGGGAAGAAGTTAACAGTTAACTTTAAGACTAGATGGTTGATATCTGAACTGTGTATTTATATTAATTATGAGTAATTAATTCCAAAACAGAAGTTTTAAATCATTAATTCATTATATTATATAGCAATAATAGAAACACATGCCGAACTATCCAAGCGTCTCAATGGTCGCGTGTCGCTTTCTTTCTGCTTGTATTACATAATGACCATGTACCGACGGTTAAAAAAACATCGTGAGTAAACCCGCATACAGAGGTCACCGGTATATGTAGCCCACTTCCTTGGACAAGCGAATAGTATACTGACCTAGTATACTGACCATTCCCTCCAGGTGGAGGCTGTAGTGTATGCGATTTAGTATGTGGTTTTTATTCGTGCAGGGGCGGAGAAGAATACTAACCTCTGCGGCCAGGGTAAGACCTGTCGTAAACGTGGTAGGGTCCCAAGCCCGTCTGGATGGCGATCACCTTTGGTCTTAAGTATGCCGCCATAGTAACCTTGCGTTGTGTTCCAGCATTAGTGACCCAAGTTCCTGTACTCTTATGGGACAGCAGCGAGTTCGCGATGCCACTGACATTGCAAACATCCATAGGCGACGGTAACTTAGCTTAGAATTTAGCGATTCTAAACGAGCCGTCAGCCTGTCTGCTGTTCTACAGGAATAAAACAAATGTGGTATGCATTTGCCTACCTACGCTGTATCGAGTGTCCGAGTGTATTTGATAGGATGTCATTCTCAGGACTCGAGAGTCACTACAAGTAAGGGAGATATATTCATAGAAAAGTGATATACGTGGATATTTCCCAGCTAGTGAGGCACCCATGGGCACACTATATAGATGCCCTTAACCTGGCTGTTATTTTATTATACCTTACAATTAGAAAAAAATATAATGTGGGTAGTCTTACCAAACCATGACAACGATTCGTCGTCTAGTTCAATATCTTTGGTTTGCCTCAACTGCGGCAACAATACGGAGGCGTAGCCACTCACCAATCCGAAGCACATCACATTTAACGTGACTCCAACAGTAACATAGCACTGAAATATATATGTTATTGTACTAAACATAATACATCTGTTTCCTGGATTAATTTTTAAACTGCTAACAAAGGAATAAACTTGGTTAACTCGCGGATTCATATGGTAAGAAATAGTCCCTATTATATGGCCGTAAATCATCATCATCATCCTAGCGTTAGTCCCGGTTGCCACCCAAACCTTCGCTTCGGTGCCCGGGGTCCGCTTTCCGACTTTTTCTACTCCACTTCGCGCGATCTTCAGCATCCCTGGTAGTGAGCCCATTGGCACGCATATCACCCTTTACGACGTCAAGCCAGCACTTTTTGGGTCTACCCCTCCTGCCGGGGCCCGGCGGAGGCGGCATGGCCAGACATTTGTTTCCCACGTAAGCATCCGGTTGCCGTAAAACATGGCCATACCAACGGAGCCGACACTCCTGCAATTTATCTGCAATGTCACGGACATGAAGACTACCGCGAATGCGGGAGTTCCTAACGCGGTCCTTCCGCGTCACTCCACACATCCACCGCAGCATATTCATCTCCGTGACACGCAGTTCTTGCTTGTGTCGCTCTAACACCGGCCACGCTTCACAGCCGTATAAAAGGACAGGCCTAATGATGGTCTTATAGACCTGCCCCTTCAACTTTACCGGCATCTTGGGGTCACAAATGACACCAGTTACCTCACGCCATTTAGCCCACGCGGCAGCAATGCGTGCCTTGACGTCGCAATCGATGTCACCAGACGCATGAAACACAGATCCCAGGTATTTCACATGGTCCGTGCGCTCGACCGTGTTGCCGTCTATGCGTACGGGTGTGGGATCTGTGGAGTTACAGGCCAAGTACTCGGTCTTCGCTACATTGAGCTTCAGACCACCGTTCTCAAGCGACTCCTTCCACACCTTCACACGTCGCACCAGCCTACCCCTGTCCGAATCTGCCAGCGCGATATCATCAGCATACATGAGCAGCCACGGGGGCTGCTCATGTGAGTTTCTGATGCTGTTCGACAATACGTCTAATACCACGCTAAACAGAAACGGACTAAGGACGGATCCTTGGTGCACACCGACGGTGATGGGGAAAGGTTTTGTGTCGCCAACAGCGGTCCGAACTACGGAATCGGAATCACGGTACATGTCTCGGATGATCCCAATATAGGCCTCTGGAATCCCTTTGGACCGCAATGCCCACCAGATTATCGCGCGAGGAATACAGTCGAAGGCCTTCTGCAAGTCAAGAAACAGACAATGCAGAGGCGTATTCTTCGCCCTGTATTTCTCCGCGACAGTCCTTAGGGCAAAAATAGGGTCCATTGTCCCGTGACCAGGGCGAAACCCATATTGACATTCCGAGACAGTGCACTCCTGTCGAATCCGAGAGTCGATAATCCTCTCGAAGAGCTTCATGGTGTGGGACATGACCTTTATACCGCGGTAGTTACCGCACTCCTGCACCGATCCCTTGCCTTTGAAGACTGGAGTAATGATACTCAGCCTCCATTGGTTCGGGATCGTACCGGTGAGGAGTGTCCGGTTGAAAAGGTCGGTTAAAGTGCCCACACCACGAGAGCCCATCGCCTTCCAGGCTTCGATGGGGACTCCATCGGATCCAACAGCTTTCCGATTCTTCATGCGGCGAAGACAATTTTGGACCTCTGCAGGCGTTATCAGTGGCACTAGTCCTTGGTTCGGAGGAAGATCTGGCGGCTGCACCTCTTTATGCTGCTTGTTCAGCAGCTCGTGGAAATATGAGCGCCATCTCTCCTTCACCGCGAGGTCCTCGCATAACAAGTTGCCTCCGGGGTCTTTTACACAGCGGCACTTGGAGATATCCTGTGCCGCTTTGACCCTGGAGCGCGCCAACTTATATATGAGCTTCTGCCCCTCAGACGAGTCCAACTTATCGTAAAGTGGTTGTAAGTGGTCACGTCTGGCTCTGGCTACAGCTTTCTTGGTGGCGCGTTTGGCATCTCTGTATGCGTCGCGATCTTCAGGAGATCTGGACGCTTGCCACTTCTTAAAGAGGGCTTTTTTCGCCCTGGTCTCCCTCTGGACTGAGTCGTTCCACCACCAAGTCTCCTTGTCACACTTGCGTCCGCCCTTAGACACGCCAAGCACCTCTCTCGCCGACCCAAGGATAGCCGCCTGAATCCTGTCCCAGTAAGCTTGAACCGGTTCGCCCTCACCTCCGGCGCACTTGTCGCCGATGGCAGAGGCGAACTCCTGGGACTTGACTTCATCAAGCAGCCACCACCTGATTCGGCGTTGAAGGCGGTCGACACATTTGCCTTTGGGCTTTACGCAGAGGTCCATGACAAGAAGACGGTGTTGTGCAGTGAGACTCTCACCGGGTATGACCTTGCAGTTGGCTACTTTGCTGATGTGGTGTCTCCTGGTGAGTAGGAAGTCGATTTGGGTAGCATTCCTCCCGCTCTTGTAGGTGATGAGATGCTCGGGTCTCTTTTTGAAATACGTGTTCACGATGGCAAGGTCGGCAGCCGCACACGTATTGAGGATGTCCTCCCCTTCCGCGTTGCGGCTACCGTACCCAAATCCACCGTGAACACGCTCAAATTCCCCACATTCATCACCCACATGACCGTTCAGATCACCCCCCAAAACGATCCCCTGTGATAATGGGATTCCACGGAGCACTTCTCCGAGTTGATTCCAAAACGCTATTTTATCGGCGTCGTCACAACCGGCCTGTGGCGCATAGGCACTTATCAAGTGGGTAACTACCCCATCGATAAGCACCCTAACGACCATAAGCCGGTCGCTATGACGTTTCACTTCCAAAATGTCGTTCTGGAACTCCTCCGAGAGCACTATGGCAACCCCATTCTCCCCACCAGGTGCACCTGTGTAGATCAGTTTGTAGCCATTCCCAATGAACCGGGATCTGCTGGCCTTCCACCGAGTCTCTTGCAGGAACGCCACGGCCACCCTCCGCCTGGAGAGCACATCGGCCAACTCTCTCGCGCGTCCGGTTAGCGTGCCAATATTCCACGTTGCGAAGCGGAGTTTCCTTTTGGATGGGGCTAGTGTCTTTAACCGTGCTCGCCCACGACACGGCAGCCTTAGTCCACTTGTCACAGGAGTCGGGCGAGGTTCCTGCGCGTCGTTTTGCGGCGACGCCCTATCCGTGACAAATCTCTTACGTGTCCGAACCATATATATTTGGCTAGTTTTGGTTTTTACGGGAGCGACTGCCGTCCGACCTCCCAACCTCTAAAGGGAAACCTAGAGGTGTCCTTCCCTCGCCGCATGCAAGCTGGCAGAGGGAGTAACCCATCAGTCGACTTTTACGACTCCCTTGGGATGATTTGGGGTGGCCCTATTCTTTCTTCGGCCGGGACCACACGGCCCTATTATATGGCCGTAAATATATATAATAAAGTTCCAGAGGAGATTAAAAGGGAATGAAAACTAAAAATATTTTACAAAAAATTAAAAACCTACCTAATCGAAAATTGTTATTATTCAATTTGACTTTTTAAAAATGGAAAAATAATGGTAATATAACAATAACTAACAAAAAGGGAATCTAGTCATAAATACAAACTTAATCGTTAAGAATAATTAATTTGATTAAAACTAATACTTAGTGAAAAATGGACAATTGTATTTTGTTGATTTTTTTATTTTTTATTATTATCATTTCTTGTATTGTAATTTTTTAATTCTCATTCTTCCTATTTTACTTTTCATTATAGTCCATTTTCTAATAATAATGTATAATTTTAATTATAATATTAATATTGTGACCACTAGTTTGCAGTGTCAGAAGATGACCCTCTAAGTTTTAAGTGCTATATGTTAATGTAAGATGTTATTGTGTAAACACTGAGATGTGCAAATAAATATTTGAATTTGAATTATTTTAAAACATATAATATATAAATTAAACACCCTTCAATGCAGAAAAAATAATTGAACGAATTTAAATAATTACTTCGTAGTATGATATTCCAAACGATCAAACGATCCAGTTAGGCAGGTCCAATTTCGCGAAAGAGGTCACTCGTCGAATCCAACTCGGATGGGCAGCGTTCGGGAAGCTCCGTAAAATATTTTCGTCCCAAATACCGCAGTGTCTCAAGACGAAGGTTTTTAACCAATGTGTGTTGCCAGTGATGACATACGGAACGCAGACGTGGTCGCTAACTATGGGCCTTATGAGAAAGCTCATGGTCGCTCAGAGGGCAATGGAGAGGGCTATGCTCGGAGTTTCCCTGCGAGATCGAATCAAAAATGAGGAGATTCGCAGGAGAACCAAAGTCACCGACATAGCCCGGATGATTGCAAAACTGAAGTGGCAGTGGGCTGGGCACATAGCTCAAAGGACTGATGGCCGTTGGGGCAGAAAAGTCCTCGAATGGCGACCGCGTACCGGAAGACGCAATGTTGGTAGGCCCCCCACAAGATGGACCGATGATCTGGTCAAGATCGCCGGAATAGGTTGGATGAGGGCAGCGCAGGACTGATCATCGTGGAGATCTTTGGGGGAGGCCTTTGTCCAGCAGTGGGCGTCTTCCGGCTAAAATGATGATGATATTCCAACTTTCCGCGACGTAAAATGTCGTGATGATCATTGCAGTAGTGATGATGATGATGATGTCCTCCCAGACGTATCCGTCGACGGCGACACCCTCAGCTCGTCCTTGCCTGGGCTCTTGCATGAGCGCGAGCATGACTCGCAAAACCAAATTTTGTTATGAAGGTCCTATTACAAGAAGCGCAGTAAAGAGACCCACTTGAATTGCGAGTATAGCTGTAGGAGGGCTTGGGTCGAGTTTTTCGGATCAGGCGTTTGGCGTCAAGGTTTTCAAGACGGGAACGCTCAAAGTTTTCTATACCCGTGTTGACAGCAGTTCGCCACTCCGACCTCTGCGTTGCAAGCTCCTCCCATGACTCACTAGACATGCCAATTGCAGTCAAGTGGCGTTTTAAGACATCCCTGTAACGCAGAAACTGTCCTCCAGGCTTTCGTTTACCTGAGCTCAGAATAAAATACCTTTTTTGGTAATCTGGAAGACTCCATGCGTACAAGGTGTCCACACCAGCGTAGTTGGCCTTTCATTAGCATACACTCCATTCCAGCGAGCTTAGCTCGACGTAGAACCTCCGAGTTTGGCACACGATCCTGCCATCTCACCTGAAGAATCGCCCGAAGACACTTCATGTGGAAGGTATCAAGGCGTCTGATATCTCCCTTGTAAAGACACCAGGTCTCCGAGGCATAGAGCAACAATGGTAAGATTATGGCCCTGTAGACAGCGAGTTTTGTGTGGAGTTTCAGGTCATGTGATTTCCAAACTCGTCGGTTAAGACCACCGAAAGCCGCAGCTGCTTTGGCGACTCGCGCAGAGATCTCAGACTCGAGACGATTATCACTGCGCAAAATAGTTCCAAGGTACCGGAAGGTACCCACTTCCGGCAGTGGCTTTCCTCGTAAGTAAACAACACCATCGTCCGCAGATTTACCTTTCGCAGGTTGTTTTAGAATCTGGGTCTTAGAAGCACTGATTACTAAGCCGAATTTACGACAGGACTCATCTAATTTGTCCAAAAAACTCTGTAGGTCGCCCAAACTGTCAGCCATAAGGCAGACATCGTCGGCGTACAGAACATCTATTACTGAAACAGAGTCCACTTTGCGTTTTGCTCTGAGACGTGCGAGGTCGAAAACGCTTTTGTCCATGCGGACATTTATGGTAATCTTGCCATTACAGCTTTTAAGAGCGTCATTCATTACTGCAGCGAAGTAGATAGCGAAAAGGGTCGGAGCCATTACACAGCCTTGCTTGACACCGCTAGTGACCGGGAACCGGTCTGTAAAGTTGTTTTCGTGACGCACACGGGCTGTCATGCCCTCGTGGAACTGGCGCACTAAATTGACGAACTTTGCAGGACAGCCACATTTTTCCATAACAATCCAGAGGGCGGTCCTGGAAACACGGTCAAAGGCCTTTTCTAGGTCCACAAAACATAAATAGAGGTCGCGGTGTTGTTCAAAACTTTTTTCTTGAAGTTGCTTGACTACAAAGATGGCATCAACCGTACCTCTTCTAGGTCTGAACCCGCACTGGGTCTCCGGAAGGAAGCTTTCAGCTAAATTACTAAGGCGACTATTGATGATGTGCGCCAGAATTTTGCCAGCTGTGGAAAGCAATGCAATGCCTCTAAACGAACCACAATCAGAGAGGTCCCCTTTGCCTTTATATAGCTTGCTAATAGAAGCATCCTTCCAGTCCTGTGGAACCATCTCAACATCCCAAATCAGTTTGATAAGTTCAAAAAGTCCGGACCTGATACTCGGTCCACTGTATTTGAAAATCTCAGAAGACAAACCGTCCGAACCAGGTGACCTAGCATTTTTTAAGCGGTTGATCGCAGTAACGAACTCGGCGTACGAAGGCGGGTCATCCAAGCCCGAAGCAGATGGCAAGCTCTCAAGTGAATTAATGTAAGACAGATCTGCTCCTTGACTACCGGGATTGAGCACTTCATTAAAGTGTTCAGCCCAACGAAGAAGAACCTCTTTTGGATCTGTTAACTTCTTAGCTTTATCTCGCGAGTAAACAGGGGCAGTCTTTTTAGCGCGGGGTCCGTAAACGGATTTTAGCCCTTCGAAAAATTTTGCTGTTTGGCTAGTGTCACCTAACCATTGCAGTTCTTCGGCTTTACGGCGCCACCAACTATCCTTTTGTTCTCGGATCTTTGCTTTAAGATCCTGCTGAAGAGACTTGCGCTGCCCCGCACCGACGACTCCTCTTAGAGCGAGACGATAGTTTTCAACAAGCTGCCGTATTTCCACATCAGAATCATCGAACCAGTCTTGATGTTTTTTATGTGGTGTGCCAATAACTCGCTGAGAAACACCATAGAGAGCCCTGGAATAAGTACGCCACCCGGCATCTACTGAGGTATTGTCATCAGTGCTAGGCATCGCTGCCTCAAATTCCGCATCTAGCTCACGACACAGTCCCTCATCACGCACCAAACGCGCACAAGCAAGTCTAGCCGGAATCCTGTGTTCTGCTCTACGCGGAGGCTTGTAGTAAAGCCTCATCCTGGATCTAATAAGACGATGGTCAGTCCAGCCTTGGGCACCACGCATTGCTCTTGTAATAAGTACATCTCTCAGGTCTCGCCTGCGTACAATGATGTAATCAAGAAGATGCCAGTGCCCAGAGCGTGGGTGCATCCAAGATGTCTTGTATTTATCGGGTAGCCTGAAGAATGTGTTTGTTATGCTGAGGTTGAATTCGGAGCATAACGTTAGAAGAGCAACACCGTTGGTGTTGCACTTACCTACTCCATGTCTCCCCAGTACGTTCTTCCAGGCAATATATTCTGTGCCAACACGCGCATTAAAGTCACCCAGCAGAATCAATTTGTCACAATCTGGAATCCCCAGCAAAACATCACGCAGATTCTCATAAAATTGAAGTTTGTCCTCATCAGGTGTTGTCATAGTAGGCGCATACACGCTCACAAGATGTAGGTATTTCCTGGGAGCCATGTGGAGTCGTAGTGTCATGAGCCTGTCATTGATCCCTTTTGGAGGCTCCACTAGCGATCTAGCGATGTTGTTTCGGATCGCAAATCCAACACCATTTGCGGCTCGTTCACTTGCAGGTTTACCCTTTTTTTTTTTTTTTTTTTTTTTTTTTTTTTATTGCGTAGGACAGCAGACAGGCTGACAGCCCGCTTAGAATTTAGCAGTTACCGTCGCCTATATGTGTTTGCAACGCCAGTGGCATCGCGAACACGCTGCTGTCCCATAAGGGTACAGGAACTTGGGTCACTAATGCCGGAACACAACACAAGGTTATTATGGCGGCATACTTAAGACCAAAGGTGGTCGCCATCCAGACGGGCTTGAGGCCCTACCACGTAGCTAGGGTGGGTTGTTTTGTCGCCTTTTACGACAGGCCGACCCCGGCCACAGAGGTTAGTATTCTTTCTCCGCCCCTGCACGGATAATACCCCTAAATACGGATAACCCTCCCAGTAATACGTATATCCACCCAATTCCTCACAGAGCTCACCGCTATCCGCTAAATGTGCCTCGCTGACTGCGGCTATGTCAATGTTATAGCGGGATAATTCACGCGCTATGAGTGCAGTTTTCCGCTCAGGACAGAGGTTGTTTTCATTGTCCAGTAACGTTCTTACATTCCACGCAGCTAAATTTAAGAATGCATTTAATTTATTATTATGTTTCTTTCGAGCGCTTTTAATTGGCGACCAGATGACCGCGGTTAGCCACCTGGGTTACAGTGAGGCGAGCTTTGTTTAGGCCACCTTTTCTAGGCCCCTCCCCGGATTGGGGAAAGCAGTGCGATCCCTAAATAGGGCTGCTTTGTCGTCGGGTGAGCTGCCGTACCAGTTCTCTCGCCTCTAGTGAGTTCCAATACGACCATCACCACCCAACCGCCGTACGTGCAAAGATCTAGCTAGGGACCAAACTCACCCGCTCAGTCCCCACCGCCAGTCCTCATCGCCGTAGGACTTGCACTCTCCGTCCAGTAATGAGCCAGGGGTCATCAGCGCGGGAATATATTAAAGTGGGTAAGCATTTGCGCATACACGAACCTATCAGGCATGTGCCCTGCTGCAGCGCCACGGTCGCCGGGTTTGAAGCCATACTGACGGTGTCCGCCTTCCGAGCCGCTGCAGACTTTATGCAATTTATGAGGGAATCAGCCCATTAAACTAAGTTTGTGAAACTCAGTCCCCTTCACTGGATTTAGCCCGTGGATCGACACGGTTTGCCGGGACACGGCCGCTGCATGCACAACAGCTACTTGGAGCCACCAGTAAAGAGATTTGTGGAATGTTTACAATGTAGACAGAATCCACCATCTGCGATGCAGATCGATCGGTAGTATTCTGCAAGATTCCACTGCAAAACATCCCACTTATATCCCATTGCAGTAGTACTTCGTGCATGACGAAATATTTCGTTTTTTTTTCACTTTTTTTATTGCTGAAGAACAGCAGATAGACTAACAGCCCACGAAATAGTAAGCAGTTACCGTCGCCTTTGGATGTTTGAGACACTAGGGGCACCCCGAATACGCTGCTGTCTCATAGGGGTACAGGAACCTGGGTCACTAATGCCAAAACACAACAAAAGGTTATTATGGCGGCATACTTATACACCAGGGGTGGTTGCCATCCAAACGGGCTTGGGGCCCTACCACGTAGCTAGGGTTGTTTTGTCGCCTTTTACGACAGGCCTGCCCTGGCCGCAGATGTTAATATTCTTACTCCGCCCCTGCACGGACAAAACGGTTAACGTTAACTCATAAATTTGCTAGATTATTCATGTAAATAATTAATATCTGCTCATTAATCTTGTTTTCTTAACACAAATAAAAAAACTACAATTGACACCAATCTATAATTTATGAAAAATTAAATTGCAACATAAACTTCCTATAGAAATAATCAAAAGCACTACTGTAAATTTTCCATCATTTGTTCTTATTTACAGTAATTGTTCGGTCCTTGCCTAGGTGGGTAAAACTAGTTGCTCCGCCAATTCATTCGACTATCCTCAAGTTTGAGAGAAGTGACGGTCGACACCGTGCGGACGATTTTAACAACAAGAAACACTTTTTGCACCGTGTGCGAAGTTCGTGAGTCTCATATGTTTAGACTTTATATTTTTGATCGTGCCAAACATAAATCCTTACACAACAAACAAGCGCAGTGTAGGTAAAAAAGAATTTATAACGTAAAAGTGGCGCCGTGCGTAATTCCACTGCGAGCTGCACCTGAACCGATCGAGATTGAGAAATCATAGGGACCGATTCACAATAATTAATACAATCCACTAATATCAGCGCATTTACTCTCCAAACAGGGCGACCTTTGGACCTAGTCCATCGCCCTACAATCAAAATTATACGTGTTTACCTTAGTTAGGTCAATCTTCAAGCTCTAAATATAACGCTATAATAACGTTGTATTGTGTTACGACATAAATGTCCCAAGTCCCAATTCCGCTCCGCGATGTTAGCGCTGTCTCTCGCAAACAGGCCACAGTAACTGCTTACGATTAAGTAGGCCGTGGGCCTGTCTGATGTTTCACAACAGAAAATAAGTACGTTCAATTAACTCTAAATACGTTTTAAAATATATTTTTACTGACCTGTCGTAAAAATGGTGTAACCAAAACTTTATTTAACATTTCCATTTCACTTTTATTTGTACACATTATAAACTCAAAAAAAAAAACATCTATACCTGCTCACAAACTACAATAGAGTGTCGTAATATAACTTTATAACGCTTATATACGTGTAAACCAGTACTTAACGAGTGTTGAATGTTTCCATTTTCATCCGCTTGTATACGTAGCTAAATATAACGCTAAATTGGATTTCTTTAATTGAAAGGGCACATTTAAAAATACATATGTTTTAAGAATTTCTTCAAACTTGTTTTTATATAAAAAATGCAAAATGCAACAAAAATGTGTCAACAAATTCAAATGACATGACTTTTCACCGATTTTAAACAACCTGTTGCACCGAGAGCTGTTTCGATATTATGTTAATTCCTAGTAAATCACATTTTAGAAGATCAATATAAACTTTCTCTTTTGTTTCCCTAAGCATTAAAACAATTACTTCGGAATCCATGGTCCAACTTTGAATCACAGAGCAAAATTAACGCGCATATTTGCGAAGAAGATCAAGAAAGTCACTCCCCCCGAAGAAGGTATATGAAGACTGGAAATATCACAGTATTTTAAGTCGGATTGACTCATATACTAGTTGATTATAATTCCCCTTTATAAAGGCAAAATCATTAATTTAATTTTAAAATTAAATAAATAGCAAGTACATGAGTTCAGAGGTTTTTTGAAATTATTGTTGTAGGCAATCCTGTTGGGATAAATGTAGTGCGATTCATTATTGCACACCGTGTATGCCCGTCAAAACAAAAATAACTTAAGAGGAAGGCGAAAAAGATTACTAATGAATACTCCTGCTGTTGGTTCAACGATAACAATAATACAGAGCCTCTGTTCGGTTTTCTTTTGAGGTTGGGTATCAGACGGCCAAACTTCTTTAAGACTCAAATTTAGATAAACTCGCCATATATATGGCATCTATTATCTTGCAAATGTTAGCTTAGAAAATGAATGGATCCAGAAGTTTAAAATTATGAGGTATTAGCACTGTATCTTAATCGCATTGTAGAATATTTGTAAACTAATATTAACTGCGCATATTTGTATTATTTTTTAAATTCTGAATTTGCTAAATACACTGACTATTAAAATGTTTTATTATTAAAAATATACAATTCTTATCGCTACAAGCGATCTCTTCAAAGCCTCCAAAGGTTGATGATGATTGGATGGAGAATGTTAAAATTAATTAATTGCAATACTGGCCACAATACGCAATCTATTTCCAAATATGTAAACTAGAAAACGATATATACTTGTCATATACTTTGACATTAACTGGATTGTAAGAATAAAAAGATTATTGCTCAGTTTTCGTATTTTCTTAAAGTAGTTCTGGAATTACATAAATACTTTCATAAATTATTAGATTATGGGCTATATATGTCCCAAAGTAATATAAAAAAGTAATTCGATACTAAAGTGCTGTGATTCAATTAGATTAAAATTACGTAACCTCGGAACCGGCCATTACCGGTGTAGTTGTTCTTTTTTCAGCATAGTTTTGACGAAAAATACATTAAAATTGGTATCACAAATATCAATGGGCACGATTGAGAAGCTAATTGGAAGAGAAAATTACCAAAGTTGGAAATTCGCCGTAAAAAACTATCTGGAACATGAAGAATTGTGGCAGGAGATTGAACCTGACTTAAGTTATGTATCCGACAGCAAGAAAAATACGAAAGCAAAATCGAAAATAATACTTTTGGTAGACCCAGTTAACTATGTACATATTCAGGAGGCTACGACAGCGAAACAGGTTTGGACAAAACTCGAAAAAGTATTTGATGACTCAGGGCTTAGTAGAAAAGTAGGTTTATTAAGAGATCTGATTACCACTAATTTGGAAAATTGCTCGAGTATCGAGGAATATATTAATAAGGTAGTGTCAACAGCTCATAAGTTACGGAATATCAATTTTGTTGTTGGAGACGAGTGGGCTGGCACGTTACTGCTCGCTGGCCTCCCTGATTACTACAAACTGATGATAATGGCTTTAGAGAGCTCTGGTGTGAATATTAGTGCTGATTATGTAAAAACTAAGTTGTTACAAGAGGTCAAGGTATCAGATTCTGTTGCTTACTATGCCAAGTCATATAAGCAACAAAATATGTCAAAGTCAACACCGAAAAATCCACATAATCAACCACAAGAAAAAAGGCAACCCAAAGGCCCACGACGCTTTGTATGTAATAAGTATGGGCACGTTAGTAGGGATTGCTATTTTAAAGATAAAAAGAAGAGTTCTTCAAACAATGATAATTCAAAAAATAATGGTTATTATGCTGCTTTTCCAGTTGCTGCTGAGTTGGATGGAAACTGCTGATATGTTGATTCCGGATCGTCATTGCATATGTGCAATAATAGGAATTGGATGTATGATGTTTCTCCATCTACAATCAACAACATTAAAATTGCAGATAATAAAACAGTAGCAGTAAAAGGCAGTGGTAAGGTGGATTTTCAGATAAGAAATTCAGATGGCATATTACAGACTATACAGGTCAGAGATGTTTTATTTGTACCCACACTAACAGTAAATTTACTTTCTGTAAGTCAAATGGTAAATAATGGCTGTGAAGTGAAATTCGAGAGAGATGGTTGTCAGATATATCAAAATAATAAATTAATATTGACAGCTATGCATCGCAATAACATGTATAAATTAAATAATGTTTCCGAAGCACCGGCATTGCTATCAACAATAGATGAGCGAGATATAAATTTATGGCATCAAAGGATGGGCCACCTCAATTTCACAGATTTACAGAAAGTGCAGAAGGGGTTGAATTATTAAAAAAAGGCAATCAAGTTTGTACAACTTGCTTAGAAGGAAAAATGAGTAGACAACCATTTAAAAATACTGGTACTAGAGCTTCCGAATTGCTCCAATTAATTCACTCTGATTTATGTGGTCCGATGGAGACAAGTTCTATTGGAGGTGCCAGATATTATGTTACTTTCATAGATGATTACAGTAGGAAAGTATCTGTCTATTTCATGAAGAACAAGCCTGAGACTTTAGAAAAGTTTAAAGAATTCAAGAATTTAGTTGAAAATGAAACTAATAAAAAAATAAAGATATTGCGCTCAGACTTCGATCACAAACGCTCAGACAATGGAAGAGAGTATATAAATAATGAGTTTAAATCATTTCTGTGTAAATCTGGTATCCAGCATCAAACGAGTAACCTATACACGCCTCAACAAAATGGCATGGCAGAGCGAATGAATCGCACATTAGTAGAGAGAGCTAAATGCTTAATTTTGAATTCCAGATTAGAAAAAAAGCGGTTTCAACAGCGGCTTATATTATAATCGTTATTTACTTAAAGATGAATAAATACATTTTGGATAGGATTTCCGTAAAATCAATTCTTAGTGAGTGTCTTCTTATCAATTGAAGGTTCAAATATTAAAAATACGCTTAAAAATATCTCCTGCATAAACCGATCAAACGAAACTATTTTTTAAAATTTCAATGAGGCCTTTTCCTTGACGTCAGACGTGTAATCTATGTCACATATTGCAAAAGTTTGCTCGCCAAAGAATTCATTTAATTTTCTGAGAAACAGCAGACAGGCTAACGGCCCACTTTGAGCAGTTACCGTCGCATATAGATGTTTGTGACGCTAGAGGCACTGTGAACACGCTGCTGTCCGTTTAGGAGTACAAGAACCTTGGTCACTTACCGGAATGAAACCAAGGTTATTATGGCTGCATATTTAGAGAAAAAGGGTGGTCGCCATCCACAAGGGCTTGGGATACCGCATAGGCTATTGTGTTGTCACCTTTTACGACAAAGCGATCCCGGCCGCGGTGGTCGGTATTCTTACTCCGCCTCTGCACGGAGAAAATGACTGAAATTGGTTTTCAAACTGCTGACTTACTTCCAATTAAGGTTAGTTTTTCTTCTTCCAATTTCTGACTTCCAATTGGTGAGGCATGATATTTGGGTAACATTTTAAAAAAGGGACATTTACACCCGAGACTGGAAAGTTAACATAGTTACTCATTTCATGTATATATTGTTTTTTTTTTTTATTTTCATGGCAGAACTACGTATTTACTAGTTTTTAATCCATACTCAAATTATAAATATTAAAGTAACTCTGTCTTTCTGTCTGTCTGTTACGTTTTTACGCCTAATCCGCTAAACCAATTTTGATGAAATTCGATATAGAGATGGATTGGACCGAGGAGGACATGTGCTACGAAAATTAAATTTGAAGGGAGTAAAATAGGGGTGAACGTTATTAATGTGATAAGAAGATGTTTACTTCCCAAAAATGCAATAAAGCCTGCGAAACAATAGACTTAAGTTATCGATTTTTTCACAACACAGTTATTATATATTTACAATGAATACAAGGTTATCTTACAAAACAATAGGACATCAGCTATACTTATTGAGTCAACGCTTGTTTCAGTCTTTATTCCGTTATTATTATGAGTATAAACGCTTAACAGGTTTTTTATAGAAAAAATTACCAACAAATCAAAGATTCATAAACAAAGAAAACCAACGTCTAAATTACTAGGCTTGACCTGTCAAGCCAGGTATTTTAGATGGTCTGGGGCATGAGATCGGCGGGCCATGTTTATGGGTTTGAGTCCCTCGTTCATCCCGGGTAAAGTGGACTCGTATATCATAAGAGTTTTCCTAAAAAAAAGTTTGTGTGTAATTATGTAGGCACGTAAGAATTTATACTTCTTTGGCGTAACATAACAAATATATGTAATGATTTCATCCCGTGTGCCACTCTGTAAAAGGAATGATAAATCAATAAAATAAAAAAATAGACACCAACAGTAAACCTTAAAGCCACTCAAAAGGTTATTATAAGATTTTTACAATAGCCACCATATTCACTACCATATATAATTTAAAATCACACACATGTATCTACGAATAAATACATTTTTTATCTCCACTAATAGATATAGGTAGATTTATGAATTCTAGTTGAAATGTCGCCCAGGGGTCGAAATTCGACCATAATTCATTTAATTTTTAACCGACGAAAAAAACGGAGGAGGTTCTCAAGTCGACGCGTATATTTTTTTATGTATGACCACGCGTAACTTTTTACAATGTAGTCCGAATTTAAAAAATTATTTTGTTATTGGAAGTCGAAGTTGATCCCAAATAAATTTGGGAAAAAATTCCAACATTAAGGGTATGAAAACAGAAAATGATTGATTGTTCACTCACTGATTACATCTATGACCACGCATAACTTTTGACAGAATTTATTTATTTAAGCATGTAGTAATTAGTAGATTATAGCCACAAAAAAATTATAAAATAAAAACGTTTAACAAAAAAAATTAAACCGCCGAAAAAACTAAAAAGCAAAATTAATAAACTTTCTTTATTAACCTTAATAACTAAGTTCTTAAACTAATGTAAGTATACCTAAGTAATTTTGAGTCAGCGCCCAATAAGCAAATTAGTAAATTACGTAAAGCGTGATGCGCGGCGGTGGCGCAGCGTGACACGCCCCTTCGCCGTAAAATGTCGAGCGTTTACGAAATTAATGTCAGCGAGCGAGACAGCGATTCGAACGGACACACACGTGGGGTTTCGAAGGTTGAAAAAAGTGACAGGTGACACATAACCTAGCACACGCGATTGGAATATTTTACCAAGTTTTATTTGTTTTTCTGTTTTCCTTAAGCTTGTGTTGTACCTTTTTGTGTTTGGTGGTGGTTATTTGTGATTATTTTTGTGTGGTAAGCTCTAAAATTTCACTATGCCAACGTCCGTAGGTGAGAAAGTTCCACCTGATAAAACCTCATTGGATCTTGAAATGGAAGAACTTGTCGAATTAACTAATGCTCCCGAAAGATCCCTATTAAAGCGTCCTAGTAATGTCCCGACTGGTCCCCCTGAGAAAAGATTAGTTGCCCCTTCCTCCTCTGTTCAACATACCTACACGCGCTCTGGTTATGAATTAAATTCTCTCCTTAGATACTCAGATACAGACATAAGCTTTTATATAGTCCATGTATCTCGCACAGATAATGATACTTCTAATTCGCCAAATAGTGCCCTTAAACTCGCTCAGATCGTCTATAACAGTAAATTTTCGGGTATAAATGAAATAAAAAAATTGGGTAGAAATAAAATTGCTATCTATTTCAAATCTGCCTCAGAAGCCAACAGTTTCCTATCTTCTCCCCTTTTAGAATCCTTAAAGTTATCTGCCTCAATCCCCAAGTATAATATTACAAGGATGGGCATTGTCAAGCAAATTCCCCTAGACTGGACCCTCGAGGAGTTGGTTGGTATGACTGAATGTAGGCCGGAGTCTACAATAATTATTAAAGCCCGTCGCCTAAACAAAAAAAAGAGGATAGATGGTAAACCAGTCTGGGAACCTACCGGCACAGTCGTTGTAACATTTTTAGGCCAAATTCTTCCTAACTACATCTATTGTTGCAACATGTCAATACCTGTAGAGACATACACACTACCCACCATCCAGTGCCATAAATGCTGTAGGTTTGGTCATGTCCGTGACCAATGCCGATCAAAACCTCGTTGCTCAAAATGCGCTGGCCCCCATGATGTCCAAACCTGTAATGTCAATGAAGTAGATACATCATGCTTATTCTGTTCCGGTCTCCACCAAGCAACTGATCCAAAATGTCCCGAACACTCAAGACAAAGATCAATTAAACTTGTAATGTCTGAAGAAAATATAGGATATATTGAGGCTTCACGTAGATTTCGCCCAGTTCGCACAACATTCGCTGAAGTAACATCACCTCCTCTTACCAAAAACGCAAATGATACACCCTATGTCCCTAATACTTCTCCCTCTCAGTCATCTTCCCCTAAAAATCCCCAAGCGATCCATTCATATAAAAAAACTGTGTTTATCCAACGGAAAGAAAAACCACAATTAGGAGTAACTTATGATAAAGTTGCTCATAATAATATCACCTCTCGATCCCCCTCAGCATTACCGAATGGTTGTGCACTTGACTCCACAATCCCACAGTCTCTCACTCCCAATGATAATTTGTCAGAAATCATATCAATGTTAGTCATCAATATTCTTTCTCGTTTTAGTGACATAATACCGAACAATGTAGTACATCTGATACAGAATCTATTAACTAACCTCCTTACCCCTCTCATAAACAATGGCCAAAATTCTACAGTGGAACACTAGAAACATCAAAAACAAAAAGCATGAAATCATTTACTTAATAAATTCTTTCTCCCCCATTATTTTTGCTCTCTCAGAAACCTGGCTCAAACCAGGTTCAACATTCAGGATCCCAGGATATTCTTGTATCCGGGATGACAGACCTGATGGTTGGGCTGGCTGTGCTCTCTTGGTGAAGAGAAATCATATTTTTTCCTCCCTTCCTATTAACTCTCATTCTTATGGAATTAATATAGTTGCTGTCCGTGTATCAAACATAACATTTGTCTCCGTATATATACCATATCCTAATAGGATCCTAATCTCTGAACTTTCATCTATCTTATCCTCTCTCCCTCCCCCTCTTCTTATATTAGGTGACTTCAACATTCATCACACATCTTGGGGATGTCATTCAAATGATTCAATTTCTCATGTTTTTCTTGATGTCATAGATTCATTAAATCTATGCATACTTAATGATGGTTCTCCCACTCGTAGAGGCCTTCCTAATCAAAACCCTAGTGTCCCTGACCTCTCTTTAGCGTCACCATCCTTAGCTAACTCTCTTTCCTGGCTAGTGCTTTCGAATTCTCATGGTAGTGATCATTTACCTATCTTATGTTCCTTAGCTAACTCACAACCACCTTCTATTGTTCCCTGCCCGCTTTTGAAATTTAGGACTAAAGAAGCAGACTGGTGCAAATTTTCAGATCTTGTGGAATCTAAATTGTCACCACTCCCAGAAGTCACTCAAGACAACTCCCTTCACCTATACTTAAAATTTACTGAAGTGCTTATGTGGTCTGCAGAAAAAATAATTCCTCTTAAAAACTCCAACTTCAATAAAATCTCTTCCCCTGTGTGGTGGGACTCAGAGTGTACGGCCATTGTTAAAGAAAGAAAACAGGTTGAACTTAAGTTTTCAAACAATCTTTCTTTGCAGAATTTTTTGGAACACCGAAGGATCTCTGCTAAAACAAGAAGATTTCTTCACAAAAAAAAGATATTAAGCTGGCGTCACTTTTGTGAATCTCTATCCCCCAGATCTCCTGCTTCCGTAGTATGGAGAAAAATTAAATGTTTCCGAAAATCCCTAACTGATAATAATATAACTTCTAATGACACATCCCGTTGGCTTCCTAACTTCTTTTCTAAATTAGCTCCTCCCTTTGCTCCCCCCAGTCAATGTATATTGCCCTATTCAGCCCCGTTTATGTGTACTGACAGGATGGACAGGGAATTTTCCTATGCAGAACTTTGTTGCGCCCTTGATCATCTACAGGACTCTACTCCCGGTATAGATGGAATTCCCTATTCTTTTATCACCAAGTCCTCAGTTTACATTAAAACATATTTTTTAAAATTGATGAATTGTTTCTTCTCGAGTGGTATCGTTCCTGATTCTTGGAAATTGCAACTAGTTGTTCCCATTTTAAAACCTGGTAAGGATCCCAATGACCATAACTCCTACCGGCCTATTGCCCTCTCATCTGTACTATGCAAAATTATGGAACATCTTCTTAAGAATCGCTTGGAATGGCTAGTTGAAAGTCGCAATCTTTTATCTAGGACCCAATTTGGCTTTCGCAAGGGATTAGGAACCCTAGATAGTTTGAGCACCCTGATTTCAGATATCCGTTTAGCATTTTCCAAAGGTGATCATGTTGTTGGTGTTTTCTTAGACATTACAGCAGCATACGATAATGTTGATCTTCCCCTACTCAGACAGAAACTGTACCAGCTGAGTATCCCGGTGAGAATCACAACCCTGATATGTAATATGCTCATGGAACGCTCTATAACTATCCATTCTCCTGGTATTCCTTCCTCATCAAGACTTGTCTGGAAGGGTCTCCCACAAGGGTCTGTCTTAAGTCCTATCCTATATAGTATTTATACAAGAGACTTGGAGTATTCAGTTAACAGCTTCTGTAAAATACTACAATATGCAGATGATATTGTCTTATATTCCACATCCCCTTCTCCTATTGATGCTTGCTCCCGCTTAAATCAGGCTTTGTTCTACCTTCATTCTTGGCTCTCAGACCACAGTCTTTCTATTTCAACACCTAAAAGCACTGCTGTCATTTTTACAAGAAAAAGGTCTCCTCCCCTCACTGATATCTTAGTTAACGGTGATCAAATTAATTTTCAGGATCATGTCAAATTTTTAGGCTTGACTCTTGATTCAAAATTGTCAGGAACTCGGCATCTAGATTACATCTGCAATAAAGTTGAAAAAAACATAAACATTCTTCGAACTTTATCAGGGGTTGGTTGGGGTTCCCATCCATACAATCAAAGACTTTTATATCAAGCCATTATCAGAAGCCATTTTGATTATGGATCCTTTCTTTTAGAACCCTGTAATAAATTAGCATTGGCTAAATTAGACCGTATCCAAGCCAAGTGTTTAAGAATCATTACAGGTTCCATGAAATGTTCACCAACAAATGCTTTACAAGTGGAATGTTTTGAATCCCCCCTCTTCTTACGCCGTCAGTTACTTGCAGACCGATTTTTTCTTAAAGTTGTATCTTTCTCTGACCATCCTCTACTTGAAATTATTGAACAACTGTCACCTTTAATTACCTCCTCCCCTTACTGGTCCCATAAATCACCCCCTACATTAATAAAATCTTTCAATAAATTTTCAAATTACCTCAATTACATTTATAAATCTAGTTTACACCCTTTATATGAAATCAACTATGATAGTCTTCTATTT
Source organism: Malacosoma neustria (assembly GCA_963693495.1). Lineage (NCBI taxonomy): Eukaryota > Metazoa > Arthropoda > Insecta > Lepidoptera > Lasiocampidae > Malacosoma > Malacosoma neustria. The sequence goes on along the minus strand of OY856382.1, from coordinate 18,131,323 downwards.
AACCCTAATATTATTCTGAATCTTGGTTTAGATAAAAACTCCATTAACGCAAATAGCACCTTTTCAAAATTATTAGCTGAGAAATGGCCTGACTACATCTATTTTTTTACGGATGCATCTAAACTAACAGATAATGGCCCAATTGGAGCAGCAGTTTGGATCCCAAAATACCGTATTATTTTAAATTTTCAACTTCCTCCTCACAATTCAGTCTTCTCTGGAGAATCAATTGCCATTCTTGAGGCAATAAAATATATAGAATCCCACCTCATATATAAATCGGTCATATTCACTGACTCTTTAAGCTGCCTCCTTGACCTTCAAAAATCCCCCTTCCGTTGCAAACAATTGTCTCCTATTTCATTAAAGATTAAAGATATCCTATATAAATGCCACTCTTCTAACCTTGACATTGTCCTTGCTTGGATTCCAAGCCATTGCGGGATTGCCGGAAACGAAACCGCTGATAGATGTGCTAAGCAGGCTACTACAATTGGATCAACCACTCACAACAAATACTTTCCCAGAGACTTAAAAACGCTAACAACGTCAAATATGATCAAAAGTTGGGATAAGATATGGCAAAAAAGTAGAACAACTGTCGGTCAGCATTATGGTTCTCTGCAACCTAATATAAACTTTAGCAAACCATGGTTTGCACGCCACCAGTCCCTCCCAAAAAAGGTTACATCCACAATTATACGTCTTCGCCTTGGACAGGTATCTTCCCCTGTCTTTTTAGCTAAAATTAGAATTCGTGATCATTCTCTGTGTGAGTGCGGACTTGATGAAGGAAACCTTGAACATATATTCTTCCACTGTCCAAAGATATCGACCCCTATATATGACCTATTGCCAAAACAAATCCCACGCCCCATTAATTTAAATTTCCTTTTAACACTTGTGCACTCTAAGCTAATATATACACTCTCTAACTTTTTAATTACTAACAGTATTTACTTATAAGGCTTCATATATATATTTAATACTAACTTGCTTCTTGTGTTGTCCTCAGGATCTCAGAATTCAATTTACCGACCATATTTATCTAATAAATACTATTGCTACATTTAACCTGTCACTTTTTTTTAATAACATAGACATTGGCAAAATCAATGCCAAATGCATTGGAGCCATAAATACAAAGAAAGAAGAAGAAGACACACACGTGAGAGCAGTGGCGCTGACTCAAAATTGCTTAGGTATACTTATATTAGTTTAAGCACTTAATTATTAAGGTTAATAAAAAGGTTTATTATTTTTTGCTTTTCAGTTTTCTCGGCGGTTTAATTTTTTTGTTATTAAGTTTGAACTTTATTAGGGTTCTTTTATCAAAGGCTGTATAATCCAAGGTTTCATCATGGCTACTCAATTAATTTATTATTCTTTGAACAGCATCACTGTAAAACTTCAAAATGTTTTGCATTGCAAAACCTGCAGTGTAAATCCGTTTCGTAACCATATATTCGAATTTTATAGACTATTCTCACAAATAGGCAAGAGTAAAACAATTCAGATTACTCATACAGTATACAGCATTTTATTTATGCTTGAGCAAGATGTATTTCACAAATAGTAAATACCTAACTAAACAAATAAAAACAACTCCAAAGTTTCATTCCTTTTTATTGTCAATTTTGACATTCAATAAGACCAAAGAGAATACAATCACTTAAGCCTCTAGACTTGGTATTAATTTATTAAATATGTGAGTATAACGCTTTTTTCTTTCATTAAATGTTATTTTATTTTTCGATATAGTCACCTTCCAGGTTTATACACTTTGTATATTTTTTTGTAAAGCTAAAATTCCCTTTTAAAAAAATCTTCTTCCTGATCGAAAATCATGAACCGCGGTGACTATTGCGTCATCATCTCCAAATTTATGGATTTAAAAAAAACGCGTGATATGCTGGTGTCATTTGTGTTCCGGATAAGTTGAAGGGACAGGTCTATAAAACCATCATCGTCGCAAGTAGGAACTGTGAGTATGAAGTTGAAGGCGGGGTTGTAGAGTAAATCGGAACTTCCGCATTCGCGGCAGTCTTCATGTCTGTGACATTAATTGTAAGAGAAGGCAACACGCCTTCGCTGGTATGGCCACGTTTTACGGCAATCGGCTACTTCCGGGGGGAACAAATGTCTAGCCATGCCCGGCCGGTGGGCTAGATACAAAAAAGCACTCTTTGGGTCTAAATAAATGCATGCTAATAAGATGCAGAGTACCGTGGACAATAAAAAGTCAAAGAGCAGGTCCGTTTTCAGACTTTAACCGGGCACGAAATGCAGTTTGAGTTGTAAGCGGATCTAAACACAATGATAATGATGACAATACCAGTAAATGGTTATTGCACATTAAGTTAAATTTTGAATCGGCTTCAGAACTTGCAGAGCTTTCGATATGATGCCAAACACGCTGTTTTTTTAACTCAACGTCCAATATTAACAATCCACAGGACAAATATTTGGTAGGTCTAAAACGCTTAATATTTTACTTTCAAATATTATTTCATTTTTATGGTCTTCAAGCCGCAACCGCGATTTCTTTATTTAGAATATAACTTATAATAATATAAGAATAAATACGTAGATAATAAGACAATTTTTTTACTGGTCTCCATACAAATACTGTTTGTTAAATAAAAAAAGGACTGTAATATTTTCTACGGAAGATTGAATAATAATGGCCTTATTAACTTAATTAATTGCATCAATTAGTATTGATTGAGTTATGAAGGAATATAAACAATACTTACCTACTTGAATATTTATAATTTCAAATTAATTAACTTGCTCGACTTTATTTACTCGTAATTACATTGTAAAAGATTTAAATAACTCAACGTAGTCGCAATACAAGAAAACTGCACCAGTTTTTTAACATGTGGTCACTCTACGCTATGTAGCTGTTTTTTCGACCTACCCTCCACTATTTGAAAACATGTAAGGTATTATTTATGAACGTATATATTTGATTTACAAGATCACAACAAACTGTTTGAAGATTATTAATTTTTTTTTATTGATGTGTTATACTATTGAACTACTGAACCAGTCATGTAGTTATAAATTTTGTTACAAATTAAACCTTATTAATGTGTGTTATAAATTTTAAGTTTGAACTAAGAGGGTAGACGTCAGGAGTATCTCATTTGGGAGAGAAGTTGTAAAAGTTCAAAAACCCACCAGAATGGCGCTAGTGCAACTACAGTGTGTGATTCATACAGTGTATGATTCGTCTACAACAGCTACTCATGAGTAGCTGTTGTAGACGAATTGAAGTATTATGAGTTTAAATTTTAGTATTTGGCGACTATAGTAACAGTAGAGTATTGAAAACCTCTATTAGCGAAGTTCAAAAATCTTTGTTAACTATTATAACCTATGCTACTGTGTCGCCACATTAATTTAACGCGTTTCAACGGAAACTTTTTCAAACACAGAAACAGTTTTCCTTTCCTCAAACCTCCTATACTTTGAACAGTATTAAAGTTCTATTTTCAAATAAACTACTTCTATTGGACATAGATTAGGTTTATTTTTGACATTCAGAAACATTATTATAACATTTTTATAACGTAATTTAGTCTAACGTTTTTGCTTGACCCTTAAGTGTTTAGAAAAATAATTTATCGGTCATAAATTCTGTTGATCAAAGTAATAAAACTCATGTGTCTCTTTATTTTGACATTGGCAAAATCAGTGCCTAAAACATTGGGGCCGTTCGAGTTTGTCCACAGACTATAATCAGAAACAAAATAGTACTTGTAGGTATTAAATATTGTTATTCTTTTACTACATTTTTAGGCATTGTTATGAAAAAAATATCTCTCTCTTAATTTTTTCTCCGTATAAACTTCTACTAGGTACCAAATATAATTCTCCTATAACTGGAAAATATGCATAAAAATGGGTGGTTTTTATTTAATGCATTAGTATAACAACATTAACAATAATCAATATGTATTGCCTGTATTTAAATCAAAAAGCTGATTTATATTTAGGGCAAAGGATTAGTGTTGCCATCGAACGCAGTAATGCAGCCAGAGTTTTGGGAACGTTTCCGGCCGAAGGCGATTTAGAATCAATAAATTATCTATCTTTTTGGTAGTATAGTATATTTTTAATTTTAGTTTATTAAATGTGTTAATAAATTGAAATTAAATGTACCATTGTATTATTAAAAAAGTTGGGATACAAAAAAACGATTTGAGTGATTGAGTGATCAAAAGTAAAACACCATATAATAAAATGATCTTTATTGTAATTCTAAAATACGGGCCCCGTCACTAGGCTGGCACTCGAAAAAGACGGGATTTCCTTGGTACTGCGATATGATTCGACGCTTCAAATTCTCCACTTCAAACTTTTTGACCTGGTAACACGATGATGTTATCAGATTTCAGGATATCGTAAAAATCAGCAAATCGTTTTCTCCTTGCAGGGGCGGAGTAAGAATACTAACCCTTGCAGCCGACAAAAACACCCTAGCTAACATGGTAGGGCCCCAAGCCTGCCTTGATTGCAACCACTCTTAATCTATAAGTATGCCGCCATAATAACCTTGTGTTATATTCCGGCATTAGTGACCCAGGTTCCTGTACCGGACAATAGCGTGTTCGCGGTGCCCCTAGCGTCGCAAACATCCATAGATCACTGTAACAGGTTACTTTTAAGTGGGCCTATCAACTTGTCTGCAGTTCCTCATCAATTAAAAAATTATATATACATAAGCGGCATAAGCAGGAACTGTGTGTCACAGAGATGAATATGTTGCGGTGTAGGTGGAGTCACGCGGAAGGATTGCGTTAGGAACTCGCCCATTCACAGCAGCCTTCATGTCCGTGACATCGCGGATATATCTCAGGAGTATCGTCTACGCGTATGGCCACGTTTTACGGCAACCGACTTCTTACGTGGGGAACAGATATCTAGCTACGCCACCACCAGGCCCCGACCTAAACTGTTGGATTCACGTCGTAAAAGGTGATATGCGTGTCAATGGACTGACGATCAACGATTCCGAAGACCGTGCGAAGTGTAGAAGAAAATATTGGAAAGTGGACGCCGGGCATCGAAGCGAAAATTTGGGTGCAACCAGTCCTGATTGCTTAGACGATGCTCCGAGCCAATAAACCTTAAGATTCCTAATTAAGTACCCAGAAGAGCTATTTTCAATTTTTTTCTGATCTAGGATTTTACATTAGAGGTTTACTGTCTTAACTTTGTAGACATACGATATGATGCAAGTATACATAGATTATAATAATAATGTACTTTTTATTTCGACCTCTTACCAATGAAACGACGCATCCACCGAATCCTCCTCCAGTCATCCTTGCACCGTAAACGCCAGGTGCTCCTCGAAGTATGTTTACCAGCTGGTCAAGCTCCGGACAGGACACCTGCATAAGCTGGCTCAGCGAGTCGTGGGACTGATAGAAAAGCTCCCCCACCTGGAAAAAATTTTCTTTCATTTACTCGTAATTATAGAGTTTACGACATTAATATATGTAGTTCCATATTCCTGCCAAATTTTATTTTTATGGGTTAACGGGAAGTACTCTGTGGTTTTGATTGACTGGTGATTCAAGTTATTAGATTGTTGAAGCAAGTTATTATTTTTATTATTTATTAGTAGGTTATTGTTTTTATTTACGACTCTTACTTGTACTTTTATTATATAATTTTTTGACTTATTATTATGACTTATTTTTCTTTTTTTATTATTGTTGTTTCTGGTTTGGTTTTGTGATTTTTTTTAAATGTTAGTGGTGTCACTTAATGGCCGCAGCAGAAGTTCAGGGCTGGTGAATACTACCAACAAATGCTGAGCTGGAACCAATTTGAGACATAAATGTTACGTATAATTATATTAATTGTTAAAAATGTTTAAATACATTTTCGACAAAACAACCCCAGCTAGAGGGTAGAGCACCAAATACATCATTGCAACAACCCCTGATTTCTAAATATACGGCCATAATAACTTTCCGTTGTGTTCCATCATTAGTAACCCAGGTTCCAGTTGACCGACGTGGACAGCAGCGTGCTTATGGTGCCCCTCGCCGTAAATATAGGCCACGGTTAACGCTTATTATTTAGTGGGCTTCTAGCCTTACCTGTTCCCACGCCAAAAAACAACATCACGTTATTAAAATTTTACTGATTCAGTCTTAAACGGGCTTTGGTAAAAGTATTTTATGAAATAAAAAACAAAACGTGTGAAAATACAATTGTATGAGATTGACGTCAAACTGTATAATGTCATAACATGCTGTGATAAGTTTTTAAAAGTGGAATTGTATTTAATTACACGTTCTCAGTAGTTAAATGGACAATAGTGCTACATTTTTTTTATTGCTGTGGGACAGCAGACAGGCTAACGGCCCGCTTAGAATTTAGCAGTTACCATTGCCTATGGGTGTTTGCAACGCCAGTAGCATCACGAACACGCTGCTGACCCATAAGCGTACAGGAACTTTGGTCGCTAATGTCGGAACACAACACAAGGTTATTATGGCGGCATACTTAAGACCAAAGGTGGTCGCCATCCAGACGGACTTGGGGCCCTACCACGTAGCTAGGGTGGGATGTTTTGTCGCCTTTTACGACAGGCCGACGCCGGCCGCAGAGGTTAGTATTCTTTTTCCGCCCCTGCACGGATACAATAAAAATACATATAAAAATAAGCGATATATCACTCATCACGAGATCCCTAACACTATACACCCGATTGACTTGAAAGAAAATTATTTATTTAGGACACACTAGTATAGAAAAAATATAAAGAATATAAAGGTGCTATAAAAGTCCTAAATTGGGACATATCTCAGAATTATGCTGGTTTCAAATAAAAACCAGCGCAAAGAGCGAAGTCAAGGGCGTCGACATATTATTATTAAGAAAAAGGTATCATAGACACACATAAAACGTACACAACATTAGACCTACCTAAACATGACTACTCGTATAACATAGATAAAAAAAAATCAGTTCAATGTGGCAAACGGTCATTACTCAAAACGATAATAAATATATTTACTAAAAGCATTAGAAATAATTTAAAATTTTAATATTAATTAATTATAATATACTTTTTTCCTAAATGGTAATATGGTAATAAAAATAATGGTAAATGCATTATGCAATTGATGAAAAAAAAATTATTTAAAAGTTATTGAAAAAAAAACACCGACAAATATTTAAAAATGTAACTTAGCATATTATTGTAGTTTACATTAATTCTTAAACAGTTGTGTATTTTATACATGAATTACAAAAGTATAGTATATTTATGAAATAATAAGTTTGAATCACAAAAACACAACAAAACAGGTATTAATAAATAAAAAGATAAAAAAAAGAGATACATTAATAACTAAGGTGTCGACAGATCTTATGTGAAACAAAGAAATATTTTATGCTTCTACCCACTTTAAGAAATGTTCACTTAACTCAAAATTACTTTTATAAAAATACGATTAAATATACTTTTTCTTTTCACAATAGGAGCACCACCACAGTTTATATGTTCTTTAAAAATTTACAGGAATTAGATGAAATTTACAATCTTTAGAGCAAAAGTCAATGTTAGTACTGTTGTGTCGGTGTCCATGACGTCACTCTATAATTTCATTACGTAGACGCTCGCTTAAATCGGATTTTACGGAAATCCTATCCAAAACGTATTTATCTAATATATAAAATTCTCGTGTCACAGTTTTCGTTGCCATACTCCTCCGAAACGGCTTGACCGATTTTGATGAAATTTTTTGTGCTTATCCGGTATCTATGAGAATCGGCCAACATCTATTTTTCATCCCCCTAAATGTTAGGGGTAGTCCACCCCTAAATTTTTTTTTTTAATTTTTTGATATTTTATTATTTATATGGCAGAACAACGTTTGCCGGGTCAGCTAGTTATATATATTTTTCTTTCCCTTCTTCTTTCATTAATATTTTATTTTAGATTATTATTTATTTTTACTACTATATCTCATTTAACTACTATATATTATTTAATTATTAATATAATGGTAATTATTATATATTAGTACTTATGTTAAAAATAGTGGCCCACTGAGATACAGTATTCACTAGTTCAGGAGTCAGTGTGATTTTCACTAGTCAAATTAGTTGTTGTACATGAACTGCTGTATATCTTTTATTTTTAAAATTTGTATCTCATGTATAAATAAATAAATAAATAAAATAAATAAATAGTTTTATAACCGAGTGAGCTGTCGTATTACTCATATGAAATAGGTATTTCGAGCCACTTCGATGTGGAATCTATAATGACTAAAAAGTTTCCGTAAAAACGCCCTAGGAAATCTAAATGCAGCCGTGACCATGGCTCCGAGATATACGACTAAAATTGGTGGTTAGGCGCTTCATCCTATCCTTTTTTTCCTGCCTACCCGCAAGTTAGTTTAGATGCTGCGGCGCCTGACGGTGATTTCGAATAAAACTACTCAACCACCACCGCGCCGCCCACTTCTTGGCTAGCGCCCGCACCTACGACACGTACCGACTAGTCTTGGATAAGCCCGCACGAATTTTTATATGTGTGTTATTGTAAATCGCTAATTATAAAGGCCTAGACTGCAAACCGCAGAACCAGCCGTGGAAGGTAGCAGATTGGAGAACCTCAGCTGAGTCGCCGCTCTTTCTGATTTGCTGGGTATTTCTGATTTGCTGGGATATATGGCCTGCCGATCTCGTGGCCCGGGCCGGCGGCGCCGGCCCGCCCTTTGTCTCAACGCCGGTCCCTTCTAAAGTGTTGGCGCCAGGGTTTCGTCCCCCCCGGCGCTCTCCTGTGTTAAGGAGTTGAGGGGGGCCGCGGAACAGCAAGCGGCCCTCACCCTTGCGGCAATAATGCGGGCGGCGGATCCTCTCCCGAGGGGCCACCCGCGGACGCTTTCTACGGCGGCCGGAGGTCGTTAGTTGCCCTCCGGCGCCGACGACGTGGCCTGCGTTGGCGGGAGGGGAGTGTGGTGGTTGACTCCCGCTCCCGCCTCGCCGCCTCCTTTGCGGACATGACTGCCTCGCAAAAGGAGGCGATGGCCTTAAACCTAAAAAAAAATTGTGAATATGTTCATATCCTCCATAAGTACTAATATGCCCAATATGAACGAATTTCAGAGCCTCATTTTTTTTCGTTTGTAGAGACAGTCTGATATATCAAACAAACAATCATACCCGCTTAATACGATCACGCTTAATATGATTTCTTCATAATACGCCATTTTACGCCAGTCCTTGCAACTTCAGACATGTTTTCATAGATTTCTTAACGCTTAATACAATTCGTCATTCCGTTTAACACGCCTAATACGCCAACAACAAATTACAACTGATAAATCAGGGAATCATAAATATCCTTAAAGAAAATTACAGGACAAGACCAATATATCGCTATATTCAAGAAATGGCAGACCCTGATAACAAACGACCCTTGATTGTGCATGATGCGATTCCAAACATTGCAGCGGCATAGCAACCAATTAAGCCTGAAACCATTCAAAATTGTTTCAAAAAAGCAGGTTTCAGAAATAACGGGGTTGTCGTCGTGTTGGAAGAAGAACCCGTGATACTGCAGGGTTTTCCTGGATATTCTTCCATTGATGACAATGTGGCACCGTACGAAATTCAATCAATTGAAGATCTTATTGTGAATAACACACAAAAAGAGGCCCTAAGTGATAATGATGAAGACGAATATGAGTCAACTCCGATTTTGTCAAACGCCCAGACGTTATCAGCTGTTAATGATCTAAAACGCTATAAAGCTTATTTGAATCAAAGCGAAGATGTACTCCAAAAATTTTAAATATATTGAAAATCTTGTAACTTTGCTAACGCAACAAAATCTTTCTGTCAAACCAAATTAAGTGATTATGTACTTTAAATAACATAACTATAATTACACTATTATTTAATGTAATTTATAAATTATACGAAATTACGACATAATAATAATAACTATTATGTACATGATATTAAGTTTTTAAGTTTTATTTTCCCTATCCTGCATAATAAGCTTTCTCGCTTATGGACGCCATACACGATCCAGTCTACCGTCAAGTTTGCAGTGCGCTTGAAGCGATGTTCGGTAAACTTGACGGTGTATGGCTATCAGTGGGCATGACAAGTCTACTTGAAGTAAAAATTGAATTTCGATTCTGCCGACTTGATCAAGTTTGCAGCATCATGTAAACTTGAACGTGTGTATGAGCGGTCAAGTATGCATGACGTTAGTCGGCATCGGCAGGCGAAGACGTGCGCACGCACCGCGCGTGATAAGCGCCATGTCGCAAAATACTGCACGATATAGAGAAATCCTGAGCGACTACATTATTATTAAAAAAAATGAGCCATGTTAGATAGATAGATAGAAAACTCTTTATTGTACTAAAAAAAGAAAAACACGTATTAAAAAAACTATATAAAAGTAGATAGCACAAAGGGCGGTCTTATCGCTAGAGAGCGATCTCTTCCAGACAACCCAGACGTGGATTATGCTTTGATATGAAAACATTAGGAGGCACATTAAATTTAATCAAATATACTTATATATATATATATATATATATATATATATATATATATATATATATATATATATATATATATATATATATATATATATATATATATATACATATATATGTTCTCAAATTATATTTATATATACATAAATACACACATATACATATATACACATACACACACATACATATATATACACATAAATTACATACGCATATATACACACATACATATATACATCCATGCACACCTGCCATGTTATATAAATAGTTAAGTTCACAAAACTATAAAAATTGTAGATGACAATATAACTTATATATTTAGGAATCATCATCATATGTCATGGACAGGTAATGTTTGTATAGTAATTTCTTAAAAATGTATTGAGATTTAGCTTGCCTAATATTAAGAGGAAGGGAATTCCAGAGTACAGCAGCTTGCACCGTAAATGAACGGTTATAAAAACAGGTCGTGTGGACAGGCACTTTAATTGTTAGTTTAGTAGTGGGACGCAATTGACGCAAGCTCGAGATGTTAAGGAAATTAAAGCGATTTTTAAGATATAGAGGAGTATTGGGAACAAATAAAATTCTGTAAAGCATTGAAAGAATGTGAGCATTCCGGCGAAGGCGAATCGGCAGCCACTTGAGTTTTTTTCGAAATTCTGAAACGTGGTCATATTTGCGCAACCCAAATATGAACCTAATGCAAAGATTTTGGATACGCTCAAGTTTATTTAGCAATTCAGAGGTTAAATCTAGATAACTGGCGTCGGCATAATCAATAATGGGCAATAGTAAAGATTCTGCTAGCATAACTTTAGTGGCAATGGGTAGAAAGTTTCTTAGTCTAGCTAGGGATTTAAAAGAAAGATAAACTCTTCGACTCAGATCTGCGCTATGAGGCCTCCAAGACAGCTCCCTATCGATTGTAATACCCAAATTTTTTACCACCTCACTTATTGGTATATTAACACCGTTAAAATGGATTTGAGGTAGAATATCCCAGCTTACTTTGGCGAGCATCCTTGAACTACCAACGACAATCACTTGAGTTTTTTGTGGATTCACTTTCAAGCCAAATGAATTGCTCCAGTTTAGAATATGTTCCAAATTTAAATTAATGGTAGCAAAAGCTTTGTCTAAGTCATTTACATGTGCTTGTGTGTATATCTGCAAATCGTCTGCATATAGGTGAAAGGCTGAAGTGAGAAGATTAGATATAGAATTAATGAATATCGTGAACAAGAGAGGAGAAAGAACGCCGCCCTGAGGTACGCCAGCTTTCAGGTCACACCATGAAGAGTAAACTTCGTCAACACGTATTCTTTGCCGGCGACCAAACAGGTAACTATGAAACCAGTCGACTACTGTAGGAGATATGTTAAGAGATGCAAGAACAGCTAATAACACATCGAAGTCAATGTTATTGAAAGCGCTGCTAAAGTCCAGAAGCGATAGAACAGTCAGCATACCATTATCCATGCCGCACCGAATGTCATCTGTAATTTTAATTAAAGCTGTAGTGGTGCTGTGCCCTGGGCGGAAGCCAGATTACAGAGGGTTCATTAGGGAATTTTGATTTAGAAAAATACTTAATTGTGAATGTACTAAACGTTCCAGAACCTTGGAAAAAAAAGGTAAATTGAAATAGGTCTGAATTGAGAGAAAGAGTTTGGATTTGATTTTTTGGGTAGGGGAATTACGTAAGCTTCTTTCCAGGCAGTAGGAAAAATACCAAAAGTAACTGATGAATTTAGTATGTTTGTGGCAAATAAAAAATATATCCTTACTTCATATCATTACCTATACCTACATATTTACTACGCAGCAAATTAAATCCTTTTTTTTAACTTAGTTCACCAAAAGAGGGAAATTAATGCAAACGCGAACTAATTGGATTTTATTTTGAGACATAATAACGTATGTATTATAAGTTGGTTTTTAATCGTCTTCGAAAAAGGAGGTTATATAATTCTACTGTATTTTTTGTGTTGTTACGCGATATCTTCCCGATTATTCACCTATTTTAATACTTATTTCTTTTTTATTGACTAGGCTAAAGAAAAATGCAGCTCTCGATAAACTAGTCGCGAAGTATAGAGAAGCAGAAGAAAACGAAGACCGTGAATTTGATTTAAAAAAATAAATTCGTTGAGTCTGTTTTCTTAATTGCTAGCATTAAGCTTAGGATGGCTAACGCGTCGTCGTCCATCACTGGCGATGACATGGTTTCAACTGGTGCGTCATCATGCAAACTTGACGGCGAACTTGAACGTGAGTGGTTTTTAAGGATGCACATTGCACTGCAAACTTGATACCGCTTCAAGCGCGCTGCAAACTTGACGGTAAACTGGATCGTGTATGGCGTCCATTAAGAGTTAAGACGCGTTTTGGGTTGCGTTGCGTGTTGCGTCCCTGTCCCTGTGAAAACTGTAAACAGTGTAAACTGTAGTGTAAAGTAGGAAACTGTTTTTATTGAACAGGTTTCATTTTCATATACAATTCATATTTCATACATTTAATTTAAATTCATTTAATCAGTGCACAACTCGGAACTAAAACCGAAAAGCACTTTACAAAAATATTTTAAGTAACCCAGGTTCCAAATCTGGATGGCAATATGAACATAGTAAAATGTTGGCATAACTAGATTTTGTAAACAGCAAACCATACCGCGTTTTAATTTTGTACAACGCCATCTATTGACAAAATGATTAAACTTTTTCTTATTTGTATTTTTTATTTTATATCGTCATATCGCATTTTAAATGATTATCAAATTAATTGGACAACAAATAAATATATACAACCCAGCAAATTTATACTTCCATAGTTAAAGGCTTAGATCAAATCGGGATGGAAAATTTAAGAAGAAAGCATTTTTTATTTACTGCACCAGTAATTCAACCATGAGCTTGGTTTTCTATAACTGTCCACGTGCTCAACGCCTCTAGTGGTGACTCGAAGAACTAAAATTTTTAACAAATATAACCTCACGTATGATATTGATAATATGTATATGTTTTAACCGTATCCCTACTAATATTATAAATGTGAAAGTAACTCTGCCTTTGTTACATTTTCACGCCTAAACGACAGAACTAATTTTAATTAATCGGTATAGAGATTGATTGCATATTTAAATTATGTGGTTCGCCACCCATCACGTCTCGTTTCTAGCGGGAGCGGAAAGCGGCCCATGGAGAGCCGCTTCGCTACGGTGAACGTAAAAGGAGGAATGGATGGTAAGGTAGATGAAGTAAGTCTATCCGTGAGCACGTTACGCGGGCGGCGACGCACGTGTGGTGCTCGGCGGTTGGGCGTATAGTTGACCGTCTCCACCACCAGTGGATTGGGATGGTGGGGAGCGAGACCGAAGAAGGATCGCAAAGGGAGACCATGTAATCCTTCACGGGAAGGAGCTCCATGTCGCGGTGTAGGTCCGCGTTGCGCATGTAACGTGGCGCTTGGACTGCCATGCGCAAGAACTTATTCTGCAGCCTCTGCATCGATTGGATGTAGCATTTGCCGGCATGGGCGAAGACTACGCTTGAGTCCGTCATAGTCGGTCGGATGCAGGTTTTGTAAAGTGTCACCTTATTCCTAAGGGACATCTTACTCTTCCCGCATATCATTGGGTAGAGGCGACCGAGCACAGTGTGCTCTGTTCCTTAGCGTCCTGATGTGTTTGCTGAAGTACAGGCCTCTATCGAGAGTGACTCCTAAATATTTGACCTCATCAAACCAAGGGATGACGCGGTCGAATAGTTTTATAGGGTAGAGAGAGTGCCAACTCGGGCGAGTCGGCCGACTCTCTTTTTGGGAGCCGAGACCGCGAGCGAACATGATCGCTGCGCTCTTGTCCGGATTCAACTCGATCCGGCATGTGCGGAACCAGTTGCCCAGAGTCTCAACCGCCGTGTTGAGACGACTGCAGATCCGATATTGATTAATATGATGTGATGTGAAAAGGGCGGTATCATCTACGTATAAGGCAAGATGTACCTGTGGGGTACGGGGCATGTCGCTGGTGTACAGCGTGAAAAGTAGGGGGGACAGAGCCGAGCCCTGGAGGACTCCGGCTCTGATGGGGTGGAGAGATGCGCGCGTCCTCCACTCTGAAGCGGAAGCTCCGATCAAGGAGAAAGTCTCGTAAGATGAGCACGAGTCTATCTGGCACTCCTAGTTTGTACAGCTTGTAAATCAAGCCGTTGTGCCAGACCTTGTCGAAGGCTTTCGCCACATCGAAGAAGACAGCACCCGTCTTCCAGGGTTTGGGGGCGCGATTGAAGTTCGCGAGCACGTGCTCCGTGATGCGGAGCATGGCGAGCACTTGACGGGGGCACGAGTGAGTGGGATCAGCTTATTTTCATAAGCGAAGTCTCTGAGTCTGCTCAAGAGGAGGCGTTCGTACAGCTTGCCCAGCGCGCTGAGCAAGCTGATCGGACGGTAGCTGCTGGGTTTCGCAGCGGGCTTTCCTAGTTTTCGGATGCCGATGACGTCGGCTTCCTTCCAGGCGGAGGGAAAGGAGCAGTTATCTATGGCGGCATTGAAGATGCTCACCAGAATCATGAACAGATGTATCGGGAGTAGCTTGAGCAGCTTGTTGGGGATGCCGTCGGCTCCGGGAGTTTTCCGGGGCCTGAGGCCTTTTATTAGGTCCTGTACCTCTTTTACCGTAACAGGCTCGAGTGAGTCTTCCGCGGGAAGAGAGGATCTTCGTTCAACCTCAGCGTCCACCTCGCGCAGGTGGGCCGGGTCGACGTGCGCGGTGTTGGGGGAGCATTGTCGTTCTAGACTCTCGGCGAGACATTCCGCCTTTTCCTCGTCGTCGAAAGCAACGGAATCGTTGGGTCTCTCGAGAGGAGGCATCGACGCGAGAGATTCCGCCCTCAGCGACCTCGCCAAGCTCCAGTATGCCTGGTCCGTTGGCGAGATCTCCCAACGCTGGTTCCTGACTTCCTGGATGCGGGATCTCACTTCTCGGTGAAGCGAGCGGAGAGTGACTCGGTTGTCTTCGTAGGGAAACCTATCGTAGGCTCGGGCGGCGACTCTCTTCCTTCTCAACAGCTCCCTCGGGAGTGCCAATCGGCCGTCCTCGTACGGGACTGGCCGAGTGGACTCCCGAACAACCGTTTGGAGGCCGCTGGTGAGAGCTTCGATCGCCCTTTCCGTGTCCTGAGTGGACCTAATGGGGTCTGGGGCCTGCTCAAGGTTACTGGATTCTCCCTGTAGGAGTGTTTCCTTAACCTTGGACCAGTCTATGATTGACTTGGTCTGAGGCGCTTGGTCGGCCGGAGGGCCTACTTTGAGGACAACCGGACGATGATCGGAGTCGATATCCTCGTGAGTTTCGATTGAGCGGAACTGCAGGGCTATTCCCTTCAGCAACGCCAAATCGAAAATGCTTGGACTGCCACTGGTATCCCGGTTCGGCGGGTACCGGGTGGGGGACATGGGGGCTATGATGCCATAGAGCAGCTCGTCAGAATGACGAAGGAGACTAGTACCATTGGAGTTGGAGTTAGAGCAATTCCAGCTCGTATGCTGGCAGTTTAGGTCACCCGCGATAATAACCGAGGGGCCTAAACCGAAGAGGGATGCAAGCTCCGCTTGGAGTAGCGGGCGGTTGCAGGAGAGATACGCGCAGACGATGACTATAGGCTGATGGCCTGTCATCGCTAATCTGCAGGCAGAAACTTCTAGATGCTCTAGAGGCGGGGTATCTAACGGGGTGCAGTGAAGCGACCTCTTGTAATATATAAGCGTGCCTCCCCGAGGGGCGGTTCGCCTGTCGTGTCTGATGATCTTGTAGATAGCGATCCTAGGATCGCCAATACTAGGTTTCAGGAAGGTCTCCTGTACGAGAAGGATGTCAATGTTCTCTTCTGTCAGGAAGTCATGAACCAACTCCCGCTGGTTCCGAAGACCGTTAGCGTTATATGTTACCAGAGTCAACGCGCGCGGTTTTTTCCTACTTGTTTCTACGTGGTAGGGCCTCAAGCCCGTCTGGATGGCGACCACCTTTGGTCTTAAGTATGCCGCCATAATAACCTTGTGTTGTGTTCCGGCATTAGTGACCCAAGTTCCTGTACCCTTATGGGACAGCAGCGTGTTCGCGATGCCACTGGCGTTGCATACACCTATAGGCGACGGTAACTGCTAAATCCTAAGCGGGCCGTCAGCCTGTCTGCTGATCTATAGCAATAAAAAAAAAAAAAAAAAAACTTGTTCTTGTACTGTACCAGACACCAGTTCTTGTTCTTCAATTATATCAGTGCAACTCAAAGTTACATACTATGAGCGTCACTCTGCAAAAAACATAGCAAAAACCCGGGCTCCGAGTTTGGATGCAACTTGGGATAACGATTTCGTAATATTATGTAACTAGTACAAATTGTATGCATGAAACCATACCGTGTTTCATTTTTATACAACGCCATCTATTGAATAATTAGTAAAACTCTTTCAAGACATTTTTGGTAAATAATTATTAGCACTTTTTTAATTTGAATATGGATGTTTTTTAGATTAATTTTAATCTTTGTATTATACATGTATATAATAAAATACAAATATTTATAACATACCAGCTGTACCCTGCGCGCGGTGCTACGCTACTTACTAAAATAAATTTGAAGGAAAGACATTACACAAATATTAAATTAATTTCGAGTCATTTAATTGATTATGTTCATGTCGAAAAAATTGTGATATTGCAGCGTTTCGTTTCAATTTGATATTTATTGAAGTGCCGTGGGATACACAATATTTCTTGTTTTTCCATCTAGTGCATAAACGAATAAACCAGAAGGTTTTCCGACGCGTGAGCAGGCCACATAGAACTGCCCGTGTGAGAAGCATGGATTCTGCAATTTAAATGCACACACTTGCAACGATTGTCCTTGTGCTTTGTTGATAGTCATTGCGAAAGCGAGTCTCACCGGGAACTGCAAACGTTTGAATTCGAATGGCATATTTTTTTGCAGTTTGCAGATATTTTAGAGTCTTATCTTACCCAAAGAACCTTTAGAATAAGACAAGAAGATGCATTCTCAGAGATTAAGGAAATAAAAGCTGGAGTGCCACAAGGAAGTGTACTTGGTCCGGTCCTGTACCTATTGTATACCTCTGATATTCCAGAGCTAGAAAACAGTACCATTGCAACATTTGCTGATGACACAGCTATAATGGCAACTGGGGTAACTCAAAAAGAAGCAGTAGAAAAGGTGCAAGTAGCCATCAATACCATAAACGATTGGACGAAAAAATGGCGAGTGAAACTTAATGAATCTAAATCGGTTCATATAGATTTTACAAATAAGAGATTTATTTATCACCCGGTGTACATAAACGGCCAAGTGATACCATATGAAAATACAGCTAAATATCTAGGCATGACACTAGACGCAAAGCTTCGCTGGAAGGCCCATGTCAAAAAGAAACGCAACGAATTAGAGCTTCGCTACAAGAAAATGTACTGGCTGTTAAGGAAGCATTCCACGCTGTCAGTACACAACAAAATACTAATATATAAACAAGTTCTCATGCCCATATGGACTTACGGTATACAGCTGTGGGGCTGTACCAAAGAAAGCAATATTCAAATAATTCAACGTTTCCAAAATAAAGTGCTCAGGGATATTGTCAATGCACCCTGGTATATTAGAAATGACGACCTCCATCGGGACCTTAAAGTGGAACTCGTTGCCAACGTTATTAAAAGGTACGCCGAAGCTCATGAACAAAGGCTTCATCACCATGTGAACGTCGAGGCCATCCAACTCCTCGACACCACGGACATAGTGAGAAGACTAAGAAGGAAAAAACCTTTTGAGTTAGTTTAGTGCAGTGCTAGTGTAATGTAGTGAAACAGGTACTACTACAAAGAACACAAGAACAAAGTGACTTCCCCTTAATAGAGACATTAAGAAAAGTGTTATTGGACACATTCTTAGTAAAGTCTATTTAGCAAATTAAGTTAAATTTATATTACTAATTAGTCTACGTATAAGGCTAGATTGTAATTTCAAATGAGTTACCAAAAGGTAGATCATTTTCAAGAAAAAAAAAAAAAGAATGGCATATATCCTATGATCCTATGATATATTATGGGAGAAACTAAAAAATTAAACAAAAGTAGATAGTCATCATCATTTCAGCCAGAAGACGCCCACTGCTGGACAAAGGCCTCCCCCAAAGATCTCTACGATGATCGGTCCTGCGCTGCCCTCATCCAACCTATTCCGGCGATCTTGACCAGATCATCGGTCCATCTTGTGGGGGGCCTACCAACATTGCGTCTTCCGGTACGCGGTCGCCATTCGAGGACTTTTCTGCCCCAACGGCCATCAGTCCTCCGAACTATGTGCCCAGCCCACTGCCACTTCAGTTTTGCAATCATCCGGGCTATGTCGGTTACTTTGGTTCTCCTGCGAATCTCCTCATTTCTGATTCGATCTCGCAGGGAAACTCCGAGCATAGCCCTCTCCATTGCCCTCTGAGCGACCATGAGCTTTCTCATAAGGCCCATAGTTAGCGACCACGTCTGCGTTCCGTATGTCATCACTGGCAAAACACATTGGTTAAAAACCTTCGTCTTGAGACACTGCGGTATTTGGGACGAAAAGATTTTACGGAGCTTCCCGAACGCTGCCCATCCGAGTTGGATTCGACGAGTGACCTCTTTCGCGAAATTGGACCTGCCTAACTGGATCGTTTGACCCAAGTAGACGTATTCGTCAACAATTTCGAGAGTACAGTTCCCAACTGTTACGGAGGTAGGTGCGACATGGACATTAGACATGATCTTCGTCTTGTCCATGTTCATTTTGAGACCTACTCCTTGGGAAGCTGTATTGAGGCCATCAAGCATATGGCTTAAGTCTTCCATGGTTTCAGCCATGATTACGATATCATCTGCGAATCTAAGGTGAGTGATGTACTCACCGTTAATGTTAAAGTAGATAGTGCTGTCACAAAATTATTAAGATATTGGTACCAAAATCAGATGAACTTTGTTAAATGGGCTGGTGCGACATCTGATTTGTATAGGCTAAAGTGTGGAGTACGACAAGGTGGGATCAGCTCACCATGTCTTTTCAACTTGTACGTCAACGCGTTGATTGATGAGCTCAGCAGTGCCTACATTGGCTATCACATCGACGGAGTTTGCGTCAATAA
Organism: Malacosoma neustria; assembly: GCA_963693495.1. Taxonomy (NCBI): domain Eukaryota; kingdom Metazoa; phylum Arthropoda; class Insecta; order Lepidoptera; family Lasiocampidae; genus Malacosoma; species Malacosoma neustria. The sequence continues at coordinate 18,111,584 of OY856382.1, read as the reverse complement.
TATTAGCTACGCTGATGATATGGTGCTGCTGAGCCCATCGATCGGTGCACTAAGGCAACTCATAAGTATTTGTGAACGCTACGCAGAATCTCATGGGCTCAGGTATAATGCCAAAAAGAGCGAGTTGCTGGTTTTCAAGGCTGGCTCCAAGATATGCACTTCTGTGCCAATAGTTTATGTTGGTAATACTCCTCTTAAACGTACTTCCCAGTTTAAGTATCTGGGCCACTGGCTGACCGAGGATCTAAGTGATGGGTGCAGCGGGCGCGCTTTCGACGTTGCTTCCCAACTTGGGGGGCCCGAGCGCCGCCTGTAGGCGGTTGTACGTGGGAATCGTGCGGTCCATGGCCCTGTACGGGGCCCCTGTTTGGGCGTTGGACATGACGGCCAGCACTCTCGCCATTCTGCGCAAGCCGCAGAGGGTGATGGCCGTCAGAGTCGTCCGCGGGCATCGCACGATTTCCTACGAGGCGGCTTGCGTCCTGGCCGGATCCCCGCCCTGGGACCTAGAGGCGAAAGTACTCGCGTCATTATATCGATGGCGCGAGGAAGAGCGGGCACGGGGCTCGAGGCCGGCGCAGCGCGATCTGGCGCTCCGTCAGGTCTTGGTGGCGGAATGGCGGCAAAGGCTTCTGCGCCCTACCGCCGGCCTCGCTACCGTCGAGGCGATCCGGCCAGTACTCGACGACAGGCTCGGGAGAAGGCACGGCTCCCTGTCGTTTAGGGTGACGCAGGTGCTGTCGGGGCACGGCTGCTTCGGCAAGTACCTGTGCCGCATAGACAGGGAGCCGGACGCTCGGTGCCATCACTGCGTCCACGACGGGGAGGACACGGCGCAACACACACTCGCCGAGTGTGTAGCTTGGGAGGAGCAGCGCCGTGTCCTCACAAATGAAGTAGGAGGAGATCTGTCGCTGCCGGCCGTAGTGCGGAGGATGGTCGGTAGCGCAGAGTCGTGGGACGCAGTGGTGTCCTTCTGCGAGGACGTGATGTCGCAGAAGGAAACTGCGGAACTGGAGAGGGAGATCTCGACTCCCTTCCCCGGCCGCAGAAGGCGCACCGGGCGCAGGGGAAGGGCGGATAACGCCCTTTTCCGGCCCCCATGAATGGGTCCAGGGGCGAGGGACTTGGGGAAGTCCCCGCCCCCTATTCGATGGACCCGAAGCGGAGGCGCGTGCGGGTGTCGGCGCGCGCCTCTGAGGCGATGCACGGGGTAGTTAAACACCTCACTACCCCGTGCAGGAGACGAGGCCCGGACAGACCGGGCCAGCACTAGTGTGGGGCTGCGGAAGAATCTGGATTCCCGCGGCCCCGCGCGCACGTGTGAGGAGACACCGGGGTGGTGGTTTTAGCCGGTAGGAGTCCGGCATGCCCCTCCGCCTTTCCCCAGGCGGAGGTAGTCCATGAGGTTTTCCCCACCCCGTAAAAAAAAAAAAAAAGGATCTAAGTGATAACCTAGATACTGAGAGAGAACGTAGGGCTTTAGCTGTCCGATGCAATATGTTGGCTCGCAGATTTGCAAGGTGTGGACGGGATGTCAAGCTGGTTTTGTTCAAGGCCTATTGCCAAACCTTCTACACCTGTAGTCTGTGGTTGAGGTACACGCAGGCGGCAATCGATGCCCTGCGAGTGCAGTATAACGACGCCCTCAAGATTTTGTTGGGGTTGCCTCGTTTTTGTAGTGCATCGATTATGTTTGCAGAAAATGCTATTGACAGCTTTCAGGCCCTCATGCGTAAACGTTGCGTAGCTACCTCAGCTAGGTTCCGTGATAGCCCTCACAGTATGGTGGCAGTTTTATGCAATCGGTGGGATAGCCCAATGATTCGCCACTGGGTACAGCTGCACGCGACATGGACATTTTGATCATTTTATATTTGTGTTTACTAACAATAGATTTTTAAGTTTACTTATAATTTACTAACCCACTATGGACATGATATTGTAACTGTCTGAAATAAATAAATAATAATTATGTCGGGATCATTGGGATACGTGGCAAAAGTACGTCTTTGAATACCTTTGAATCCAGTCAAAATTGTTGCCTCGATAACATTGTTCATCATTTTCTTGACTGAGAATCTGGTTCCATTGCAAAGTCGTGGTAGATTTATGTTTCAAAGAAGAATGATGGCTACGCCAATTTTCAATGTAAGAACGTGCGGTGGCATGCCTGACAAATAAAGCTAATTCAAGAATTCGGTTGGATAGTTGACAACTTCGTCTGTTGGCGACACAAAACCTTTCCCCATCACCGTCGGTGTGCACCAAGGATCCGTCCTTAGTCCGTTTCTGTTTAGCGTGGTATTAGACGTATTGTCAGACAGCATCAGAAATTCACATGAGCAGCCCCCGTGGCTGCTCATGTATGCTGATGATATCGCGCTGACAGATTCGGACAGGGGTAGGCTGGTGCGACGTGTGAAGGCGTGGAAAGAGTCGCTTGAGAACGGTGGTCTGAAGCTCAATGTGGCGAAGACCGAGTACTTGGCCTGTAACTCCACAGATCCCACACCCGTACGCATAGACGGCAATACGGTCGAGCGCACGGACCGAGTGAAATACCTGGGATCTGTGTTTCATGCATTCGGTGACATCGATTGTGACGTCAAGGCACGCATTGCTGCCGCGTGGGCCAAATGGCGTGAGGTGGCTGGTGTCATTTGTGACCCCAAGATGTCGGTAAAGTTGAAGGGACAGGTCTATAAAACCATCATTAGGCCTGTCCTTTTATACGGCTGTGAAGCGTGGCCGGTGTTAGAGCGACACAAGCAGGAGCTGCGTGTCACGGAGATGAATATGCTGCGGTGGATGTGTGGAGTGATGCGGAAGGACCGCGTTAGGAACTCCCGCATTCGCGGCAGTCTTCATGTCCGTGACATTGCGGATAAATTGCAAGTGTCGGCTCCGTTGGTACGGCCACGTTTTACGGCAACCGGATGCTTACGTGGGTAACAAATGTCTGGCCATGCCACCTCCGCCAGGCCCCGGCAGGAGGGGTAGACCCAAAAAGTGCTGGCTTGACGTCGTAAAGGGTGATATGCGTACCAATGGGCTCACTACCAGGGATGCTGAAGACCGTGCGAAGTGGAGAAGAAAAAGTCGGAAAGCGGACCCCGGCACCGAAGCGAGAGTTTGGGCTGCAACCGTAAATTAACGCAGAGATGATGATGACGATGATGACAAAAAGCGGTGACTATCACGGTGATATGAATAGTGCGAATTTCAAAAAATGGGTGATTGAAAAACTTGTACCTAATTTAATAGAGCCATCAATTATTGTAATGGATAATGCTCCTTATCACTGTGTTTGCGTGAATAAAGTCCCAATTTCAAACGCTTTAAAAAAAGATATGCAGTTATGGCTTAGGCAAAATAAAAACCAGTATGGAGAAGATTTAACTAAACCCCAGCTGTCAGAAATAATTAAAAGAAACAAACCTGAGCCCATATACGAGATTGAAAGGATTTTGGCAGAAAATGGTCACAGGTGCTTGTATTTACCCCCCTATCACTGTGACCTTAATCCAATTGAATGAATATGGAGCACAATGAAAAGAAACGTAGCCAGCGTAAATATTGATCACAAAAATGATGAGATCTCTCGCCTGGTAATAGAAGCATTTGAAGCTATTTCAGTTCATGGGTGGAAACAGCATTGTAAACATGTACGTAAGCTAGAAGGAGAGTATTTAAAACAGGACTCGTATTTAGATGAACATTTTATACTAAATGTGACAAGTGACAGTGAAACTGAGAGTGATTCTGATAGTGATGAGTGCGGCATGGAAGTGGAAGAAGTATGGCCTCTCAATCAGGATGATGTTGCACATTCTTCAAAAACTATGTTTGACCACAATTATTGCAAACGTGGTTTTCAATAAATCCTAAAAAAAAATTTTTGTTTTTCTTTTACTTACATCTCCTAACTAGGCCTACCACTAATATCTAGATGGGTCTTAACAAGAAGGTTTCAATCTAAATACTTGCAAGCTGAAGTCGGATGCTCAAAAAATTTGAATACTCACATGAAAATACTGCATAGGAAAATGATTCATATCTTATTAGGAATAAAAAAAACAATCGGATTTGTGAATAAAAACATACTTTGAACTTCAAAGTATTTTTTATTTATACGATTTTGCTCCTTATTCCTCGCGGAATACGGGTTGAATTCCTATGCAAGTATTTTACTTTGAACTTCAAAGTATTTTTTTTATTTATACGATTTTGATCCTTATTCGTCACGGAATACGGGTTGAATTCCTATGCAAGTATTTTACTTTGAACTTCAAAGTATTTTTTATTTATACGATTTTTTTTTTTGCTCCTTATTTGTCATGGAATACGAGTTGAATTCCTATGCAAGTATTTTCAAATTTGAACACCGCGGCGTCTCAAGCAGTACGTACTACGTACGGCTCGGCGCGTTGAGTTTCAAGTATTTTTGAAACCTGGTTTTTGACCCTGGTATTTTTCCGTACCCATACTTAGAAGCCCTGGTATTCATATTCAATTTTGCAAGTAGTCTCATCGCTACATTACATTCCTCATAAACAATCCATCTATAGTTTAATCATCATCATCATATCTTATATAATAATATGTAATATATGTAATATGAATATGTATTACAATTTAAAATATTTAAATTTATGTCTAGTCTAATCATTTAATCATCAGAATCAGAGCACAACCCGGTCATAAAACCGAGTGGCACTATACAAAAATATTATTAGTAACCCAAGTTCCAAATCTGGATGGCAACATTATCAAAGAATTTGTGTTGGGTTAACTAGCTTTTGTAAACAGCAAACCATACCGTGTTTTAATTTTGTACAACGCCATCTATTGATAAAATGATTAAACTTTTTTCATACTAATATTTTTGTTTTGTATTTTTTATCGTTATATTATTTTAAATTATCATCAAATTAATTAGAAAACAATTAAGATTAAAAACAAAAAAGACTATCAATTTATAAATGTTAAGTGTAGAAGATACGATGTTTTCATTGTTGACAGGTTGACACCGTCTTCATGTTGTTCATTTCATTAATTATAATTTTCTATATTTTTGAAGTTGAATTCAAATACATTGTTTTTATTTGGAGACAAATTGTACCTGAAAATGGCTGTTTTTTTAGATTAATTTTGATCTTTGTATTTGTTTACTATAATTTCATGGTTTAAATTATTTGTATGTTTTAAGTTGTTATTTATTTTTTGTGTGTAATATATTGTATAAAAGTAAATTGCTTTAATATTAATTACTGGCAATCATTATTTTGCCATTCAAATTTAAAAATTGTGTGTGTGCAATTCACATACGGCAGAAGTAAAACTTCAGGAAAGTAGATTACATTTAATATATTAGTGCATTGTATAGAATGAATTTACAATTTTATTCACTTTAAACTTAGAATATTAATGTATTAAACAAAATATTAATTTATAAAATTGTTCAAGAACTAAATGAAATTACGAAATAATCAAGAAATCACCAAGATTCCCGTACTCGAACCCCTACACAAGACCAAATTTCACGAGTACCGGTACCCTCAACATCATGCCAAATAAAATCCATATGGTTAGACTTCGAGCAAAGGATGCAGGGTATCCAGCCAGAGGGTACAGCTCAATCCCATGTCATTGTGGAGGTGCAGCGTACTATGACGATAAAATAATTACGAGGACTGACTGCCCCATGCAATGGTGGCGAGAGCATAAAACAGTCTATCCCATCTTAGATAAATTAGCAGCAACCAAACTCGATGCGATGGCCTCATCAGTTTCCTGTGAACGAGTGTTCTCAGCTGCCGGAAATATACTAAACGAAAGAAGAATACGTTAAGGGGTGAGAAAACTGCAGCAATTGTTATTTTTGCACCAAAATATGTAAATATATTTTAAGAAAACTTGTAAATAGTGTACATAAAATGAATTGAACACTTTTAAATGTGCCAGTTCAAAAAAGGAAATAATGTTATTTTCTTTTATTATATACATTTGCAAATTCAATGAACTGACAGTCAAAATAGTAAATAGTCCTAAGCCGGTTTTAAAGGATGACATGAAAGAAAGTGTTGTTTAGTTTAAAATAAAAATATAATATTCTTCTAATCTCTATCGTAATTATTTAATTAATTTACTGATACTGAGAATACTGACAGACCTTACTTTAAAAAATAACAGGCTGTAACAGATATTGACCCCTGTTATTAGCTTAACAATAACAGTTTAACAGTAATATGTAACAGATGACTAGTGCCAACTGCCAAATATCAAGTTATAATCTTAATTCATCTTATCAAATATGAATATCTGTTATAACTTATAACTCACGACACGACTAACTGACTCAGCACAACCCGGTAATAAAACCGAGTGGCACTATACAAAAATATTATTAGTAACCCAAGTTCCAAATCTGGATGGCAACATTATCAAAGAAATTTTGTTGGGTTAACTAGCTTTTGTAAACAGCAAACCATACCGCGTTTCAATTTTGTACAACGCCATCTATTGATAAAATGATTAAACTTTTTCTCATACCTAATATATGTTTTGTATTTTTCATAGTTATATTATTTTAAATTATCATCAAATTAATTAGAAAACAATTAAGATTAAAAACAAAAGACTGTCAAGTTATAAATGTTATGATAAGTAACTAATTAAATATGTCTCATTTGCATCTATTTAAGACTTAGAAAACTGTATCTTTATATTTACATTTCATATTTCGATACATTTCATAACATATCACTTCACTTCACACTGAGTAGATCGAGAAGAAACGAGACAGAATGATTAGCCGGGTGCAACGCGTATTTTTTATAATAGAATAAGTTCGAATAAAGTAGCAAGTCCTTCGATCACAGTACTATTATTGATCGAAGAGCAAGTCAAAATAAATCGTATTGCTATGCTGTTATCGTATAATTTTATTTGAATATACGTGTATATTATATCAAACACATGTTTAAAAATATTGTTTTAATACTTTTTTCTGTTTAGTTTTGAGCAGCTTCAGCTTAGCAAACCATCTTGTTTTTTGCAATGAATAAATTATTTTAATTGTTTTGTATAGTCTTAAAATGTGTAGTTAGTTTACGATATTAGTTTAATTTGTGTACGTAAACGTTCATATTTTTGATTACCTACTGAGATTTTTAAATAAATACAAATAAGGACTATAGAGTTAAACTATGTAAATAAACTAGTGTAATTATTATTAAATAAGTGTGTAAATATTGTACTGTGTAAATATTACCAATATATTAGGTATCGTGTAGTTTTTAGACAATAATCCGCAATATGAGTGGCGTTCAAAGAAATCGAAGTGCTGTTTTATCTCATTTCGTAGAAACTGAACAGAAGAAAGCTAAATGCCTATATTGTGCCCAAATATTAAAAATCCCAAACGGAAATGTCGGCAATTTGCCAAGGCATTTGAAAAATAAACATCCCACCGTGTTGCTTGCTCCAGAAAGACAGCCTACTAAAGCGAACATAATAAATCTGCAACAACATTCTCATGGCGTACTGGTGAGTCAATTTCGAGGCAGTAATAAAGAAGAATATCATGCACCATCATCGCGTTTGCAGAGCATTAAAGATTTTGTCCAGATCACAAAGCCTCTTTCCCCACGAAGAGCTGAATTAATAGACGAACAGCTGATGTTAATGATTGCCAAGGAATATCACCCATTTATATTAGTGGAGGATACTGAGTTCAAGAAATTCTTAGACATGCTGTGTCCAGGTTATACACTCCCTACACGAAAAACTTTAAGTGAAAGATAACACTGTCTTTATATACTGTCTTTATATACAATATATATAAAGACAGTATGGAATCCGTACAAAATAAATTTATAAAACATTTAAAATATAAATGTGATCGTATGAATCAACAGTTGCCTGAAATTCATTCATTATCAGTGCGGAGGGCTATGAGGGACCAAGTATCTTTATTCAAATTACTCAATAATCACATGGATTCCCCTTTCCTTATAAGTCAAGTATTCCTGAGGTGTCCCCGTTTAAATTCAAGGCAAGTGTCACTTTTTTCATTACCTTCAACAAAGTCAAATCTTGCGAGAAACTCTTACACAGATCTTGTCTTGAATATAATCTTACACCAGTGTAGACATTTTTTGCTCTAACATTGTAAATTATAAATTAAAAATAATCGAATTATGCAAATGACTAAAGTATTAAGTATTATGTTTAGATATCTCAATTCTTTTTTAATGTATTTTGTAATTTTAATTTTATGACATCACTATTGTTCTATTAGATGATGCAATGTGTATTACCTATAAGTGGAAACTTTACTGATTTGTTAATTTTTATGTTTTTTTTATATTGTGATGTATTGTAATTGTATGTTTTCCAAATAAATAAAAATAAAATAAAGCTGCCAAAGCTATATAACAAAAAATTGGAACTTGCCAAAACAAAAATAGAAGCTGCGACCGCCATATGTTTATCAAGACATGGCTGGACATCGGTGAATAATGATTGCTTTTTAGCAGTTACGGCACATTTTCTACAGAGCACCGAGCTAAGTATGAATTTGCAAACAATGTTACTGGGTTGCGTTGAGTTTAATTTGTGTAATTTTATAAAAAAAAATTGAGAGCTAACGCAGCAAATATAACCCCAGCTATTGCAGAAGGCGGTTGGCGCCATATACCGTGTTTCGCACATAGCATATATTTATCGCACGCTTAATCATAAACTGAACTAACTCAAAAAAACCTGTTTTTTAGGAAATCGCAAAAAACGTTTTGTCATTTACGACTTATCAGATATATTGACTTATAACTAAATAGTGGTAACTCAGTGTGGGAAAGAGATATCGAAATAAATCTTAGTTTGGCTGATAGAGGGCGTCGATACAATGCTGCCCATTATATTATCTCACTTTAGACCTAAATCGTAATCTGTCAGTTTATGATTAAGCATGCGTTATGCTTGCAAAGAACACTAACTCATATTTCGTCAACTACTGTAAAAGATAAAGGCGATAGTTGAGTTTTTAAAAGAAGTTCAATGGCACAAAAAAAGTTAGGTAACTGAAATGCAGAAACATGCTTAAGCCTTCCTCAATTAAAACTAAAACAGGACATTTGTACACGGTGAAATTCCTATACAGAATATATAGAAATGCTATAATTTAATTAGTGAAAAATGACTTAACGCTCGAAGATTCTGACTGGTCTTTGATTGAAAGTATTGTACTTATACTGGAAACATTTTCAAATATTAGTAGAGAAATCAGTGCAGAAAAGAATGTCACACTTTCAAAAGTAATTCCTTTATGTCGCGTAATGACTTCGCATGTCAAACGTTGTCGCCTACAAAAATCTATGCATGTCCAAGTAACTATTTTACTGGAAACATTAGAAAGAGAGCTAATTAATCGATTTTCACATATAGAATCTCAAGTATTATACACAGAAGCAACGATACTTGATCCCCGGTTTTAAAAGCCGTTTTTGGTAATGTACTTTTCGATAACGCATTGCAAAAATTGAAACAAAAAGCTGGTTACATCAGTACAGTCCACTCCGTGTAAGAGCCGCCACGCGAACAACAAGCGACGACACAGTCATCGACATCAAAAACTTCCATCTGGAATGAATTCGACCAAGAAATTGCTCAAATGACGCCCTCCAACACCTTAACTATTATATTATTATATTATAGTAGAAATTGATAAATATATGATGGAGCCAATGTTACCACGCACTAAACACCCATTTATTTGGTGGCACGAGAGGCGGTACGTTTATCCTCTACTATATAATTACGTTCACAGACGCCTCAATTTACTGGCAACATCTGTACCAAGCGAGCGGATATTTTCCAAAGCTGGATACACAATGAATGAGCGAAGGACTCGGCTAAAATAAAAAAAAACTTTACTTACTTTTCATTAGCACCAATTAATGGAAGTGCACATACTTAAGTACACTGACGGACTCATAAACTGCATCAAAGTAATAGACGACTTTGAAATAAATATTTTAACCAAGTATGCAAACTTTCTATACAGATTTAAATTGAAACCTCTAGATTGGTTCGTGAACTTTAAAACAGCGTAGGGTCATATCCTTAAGTTTAAGTTTGTGTACTGGAAAAGACATTAAGACTTTTTTGAAGAAAAAACAGAAATTTAAGGAAAATTGGTTTAATTAAAAAATTGATTTTAACAATGGACATAAACTTTATACAAGGGTTTATTTATGTTTTAATAAGGTGTATTACCTCCTTTTCCCCGAGATCAAAAAAAAAAGGTGTATTACCTCCACGTGCCCTTATTACGGATTCTAATCGGTTCCGCATAGATTTTATTAGGGTTATTAAAAGATCTTGCGGAATATTGTCCCATTCTTCTGAAAGTGCTGTTCTTAGTGCTGCCACTGTCGTGGGCAAAGGGTTTCTCGCATATACAGCTCTTTTTAAATTGTCCCAAACATGCTCAATGGGACTAAGATCCGGGCTGCGTGCTGGCCAATTCATTTTACGTATCCCAACCTCTTCGCAATATTGTCGAACTTGTGCAGCAGCGTGTGGCCGGGCATTATCCTGCATTAAAGTCAAATTTTCGCCTATGAATCCCATGTAAGGCACCACGTGATCTTCCCACGTTATGTAGCGATGTGCAGTCAAACCCCCTCTATTACCGTGTTGACGGACCATGTCTATGAACACAAGTTCTGTTCGCCCGTTCATCGATATGCCACCCCAGACCATACACGAACCGCCTCCAAAAGGAACACGCTCCTCAATGCAACTTTGAGCTTATCGCTCCCCACGTCGACAATAGACTCTTCTGCGACCATTTGCACCATATAAACATGTCCTACACTCGTCCGTGAACAATACGGAGGCCCATTGCTCTTCTGTCCAATTCACGTTCAGGTGATCACGCGCAAATCTTAAACGAGCTTGTCTGTGAGCTACAGACAACTTTGGACCATTTGCTGCTCTAAAAGGGGTGATATCCGCTTCCTTTAACCTTCTTCTTATTGTTCGTGCACTCACGTAAACGTGCGTAAAGCTTAATCACGTAAAGCTTAATGAAGTGCTTGGAGTAAACTCCACGCACTTCATTAAGCTCTGTTTTGATGTTAACTGACGTGAGAAAACGATTTCGCAGGGAAGTTGTAACAATAAATCAGTCATCACGACCGGTGGTTGCTCGAGTCCTGCCTGTACCACATCTCCTTCTGTAAGAACCTGTCTCCACAAACCTTCTGTATATTCTAGAAACCGTAGACTGGTTTAAATTTAAATTTCTACCAATCGTTCGTTGATCCAAGCCCTCCCGTACCAATGCTACAATTTGAGCCGCTTATTCGGACGAAGTATCCATATTATGGTTCAAAAACTCTCGATAAGTTAAAAAACTAACCCAACAATTCTGCTGGTAACAATAATTCAATTGACAAAAGAATAAACAATCAATGAGAATCAATTTAAAACTTTGCTATAAATAACACGCAAATCTGATACTACGAGTAAATTTTCTTTTCCCGGCTATACCTATATTCATTTATTTTACTGCAGTTCTATTTTTATTAAATTTTCCTTTTTTGAGATTAAGAGCCAGTCTCTCCATATTTATATAATTTAATCTAAAAAGTTTGCATACTTATTAAAAAAAATCATTTCAAAGTAATCCTGAACTTTGATGCAGTTTATGAGTCCGTCAGTTTATAATGTAAATAATTTGTCAATAGACACATATCAATAATTATTATAAATAACATCTGATTTTTAAATAAGCCAGCCTATATAGTTCGAAGAGATTAATAAAATAATATATTTATAGATTTATTCGGACTTTTGTAACTAGGTTGACTTGAGTTCTAAGCCTGTCAAGTCAAGTATGATATGAAGGAAAATCAGACCCCTGTATACATTTTAATATTTAAATTTAAAAAAGGCGTTAGCGTTAATATCTCCATCTTGTCTGCACTCTGCAATAGAAATTATTCATGCTGCGTCAGCTCTCAGCTGCGTACAAATTTAACAAATGACAATGACAAGTCAAATGATGACAATGACATCAGTTAATCAGTTTTACGTATAAGTTACCCAGTACTAGCGGTGGTCGTTGAATGAACGAACAGTTTTTTTCGACTGTTTCTTTGCCGTGAACTAATAGACTAGTTTATAGTTGACTGATAAACATGTTTATGTATGAACGGCTTCGTGAATCGGTCGTCCGATCAACGAAGGACACACGAACGACGACGCGACGCGCGCGCGCTCTCGCGGCTCGCTACGCTCCTTACCCGCCCCGCAAACCTCAACGTCCATGGGCGCGAGTCGAGCCGAAACGCATAGATAGATTGAGTTACAATTCATTGAACTCTGCTGTCATGTGACGGGACTATCATTACATATTGAAGCGTCAATGTACATTGTAAATGAAACATTTTTAGTTTTAATACTTGCACTGAGCTTATTGCTAGATCAAAATAGACTCTATTTTGATTGGTGTAAAACTATATTTTGTGTTTAAAATATATTTAAAGTGTATAAAATATATTTTGTGTTGCGTTTATTATAAATAAAGTATTGGATTGCAAATTGAAATTTTGTTTGTTTACATTATTTTTTTAGTTTCATTTGAATGCGTTACGCTCAGTGCAGGTCGAAGGTGACTGCAAAAAAGGCTATCGCGAACTGGATTTGTTTTTTTTATTTATCAAATTCACAGTTACATTGGCTCAATAAAATAACAGCACAAAAAACCACTAAGGTTAAATTGTGTATATATTTTTTATTGTTTAAATAAGCTAGGACTTTTTATTAAGTTTAATTGTAGGTAAATATTTAGTGTTAGAGTGCGCAGGACAAGATTAACAACCAACAAAGTAGAACAATTAATGTTTTTAAATATAAATTTAGATTAAGGAAGGTTTGAAAACTACATGTAAATAGTGAATATTCTAAAGTCGTATAAATATGTAAATACTTGAAACTGATTATGTACATAAAATGAAATGAAATTTTAAATACGCCTGGTTCATAATATTTAACTTAATTAATTTAATCTTATTATTTCCTATTAGCTATCTAAAATAATAAACCTGCCAATCCTATGCCTGGAAAAAGTATGAAGGGAGTTCATTTCAACATGCTCATAAATATTAAATATTGTTTAATAAAATTCGTTGAAGTTTACGTTGTCCTTTACCAATGAACGATCAACGTACGTCTTAATATAAACTAAACGTCTTGTCTAAGCGTCGACATAAACTAGTCGAAAATTAGACTGTTTTTTCAACTAGTTTATCATCGACGATAAATGGTCTCGTTGCGTCGACTGTAAAATCGTCGACGACCCACTACTACCCAGTACAACTCGGTCATAAACCGAGTGGCACTATACAAAAATATTAAGTAACCCAGGTTCCAGTTGAATAGCAACGTGGATAAATTAGCAGAATTTTGTTGGGTTAACTAGATTTTGAAAACAGCAAACCATACCGTGTTTTAATTTCGTACAGCGCCATCTATTGACAAAATGAATAAACTTTTTCTCATACTGATGTTTTTGTTTCGTATTTTTTATCGTTATATCGTATTTTAAGCGGTTTCCAAATTAATTAGACAACAACTAATAAACAAAATACACTGTCAATGTATAAATATTAAGTTTAGGAGACACGATTTTTTGACGTTATTTGTAGGTTATTTTTATTTCATTAATTACAATTTTCTATACCTTTTAAGGAAGGAGGTCCCCAAGCCCGTTCACCTTTTTGAAAACTAGCTAAAACGCTAGTTTTCTTAGGATTACACCGAAACCGAAGATGATAAATTTTAGGCACTTTTTTAATTTTGTCATCGTAGGCTTACATCATACATATTTCAATATTTATTATATTACAATAATATTTATTATTAAAAGATTAAAATTGGTCGCCATGTAAGCATCTTTTTACACGCCTTTAAACTGAGTCAATCCATTTAGTATAATATATTTAAATACCAACATTCATCAGTCTGGGTGAAAATACGTAATGTATTTTCAGTTTCAATTCAATTTCAAACAATTCTTTTTTTAACCGACAAAAAAAACGGAGGTTCTCAGGGCGACGCGATTTTTTTTACTTATATGTATAACCACGCATTACTTTTTACAGAGTAGTCCGATTTTAAAAATTCTTTTTCAATGTAAAATTTTAATGTAAAATATTTTTTACTAGTTGACCCGGCAAACGTTGTTCTGCCATATAAATAAAAAAAAACTAACCTATGTTCTTCTTCAAGGTCCAATCTATGACTATAATGAAACTCATCAAAATTGGTTCAACAGTTTAGGCGTGAAAGTGTAACAAACAAACTCACTTTCGTATTTATAATATTAGTTAGGATAATGTGTTCTACGTTGTACTTTAAAACAAACAAACATACAGGTGAAACTAATAAAACCGTGTTAAAAACATGAGTCTACATAGTGTTTTTCGTTTTTAGGCCAATTTCCAGTTATGTATCAATATGTAATTGTGAATTATGTGCTATGATATCATTATGATTATTATATGTGATAAAAAAAATCTTGGCCAGATCTGAAAACTTTGATTTACTGAGTTACAATATGTTGAAAATCGCGTGATATTTTATTAATTGTAATTCAACTTATTTATTGCAAGCATGCAAGGCATATTATTGTTCGCGTCGGTGTTTGGGTCTGGCTAGGCGAAGAGCTAGCAAAGCAAAATGTGTGTGTATGTGTGTGTGTCTGTGTTATTTACACCGGATTTATTTACACTCAATTTTGTGAAGTTGTACAGCATCTCAAAAATACTGACCCAACTCAGTGGCGGATTTGCCCTAAGGCCCAGGAGGCCCGGGCCTAGGGCGGCCAATCGTGACAAAAAATTCACTGATGATAACAAGAAATAACTCAAAGTAGGTACGTAAATATTCTAAAGGCTCGCGCACATTATGGTGGGCCGCACTGCGCCGCATCGTATAACAATAATTTCCCTAAATCACTTATTAAATCTTATCTTGTATGAGAATAAACCTGTAATTAAATAAATAAAACCATTTTAAATGTTTTATTTAAAAGTGCAATTATCCCTGAAACCTCGGAAAATATTACAAACTAGCAGATGTTATAGTTAACTAAATTTCTAAATCGATTTCGATAAAAGTTGGCAAAAAAGTAAATTCATTATGTACTTAATATGATGGGTGCTGAGAAAGGGGTGGCTGGTACTTAGTATATGGTCTGGGGCCTAGGGCGGCCAAGACTGCAAATCCTCCACTGACCCAACTACCAGACCGGTTTTGCCAAAACAAAAATCATCTCAAAAATTAAGTCAAATGATAGTCAAAACAGTGATATATTACTGAAATATTTATCCATACAACAAGATTTCTTAACAAATCAAATGTACATATACCGTATGTACATATGCTGCTGCATATGTCTCAGTAGCTTGCAATGGACGTAAAATACAAAAGGAGAAAAAACTATGTGAAATTAAAAAACCAGAATGGTAAAAAAGACTCGTACAAAAAATCACTACATTATGAAGGGACATTGCAAGACTATTAATTCTTAAAGGACCAATCAAAGTAACAAAGTTTTGAGTGCTACAGAACTTATCAAAACAAAATACAAAATACATGCTCATAATGAAAATCCAAACAATGCACCAGCTAGTAGAATAAAAAGATATCTCACATGCACAAAGCGTAAAAAGCAAAATAATTTGTTTGTAAATAATGAGAAACTATTCTATAGAGCAGAGGTTTCCAGACTTTTTTTCTCATAGACCACTTTCAATATTTAGCTGGTTCCGGTGGACCCCCTACAGCTACATTTCTACCATATTTCCAAAACTCGACAAAAAATGTGAAGATCAAATCTAACTATGGAAATTAGCGTTGCAACAGAGTTCCAACCACGAATAGTTTTCGAAAAAAAGTGAGAGTTGATTGGTTAATTAATTTTAACAGATAAGTAACGTTTATCCTTGGCATTTGTATTTACATTGGTGAAGAATCGTATTTCGTCTCTTTGTACGTCTGAACAAGCGTTGCGGACGGCGGCGCTTTGCAAGTCTCGACACGTTGTACTGAATATGGAATATCCAAGTTTTTACAAATAACAGTCGCTGAGCTTGTTAAAATATTATCTGCCTACATTGATAGGTGAAGTCAAGCCAACATTTAAGTTCTTCACTATCGAAAACAAATAAATTGTCGTGGACCCCCGCTTACGAGTTGTGAACACACGTTGCCACACAAGCCACAATAATCAATACCTTTAGAATCACTAGAGAAAGTTTAGCTTCATCACTTTACTAAGTAAAACGTATATACGTTTGCTATGCTTGGTTACGACCGACATAGTAAACTAACAACCCTCTCTACAAAAAGAGAGAAAAAATGTAATAAAAATATAGTTGTTAAATATAATATAATACAAATGTTAAATATGTGACATGTGCATTTTTAGGTTTAACAATATACCTAGTCAGGTCATAAATTCTGTCACATGTTTAATGTAAAATAATTGTAACAAGTTTATTAATTATGTAACCATTCATATACCAAAATGAACTTAACAAAACATAGATTCTTATGACATTAAAGTTTATTCAAAATGACCTCCGTGATTTTGAATACAAGCCTTCAATCTGCGCGGCCAGTTGTCTATCGCAGCACGAACGAGGTCCATGTCAATATCGGCGGCTGCCTTAATCAAGGATGTCTTGAGTGACTCCAAATTGGGATGAGGCTTTGAGCACGCCTTTTCCTCCAAGTGTTGCCATATCTTGTAATCTAACGGATTCAAATCTGGACTGGAGGAGGGCCAGTCTTCGTGCCGGATGAAGTCGATTTCACGCGCCGCCAGCCAGTCTTGTGTGCTCTTCGCTCTATGAGCTGGCGCCGAATCTTGTTGGAATACCCAGTGCCTGTTATTGAACATGGTATGAGAAACAGGTTCCACAAGGTTCGTCAGGACTGTATTTTGATACACAACAGCATTCGTTTTTACACCTTTCTCACAAAAATGTACATCTGTTAAGCCCCAATAAGAAACTCCCAACCATACCATGAGCGAGGATGGAAAATGACCTCGTTGGACACGCGGAATACGGTTGCTCGCTTCTTCACTACTGTGTGCGTACACCTTATCATTTTGTTTGTTGTAGCTCTCTTCTACGGTAAACATTTTTTCATCCGAAAAAAGAATTTCCCGATATTTTTTTCCCGCGTACCGCTTCAACAAAGCGCGGCATCTCTTCAGTCTCAGGTCCATTAGACGAGCATTCAAACGATGTCCTGTTTTTCTTCGATATGCCCGAAGCCCTAAGTCTTCATTTAACACCCTTTTCACCGTGGTTCTGCTTAACCCCATCTGAAGGGCCAACAGTTTCTGCTTACGTTTGGGATTTCTTTGAATTCGTGCCTTCACAGCTTTTATCACTGCTGGAGTCCTAACAGACCGAGGGCGACCACTTCTTGACCTGTCATCTACACTAGAGTCTTCATTGTATCGTTTGATGGTACGATAAACGAATCTTTTGGTAATATTCAAATTTTTCAGTATGTTAAAAATTTGAATTGGCGCGTAACCGCAACGATGCAACGCAATAACTGCAACACGGTCTTCTTTAAGCGTCCACTCCATATTTAAAAATGAGTAAAATTCTAAAAGTTATACATTTTTATTTTCATGAACAATTCGAAATTCTAATTCAATAAACTTTTTTGTGGCCAGCATTCTAAAAGAAAAGTTTTTACTGTGTGACAATACTTATGACCTGACTAGGTATAGTAGTTTAAATTGGAAAGCACAAATTGAACAACTTTGTGAAGGAATAAGTAGTTTAAGATATGCTCTGGCTAAGTTATCTCGTGAACTTAACACTGACGCTCTTCTTGCTGCCTATCACGGTCTACTCTCTAGTACCGTCATTGCTTCACCAATAAATAAATGGCTTTCAAAGCTCAAAAGCGATGTATAAGAGTGCAGGGGCGAGGTGCCCGAGCATCCGTCGCCTCACTCCCCTCTCCGCCCGAGGCGACAGAGTCCTACCTTTCTTCCCGTCTACCTCCTACATCCTTTCCAACTTCGCTCTCTGTTCGTGGCGTGGTCCCCAGTGGGATGGTTGCGAATACTGATTGGGGTCCCGGGTTCTGCCCCGGGCCCTGATTTGGTTGTCAAAACCATGCATATTTCGACTGCGCCTGCACAGAGAGTGTTCCCTGGGTGGGAATCGCATCCTCACTGTCGGTTGGTCTTGCTGGGCCGGCTACGGCGTTAAGCGACTCCCTGGTTTTTCTGGAGTGTCGCCTGGTAGTCGTACCCACGCCTGACCAGCACGCGACGGGAATGCGAGTCCCGTCCGGAATTGGCCGCGGACCTGTCGCTCCCGGCCCTGGTTCTGTCCATGGTCGGGGGCAATCCTGTATGGACGGCCGTCGCCTCCTTTTGTGAGGCAGTAATGTCCGCAAAGGAGGCGGCGGAGCGGGAGCGGGAGTCAACTTCCGCCAACGCAGGCCATGTCGTCGGCACCGGAGGGCAAACAACGACCTCCGGCCGCCGTAAAAAGCGGCCGTGGGCAGCCTCTCGGGGGAGGATCCGCCGCCCGCACTATTTCCGCGAGGGAGAAGGCCGCGTGCTGTTCCGCGGCCCTCCTCAACTCCTTGAGTCAACAGGAGAGCGCCGGGGGGATGAAACCCTGACCCCCTGGCGTCAACACTTTAGAAGAGGCCCGCCTTGAGAAAGGGTGGGCCGGCGGCGGCGCGGGCCACGAGATCGGCAGGCCACATTTCCGTAGGCCCGGGCGTAGGCGATAGGAGAACAGCGGAGTTTTTAGTGGGTAGTCGGATGGCCGAACATCTTTCCCGGAGTCCCACATATCCCTCGGTCCCCCCGGGCCGGGGAAACCCGTCAAGAGAAGGTTTTTCCCCGAGACCAAAAAAAAAGGGCGGAGAAAGAATACTAACCTCTGCGGCCGGGGTCGGCCTGTCGTAAAAGCCGACAAAACAACCCACCCTAGCTACGTGATAGGGCCTCAAGCCCGTCTGGATGGCGACCACCTTTGGTCTTAAGTATGCCGCCATAGTAACCTTGTGTTGTGTTCCGGCATTAGTGACCAAAGTTCCTGTATCCTTATGGGACAACAGCGTGTTCGCGATGCCACTAGCGTTGCAAACACTCTTAGGCGACGGTAACTGCTAAATTCTAAGCGGGCCGTCAGATTGTCTGCCGTCCTACAGCAATAAAAAAAAAATTAATTAATATATTACAATTTAGTTCACTTAATTTAATTTCGGACCAATGCCTCCATCCGTGAAGACCTCCGCATCAAGCAGCATCTGTCCGCTTTGGTCTAGTCACGTATTCTCAAATTTTTCGTCCACGTATCAAGACGAAACAATGACTCCATAGAGCGTCTCGTTGTCCAGGGCAAAGTGGAGGGAACCAGATCACGTGGAAGATCACCCATGCGATGGACCGAGCAGATCAAATCGGCTGTGGGCGGACCTTTGCATGAGTGCACCAGAATGTCTGTGAATCGCGAGAAATGGCGTAAAATCATACAGCGAACAATATCTGCCTCTAATAGTACTACCAGCTGATCACGACCGCTCTGTAAAGAGTGAAACGACTAAGAAGAAGAATTTAGTTCAATGAGATTTAGCTACTAATAATTTCAACAGTACGTTTTGAATGTGTATCCGAACTATTATTAACCGATATTCGGCAACGGTCATCAATATCGATATTGAATATCGGTTAGATAACCGTTAGTGACCGTTACAAGAAATAGCCCATAACGCACGTCTACGCCTACTAGACACTACACTGTACTGTAGGTAGCTTAATTTAATAATTATATTCATCGATATTGAAGGAGATTCTCTGCCAGTCTTTTTCTCCACATCATACAAATATACGGTATGAGGATGGCTATATAATCGACTAGGTCCCCATAGAGTTAATTGTAACCATAAACAAAATAAATTAAAATAGCAATTAAATAAGTTGAGGGTAGATGTATAGAAATAACTGTAATGTTCATAATCTTAATGACATTTATAATCTGACTCACTCCGTGAACATGGCTGCTGAAAACCAACCGAAATGTCGGATCCTCGGATCGGAGTCAAGTCCAATAAATAATTAACGCCCGCTTACAAACTTACAATCCGTAAAACGTAGTTTTAATTAAACATGTATAAATAAAAAAATTCACTTTTATTTCCTATCAAAAATATCGAAATCGATGTTTTAGGTCTTTTTAGACATCGCTGTTTATCGTACTGTCTCTAATTGTACAATGTACATCGATACTTCTTTTAAATCGACGTTTTTTCTAATATCGATCATCCCTAGTGCAGCTCGGTCAAATAACCAAGTGGCACTATAGAAAAATATTAAGTGACCCAGGTTCCAGTTGGATAGCAACTTAAGGATGGATTACTTGTATTGTGTTAATGAGATATTGTAAACAGCAAACCATACCGCGTTTTAATTTTGCACACCGCCATCTATTGACAAAATGATTTAAGTTTTTCTCATATCGATATTTTTGTTTTGTATTTCTTTTTTGTCATTTGGCGTATTTTAAATTATTACCAATTTATTAAACAATAATGTATATTAAAAACAAAATATATTGTCCATTTATAAATATTAAGTTTAAGAGACACGATGTTTTAACGCAATTTGTCAAGAATTTTTAGGCATAAAATAAAATTAATCGTAACTTACATTTTTTTATAATCGGTTGGTTACTCTAGTTTCATTAATTTTCTATATTTCTTTTTTAATTTATCACTATTATCCATTTTGAGGACCTTCCCGAAATAATATGTTTACTTAATTTGGGGACCAAAAATTTGTGATAACATTAATATATTTCTTAACTGACGTTTTTTTTTGTTCTTCTTCTTCTGAAAGTGCCAATCCATTACTCGAGATTGGCCGTTAGCTCTGAAAACTGCTCCCTGTCTTGAGCCATCCGAAATAGTTGTTCTGCGCTGCTGATTCCGGTCCACTCCCTAATGATCCGTAATTTATATTAATTCGATTTAGTAAGTTAACGCGAGTATTGAGAGCGGACAGCGAACAACGTTCTAAGGCCAAGTAGGTCGTTACTAACTCAGTCATAGAGCACTTTGTTTCTCTTGGCGTATGTCTTTGTATGACATCCTTTTGTCTTCTCTCAATAATCGTCACCTGGCTTTTTATACCTGGACCTTGGCAAATCAGTGCCAAAAGCATTGACGCCATAAAAAAACATTTTGCAATTACTTACGTTGTCATGATACTATTTTGTTAATATATTTTTATCTAATATATAAAATTCTCGTGTCACAGTTTTCGTTGCCATACTCCTCCGAAACGGCTTGACCGATTCTGATGAAATTTTGTGAGCATATTGAGTAGGTCTGAGAATCGGCCAACATCTATTTTTCATCCCCCTAAATGTTAGGGGTGACCCACCCCCAAATTTTTTTTTTAATTTTTTCACATTTTATTATTTATATGGCAGAACAACGTTTGCCGGGTCAGCTAGTATTAGATAAATATTATTATAATTATTAAAATGACGGACTCATAAACTGCATCAAAGTTCAGGATTACATTGAAATGATTTTTTTTAATAAGTATGCAAACTTTCTATACAGATATAAATTGAAACCTCTAGATTGGTTCGTGAACTTTAAAACAGCGTAGGGTCATATCCTTAAGTTTAAGTTTGTGTACTGGATAGGACCCTAAGACTTTTTTGAAGAAAAAACAGAAATTTAAGGAAAATTGGTTTAATTAAAAAATTGGTTTTAACAATAGACACAAACTTATTGCAAGGGTTTATTTATGTTTTATTATGGTGTACTACCTCCACGTGCCCTTATTACGGATTCTAATCGGTTCCGCATACATTTTATTAGGGTTATATTGTAGCATTGGTGCGGGAGGGCTTGGATCAACGAACGATTGGTAGAAATTTAAATTTAAACCAGTCTACGGTTTCTAGAATATACAGAAGGTTTGTGGAGACAGGTTCTTACAGAAGGAGACGTGGTACAGGCAGGACTCGAGCAACCACCGGTCGTGATGACCGATTTATTGTTACAACTTCCCTGCGAAATCGTTTCCTCACGTCAGTTAACATCAAAACAGAGCTTAATGAAGTGCGTGGAGTAAACGTGAGTGCACGAACAATAAGAAGAAGGTTAAAGGAAGCGGATATCACCCCTTTTAGACCAGCAAATGGTCCAAAGTTGTCTGTAGCTCACAGACAAGCTCGCTTAAGATTTGCGCGTGATCACCTGAATTGGACAGAAGAGCAATGGGCCTCCGTATTGTTCACGGACGAGTGTAGGACATGTTTATATGGTGCAAATGGTCGCAGAAGAGTCTATCGTCGACGTGGGGAGCGATATGCTCAAAGTTGCATTGAGGAGCGTGTTCCTTTTGGAGGCGGTTCGTGTATGGTCTGGGGTGGCATATCGATGAACGGGCGAACAGAACTTGTGTTTATACACATGGTCCGTCAACACAGTAATAGAGGGGGTTTGACTGCACATCGCTACATAACGTGGGAAGATCACGTGGTGCCTTACATGGGATTCATAGGCGAAAATTTTACTTTAATGCAGGATAATGCCCGGCCGCACGCTGCTGGACAAGTTCGACAATATTGCGAAGAGGTTGGGATACGTACAATGAATTGGCCAGCACGCAGCCCGGATCTTAATCCCATTGAGCATGTTTGGGACAATTTAAAAAGAGCTGCATATGCGAGAAACCCTTTGCCCACGACAGTGGCAGCACTAAGAAGAGCACTTTCAGAAGAATGTGACAATATTCCGCAAGATCTTTTAATAACCTTAATAAAATCTATGTGGAACCGATTAGAATCCGTAATAAGGGCACGTGGAGGTAATACACTTTATTAAAACATAAATAAACCCTTGCATAAAGTTTGTGTCTATTGTTAAAACCAATTTTTTAATTAAACCAGTTTTCCTTAAATTTCTGTAAAAAGTCATAAGATCCTTTCCAGTACACAAACTTAAACTTGAGGATATGACCCTACGCTGTTTTAAAGTTCATGAACCAATCTATCTAGCTTTCAATTTAATTTAAATCTGTATAGTAAGTTTGCAAATTTTGCAATACTTGAACTTGACTTGAATACTTGATTAAAATATTTATTTCTAAGTCGTCTATTACTTTGATGTTTGATGCAGTTTATGAGTCCGTCTCAGTCAGTGTATAACTGTATAATATAAATTTATTTTATAAATAAATAATCAGTGCAACTCGGTTAATAAAACCGTAACACTTTTCAAAAATATTTTAAGTAACCCAGGTTCCAGTTACATGAGAAAGATTTTGTTAAATTAACTAGATTTTGTAAACAGCAAACCATACCGCGTTTTAATTTCGTACAACGCCATCTATTGACAAAACGATTAAACTTTTCTCATATAGATTTTAGTTTTGTATTTTTTATAGTTATTTCGTATTTTAAATGATTACCAACTTAATTAGATAATAGCATAATAATTAGTATTGAAAACAAAAAACCCTGTCAATTTATAAATATTAAGTTTTGGAGACACTACGTTTTAACGCATTTTCTCAAGATTTTTTCGGTATAAAGTAATTAATCGTAGTTTAACTGTATAGTAGTTTTTTAGTTTTCCGTGCAGGGATGGAGAAAGAATACTAACCTCTGCGGCTGGAGTCGGCCTGTCGTATAAGGCGACACAACAACCCACCCTAGCTACGTGGTAAGGTCTCAAGTCCGTCTGGATGGCGACCACCTTTAGTGTTAATTATGCCGCCATAATAACTTTGCGTTGTGTTCCGCCATTAGTGACCCAAGCTCTTGTACCCAGGACAGCAGCGTGTTCGTGATGCCGTTAGCGTTGCAAACACCTATATACGACAGTAACTGCTCAATTCTAAGTGGGCCGTCAGCTTGTCTGCTGTCCTATAGCAATAAAAAATATAAGTTATTTTTATGTCCTTAATTATAATTTCGTATACTTTTTTAAGTAGATCATTAATATACTGTTTTAGGAAGGACGTGCCCTAGATTCAGGTTGATCTAGTCTGGAGAGAAAAGGTAAAACCATCATTCAAAAATCCCCTGAACGAGAAACCTTGTGTCAAAACCTCGCCTGATGTTTATGTTTGCGATGTCAGAGGCACCATTGTCATTAGCGTAGGGATACTTAAAGATGGGTCACTAATGCCGGAGCAAAATACTGGTTGCCATCCAAATGGGTTTAGAGCCCTACCACCTAGCTAGGGTAGTTTAAGGCAACGTCGACCAAATTCGGTAAAAGAGGAATTCATGTAAATGTTCTGAGGCTTATGAAACTTACTCGTCCGAAGTCATTCGCCTTCAGCTCTTCAACAGTCTGTTGGGTTCTGCTGATCTCTTCAATTACATGTTCTGCTCTCATAAGAACCAGCTCGTCACATTTCATTCTCTTCAAAACTGAAATATTTCAATATTACACATTAATACCTCCCATTTCGCCCTTCAGTTGACCTTTAAAAATAGTGACACAACAGACGCCCTCATTACCCCTTTAATGAACTGACTTAATACATAAATATCTATAATAACGCTCATCGCAACAGACGGTCAAATAGGACACGAAAAAAGTATGTCCTAGGTCAGCGGTTTATATCAGACGGCTCTTTCGCGAAATGTTTAGTCCAGACACAGAATATAACCTATCTTTATATATATAATTCTTATGTGCGTGTGTATGTCATTGAACTCCTAAACGGCTGAACCGATTTTGTTGAAATTTTTTGTGTGTTCAAGTGGCTTCGAGAATGGTTTAGATTTGAAATTGGACCCGGTAGGTGGCGCTGCGATCGAGTTCTGGGATTTTTATTTTATCAGAACATAACCCCAAAATTTTAAACAGTTCATTTTCTTTTTATGCGCCCAGCGAAGCGGGCGGCAATGGCTAGTTATCTATACAAATAAATAAAATCTAAAATAATATCCATAATAACGTATTCTACTATTCGAGGTAAATAAAAAGATACCTCTTTGAATCAATTGATTAGTATTTACATTTGGCTTTATTGATGACAAGGTAGCCGACCACCATCCTAGGCAACACTCCACTCGCTTCCGGCCCTGATTCTGTCCATGGTCGGGGCGATCCTGGATGGGCGACCGTCACCTCCTTCTGCGAGGCAGTCATGTCCGCAAAGGAGGCGGCGGAGCGGGAGGGCATCCAACGAGAAGATCTGCCATCCGCACTATGGCCGCGAGGGCGAGGGCCGCGTGCTGTTCGGCGGCCCCCTAACTCTTTAGAGCTAATAAAGGAGAGCGCCGGGGGGATGAAACCCTGACCCCCTGGCGCTAAACAGACGTAACTCAAAAAACATGTTTTTTGGGAAATCGTAAAAACGTTTTGTCATTTACGACTTATCCCATATATTGACTTATAACTAAATAGTGGTAACTTAGTGTGGGAAAGAGATATCGATATAAATCTTAGTTTAGCCGATAGAGGGCATCGATACAATGCTGCCCGTTATATTATCTCACTTTAGACCTAAATCGTAATCGGTCAGTTTATGATAAAGCGTGCGACATGGAAGAGGCCCACCCTAATACAAAGGGCGGGCCGGCGACAGCCCAGGCCACGAGATCGGCAAACAAAAGCGGGGTTTTTTAGTGGGTAGTCGGATGGCCAAACATATTTCCTGGCCCCCTTATCCCTTGGTCCCCTCGAGCCGTGGGAACCCCTCTCTTGATGGGTTCCCACAAATTGACAATTACCACGCAGTACCACTACCAAGTTGTCTTCAAGCTTCTGGACTGGAACGGACTGGGCATCAACATTAACGGTGAGTACATCACTCACCTTAGATTCGCAGATGATATCGTAATCATGGCTGAAACCATGGAAGACTTAAGCCATATGCTTGATGGCCTCAATACAGCTTCCCAAGGAGTAGGTCTCAAAATGAACATGGACAAGACGAAGATCATGTCTAATGTCCATGTCGCACCTACCCCCATAACAGTTGGGAACTGTACTTTCGAAATTGTTGACGAATACGTCTACTTGGGTCAAACGATCCAGTTAGGTAGGTCCAATTTTGCGAAAGAGGTCACTCGTCGAATCCAACTCGGATGGGCAGCGTTCGGGAAGCTCCGTAAAATCTTTTCGTCCCAAATACCGCAGTGTCTCAAGACGAAGGTTTTTAACCAATGTGTGTTGCCAGTGATGACATACGGAACGCAGACGTGGTCGCTAACTATGGGCCTTATGAGAAAGCTCATGGTCGCTCAGAGAGCAATGGAGAGGGCTATGCTCGGAGTTTCCCTGTGAGATCGAATCAGAAATGAGGAGATTCGCAGGAGAACCAAAGTAACCGACATAGCCCGGATGATTGCAAAACTGAAGTGGCAGTGGGCTGGGCACATAGCTCGAAGGACTGATGGCCGTTGGGGCAGAAAAGTCCTCGAATGGCGACCGCGTACCGGAAGACGCAGTGTTGGTAGGCCCCCCACAAGATGGACCGATGATCTGGTCAAGATCGCCGGGATAGGTTGGATGAGGGCAGCGCAGGACCGATCATCGTGGAGATCTTTGGGGGAGGCCTTTGTCCAGCAGTGGGCGTCTTCCGGCTGAAATGATGACCACTACCAAAGTAAGCAATAGAGTGCTTAAACGCGCGTACCAGGCAAAGGATATACGATTTATACATATTATTAGTGCACTTTATCTCGACTTATGTCGGTTTTTCATGAATACCCCGTCCCGTAGCCCATGGCAAGAGATATGAGATTTGTGTTCGCATTCCCCTCCTTCTCCCTCTCCGTCTGCTCCCTTCCTGGTGTGCGTTTGGTGTGTGTGCATCTAGGTTCGGTGTTTGTGGTGGTCTGTTGATTGGTCTGTGATTCGTGGTCTACCCCTCCTTCTGCCCCTTTTTACAGGTTGTGTGTGTGATATGGCTCTCAGGTGTTTATTGTGAAGTATGTGTGTTCAGTAGGTGCGGAATCGTTTTTGGCGTTGATGGCTCCTGTGTGTCATTTGTGTTGCAAACAGAAACTGTATCTCCTAGAACTTTGTGGAGTATGCTTGATGTTTGAATGGCTGCTTGCTTTTGTAGTATGGTAATATCTATTTCTGCTTCTAGACTATCTATGTATTTTGTATATGTAATACTATATTTCTTCCTAATTACTACTTTTTTATAGCTAGAGTTCAGCAGACAGGCAGACGGCCCACCCTGGCAGGTGGTCACCGTCGCCTATGGACGTTTGCAGCACCAGAATCATTACCAACGCGCTGCCGGCCTTGAAGAAATTTTATAACGCCTTTTTTGAAGAACCTCTTTCGTTGCTAGACAAGTATTCATTAGGAATAAAAATATAAATAAATATAATATAATAAATATGCTGGATTATATGTCACTAGAAAACCAAAATTTATATTGAACGTAAACTGTAAAACATTAAATGCAATCTAAAAAAAAAGTTCGATATTGATAAAGATCTCTTTGAATGTATAAATTACAAAGAGAGAGAGAGACAGAGAAAGTAAGAAATAGCAAATAAGTGAACAATAAAATAGCTAAGAATAATTTTTGTATTTAATATAATTTAAAAATACATTTCTTATTATACTTTTTTATTAAAAATATTATGTAACAATTCACACAGCATCATCTAGTACCAAAGTAAGAATCAGAGCGTTTGTATTATGGGTACTAGACAACTGATATATTACTTATATAATTTTATTTTATAAATAAATACATATTATATACATATATTCATTTCGGCATTTTATGGTAACCAGCTACTTACGTGGAGAACCATATTGCCTCCGCCGGGCCCCGTAGGAGAGATAAACCCAAAAAATGCTTGACATCATTTTTTTATTGCTTTAGGACAGTAATCAGGCTAACGGCCCGCTTAGAATTTAGCAGTTACCAACACCTATGGGTGTTTGCAACGCCAGTGGCATCGCGAACACGCTGCTGTGTCATAGGGGTACAGGAACTTGTTATTATGGCGGCATACTTAAGAGCAAAGGTGGTCGCCTTTCACGACAGGCTGACCCCGGCCGCAGAGGTTAGTATTCTTTCACCCCTAGAACATTACCCATTCGATAAACAGTTGTTAACGTCTGTTTGTTGTAATCGTGTAATACTTATTAATGGCGAAAACTATTTCATAAGGTGAAGGCCACGCACACTGAGGCGGGGAGACAGCTGTTGCACGCGCGCCGCATCTCGTGTAACGGTACTAAATCTGACGCTCTCATGTAACGGTAAATCTAACGCTAACACGGAGTGGTCGCGCGGCGAGCGCCTGTACATATACGAGCGGCCCGAACGTCCGTATAGAAGCTTCCCTTCAAAAATTAATTTTAATATAAATTATATTAATTATTTGTTTAGAAAATAAAGTAAATAAATTTGTGGCTGGAACTTTTCAACTAGAAAAAGTTTATAGTGAAGTGTCAAATTGAAGTTATTCAAAAATAAAGACAAATGAAAAAATATCCCTGCAGTTTTTTATCGCTGTTTCTTCTCTAGGCAGCATTTTGTATTGGAAACTATAGTAAATTCTCGAGATTAAATAAGTGATCTATAAGATCTTTTATTAAAATATATATATTTTTAATAAAACAATGTTATTAAGTTTGGAAAGCCACTAAGGAAATTAAGATACTTTTTATTTAAAACAATATCTAAATCATTACATATAACGTGTAAGATGAATCTTTGTGTGTGAAATAAATAATAATTAAATTTAAATCTTCATTTCATATACGTAACATAAAATATTCAATTTTTCCGGAAAAGTTCGCACAAAATTCATTCAATTAAAGTGACGCGCGACGGGTAGAGAGCGATACGAAATAAATTTAATTATACGCTTTCCGCGGTACATGTAAAAAGTTCATATAATGAATAAAAATGGGCAGCTGTTACCAGGAATATTAAATTATGGATGTAAAAATCCCCTTTGTATATTCTTACGTGAGTCCAATCAGCCAATAATAATTATTGTCCACAGCTGGACGTTGGGCCGCGTGTGCCGGAGCACGGCACAGTGTTGTTATGGCGGCATATTTGGAAACTGGGGGTAGCTCTCATTTATTTGTATACTTTGTATCTAGAAATTGATTTGTATTTGTGTTCACTAATAATAGTTTTATTAAGTTAACCCACTATGGACATAATGTCTGTTGTTGTAATTGTCTGATTAATTTAATAATAAAATAAAAATACGGTGCAAAGCAGTGGCAATGTTAGTATTTTTTAATGCCGTGGAACAATAGACATGCTGACGGAGAGCAAGCAGTCACCATTGCCTATGTGCGACACCGCTAACACGCTGCCGTCTGTGTAGGTGAACAAAGTTATTATGGCGGCATATTTAAATATAGGAAGTGGTTGCCCTTTAGCAAAGCTTGGAGCCATACCACCTAGCTGGGGTTATTTTGTCCCTTTTTACGAACGGCCACCCCCTTTCCTGCATACAAAACCCTTTTAAAGTCTTAAGTATACACAAAATATAAGTTTAAGGACATTTACCATCTAAATCTTCCCGCTTTGCGTCTCTCAGAGACGATAAACCCAGGAGCTCAGCAGCCTTCTGGCATTGCGCTCGGCGCTGTGGATACTCGCTGCCAGTGAGTTGATGTTTCACATTGGAGTTTATCACTAGGACTGTCGCATCACCCGTTTGCAACGGGACATGGGTAGCTTCTAATGATCTGTAAGTTACATTTTAAATTTATTTCTTGCGAAATATAATATAGGTATAATTAATGGAAGGTGTCTAACAAGGCTCGTCTGGCTGTGCATGAGGGGGTGTTGGTTCCGACACTCATGTACGGAAGTGAAAGTTGGGTATGGCAGAAGAAACATGAAAGCAGAATAAATGCAGTTGAGATGAAAGCGTTAAGAAGTATGATAAGAGTCAAACTGAGTGACAGGATAAGAAATAGTGAGATAAGGAAACGTTGTGGTCTGAAAGAAGATGTAGTGTCAAAAATTGAGAAAGGTATGCTGAGATGGTTTGGCCATGTCGAGAGAATGAATGAAGAACGATTGATGAAAAAAGTGTATAAGGCGAGTGTTGGAAGGGGTAGACCTAGGCGGACGTTTCGAGACCAGATCAGGGACGTCTTGAAAAAAGGCCAGGTTAAGAGTACCCTAAACAGAAGGGCATGTATGAAGGGAATAATGAAAGTGGACGAAGCGAAACAAGTATCTAAGGATCGTAGCAAGTGGAATGAAGTGGTTTCTGCCTACCCCTACGGGAAAGAGGCATGATTATATGTATGTATGTATAGTTAATCATTAAAACATAAGGCATTCTTTACACCAGTTGGCTACAATGATTCTAGGTGACGAAACTATATCCTGTCCCTTTTCCTCTTACCTTATGTGCGCTTCCCGTCCTTATCAAATAAGTGGGAACAACTTACGAAAAAAATACATAACTAACAGCCGGTCATAGATCGTCGGTTCCGTATATAATATTGAATATAAATAATTTAATAAGAATCAGATGTAAAATATAAGCTAAGTCTGTGTTAGAATTAATTAAATGCAATACTGGCCACAATACGCAATCTATTTGCAAATATGAAAACTAGAGAACGACATATACTTGTCATATGTACTTTGACATTAACTGGATTTTGAGAATAAAAAGATTATTGCTCAGTTTGCGTATTTTCTTAAAATAGTTCTGGAATTACTTAAATACTTACATAAATTATTAGTCTGAATAATATGTTATAGACAGAAGAGTGTACGGTTAGTGGACCCACACGAAAATATACTGGCACAATTCACTTAGCGCCATCTAGTTCCAAAGTAAGTAGCATAGCACTTGTGTTATGAGTACTAGACGACTGATAAACTACACTTTATTTTGTAAATAAATATATATTATACATAAACACCCAGACGGGAATCGAACCCGTGACCTCCCTAAGCGCACCGAAGTTCGTTAACCACTATGCCACGGAGGTCGTCAGATAACCAAGACAATACAATCGTAAGTAATCACACACATTAAATCCCTATCTAAGGCCCACTTGCACGTTCCTGGGTTATCTTAATTAACTCGGTGTTAACTGCTAACACAGGGTTAAATTAATAATTTTTCTTGCACCATCAAGAGTTAGGAGTAACCCTATGGTTAAACTTTTAAATATCTTAACCCACCGATGTGGACAGGTTAAATCGCTAACACAGAGTTATTGAACTGTAATGTCAATTGTCAAAATAAATTGAGGTTAAGTTGCGCTGTATATTGTGTACCTACCTATACTATTTTGTAGTGTGTTATCCATTATTTTTTAAAAACTCGTTTATTTTATCACATATACGGCACAAACTCACAAAACTAAATAAATGACAGGATATAATACGGTTAAAACAAAAATCTTCAAAAGTCATACATTGTGGGATAAAAAAGGAAGCCTATATACAGTATGCTGTAGTGTAAAAGAGATAGACATATAAGTTTCGTTTTTAATCTTTGGTTGGGTTACAATATGAAAGCATAGAGACATTGCAATGTTCTCAGTTAAAAAAAGAAATGTCATGTTAGTTAACCCGGTGATATTTTTAGTGGTGCAAGGCACAATGAGAGTTAAGATTTTAATTAACTAACCCAGAGTTTACAAACTCTACACTTATTTATTTAACCCGACTATGCGTGCAAGTGGGCCTAAGTAGGTCTTGCTAGTAATCATAGTGTTATAGATATAATAATAATAACATAATAACTGTAACTAAATTATGAAACAATGTAGCAGGATAAAAACTTTTTTATTTTATTTTTATTTATTTATTTTATATGTAGGTCGAAAAAAGATATTGTACCTATTGTACATACCTCACAACAATAAATAAAAAATATATATTGACTACTAATAGATCTATTCCTAACGCAGCTACTAACTGGACCTAAAAGATTCCTCCTGGGGCAACATAAATCTTTCCCCAAGCATATCTATCCCCCGGGTGTCGGGCAGTTGATACTGGAGTGTTTTAATAGATATATCAGCGACCAGCACAACCTTACGAGACTCCAAGCGATGAGGTATATTTCAAGCATTTATTCCTCTTAACAAAAAAATTATGTGTTTGTGTGTGTGAATACAAAATATTACATTTATATAAATATTATGCTTGTGTATAAAGGTTGAACAAAGAGGAGACGAAGATTATTAGTAAACACTGTATGAGGTGAAAAGTTTCCGACCTAACAAAGATACGAGACATTTTTTCTAAACTTTTATTTTTCAACATAATCTCCTTGTAACAACTCTACACACTTCTCCCAGTGATGCTCTCATCTCTGTAACCCGTCCAAATAGTACTGCGCGTTTTCTCGTATACTTATTAATGCTGTAGAACAGCAGACAGGCTGACGGTCCGCTTAGAATTTAGCAGTTACCGCCGTCTATGGGTGTTTGCGATGCCAGCGGCACCGCGAACACATTGCTGTCGCATAAGGGTACAGGAACTTGGGTCACTAATACCGGAACACAAGGTTATTATGGCGGCATACTTAAGACCAAAGGTGGTCGCCATCCAAACGGGCTTGGAGCCCTACCACGTAGCTAGGGTGGGTTGTTTTGTCGCCTTTAACGACAGGCCGACCCCGGCCGCAGTTAGTATTCTTTCTCCGCCTCTGCGCGGATTAAACGGTTTAATGAGAGCTCGCTGAACTTTCAATCTTACAGCCTGATAAATTGAAACGTATATACCTAATTAATTTTACCGTTCGCGTGGACATAAAAACGAAGAGCACAGAACTAAAATTCATGCACACGTATCCTCCTATTTACTCGGTACCTGTTTTACACGATTTCGCTTTTTTTATTGCTGAGGAGGGCTGCCGGCTCACTTATAATAAGTAGTTATCGTCGTCTATGGATGTTTGCGACGCTAGGGACACTATGAAAACGCTGATGTCCCATAAGGGCACTGGGTCACTGGTCACTGGAACACAACACAAGGTTATTACGGCATACTTATAGATTAAGGGCCGTTGTCATCCAGACGGGCTTGGGGACGTAGGTTGTTTTGTCGCCTTTTACGACAGGCTGACCCAGGCCGCAGGGGTTAGTAATCTTACTCAGCCCCTGCACGGAGAAATACGCTCGCATTTACATGGTTTAAAAATTGGCATATTTTTAAAAACTTATAAAAATGTATATATGGTTGCATACATAGCGTTAAAAATATTTTGGGCCTCATTCAATTTGCAACAATAATGTGTTCGCAACAATAACGGGAACCTGCATATCTATTTTCTTGATGATATATTTACTTTATTTTAGGTTTTAGGTTGTAGGCTTTTAAGGTCTTTGAATTTTGTTCTACTTCTATTTTGTTTTTGATAACAATCAACAGTAGGACAGCAGACAGGCTGACAGCCCATTTAGAATTTAGCAATTACCGTCGCCTATGGGTGTTTGCAACGCCAGTGGCATCGCGAACACGCTGCTGTTCCATAAGGGAACTTAGGTCAATAATGCCGGAACACAACACAAAGTTGTTATGGTGACATTAAGACCAAAGGTTGGTCGCCACACAGACGAGCTTGGGGCCCTACCACGTAGATAGTGTGGGTAGTTTTGTCGCCTTTTACGGCAGGCTGGCCCCGGCTGCAGAGGTCTGTATTCATTCTCCGCCCCTACACGGAGTGACTTAAGTAAGCACATTTTGATAGTTTATTTCTTTTTACACGATTCCATATATTAAGATCGGAGATTTTATTATACAGTTTTGTCAGGAACCTATCTTCAGTGTAAATGGAGGGAAATTTGTATATAAGATCGGTGATCGATGCATGGCACTGCCGGTCGTTAACTATTATATATTTGTTATGACAGCGACATCTATTAACCGATCTACATATTTTTTTTCATTCAAAAGTCTATTTAAACTATTTAGGTCCCCCATTATCACTAATTTTGTTCAATGGTATACAGAAGAAATAGAATATTTATGATTTTTATTAGGTAGAAGAATTGTTTTTTTGCTATAATGAGTAAAATATAATTAAAATATATAATACTTCTATGTGTCTAGGCTATATTGTAGATTATCCAAATAGGAATTCTTTCTTTATTCTTCGGAGTTTAAACTTATTCATTGTTTTGAGAAAAAAGAATTTATATGAAATGAAAAAAATATGTGTTAAAATTTGATGTGTTGCTGGGGAGTTTGTTCCCACTGCTTCTAGTAAAAGCCACACGCGTTGCATAGCGATGTTATCTTTAGTTTCTGTTATATACAATAATTATAAAATACATATCTGATATTCAAAAATGTTATAGTTATGAAGTTATTTTTAGTAAAAAAATTTAGAGTAGATTTTGAACATTGTATAAAAATAAACAAGTAATGCGTTTCAAATAAGAATAGAATCGACTTTGTGCCATGTTGTGACGTCATAGCATAGGTTTTTAATATTTATTCCACTAACTGTTGTTTAAAATAAAATTTGGTATGTTACCTGTATTTATGACTTCAAATCCACTCACCATTATTGATACGCAAATAAGGTTTCGTTATAAACTGTACTTTTCTAATGACATTTGACAGATAGAGGCCATTGACTTTCATATTCTTATTTGAATCGTATTGTATACATATACAATCGTAAAATTGAATTAAATATTTTAAAATAAGAATTTTACCTATACATAAACATATCGCTGTATGAAAAATTTGTCGCAGTATGGACTTAAAGTGAGTGCGTAGCGTGGGTATTAGCCGCCCGGGCCGGAAGAAAATTACGCCGCCCACTAACGTATTTCAATTTATAAAACAATCTATACAAATAAATAAAATTGGAGGGTCTGTTTGTAATATTAAAATAAACGCTTTTTACTTAGTGCATTCGGACGTATACACGGTACATATACCAAAACAACATTTTTTACAATTTTTGTCTGTCTGTCTGTCTGTTTGTTCCGGCTAATTTCTAAAATGGCTGCACCGATTTTGACGGGACTTTCACTGGCAGATAGCTGATGTACCAAGGAGTAACTTAGGCTATTTTTATTTTAGAAAAAAAAATAGTTTTGGTTAAAAATGATAAGTTTCGAAAATTTTATAATCCAATTTAATTTGACCTCATATATCCAAAAAATGCTGCTAAAGTCACTATTCCACGCGGACGGAGTCGCGGGCACAGCTAGTATACAATAATTCTAAAGAACTTTTCGACACGAATAAATTACCGCTCATTTCAATCGGTCCAAATTGTGGTTGTGGAAAAAATATTTACAATATATTATTACTATTTATTGTGAAATTTTGCCGCCCCCTAAAAAGTGCCGCCCGGAGCGGTTTTATTGTCATTTTACCTAATTGGGCTCATATTTAAAAATATGTAAGAAAGAGAATTTTAGCAATTTCTCCGTGCAGGAGCAGAGCAAGAATACTAACCCCTCGGCCGAGCTCGGCCTGTCGTAAAAGGCGACAAAACAACCTACCCTAACCCCCGGCCTCTAGGGCGCCAAACCCGTCTGGATGACAACTACCCTTGATCTTAAGTATGCCGCCATAATAATATTATGTTGTGTTCCGGCATTAGTAACCCTGGGATAGCGGCGTTGCGCCAGCGTCACAAACATCCATAGGCAAGGGTGACTTCTTACGGATAAGTGGGCCGTCAGCCAATCTGCTGTTCTTCAGAAATAAAAAAAATACTATTTCTGCTTTAAGCGGTCATTTTGTCTTTCCAAAACTATATGTGTTTCTACTAATTATAAAGTATTGTATATATTATATATACTATACCTTGTGTTCTGTAGCTGCCTATATTTTGTGACGCAGACGTGACTTATTTATTTATCAGTTCAATGGTCTTTAAAAACATCATAATACTCTAATAAGCTTATATGAAGAACGTTTTATTTATTTATTTTCAATACTACTACTGAAAGTCTTTTGATCTTTTCTTTTTGCGGCGGCTTCACTTGCTGTTATATTAATAAATGTTATTTAATAAAGCTCGCATATTATTAGTGCCGGGATTCCTGGCCTCCAAGCGACCTCCAGGCAACAAAACAACCCTAGCTAGGTGATAGGGCTCCAAGTCCCGTCTAGATGGCAACCATCGCTGATCTCTAAATTTGTCGCTATAACAACCTTCAACTGTGTTCCGGCATAATTGACCCAGATTTCACCTATGGGAACGCAAGCGTGTTGGCAATGCCCCTGGCATCGCAACACCCATAAGCGACGACTGTAACCGCTTACCGTTGAGTTCCGTGAAAACTTATATTTTTAAGGTCGTTTCTCAAATATTCATAAATCTACACGTGTTTTATATCAGTTGAGATAAAAAAAATATTTATTCATTTAAATATACATATGTGTATGTGATTTTAATTTATAAATAGAGGTGAATGATAGACCATTCTAAAAATTTGCAATAAAAGTGACTTTTATCTTAAAAAAACCTTTTTAAGTGCATTTATAGGTTTGATATGTTGTATTAATTTGTCATTCCTATCACAAACAAAAAGTTGTGGCATACACGATGAAATCTTTAGCTATTTTTGTTCTGTTACGTCAAAGAAGTATAACGTCTTACATACCTACATAATTACACATACAATTTCCAATTATATGTATCCGAATGTGGTGTTGGTGATGAATGCTCCGCATACTCTGGACGGTCAAAAGAAAAAATAAATCTATTCTGGACCAGCTTCGCTTTAAAGTCAGGCTCTGAACAATCTGTTAATAGAAGATTCTTGGGTACTTTGGTCACATTGCTCGAAGACGCGACGGCCGGATAACTTGGATAAGCTGATTGTAACGGGCAAGGTAGAAGGAAAGGGACGCCGTGGCCGATTGCCTAGCCGCTGGTGTGACCAAGTAACCGCCCTCACTAGATTCACAATAGCAAACTCTATTCGAGAAGCTGAGGACCGGACGAAGCAGAAACAGCTTACGAGACAGGCCACGGTTGATTTTCAAGGACACGGCCTTCAGCGATGAAGAATTTGACTAAGTATCAGAATGCTGGATGACAAAGGCGAAGCATGAAAGGATATTGCATGCTGCGGATATACGAATGTAGAGATGGATGTATGGAGTTACGAAAGAGGATAAAATTAAAAATGAAAGTATTAGAGAAAATTTGAAAGTAGCACCAGTGATTGAGAAGATGAAAAGTAACAGATTATGATACGGTCATATAATGCATAGAAAAAAATGCCATATAACAAAGAAAGTTCTAGAAATGAGAAGATACAAAAGGAGGGGTAGTCCAAAGGAAAGATGATTGCGTAAGATGATATTGCGAAAAAAGGGTGTGAATGTTGAGATGACGGCTCACAGAGGATACTGGAAGGAGAGAATATTCTTTACCGACCTCATATGATCCAGGATAGGGACAGGAAGAAAAAAATTTAATATATGTACGAGTACCGACTTATTTGACAAAGAAATCTAACAACCTCTGTGTTAAATAGGCCTAAAATATAAACTGAAATATGTTTGAAGCAAAAATTATAAATATATTTGAAATAAAATTTAGTTTATACAAGAAAATAAATCCTTTGATACATAGCCTCTATTCAATCAAATGCCAAACGTGGCACCCCTATAGCTGTCGAAGTGGCAACCATTTCTCAATAATTTTCAACTAAACTAACATTAAACAGGTAAGAGAAACAAGGTTCATTGCGGTTAACTCATTTAATCAAAAACGAAGGTAAAAATAGATGATTTAGATTTTCCGGGAAATGCGATTTACGTGCATCGTGTAAACAACACGCGCTCGTGCGTGAAAACAAACTCAATTACAAGGACTACCCTCGAGTGATTTTTTACGGTGATTTACTCGTATTATTGCATTAAATCGTGTAGTTTCAACGCGTTTATTTCTTCAGTATATAAGAAAAAAAATGATTTCACATCCCATAATAGAGCTAAATAATTATCCAATATGACCCATATAAGCGGCACAAATATGAGATCATCGGATAAGATTTTTGCTTTTAGGCCGTAAAGGAGGCGGCGGAGCGGGAGCAGGAGTTGACCATCCAGCTCTTCTCCTGCCAATGTAGGCCATGACGATGGCGCCGGAGGGCGTTAAATGACCTCCAACTGCTCGGGGGATGACCCGCCGCCCGCACAATTGCCACGAGGGTATGGGCCGTGTGCTGTTCTGCGCGCAATCAATCAAACGATTCCTGAATTGATGCAGGAGGGCGACTAGCCAGTGATTAATATTAATAAACTTCCATCGGCAGTACTCACAACTGCTTGTAATGATTGTCTTAGTCCTTTTCTTTATTGCTGAGAAACAGCAAACAGGCTGACGAACTAATTAACAGTAAGCAGTTACTGTCGTCTATTGATGTATGCTTCGCCAGGAGCACGCTGCTATCCGCATAGGGCTATGAGAACCTGGGCCAGTAATGCATAAAACACAATGTTATTATGGTGGCATACTTATAGACCAAGGGTGGTTGCTATCCCGACAGGCTTGGAGTTCTACCGCCTAGGATTGTTTTGTCGCCTTTTACAGAAGCCACCTTCGGCCGCAGGGATAAGTTTCTTACTCTGCTCTTGCACGGAGAAACTAAGTATCAAAGTACTACTCTCTAAAATGGTAGAAAAAGAGATTTTTTGTTATGATTAGCCACTAAAGTGGAAGACCAGAGGCGTCTCCATTCAGCTGAGATGAGAAGGGAGGCTGACCACATTACCAGAAGAATGTTCAACCTGAAAGTAGATGGGTACAAGGGCAAAGACCTAAAAAACAATGGAAAGAATGTGTGATGCATGATATGAAGGTCTGTGAAGTGACATGACAGTGACAGAACGGCAGGATAGAATAAAATGGAAGAAAAAGACATTGTGCCGACCCCAAATGATTGGGACAAAGCATCATATTACAGAAGTAAATTTAAAATTACTAACTTGCAATCAATTAGTAAAGCGTTGTCCTTTTTGCCCATCGTGACGATGTACTGGTCCATGATCCCGCAAGGCATTCCGGGAAACTCATGTTCAGCTTTCTGACATAGTTTTGCTTTTTCTACTAACCTAGAACAAATTGTATACCGTTAAGATTGAAAAGCCTGGTTTCATCTCTCTGAAGAAATGTGTTTTATTTGATAACCATCTGGTGTAAAATTTCAATCCACCCTTGGAAATCAAAGCCTTGTGGAATTTTTTAGAGAGTCACACGCGCCTGTTGGAATCCCTTGCGTGGGTTTTCTATTACATTTAATTTCGATATTCGCATAAAAATCAGCTTTTTCTAAAGGGACTGCTTGAATTTCCGGTGTTTATTTCCGGTACAGGTAAGGTTCACTACAACTTATAATAATGTACACAATCCATTTCTTTTAATATTTATGTTGCTCATGTTATGGGTAATATATAACGGAATATTTATTTGGGGTCAGTACTGGTAATGACCCCCACTACACCAATAATACCCCAACAATGGTAATGTCTGGTAAGAAAAGGATATCAAGAAGAAAAGTTATACCACGGATGTCTTTTGAACCAGATTTTAAAGTTAGTGCTGCTCAAGCTACGGCTGAAAGACTAGCAAAGATAGATGCCGGAACACAACACAAGGTTATTATGACGGCATAATTAAGACCAAGGGTGGTTGCCATCTAGACGGTCTTGGGGTACAACCACGTAGCTAGGGTGGGTTGTTTTGTCGCCTTTTAGGACAGGCCGAGCCCGGCCGCAGAGGTCAGTATTCTTACTCTGCCCCTGTACGGATAATTTAATTATTAATTTAATATTTACATTATTTTTCATTACATTCTGTGGCGGCTAGCGACAGCTGCAAGTCAGCACAAATTGTAATACGTGTTTATTCGCTGCACTGTCGCCAGTCGCCTACTGCCCTTTGCCGGAGTTGGTTCTCGGTTAACACAACGTTCCGTATAGTTGTGTTTTAATAATTAAAAGAACGTTTGACACTGAAGTAATATATTTTATTTATCTCCATCTGCCCGACACGTTTACCCAAATGGAGTAAACGTAAGGGTAACATATATAAATACTTAAACATTCTAATTAGGTTTAAAGCAGCTCTCAGTTACTTACTAACTACTCTTATCTAAACTCCTCCTAGTTATTCACTTACCCAGCTTGATGTCCAGTAAGTGATTCTAGGAATGTGAAGAAAGCTACCTCGACAGACGCGCTACTCGACACCCCTGCACCCATCGGTACATCTGTGACGATCATCGCATCAAAACCGGACACTGCAACTGAAAACACCAGTATTTTTTGTTTAGTGTCTTTGAATAAAATTTTTTATTGCTGACGAACAGCAGACAGGCTGATGGCCCACTTAATATTAAGCAATTACCGTCGCCTATGGATAATTGCGACGCTAAGAGCGCCGCAGACACGCTACTGTCCCATAGAAATACAGAAAACTAGGTCACTAAAGCCGAAACACAACACAAGGTTATTATGACGGCATACTTATAGACCAAGGGTGGTTGCCATCCAGACTGGCTTG
The DNA here is from genome assembly GCA_963693495.1 of Malacosoma neustria. Taxonomy (NCBI): domain Eukaryota; kingdom Metazoa; phylum Arthropoda; class Insecta; order Lepidoptera; family Lasiocampidae; genus Malacosoma; species Malacosoma neustria. The sequence goes on along the minus strand of OY856382.1, from coordinate 18,070,998 downwards.
GGGCCCTACCACATAGCTTTGGCTTTGTCGAGGTGGTCATTTAGCATTCTTACTCCGTCCATGCACACAGAAAACAAAGAAGGTTCTGCGGGCTTAGCCATAATACTCCCGATATTTATTGAGGCACGCTTGCAGTAAAAACCTGAATTCAGTTTGAGAATTATCTTATACTAGCGGCCCGCCCCAGCTTCGCACGGGTATTTAACAAAAATTTCAAAATTAAAAATTATATACACACACATAAACCCTTCTATTTGCGCCTGGTTACTAAAAAAATAAAATTATAAATAAAGTTTGAATATTATTATTTGTATGAACTTTTATTTTAATGATTTTTTTGTTATTATTTTTTATTTATTTTTCTTTATTTTTTAATAAGTATTTTTTTTCTAATGTTTGTAAAAACCCCAGTGACGCACGCCTACAATGCATAAGGTGCTGCCTAGCTAGACGAACAGAGTGAGCGGCTACCACGTAACATTTTTCTAATACTTACATTTTTAAACTCGTGATATCTTCCGAATGGAATATCCGAATTGAATAATTCAAAAAGTTATATAAAGGTATTGAAGTAGTTTTGAATATGAAGTAATTTATTTTGATAAGGATTAATACCAAGATACAAATAAAGAACCTTTTCTAGGGGCGGCATTTCAATTAAATTTTTAAAATAAAAGAACACTTATTGTGGCATAACTATCATAGCTAGATGTATGCTGTCGGAACACTTTTTGTAAATAATGATGTGTTCTGCAAAGTCGTAATACATTATTTTATTGTATCATCAATAGTTTTCGCAGCGCACGCGATTTAAATAATATTTTAGGTAATTTTTTACACCTAGGGTTAAATTATTGGAGTTTTAGTAAGGATCCCTAATTTTTTTTAAATATAATATAGCCTATGTCACCCGGGGATAGTGTAGCTTCTTAACAGTGAAAGAATTTTTTAAATCGGGTCAGTAGTTTCGGAGCCTATTCAATTCAAACAAACAATCAAATCTTTCCTCTTTTTAATAGTAGTATAGATAAAGAAGAAAGCGAGACTAATATTTTGGCGATCATTTAATAAGCCATGTATATACACTTTTTATTTTAACGACAGGCAAGCTCGTTAAATTGAAAATGTATGATTAACACACCTAGTACGGGTGTCCATCAATTGTGTGTTAGTGAAAAATCCCTGCGATACATAATTTGTCCTATTGCATGGACTGTTTCTTTTTATTAATAAACGGGAAACCTTTTTAGTCCCTGTTGCCACACAGTGTGGCTATTCGATGACATCCGGGTTTGTATTTTTTATAAATTAAAATATTTTCAAGCACCTACACGTTGCACGTATTCTTAAATCAAGTATTAAAATGTTTTTATGATCCATAAATATTGTAGTTGCGCCGATATTTAAAATTGATATTTTGCACGAGTGCACCCGGCGGATAAACATAGCTCGAGAAATCGAAACGTGTCTCGCCAGGTGTATATTTCTTTAGCAATATTTTTATTTGAAAAGCGCAAGGTAGTTGGAGTAGGATTTATACAAGTAAATTGTGAAAATCATTAAGAGTTGTGCATATTATTGTACAAGTAACGTAAGTATGTTACTGTATTGAAATAAGAGTAAAAGTGTAATAATAAACACGCGGTCAACAGTTTTATAATTATTACTTCTTCAAATGTAACCAAAAAATTTAAACCGATGCGATTCTGTCACCATCTTAATATCAAGCATTTCGACGGACACTTTCAAATAGAGATATACTCGTAACCGAGCAGAAAACATTGCCCTTCTTTCAGAAACAATAATCTTCATGATTCAACTACTTACCAAATTTTAAAGCTGATATATTATCGTTCTCTTTAATACCTTTAAACCATGTCTGTCTAAATGGTCGCACAATTACAGCTTATATTATCAACTTTATCATTAATACATTTATATAATAATATATGTTGATTAGACCTGTATATTCCATTAATAATTTGGAACATTAAAAGTACCGCAGTTTCCTTATTATAATTACTTTATGTTACTGTAATTTAATAATGGAATCGTGATAATATACCTAGTCAGGTCATAAATTCTGTCACATATTTAATGTAAAATAATTGTAACAAGTTTATTCATTATGTAACCATTCATAAACCAAAATGAACTTAACAAAACATAGATTCTTATGACATTAAAGTTTATTCAAAATGACCTCCGTGATTTTGAATACAAGCCTTCAATCTGCGCGGCCAGTCGTCTATCGCAGCACGAACGAGGTCCATGTCAATATCGGCGGCTGCCTTAATCAAGGATGTCTTGAGTGACTCCAAATTGGGAAGAGGCTTTGTGCACGCCTTTTCCTCCAAGTGTTGCCATATCTTGTAATCTAACGGATTCAAATCTGGACTGGAGGAGGGCCAGTCTTCGTGCCGGATGAAGTCGATTTCACGCGCCGCCAGCCAGTCTTGTGTGCTCTTCGCTCTATGAGCTGGCGCCGAATCTTGTTGGAATACCCAGTGCCTGTTATTGAACATGGTATGAGAAACAGGTTCCACAAGGTTCGTCAGGACTGTATTTTGATACACAACAGCATTCGTTTTTACACCTTTCTCACAAAAATGTACCTCTGTTAAGCCCCAATAAGAAACTCCCAACCATACCATGAGCGAGGATGGAAAATGACCTTGTTGGACACGCGGAATACGGTTGCTCGCTTCTTCACTACTGTGTGCGTACACCTTATCATTTTGTTTGTTGTAGCTCTCTTCTACGGTAAACATTTTTTCATCCGAAAAAAGAATTTCCCGATATTTTTTTCCCGCGTACCGCTTCAACAAAGCGCGGCATCTCTTCAGTCTCAGGTCCATTAGACGAGCATTCAAACGATGTCCTGTTTTTCTTCGATATGCCCGAAGCCCTAAGTCTTCATTTAACACCCTTTTCACCGTGTTTCTGCTTAACCCCATCTGAAGGGCCAACAGTTTCTGCTTACGTTTGGGATTTCTTTGAATTCGTGCCTTCACAGCTTTTATCACTGCTGGAGTCCTAACAGACCGAGGGCGACCACTTCTTGACCTGTCATCTACACTAGAGTCTTCATTGTATCGTTTGATGGTACGATAAACGAATCTTTTGGTTATATTCAAATTTTTCAGTATGTTAAAAATTTGAATTGGCGCGTAACCGCAACGATGCAACGCAATAACTGCAACACGGTCTTCTTTAAGCGTCCACTCCATATTTAAAAATGAGTAAAATTCTAAAAGTATACCTTTTTTATTTTCATGAACAATTCGAAATTCGAATTCAATAAACTTTTTTGTGGCCAGCATTCTAAAAGAAAAGTTTATATATATATATATATATATATATATATATATATATATATATATATATATATATATATATATATATATATATATATATATATATATATATATATATATATATATATATATATAAAACCGTGTAAAACCAACTATATAGCATTATATAAAAAACTTTATTAATTGAGAAAATGTATGAATTTCCTTCGTGCAGGGGCGGAGTTAAGAATACTAATCCCTGCGACCGGGGTCGGTCTGTCGTAAAAAACGACAAAATAATCCTAATTAGGTAAACCCAACTCCTAGCAACTACCCCTGGTCTATAGTAATGCCGCTATAATAACCTTGTGTTGTCTTCCGGCATTAGTGACCCAGGTTCCACTTTTCCTATGCAAACAACAGCATGTTCATAGTACTCCCAGAGGCGCAAACATTCCATAGGCGAGGGTTGCTATTAAATGAGCCAGCCTGAGCCATGAGTCAGCCTGTCTGCTGTCCTCAGCAATAAAAAAGTCACGTAAAATATCCACGCATCAATCTGTTGTCTATGCTTCCGATGTAACCGGGGTTAAAACTGGTAAGATAAGAAACTCACTGGGAAAGTTTGCAATGACGCCCTTCACGTAGTTAGACCAAGCTGGTGCAGATGGTGTCAGCTTAGCCTTTGAACATGAAAAGCTGGTCCTCAACTCTTCGCCGTTTCCTAACAATGATATTACATTGCATTCTTCTGTATTGTTGAAGGCGCCGACGACAATGGTGATGAAGGGGAGAGCCTGCAAAACCATTTTAGCAATTTGACTCCAAACTACTCACTCACTCTAAATCAATATTATAAATGACATATCATTAACGACGGGACCACTGGTTTAATTGCCATTCCAAGTTCACATGTTTAATTAAAAAATATATATCAGGTATAAGTTGTCCAATACCCACAAGCGCTCTGCTGTTTACTTTTGGACTAAATGACTCTGTGAATTCTCATAGTAAATTTCTTAGCCAACTGTTACAACGTTCTTAACTGGCTGTTGCTTCTAATACCATCAATTCCTTCGTACCTATTTCACCAGTCAATGTTTTCGGACAAAAAATTAAAGAAAGATGTAAAATAAATAAAGAACTTTAAAATTTAATTCGTGATAAACTTAATTGGCTCCATTTCAGCGATTTTACAGTTAAATAATTCAAAACTGGTCTTCCGATGAATCTGAGGCTCTGACAGAGGGTTTCTTTTTATGGTTAGAGTATTAAACGGCTGTCTCTGCCAAACCCAAAAAAGTTACGAAAATTTCAGCATAGAAGTCAAATGCATTTGCCCAAATTACGTTCTTTTTATTAGCCCTGTATGAAGTCAATTATATGAGTATAAAATTGATAGAAAACGTTTATAAATAAAATTTTATTGTTATAAATTTGTAGACAATAATAGTACCGAAAATTTTGGGCTTAAATTTAAAATACATCTCCTGATGCTCCTCCCCCAGAAGCGCTAGTATAGAACAGAACATTTCCAACATCGGAAGTAAGGCACTTTACCTTGGAGCTATAGAATGAGGTTATGATTCGCATCGATTTGCACTGCTCGCCATCGTAATTGGCTACGGGTATACCGCATGGCGCGGGCGCCATCCACTTCTGTCCAGCGGAGCTCACTCGGCATCGCTCGCTACAGCACTCGTTTACCGAGTGCAATAACTAAGACTACACACCCACTACGAGTAATCTAACCGCGAACGTTTTTAGTTTTATTATAATTCGTAAACTATTTGTGACGTACTTCTTATATGTATAATATGTGTTTCTTCTTTATTTTTCTTAAAACTTGACAATAGAGTGCTTCTATAAGTACATAATTCCTGTGATACATTTCTAATTGCCCTGCGTGATGACTTCAAAATCACATTTGAAGATATTCTGACTATGGAAATATCACCATGATATTACAAGAGGAGCGACTCGAGTCTAGCACTAATGAGGAGCTAAAGGTGAAATTTAAAATAGGGTATTGTGACGGTACTAAGTTAACACAACTATTCTTATACTTAAGTGATATTATGAGTCATCTCTTCGACATGACGCAAGATGCTCCTTGCTATATTTTAATGAGTTGGCTAGAGTCCTTTTGCTCGCCATTCGATAGGCATAGGCGTATTGCCAATGGTAAATGTGATCTTCGATCTCCAACGTACAAGCGCTGTTCATAGCTTGGGCAATTCTCACATTGCATTATATAATTCACTCATTCCTATTTTCTCCTATAAATTATACTAAGAAGTTTTAATTGTGGGACGCTAAATGTAAAAGGTTAGGGTCGCATTTTCGTGAGGTTTTGAGGCGATGGGTAACTTCACCGGGCAACATATTCTGTTGTAGAGCTTCGGTTTTACAATAAAATATTCCCGATTGGCGATCGTGGTTAGGTTAGAATTTATTTGTAGTAATAAAGCTACTAGAATTCCTTTAGGCTAAGGTTAACTTTTTTTGCACATTACAAAATACTTTACAATCATTACATTTTTACTCACGCTATAAATGTTCTTTAATATTTATCTAACTTAGGGTTGCCAACCGTCCTGTTTTCCCAGGACATGTCCTAGTTTTTGTGGTGGCCTGGGATGTCCTTGATAGTTTTTAAGTAGCATCCTGTTTTTAATATTCAAATACTAATTATTATTTATTATTTGTAACTAACTTGTTATACTCTCCGTGCAGAGGCGAAGTAAGAATAACCTCTGTGGCTGGGGTCAACCTATCGTAAAAGGCGGCATAACCACTCTGGCTACGTAGTAGGGTCACAAGCCCCTCTAGATGGCTACTATCCTTAGTTTATAAGTATGCCGCCATAATAGTCTTGTGTATATCTATGGGACAGCAGCGTGTTCACGGTACCCCTAGCGTCGCAAACATACATTACTGTTAAGTGGGCCGTCTGCTGTTCCGCAACAGAAAAAAAAACTAATTCTAACTAAACCTACATAAGTATTGCAACTCTATTACTGCGTCCGTCCTGTTTTTAAACTAAATTGTCCTGGTTTTTCCAACATCATATCCTAGTTTTTTAAATTTGGGGTTGGCAACCCTAATCTAGCTATATGTATTATACGTATGTTTATCATTGTCTCATCCTCCGTTAAGTCATATAGCAATAAGTACATGTATTCCAACATATACAGCTTTCGATGTTTCAAATCACCGGTTAATAAAAGAATTAGGTTTACTACTTAGAAAAACTACATAGGTGTCGTAGTCTCAAAGGCGATCTCTGGTCAAATCATCACCAGAAATCGTGGTTCGTCGTGTTCGGTAAGCGATGTAATTTTCTCATCAAACAGAATTTCGTATCTGTGACTGCTCATTTTATCACTCTTCTATTCAAACTACTTAAATATATAAATCTTAAATAAAATTATTGTTTCAATTAGTCATCACTGATCGAATCTCCGCGTAAATATATGTACATCGGTACATAGACAGATTTATTATATTAAGCGTCACGGGGGGTGAACGTTATAAGTATCAAATATTTTGGCTGCAGGCAGAAATATCCGAAAAATATCCTGAACTGTGGGAAATTGCGAGAAAGCTTTTGATAGCGTTTCCCTCGTCATATCTTATCGAAAAAAGTTTTAGTATCGTTACAAACGTTTTAATGAAAAAAAAGAGCAAATTGAATATCACAGAACGGGGATATTTACGGTTATTCTTAACAAAACTGAAGCCAAATATTAATTATTTGCTGTCAATCCATCAAGGACATCCCTCTGAATATTTTGCGATTGTCATTGTAGAAATTACGTTACATTATTAACGTTTAATTTTAATTATATTACTACTGTAATCATATTACATTGTAATATGATAACAGTCGTAATACAATAATAATTAATAGCATAATAATTACATATTTGAATAAAAACAACACAAAAAATATACTATTTTATTTTTTATTTTTACCACTTCGAAAGGGGAGTTTTCTAAATGAAATAAGTGAGAATTTATTGTTTCCTTGTGCTGTGAGTAGATGTCAAAAAAGTCAAGTTGGTTGGAATCACTTTTTTGATTGACTACCTTTATTTTTTTTTTGACATCCACTCACAGCACAATCAATTAATTAATTAACCAATTAATTCTTTTTTTTAACTATTAATTCGTGGCTGGAACTCAGCCGCAAAGCAAATTTCCATAATAAGATCTAAACTTCATATTTTTATCGAGTACTGGGAATATGGTAGAAATGTACCTATCCCCCCCCCCCCCCCCATCGGAACCAGCTAAATTTTGAAAGTGGTCTATCAGAAAAAAGTCTGAGAACCTTTGCTTTAATGAATCACCCTAGTGTTCCTCTATTACCGCGACGCCCGGGTAGAGAGATATCCTTTCACATGCATCACCTACACGTGTATATGTATAAATATGTACGTATATATCCCCTCGACATTACTTACTTCAAAACTATATAATATCTGGTAAACTAATTGAATATTACAAAACAAAATTGATTAAAAATAGTAAGTCTTTCCAAAGTTTTATGAAGTTAAATTGTAATTTTCAATAAAGGATTAATGTTCTAAATTAATTAGGAGACGAGCTTGGCAACCGGGTAAATTCTTATATTGTTTTGTCTCAGGGTATAATCGTTAGCCGGGTATACGACGCGCAGTTGTTTGAGTGAGTTGATGTGAGAGTTTTATGAAAATGAACAAAATCGAGTATGGAGCTGTCATTATATATTTGTTTTTGAAAGGCGATAAGCCTACACAAATTAAAGATGAGTTGGATTCTGTGTATGGAGACATCATTTACCACAGTGAAATTTCGGGCAGCTGAATTTAAACGTGGCCGAGCTTGGGAGACGATGAACGTTCGGGGCGTCCAAAAACTACAACTACCGATGAAAACATCGACAAAGTTCACCAAATGGTGCTAGACGACCGCTAGAAAAAAAAACGTGTTTGTCACATATCAATTCAAGTTCATTTTGATGAAGCTCTTCCATATTTCAGTTCAAATTAAAAATTAAACTACAATCGTGAGTGTATTGTACTTCAAGAAACACGGCGTCAATTTGTAAAAAAACCAACGCATGCGTGCATAGTTTTTGAAAAAAGAACTCTTTGAGAACTTTGTTTTTTTGCTTAACCTGCCAGTTTGCTTCCTGTATTGGCTTATGTACGCATTAACCCTATTTGCAAGATATTCAAACAGCGATTCTAAATTTAGTTCGAATACGAATTTCCACCTGCTTCCTTTGTGATCATTTTTTTTTTTCAGTTTCTTTGAAATAAGTACGTAGTAGTTATGCATTGTTGGAGAGCTAAGAAAATGTTTATGTTTTTAATCTGCAAGCGAAGTTTCATAACGTTCTTTTCAAAGCATTTTAGTGGAAAAAAATATTGAAATAATATCGTCTCGCATTTTTAAGTTTAGACCGATAATTGTTGTTTTAATATTGATAAATAACTAGTGTTTAATCGTTTTTATCAATCAGGAGGAAAAATGATATTTAAATTACCTTTTTTTAGAAAATTTTTGACGTTGCATTTTTTTATTATTTTGAAAAAAAATAGTTTAAAATACTGAAAGACATGCTTTTTATAATTAATCAAACTAAAGAGGAAAAAATAATTTTTAACATAAGAATAAAATTACTGACGAGAAAATTAATGACCCTGTTCTAAAAAGCGTGGGGTGCTCGATATGAATCTGTATAAATTTTTTTTACTAGTTTCATTACAAATGCACAAACCACCCCACGGAGTAAACTCCTACCCTCCCTACTTCAATTCGTCTACAATAGCTACATTCATAACATACACTATAGCCAAACTAACGCCATTTTGGCGGATTTTTATTCTGTATTTTATATCGTATACTTGAATATCTGGATGAATCTTTGAAATTGCATCAAGATTGTGTGCTAAGGCCCACGTTTCTCGTATACATAAAAAAGAACAAGAATCCACCGTCACGCGATTTTCCTAGGCGATCACCCATCCAAGTACTGACCGCACCCGACGTTCCTTACGAGTTACTTCGGTGATCGGAGGAGAACTGAAAATTCATTAATCCTGAGAATCCTGGTAAAAATAATGATATAAACTAAGTATACAGATTATTGTATTGTCATCGGCCCTCGATATATCTACAAAGTTTGAACGAAATTTGGCCGTTTAGAGTGGGTTCAAGTTTAGAGTGGTCAGCCCCAAAAGGAGTCGGTTACAAATGTAATAAATAATTACAAACATACAAACAAACATACATACAAATGAAGCTAATATAAAGCGTGTAATATATACTGTTTTTTTTTTCTATTGTCAATGAACACCAGACAGGCTGACGGCCCACTTAATAGTAAGCAGTTACCGTCGCTCATGGATGTGTGCAACGCTACCGTGAATACGCTGCTGTCCTATAATTATACAGGAACCTGGGTCACCAATACCGAAACACAACACAATGTTATTATAGCGGCATATTTACAGACCCAGTGTGATTGCCATCCAGACGGGCTTGGGGCCCTACCACGTATCTAGGGTTGTTTTGTCACCTTTTACGATAGGCCAATCCTGTCTGCAGGGGTTAGTACTCCGCCCCTACAGGGAGGAAAACTGTTTCGCATATATCTTATAGCTGGGCACATTTTTAACTTCTCCCCATATGAGGTGGTTCTCCATACCTCCTCCCTCCATATATACGATGAATAGAAAAACATAGACAACGACTTGTTTACCGAGACAGCTAAGTATAAAATAAAAATTAAGTTATCCGTTTTCAACTTTAAGAGTAAATTTTCCAATCAACATTAATCTACATCAGTTCCTAAATGACATTGTTTGATAAATCGATTTAGTTTTAATAGTAATGTTGTAATCATAATGGAAATGTTAAACAAACAAGCGACATAAATCCAGTCATTTAAGATTTATGTGTTATAATCCAATTATAGTTTCTCAATAATGATGTTAAAATCTTATTGAGTACGTAGTAATCAAGTGGTCCACACACACAAATAAGTACGCGCATGCATACACACTCGCACACGCCTCGTTCTCGCGCACGCACGCACATAAATCACACATTATTTTGGTCGGTTTTATATCAATATTACCATGTAACGGAGGCACGGATAACGACGTGAGGCTACAGACAACCGGTATGCGTAACTCGCCATTACATCTTAGACAGGCATGACCCGAGCTCAGATTTAGGAGATTATGAATGAATGAAACTCTTTATTATAATATACAAGAATATAATGTAAACTTACAAGCTACTTAAGAATGGGCGGCCTTATTACTTAGAGCAAGATCTTCCGGGCAACATATTTTATACATATACACAAGTACATACAAATATTATACCATAAATACAATAGTTTCATAAGTGGACAGCTTGAACACGATATTGGCAACAAAGGAAGAAGAGTGTACAGGTGTCATTAACATGACATTTACACTAGAGCGCAATTCACGTGAATGAGAGGAATGAAGAAAGCTAAACTGGTCCTTAAGGTAAGGGAGTGTATGGTGGTTAAAAGGGATATTGCGATGCAGTGAGAATAGGGATTCCTGGCAAAATTTAATAAATATGGTGAAACAATTAAACAACGCCATCTAGTATCAAAGTAGCAGAGTAATTCGTTATGGCAGGGCAACTGATATACTACTTATATAATTTTCTTTTGTAAATTTTTATCCGTGCAGAGGCGGAAAAAGAATACTAACCTCTGCGGCCGGGGTCGGCCTGTCGTAAAAGGCGACAAAACTACCCACCCTAGCTACGTGGTAGGGCCTCAAGCCCGTCTGGATGGCGACCACCTTTGGTCTTAAGTATGCCGCCATAATAACCATAGTGACCCAAGTTCCTGTACCCTTATGGGACAGCAACGTGTTCGCGGTGACACTGGCGCCGCAAACACCCATAAGCAACGGTAACTGCCAAATTCTAAGTGGGCCTGTCAGCCTGTCTGCTGTCCTACAGCAATAAAACAAATATATATTATACATGAACACCCTGAATAGAAAAGTCCCGCATATATTCAGTGATCGAAATATAAAAATAGGGGGTATTCCAAGACTTTCCTATAGAGCAAGAAGACATTAATAGTGTATTATTGGTTTAGTTGGTTGACAAAGAGCAAAACACTACTGTTCGTTTTTTCTTTTTAGGTAGAAGGATTAGGTTTTTTTCAGATTCCAGTTTTCCTACGTCTCCTAATGGCGACGGTAACTGATTACTATTAAATGAACCGTCAGCTTGTTTGCATAAAAAAACAACACTGAAGCGGCCTATAATCCACTTATTTCACAGTGATAATGCAGTAAGTCAGTAACGTTAAACCCTTTAGCCGCAGTCCGCCGAGATTTCGCGTGAACGGAAAGCAATTTTTACCAGAGTAGAGATAATGACATTAAACCTACCACAGGCAATACGAATCCCTCGCAGTAATCAACGTGCTCCCCGATGAGATTGACTCTGCCCGGCGCGCTCGCAGCGGCCACCGGCTCGCGATTAAATTTCGCGACAAATTTGTCACGCGCTTGTCGCAGTAGTGCAGATTCGCCTTTAGGTGTAATTGTTGTTGGCATCTGTGGATTATTTTCAAATTTATCACATCCGTACAATATACTTGATAGTTTACTGGTATTATTGTCGAAGACTAATCTAAGAGTCCTGGGTTCGAATTCCACTGGAATGAACCGCTTAAGTAGTTTTCCTAGACTAATGTGCATATTTATACATAACAGCCATGTACCGTGGGTGGAGGAAACAGATGGAGATCACTGGTGTGTGTAAGTTGCCAATCCACCTTGGACAAGCATGGCGGGTATACCCGCCATGCTTACTGCTTACAGGCAGTATACTGCCTGTTCTCTCTAGGAGGAGGCCCAAGCCCAGCCGTAGGACGCTATGGCCTGACATTATACTACCGTACAAGTATAAAAATACATGTAAGCAGGATCATCTTATATAGTGCAAAAACTCGCCAGAGTGCGGCGCTATTGCAGCTACTGCGTATGCTATGAATATAGCTGTATGACGAATTGAAGTATGTTGAATTAAAAATTATCTATCCCACTCTAATAACTTTTTTCCGTGCAGGGACGGAGTAAGAATCCTAACCCGTGTAGCCGGGGTCGACCTGTTAAAGGCAACAAAACAACCCACCCTAGGTACATGGTAGGACCCCAAGCACGTCTGGATTGCCACCACCCTTGGTCTTAAGTATACCGCCATAATAAACTTGTGTTGCATTTCAGCAGTAGTGACCCAGGTTCCTGTACACCCATGGAACACCAGTGTTCGCGGTGCCACTAGCGTCAAACATCTATAGGCGACGCTAACTGCTTCCTGTTAAGTGGGCCGTCAGCCTGTCGGCTGTTCCTCATCAATAAAAAAAATTGTCACTGTCCTCTAAAATTAACACTATTCTGATTGTGGCGCCAATTTTTAATGCATTATGACGGACACTTCTATCACAGTCACTGAGTTTATTCTCCTTATTTCTAACCTTCATACGTACAAGCTATATACTATTTTAAATTATTAAATAAATATATTGTAACAAATCAAACACACTGTTCACTAATGCCAGGACACAGGGTTATATACGGGCATACTTATAGACCAAGAGTGGTTACCATCCAGGCGGACTTATCACGTAGATAGAGTTATTTTGTCGTTTTTACGACAGGCCGATCCCGGCCACAGGGGCTAGTATTCTTAATCCGACCCTGCATCGAGAGAACTGTAATTAGTCTGGCTATAAATATTGTTCAGATTTAAAAAAACTACCCGATGTAAGGAAATTTTATCGTAGCTATTATTAGTTAAGAACATGGATTGAAATATTAAAAATCACAATGTTTATCTAACACAAAGTAGGAAAAGAGTTTTATAGCTTACATTTAAGAACATTTACAAGACAAATATTAAGTATACAATTAATCAAAAAAATAGTACGTTAATTAATTGATTGTTGGTATGATAAATTTATGTTGATTCTAATAAATACATGTATATAAGTTTTATTAGATTACAACATATTTTAACGCCGTATTACATTAAATGTTTTTTAATAAAAAATGCACAAACCAAAATAACTTAAAATAACTACGTGTTATTTAAGAAAATTATAATTTTTAATAGAGTTAGTTAGCAATATTTTTGTTTCACTGTCATTTGTCCCTCAAAAATCATAATAGAATAGTTAAACCTGAGTCTTAGGGACTATGCTAGCGGCACGCTATTGAGGGCCGTTTTAACATTTGTCAACTCCATGAAGTTTCGTATTAATTAGTAATTACATTTGAAGGAGCAAAGTGCTGTTCTTTATTGACAATAACTGCACGTCGCTATTGACAGTAAAGAACAGCAATTTGCTCCTTCAAATGTAATTACTAATTAATACGAAACTTCATGAGTGGACAAACGTCAAAACAGCCATCATAGCGTGCCGGTATAGTAATTAGTGGCAATTTAAATTAATTTTAAAATAAATAAGAATTATTTTTAACCATTAAAGACGTAATATTATCCAAAGGTTGCCTGGTAGAAATCACTTTTAGCAATAAGGTCGTCTACTGTTTTCTTTTGTACTTTTGTGTGTTTGTTTGTTTTCATTTATTAATAATACTTTCATTGGTAATAATAACCATATTCTAGCGAAAGACAATGTTTTATTATTCGTAAAAAGTTTTACTGAAGTCCCTTTTCTGTAGTGGCTTGTGTGTGCATAAGCCTTAAAGTATCCCGGATTTGGGATACAGAATCCAGTTGGCCTCGTCGTAATCCTCATCTAAAATATTTTGAGGCGAAAAACGCTATAATTTCATCTTTGGATAAGCCGTTTTTCTTTGGACTATGTTACAGTTGTTATGGCTGAAAAGTGCGAATGTAGAGATGCAATAAACAAGTCAACGAAAAAGAAACTAATAAATTGAAAATTATTGACTGAAATACACTGAAACTGTTGGTAAACTATTATTATATTAGCCTATAGATACAGTGTATGCTATAAATGTACCTATAGATGCCGAATTAAAGTATGCCGAATTAAAAATTCTATTTCCAACTCTTATAACTTTTTGGCGATTTGCTCTAAAATTTACAGTGGTGCGATTGTAGCGTCTTAATTTAATGGATTTTGACGGGCACATTTTCAAACATAGCAACGGTTCTACCATGTATCCTTCATAAGAAGAAAGAAGTGAAGTAATTTTGAGTGGAATTTAATCAATAAGAAAGCGGTATTTTTTAGATATTGTATACATACATCTTTTGGAGTTTACTCGTTAAAAATCTATTTTCATATATAAGGTGCCCGGTATGAGAAAAATGTGAGGAGTAAAATCTATTGATGAATGACCTCGTTACGTTTTTGGTGCAGGTGCGCAACTTTCTAATTTAGGACACATTCGAGCTCCTTCGAGCGCTACGTACGGACGTGTCTAGGTTCCATCCCCTGCCGACGTGCGACGCACGCTCGAACGACCTTGTGTTGTCTTATTGGTATAATATTTGGAGTTTACTCCTTAAGAAACGATTTTCTTATTTTTATATAATCAACACAAAAATAGTTTTCATATATTATGTATATTATTTTCATTAATTTGTTAATTTACCCTTTCATATGGTATTAATCTTTTTTCAGTTAAATAAACTCTTTTTGCGTATGTTTAGGCAATCGTACTTAAGGAGCGAACTCCAGTCGTGCGTCGGAGCTGACACACATAGTTTTTTCTTCCTGTCCTTATCCCAAACCCTGTGGGGCCGGCACAACGTGTCCTTCCTTCCACTCTCCTCTGTTAGCCGTCATCTCAATATTCACACGCTTTCTCACCATATCATCTTTTACGTAATCCATCCATCTTTCCTCTGGTCTACCTCTGCTTCTGTATCCATCCACTCTCATTTCTATAATTTTCCTAATAATATGACACTCTTCCCTGCGCATTACATGATCAAATCACGCCAGTCTATTACTTTTACGTTTTTCAATAACTGGCGCTACTTTCACACTTCCTCTAATATACTCATTTCTAATTTTATCCATTTTCGTAATTCTACACATCCATCTCAGCATTCGCAGTTACCGTCGCCTATGGATGTTTGCAACGCCAGTGGCATCGCGAGCACGCTGCTGTCCCATAAGGCTACAGGACCTTGGGTCACTAATGCCTGAACACAACACAAGGTTATTATGACGGTATACTTAAGACCAAAGGCGTTCGACATCCAGACGGGCTTGAGGCCCTACTACGTAGCTAGGGTGGGTTGTTTTGTCGGCTTTTACGACAGGCCGACCCCGGTCGCAGAGGTTAGTATTCTTTCTCCGCATGAATAAAATCTCCGCAGCATGCACCCTTTCATCCCTCCCCTCTGTGGTCCAGCATTCCGATCCATACAATACGACAGGCCTTATTACTTCATACTTATATCAAATTATTTTAATAAATATTGAAAATCGTTAAACGTATTTGTGGCGGCTAGCGTCAGCTGCAAGTCAATTCGCTGCACTGTCGCCAGTCGCCTTCCGTCCGTTCCCGGAGTTGGTTCTCGTTTTACACAACGTTCCGTATAGTTGTGACACTGAAGAAATATATTTTATTTATCGCCATCAGCCCGACACGTTTACCGAATTGGAGTCAGGGACATACATAACACGTCTAAATACTCAGTTCAGTTCAGTTTTTGAAGGTGTGGCTCCAACGCCCTTGGCATTGATTTTGCCAATGTCTAATTTGATTAAAGAAGTGACAGGTTTAATGGCGAAAAAAAAAGGGGGGGGGGGTCAAACGCGGTGATCGGTTCGAAAGCTATCTGTAATCCTGAGGACAGTACAAATAAATAGTTATAAAATTGGTAACAATATTTAGAAATTAATAAATATTTGTTATAAATATATATTGTTTTTAATTAAAAATTTACTTAAAATGAAAACATGTTTGGAATGAACTAAAGTTAATAAAAAGTTGACCTTAATGGGACGAGGGATATGTGAGGGTAATAAATCATAAATAGAATGAGAAATTTTTGGACAATTAAAGAAAATATGTTCAACAGTTCCTTCCTCTAATCCACATTCACATAGAGAGTGATCTTTAATTCTTATTTTTGCCAAAAAAACGGGGGAACAGCAATGTCCCAAGCGTAATCGTATAATTGAAGAAGTCACTTTTTTGGGTAATTGTTTAAAACGGGAAAACCAAGGTTTAGATGTTTTAATTTCAGGTTGTAAGGAGTAATAATGCCGCGCAATAGGACTCTCTCTTTGTTGCCAAAAGTGGTTCCACTTATTTAACATATCTAACTTAGTGAAAGCTCTTAAGTCACTGGGGAAGCATTTATTGTATGTAAATAGGCCTATTGAAGAAGCATTTTTAGCACATGGGTCGGCGAATTCATTGCCGGCGATACCACTGTGGCTGGGAATCCAAACCAATATTACATCGAAACCAGAGGAATAGCATTTGAAGAGAGACTCTTTAATTTTTAATGTGATGGGAAAGTTTTCTTTAGAGTGAAAAGGAAATTTAGCAATGTCCAAAAGGCAACTTAGGGAGTCCGTGAAAATTACTGCTTTGCTAATATTGTGGGATTCCACAAATAAAGACGCCTCAAGAATAGCGACAGCTTCGCCAGAAAATACGGAATTGTAGGAAGGAAGTTTATAATTTAAAATTATGTGGAACTTTGGTATCCAAACTGCTGCCCCAACAGAGTTGGTATGGTTAAGTTTAGAGGCATTTGTATAGATGTAGAGATAGTGTGGCCATTTTCTGATACAATTTTGTTAAATATTATGTTTGATTCAACTGATCGATTTTTAAAATCCAAATTGAGAATAATTTTTGGTGTAAAAAGTAAAATGTCAAAACTAAAATCAAATATAGGATACCGAAATGTTTTAAAGATATTGAGGGAGAGGAATTTTTGGTATGCAATAACAAGAGGGGGAGGAAACTTATGTGTCCAGTAGGTTGAAGATGTGGTAAGGTAGCAAAGTTTATCTAGGATTGAAATAAGAGGATGGTTGAAAGTTGAAACAGATTTACAAAAATATCTATCTGCTAGAAATTGCCTACGTAGGTAAAGAGGGGGTTCCATACATTCTACCTGTCTAAATACTCAAATATTTTTAAAATTAAATTTCAGGTTGGTCATGATTCTTAATTCTTCGTATTCTATTTCGTATTTATTCATACTTTGGGCTTTATGTAAAAATCGTAATAAAATAGACGGCACCAGCTGAAATTATGACTTTTCGTTATTAATTTTCGTTATTAATTGTGTTGACACACCTGACATTATTTATTGCTTGTAATTTTACTTTATATTTTTGCGTACACACATTTATTCAAATTTGGATATAAATCGAAATTTAGACTCTTCTTTATCTATGTGGGGTCGGCACAACATGTCCTCTCCTTCCACTCTCCTCTGTCATCGTAACATTCATAGCCTTTTTCGCCATATCATCTTTTACGCAATCCATCCATCTTTTCTTTGGTCTACCTCTCCTCTTGTGTCCGTCCACTCTCATTTCTAGCATCCTCCTTGGTACATGACGCTCATCTCTTCGCATTATACGGCCATGCCAGGCTAACCTATTACTTTTCAGCTTCTCAATCACTACTACTTTCAAACTTCGCCTAATATACTCATTTCTAATTTTATCCTTTTTTGTAACTCCACTCATCCATATCAACATTCGCATCTCTGCTGCATAGAGTAACCTTTTATCTTTTCCCTCTGTAGCCCAGCATTCTGATTCATACAATATGACATCGAAATTTGGACATTTTATTTAAATATAGTTGCAACCCTAAATGCATGCAAAAGATTTTTCTTAAATTTAAGAAAACTATAACAAATACCTTTAAAAACGAAATTATTCTGCAAAGCACAAATAATGTCACTATGCCTCTGTACGAGTAAAGAAACCAAACTACTAAATATGATAGCAAAGTTTTAATAAAACAATATCAGCTGTTTGTTATTAGGCTGTGTGCTCAATTGATTCGTTAAACCAATTTGTTGAGGAAAATTAAACATCAAAAATTTGGTGTTCTTTTATAACATTGAGTATGATTGATTATAAAAATATCATACGAAGTTTGTTATTATTTTTAATTATGAACTTTTATATTATATATATCTATAGTTGACGCATAAATGGACTTTTAAACTAATTCCATTTATATTAGGGAGCGTTCAAGTATTATGTAATGAATTTGGGGGGTCGGAGGGAGTTAAAAATCTTCAAAAATTGCGTTACATAAGAGTTGAACGCTCCCTTATGTTTTTAATAATCCCTTAGATAAGTAATAATAACAGACCAGAACGTTCCACCCCTGGGCTCGGAGGAGTTCTCCCTTGAGGGTACGGATAATGTACCCACCACGCTTGTCCAAGGCGGATTACACATATCGATATTGGCATGTAGGTTTCTTCATATTTTTTTATTGCTTAGAAGCAGCCTTAATACTAAGCAGTCACCGTTGCCTATGGATGTTTGCGAACACGGTTACCGCGAACACGCTACTGATCGCAAAGGAGTACTGCCACTTGGGTCACTAATGCCGGAACACAACACAAGGTTATAATGGCGGCATACTTATAGACTAAGACAGACCCCGGCGGCAGGGGTAGTATTCTTACTCCGCCCCTATATGGAGATAATTGCCTCTGCATTGGGAAGAGATCCAACAAGATGACAACAAATCTATTGAAGGCCAGGAACCACTGCACACTCCAAATTACTGTTAAGAAGATAAGATTCCTACACGAGGGCGGTTCAGCACTAGTTCTACACGATTGACACACCTCTTCTCTGGTTCCGGCAACTGTCATGGTTGTACAACAGTTCGCGCTAACCAGCTCTGTTAAAAATTGGATATTACTTTGTGCTCTTATAAATGTATAGGTTTTCTTTTTAATATTATAATATGCACAAAAATGTCTAAGGGACGCGTGTGATTGTGGAATTCCAATCCGTGACCTCCAGATTCAGTCTCCGAGTTTTTAAACTACCAAGTACTATTTAAGTAATGGTGTTGCCTTATTCTAATTTCTCATTACCATACAACACAGTTCGCAATTCTCAGCTAATAATAAAAAAATTATTTCTAAAAAAATATCATATACATATCTAGTTTAATTCTCCTGGCCCCTGGACTAGTTTACACTGAATCTCGGAGGCCAGGTTCCTCTCTGGTGATTAGAATAAGAAAATCATTTGTTAATTTCCAAAAAACACAATTTATAAAAAAAAAATACCGAGCAAAGCTCGGTCATCCAGATATTAATAATAACGTAACAAGGACGTCCTTAGTGTACCCTAATCTTTACTGTGTGGTGGTAAAACATTATCAGTACACCGTATGGTTTATTGCCCCTCGATCTGTGATAGTGTTAGCAACTTATCTCCTACTGTACTAACAAACTATCGCGACACTTAATTGACATATTTTAATGTTCAGTGAACATAATTTTCTGCCTATATTCACCTCCTAGGAATAGTGGACATGCCAGCGTGCGTCCTCTTGCCGCGTGTTTTGGAGCCCCATACTACACCGCCGCTAACCCCCATTTCAGCATTCCGACTCGAAAATAAAAAAGAGGGAAGCAAATTGTACGATGTCGGTCACACGAGATTGTACCGTACAGGAATAAGAAGGATGGCTCGAGAGCAGTGAACTGTTTAAGAGAGGAGGGGAGAGGAGCGGTGGTTAGAGAGTCGCGATACCTTGCAGTGGGCAAAGAAATTCACATTGACCTTGATTCCACCCCTTCTCGGTTCGGTTCAGGTCGCGGAGGAACTGTTGCACGGCACCATCTGAAATCCTATAAATACTATTAAGTGGGCCGATAGCCTATTATTAAGTACCATGTTTATTATTTCAAGGTTGACTATCATCATCATCATCTAAGCGTAGTGTCCCGGTTGCAACCTAAACTACCGTTTCGGTGCCCAGGGTCCGCTTTCCGACTCTTTCTACTCCACTTCGCACGGTCTTCAGCATCCCTGGTAGTGAGCCCATTGACACGCATATCACCCTTTGCACCGTCAAGCACTTTTTGGATCTACCCCTCCTGCCGGGGCACGGCAGAGGCGGCATGGCCAGACATTTATTTCCCACGTAATCATCCGGTTGCCGTAAAACGTGGCCGTACCAACGGAGCCGACACTCCTGCAATCTATCCGCAATGTCACGGACATGAAGACTGCCACGAATGCGGGAGTTCCTAACGCGGTCCTTCCGCGTCACTCCACACATTCAGCGCAGCATATCATCTCCGTGACACGCAGCTCTTGCTTGTGTCGCTCTAACACCGGCCACGTTTCGCAGCCGTATAAAAGGACAGGCCTAATGATGGTCTTATAGACCTGTCCCTTCAACTTTACCGGCATCTTGCGGTGACAAATGACACCAGTTACCTCACGCCATTCACGTTCAAGGTTGACTATATAGAGTAGTTAATTTTAATTAAATGAAGAAAGAAAGGTGCTCCCAAAAAAGAAAAAAGAAAGAAAAATTTATTTGTCAATAAAGCAACATTAATTAAAAACTATGTATAAATAATATACTTTGTAACATGCACAATTAATGCTGCGTTAATGACAAACGAGGTCAACAACTCAGCATTATGTTGCGCTGGGATCACCAACACAGCGCTGGTTTTCAGTGTCAAACTCCCCGTTTGATTACAACAAATAGACCCAAAACCAAAATACGTTACATTAACAGCATCTTCTTCTGCTTGGCCGAATTGTTTACGACCTACAGGTCGTGTCCTTCAAAATCAACCGTGGCCTGTCTCGTAAGCAGTTTCCACTTCGTCCAGTCCTCAGCTTCTCGAATAGCGGTTGCTATTAGGAGTCCAGCGAGGGCGGTTACTTGGTCACACCAGCGGCTAGGTGATTGGCCGCGGGGTCGCTTTCCTTCCACCTTGCAGCCACGATCAGTTATCCCAGTTATTCGGCTATCATCGGGTAATTTGACCAAAGTACCCAAGAATCATCCGATAACAGATTGTTGAGAGCGTGACTTTAATGCGAAGCTAGTCCAGCATAGAAAAAAAGTGCGTGCGTACAAAGTACACATGTCAGAAGTGAAACTTCTTTGGCAAACAATTTTTAAATCTTCTAATAAATTTATAGAATAGAATTTATGAAATATTATTATTTTATATCTTATTAAACAAAACTCAACTGTATTTTATTGCAATAAAGTCGCAATTTGAATAAATATATATAAGTAATGCAATGCAATCATTCTAAAATTACATTATAGAATAAGTCATAAGCCATTATAAGGTTAGTATTACTGGAGCAAAAAAACGTTTCACATCTTCGTGACACTAGTATTGCGTCTCATGCGCGCAAATAAGTTTCATTTCAATAACTATAAAATAAGATAAATAACTAACTATAAAAACAAAATAGCATTTGCTCCGTACAGGGACGGCGTATACTGACCTCTGCGGCCGGTAGCCTGTCATAAAAGGCGAGACTACACAACCCAAGCTGGGTGGTACTGTAACTTTTTAATAATATCATTATTAATGACAAGTAACGCAAGGTATTTAAGGAATATTTTGTTCGTTCCGTTATTAAATGCTAATGTGAACACTAAGTTGTGCTTTATTTGCCACTAATCATGTGAATAACGCTAAATGAGTGCCTGGATAAGTGGATACGCCATAGGTGGTAGGGTTCTGAGTCCGTCTGGATCGTAACAATGTGTTGTGTTCGCATTAGTGACACGAGTTCCAGCTCTCCTACACAGATGGCAGCGTGGTATATCCCTGGCGTCGCAAACATCCGGCGACAACTGCTTACTATTTAAGTAGTCGACAGTCAGCCTATCTGCTGTTCCATTATACATATAAAAAAATTGTGGATGCCTCCATACTAATATAAATGTGAAAGTAATTCTATCTGTTACAATTTCACGCCTAAAATTATGAACCAATTTTGATGAATTATGGTATAGAGATAGATTGGACCTTGCAGAAGGACATAGGATTTTGTCGCAAAAGTGAAACTTGAAGGGGGTGAACGTAATTAAGTTTTGTTTTTTTTATTTATATGGTAGAACAACGTATGACGGTTCAGTTAGTAGAATCGTAAAACCGTAATCGTATTTCGAATTGATTTTTTTATATTTTCATATTCGTAGCTTCTTAAACATAAATTATCCTCCAGCACAGAAACCGTAAAATAACAACGCGGAATATAAGATTCACGTTTCAATTTTGCATAAACAATAATAGCCGTTGGCATATTCCTTGAAACGAGATTATTCCCGTTTCATAAAACAATATTTAAAAAGCGTTTCCGGATCACATTGTTAAGTATTTATACTACCGGCACGCTATGATGGCCGTTTTGACGTTTGTCCACTCCATGAAGTTTCGTATTAATTAGTAATTTAATTTGAAGGAGCAAATTGCTGTTCTTTACTGTCAACTAGCTGAGCCCGCAACTCCGTTCGCGTGGAATAGTGACTTTAGGCAGCATTTTTTGGATATATGAGATCAAATTAAATTGGTTTATAAAATTTCCGAAACTTATAATTTTTAACAAAAACTATTTTTTTTTTCTAAAATAAAAATAGCCTAAGTTACTCCTTGGTACATCAGCTATCTGCCAGTGAAAGTCCCGTCAAAATCGGTGTAGCCATTTTAGAAATTAGACGGAACAAACAGTCAGACAGACAGACCGACAGACAGACAGACAAAAATTGTAAAAAATGTTGTTTTGGTATATTTTATGTACCGTGTATACGTCCGAATTCACTTAGTAAAAAGCGGTTATTATAATATTACAAAGAGACCCTCCCATTTTATTTATTTGTATAGATAACTGCACGTCGCTATTCAACAACCTCCGGCCAGCTTAGAAAACGACTGCAAGCGGCCCCTCAGTGTAGATTCTACCACCCGCCCCTAAGCCACGAGGATGAGAGTATAAACATGCTGTTTTACATGCCTCCCTCATTTCTAGATTAACACAGGAGAGTGCTGGGGTTCGATATACTTCTTTCTTTTCCTGGCGTACTCCATTGAAGAAGATCGAGCTATTGTCCATCGATCTAGAAGGCGGAGGCGGAGATGCACTCTGGAGGCCCAGTCCATTGGAGTTCAGCGGGGTTTTTATAGTGCGTTATCTCACGGAGTCCCACGTAACCCTGACTCTCTCTATCGGGGCAAACGCAAAATGAGTTTTTGGAAAAAAATTAACTTATGAAGTCAATTTTCATAATGATTTATATATTTAAAATTTAAACTAATTTTTTTTGAGTTTTTAACTCAACCAAGTGTGCTACACTAACAATTCAGGTGCTAATTGTCAGTTTGAACGCAATTATAGTGAAATATTCTAATTTGCCCGATGGCATTCCAAATGTAGTTCATTAAAAAGTCAAGTTAAAAAGTACTGTTTTACATTGGTTTCAGACTAACTTAAATATCGAAATATTTATTTACAATAAATATGCTTAAATTAATTTTAAAACTGCACTATATTACAAAAAGAAATTAAAAATAAACCAAAAACACGAAAACTATAATTAAAATCCAAATCGCAATTTGACTCATAAATTAATTTAAAATCGCTTTCGACCGGAAACTTTTCCAAAACGCTAGTACCGCGTTGGATGGGAACACTTGTCCTTTGCCCTAAATACAAATCAGCTTTTTGATCTCGTGAGACCTCTATCAAGTGTTTTGGCAGGTCTCGATAAAGGCTAATGCTTGTGGAACTCACGGCCCCAGAGTCTCAACATTGAAATCTGCAAATATGAATCCGCTGCGCAATATTTGCGGCGTTTCAGGTCCTTTTGTTGTGCAGCAGTAGTACCGGCTATCAGAGCTGTATCTGGAAGATGGGAAGCCGCTAATGTGTCTACGCATGTAACGGCCCATACCAGAGGGCATTCCATCTAGGGCAATGTCGTCGCAACATACTTCATTCGGTTCCAAATTGGAAGGCATCCCAACGGTGGCAAGAGAACGACAGGTAATGTCATTTAATGCAGCATGTCGTGGTACACGGCCAGCGCTTTTGCTACACGTTAAACCGTGAAGCCCTCGGCCTCCGACTTTATCCCCGCACCTACAACGATGAGGAACTACAGCTGTTGCCCCCAGTCGAATTGAGGTCGCACTTCTAAACAAATTATCGTCCAGGAGCGTACCTAAATTCGCCTAGGGTAAGAAGGCCTGAAGCCACATACCTGATTCCCACTCGGAGACAGCTTTATGACGGACGTGTTCAGTATCGTTAGTGCTAAAATATAAAAGATTTTTGTGCACTAAACTACTGAGCGGAGCGTCTCTGTTTGGATATTGGGCTCAATTGGATAATTAGTGTTCAGATATGCTAAAGACCAATTACTTCTTGCCTCAATCAAGTACGGGACCTCAAAATCACTAAGTGATGGATGTAGAATTTTTCCGATGAGGTCCACAGTACTGTGAACTGAGGATAGAAAGGCAGGTAAAGTACTTATATTTTAATATTAAGAATGCAGCACCCACGTCAATGGCGCGTCTGGATTAAAATTTCGAATGCACCATTCTGTCAAATTGATTATGCTTTTCAGCTGCGTAAAGCAATTGAGACGACGTTTTCGCAGGGTTAACGATCGATCAATTTATTCATCTGTCATCTTTATAAATGAGTTTAAATTGTGTATATAAACAACACAACAACGCAAGTTAAACAGTAAAATATTTCAACATATTTGTGTATTTGGATTGTTTTTCTTCAGTTTAGTTTAGTATGTTTTATTCAGTTTAGTTGTTTTGGGTATTGTTTCAGTAAACATTCATGACCTACCCATTCATACAGCATCGTAAAAACCCTGATTTTTACAGGCAGAAAAGACAGGATATTGTTGGTTTTTTGTATATTATTATATTATGATGCTATTAAACATCAAAAGGCAATATTCTGTTTATCATTTCAAAGCCATAAGTAGTCCGCCAGCGGTCACGTTGTAAAATCTACTTAAACTATAAACAAAAATCCACTTAAAAGAATTTGCTGGCGCCATACTGGAATTATGATATACGCTGATGAAATAAAATCATTTTCTCTGTGCAGGGACGGAGTAGAATGACCCCTTCGACCGGAGGCGGCTTATCATAAAAGGCGACAAAATAACCATAGCTAGATGATAAGGCTCCAACGCCGTCTGGATGATAAAAACCTTGTTGTATTCCGTCATTAGTGAGCCAGGTTTCTGTCCTGCGTAATATTTAATCTATTATTTTTGTATTATTCTTACTTATAGTCCATACTATAAGGGGCCTTTTTTAATCACGACTGTGTTACGTGGTAACAAGAGTAAAATAAATTAATCCCTAATACATAATAATAATTTCTAATTAATTGCAATATTCAATATTGAGGGTAGTTAATTATTTCGAGCGCGCGCAACTTATAATGTAGGTAATATGAAATAAATTAACCAGACCATATATGGTAAAGACTGCGGCCGGGAATCGAACCAACTAGAAACCGTTCAGTTGAATAGCGTCATTGATAAATACAAAGATGAATGAACGCGAATCATTCAGTCGAGTAGCGTTCATCGAAATACTACAATCGAATGAACGGTAGGAATGACGAGCCGTTGGGGCTTACGTCATGAATTATTCTTTACCCCTCTGGCCTATAGCTCTGTCACTGTCTAATTGAGTAGCGGGTCAGAGGTCGAGCGCTACTCAGTACTTTTCCATGCCACAGTAGTAAAACCAAAATCTAGAAGCTTCGATAAGTGGGCGTTGTCCTCTCAAAGTGGGAGCACGCCATTCCGCGCCATTGTAAAAAGGCGAAGCCGCGAAAGACGCGAAGAATTCTGACTCCAGAAGAGCTACGAGTTCTTGTTGGTTCGGATACCAATTTTACAATACCTTAAAAGTTACAGTGCTTTAAAAATATTTTAATTCGTAAAGTTATTTAAATCAGTGCCACAACCTTTTCCAAAACTCTCAGAGTTTTGGAAAACGGGATAGAAGCCGTCGTCCACAGAACGGTCCGGAAGCTGCCGTTCCCCGTAGTGGTCTCAAAGCGGCCACCCTCTGTACGGGCTGGAGCTACAGTCCACTTTCAATTTAGCAGTTACTGTCGCCTAGGGTGGGTTGTTTTGTCGCCTTTTACGACAGACCGACCCCGGCCGCAGAGGTTAATATTCTTTCTCCGCCTCTGCACGGATAGAATATGACAACACGATCGCCAAAAAACCATAATGCGACTTAAAATCATATTAATTCATTAATTTTCAATCTCTACATTAATTCTGCTACGCATACAAAGAGTAGAATTCACATGAAAATGGCGGACATGCGCTAAAGTTTATCAGGGTTTATGAATACGAGATGAGTTGTCGAAATTGTTTGTCCATATCAAATTAGCCGTGAAACCAGTTTCATACTACGATAACTATATGTGACAAGTTTCAATCAGGATTTTGATTATTCTAGAATATAATTCGATTTTACGAAGCTTTTTCATTGGAGGCTTGATTCGCTGCGGATATTTTTGAGCCCTATATTTCTCACACAGCTTAAAGTACCAATGTGGTTTAGCTTCAGGTGCAGAGATTCCTGCTCTCCAGAGTTCTTCTTCGGTCTTGTTGCGTCTGTTCCCAATGGAAATCGGAGCTAGGTTCCATGTTTTATACGACAGTCGTCGTGGAGTCGTCTTCAGCCTAGATATCCGTCTTCTTTGCCAGTCTTTCTTGCCCAGCCTTGGCTGCCGGAGCTAGGCATCACGGTTGCCAGACGACGACCATCTTCGGCCAAGGGTCCATTGCGACGTCATTGTGGGGCGTTGCGGCGCTTCAGCGACCGTGTGTGGCGTCGTGGCCGGCGGCCAACCATGATTCAGAGCCGACCGTTGGCGGCGTGCGACGATGTTTACTAAGACGTCCGTTTCGGCCGGATGCAGCAGCGCGTCTTTATTTGAGAGTTATGTGCTTATTTTATTTATAAAATTGTGTGTAAATAATAAATGCTAACAAAAATAGATAAATAAACGTGAATGAGACAACAACTGTGTGAGCCATGCAGAATACATAGAATTCGTTGTCCCGTATCCCGGCCATTCCAAATTGATTCTTACTAAATTTACTCTCCTGTAGTCTAGCTGTCTTTCCGTTCAAATCTTCATACTATTCGATATTATTCCTCGACAGTTGTTACTAACCCTTGTTTTTAAAAATGGGCGCTGGTGTATTATTACACCATTCATCAGCGATCACCTCTTCTATAGTTTATAAAAACTCAGAAAAACAAACTCATCCACTTCCATCGGTCTGTTGTTCTTCAGCAATAAAAAAACTTCCCGGTTATATACGTTCGTTCCGTTTGATCAAATCATAAAGAAACACTGTATGAGATATTTATTGCCTTTTAAATTAAAACTCCCAATATTTTTTTATGATTCTGTAAAATATTTACCCAGTTCAGAAGGTCACAGATATCGTCCGCAGATAATCCAGGTCACGGTCGTTACAATAATTCGTTTATCGCCCGAGAACAAAATTATGTTAAGTTCTTAGTTACGTTATAGCCAAGTAATTTATCTGTGCAGGGGCGGAGAAAGAATACTAACCTCTGCGGCCGGGGTCGGCCTGTCGTAAAAGGCGACACAACAACCCAGGGTGGGTGGGCTAGGGTGGTCTCTCTCTCGGTGGTCTGGATGGCGACCACCTTTGGTCTTAAGTATGCCGCCATAATAACCTTGTGTTGTGTTCCGGCATTAGTAACATAGTGACCCTAGTTTCTGTACCCTTATAGGACAGCAGCATGTTCGCGATGCCACTGGCATTGTAAACATCCATAGGCGACGGTAACTGCTAAATTCTAAGCGGGCCGTCAGCTTGTCTGCTGTCCTACAGCAATAAAAAAAACTAGGAAGCAGCAATGAATACATCGCTTTGTTAAACAACGAAAAAGATGATAGATAGATGAATAATTCTTACTATTTTACAGAAAAAAATATATATTAAAAAAAATAGTAGTACAATATGAAAAAACGGCAATGTTTTTACTAAAATAACGATTTCTTCCTGACAACCTATATACTATCTATCCTATAATATCTATATATATCTTCCTGAAGATAAAATTCAGCCCAATTTATTCCACTTGTTTTATTGACGTGGACAGCGCCATTTTAAGCATATTCTGCGTCGCAATGCGGGGTGGTCAGCGCCCCCGCTCTTGTAAATCAAAAAATCTTAATGTAATTTTAATTTAAAAATAATATTTGTACCTGTCAAGCTCTCTCAATGACTAGTGTCATTGAGCGCTGGCTTAATAAAGAGTGGACTGTATAATTTTCCTTTGTATTGGTCCCCACACTAGATAAGGTACTAATACTCCACCAACCTCGCGACCTCCTCGGTCTGAATCATCTCAGGTGCAGCTCGCAGTTAATCACGCACGGCGTCTCTCTTGCAAATTGTTGTTCAAGCACACTGCACTCTATGTTGTTATGGATGGAAGATTGTAAGGGCCAACAATATAAGAAGTCTATGAAAAAGACTTGTTCTTCGCACACGGTGTAAACAAGCGGTTATCTGTCTTGCCAAACGTTGACATAAGAGGCGAGAAATTTATTGAACTACCCTCAGTTCAAACAGACACGAAGGTTGTTGAAGTGTAAAAATTCATAAGATTAAATATAAGTTGTCGTATGTAGTTCTAACTTTTATAACTAGATGGCGTTGTTCGAAAATTGTAACTTGCTGAATCGCGCTATCTTTTCCCTGCATTCAATTTGTGTAAGCGAACGTGAATTTTTGTATGGAGGGAGAAATTCAGAAATACACTGAATTATAACAGTCTACCTTTTGGTTTTTTTTGTTCTCCAAGAAGTGACGTAAACATTGGTCCTTCGAGCCGGATTTCTCGGTGAGGTTTTTGAGCATCATACTTGCGGATAGTGGATCGCTATCACAAACTCGCAAGTACCAACAGTGGCCGACGGGTGCTGTATCCAGCCAGCATCGTCAGCTTCGGACCGCATCTTCAGAGGAAGACATCGGTCAGGAAAGCATCATCCAGTTCAAAGGTGTCCGGAGACACCTGCGCAGCAACGACGCCCCAATCCAAGGCGTGTCGTGTCACCGTGGGCGGAGCCAGTCCAAGTTGCAGGGAGCAACCGAGCTGAAGGAAGCCACGAGTGAAGGTCAACCATACAGTCCACATCATCAGTCAAGTTATCAGTTTAGTGAGTGAAGTGTCAAACGTCAATCAAATTGACGTCAAGTGAAAAGTGCATTCTACTCTGGATTGCAGTGTATTATGTGAGTCAACAAAAACTGTGAGTATTTTTATTTTTCACTGTCAGGAATCACACAATTATCATTGGGACTTTAACTTTTAACATAGTTTGCTTAGAACTTTAAAAAATTAATGCATGTTCAGTTTAGACTTAGAATAATTCCATAAAAGTGTTTAGACGGGGAACCTATGCCCAATTTTTCTTTGATCTATAAATAATATCTCAAACACTTAGAAAATTTTGAATAATTTATATTAAGAACTTTAAAAATTTATGAATGTTAAATTTAAACAGAATAATTCTTTATAAGAGTTCCGGGTAACCTACGCTCAATGTTTATCTGAACAAATATTTCAAATACCTTTTTAAATTTTGAATAACTTGTGCTTAGTAACTATTGTTTAGAATATTACAACATACAAATATGCAGGCCCTCATAAATTTTCAAGTCGATTTATATTCTCGCATAAATAAGGCAAGAACTAATTTTAAAAAATCTCCTAAAGATCGCATTAGTAAACAAGTTTACATAGAGAATAGAATTGAGTCAATAGACCAATTATGGCTTGAATTTTTATCAGGCCACAAGGAGTTAATGAAAACTTGTGACCCTAAAGACTTGCAAACCACGGATTATATTAAAAACGAAATTTATGATAAAACCGAAGAAATTTATTTGGACCACAAAGGCGAATTAAAGGAGTATCTTAATCAATTTAGTCACAAGGATTCATCTCAACTCGATGTAGATAAATCCAATCCAATTCACAACATCAGCATGAAATTACCCAAAATACAAATCCCATCATTTTCTGGTGAATATTCTCAATGGTTAACGTTTAAAGATTTATTCACTTCATTAGTTATAAAAAATCACACTTTGGACAATGTTCAAAGGTTACATTATTTAAAAGGGTATCTCACGGGAGATGCTGAGCAATCAATTAGACATATACCAATAGAAGGAGCTAATTTTAATAGATGTTGGGAATTGTTGAAGGAAAGATATAATAATAAAAAGTACATTTGTCATAACATTTTAAAAACATTATTCAGCCAAAAGAATATGACAATGGAATCAGCCGATAGCTTGAAATGTCTTGTAAATACTACTAACGATTGTTTAGCAACATTAATTAATTTAGGAATAGATGTAAAGTCTTGGGATGTATTAGTCATCCACATTCTAACTTTAAAATTAGACCCCGAAACACGCCGGCAATGGGAATTTCATGTGACATCAATCATTTCATCAGACGAGTTGCCCACCTATGATCAGTTTCAAGATTTTGTGAGTAAAAGATATAGAGCCATAGAATTCATTAATACAAAATCTAGTGTTACTAAAAATCAACATAACAAAATTAATACCTTTCATGTCAGCAGCACATCTTGTCCATTTTGTTCGGAAATTCACAAGTTAAGTGCATGCAATAATTTTCACAAGACCACAGTCGCTAATCGGCGTAACTTTGTTAAGAAAAATAATATTTGTTTTAACTGTCTGGGAGCAAATCACTCTGTAAAAGAGTGCAAGTTAACTCGTTTTAAATGCAAGGAGTGTAATCGAACCCATCACACTCTCCTTCACCCCACAACGGGTAACAGTAAAGCTGAAGGTGGTCAAAGCACTAATCAAAAAGAGGGCTCCACCTCGTCAGCTGATCCAACACCACTTGTTTCATGCTTTTCTTCTGAAAAGGTACAACAAGTGTTACTAGCTACAGCGTTAGTAAAGGCTCGGTCGAAGAATGGCACGGATTACATAATCCGAGCACTTCTCGATCAGGGTTCTCAAGGTTCATTTGTCACCGAAGCAACGGTACAATATCTAGGTCTGAAAAAGATACCAACAACAAACAAAATTAGTGGATTAGGCAAGTCAAAAGGCTTAATCTCAAGGGCAGCGGTAATCATAGATATCAGGTCTCAAATCTACCCAAATGTCAACATATCAGTAAGAGCTCATGTCCTCAAAAGCATCACATCAATGCTTCCATCTAGTAAAGTTGAGTTAGTAGATTGGAAAGAACTAAAGGATTTAACCTTGGCTGATCCACATTACCACTCTCCAAATAAAATTGACATTTTATTGGGTGCAGAGGTGTACAGCCAAGTATTGAGGGATGGAATCTTGAAGGGTCCGCACGGTACTCTAGCCCAAGCAACAAGCTTAGGCTGGGTGTTATCAGGTGCCACAACAACTATAACTTTTAATGCATCTAAATCAATCCATACGATGTATTGTTGTTTAGAGGAAAATGATGCACTGAAAAAATTCTGGGAATTAGAATCAGACATTCAAATGCCAAGAGAGAAGCTCTTGACTAATCAAGAAAAATATTGTGAAGAATATTTTGAAAAAACACTTACCAAGGATAGCGATGGTAGATACATCGTTCGTTTACCATTTAATACCGATAGTCCAGAGGTGACGTCGTCTCAGGAAATAGCTGAAAAAAGATTAAAATCATTAGAAACAAAGTTAAGTAAGAATGAAACATTAAAAACAAAATATCAAGAAGTTATAAATGAATACTTATCTTTAAATCACATGGAAATAGTACCTAATGAAGAAATAAAAAATAAAAAGGCAGTTTACTTACCACATCACCCCGTAATAAGGGATGATAAAGAGACCACGAAGGTGAGAATAGTGTACGATGCATCCTGTAAAGGTAAAAACAATAAATCATTAAATGATCATCTATTAATTGGACCTACCTTGCAGCCGGAACTCAGGCATATTATCATGCGTTGGAGATCTGCTCCAATCTGTATTTCGGCAGACATAATCAAAATGTACCGTCAAGTAAAAACACACAGCGATGATAATGATTTCCAAAGAATACTTTGGAGAGATGAACCAAGTCATGCAATCACACATTATCGACTTACCAGAGTCACTTTCGGTACAGCGTCAGCTCCATACCTTGCAGTTAAGGCACTTCAACAAGTGGCTCGCGACTATGGTGCTGAATATCCTGCTGCTGCTGAAAGAGTGCTAAGCGATTTTTACGTTGATGATTTTATGAGTGGTTCACAAACTTTAGAGGAAGGAGTTAAAATATTTAATGAAATGAATGAACTATTAAGCAAGGCAGGATTCAAATTACAAAAATGGAATAGCAATAATGATAAACTGGTAGAAATAATGAAAGGAGAAAACAAGGATATCAAGGAAGGATTGGAAATAAAGCAAAATGAATTAATCAAAATTTTGGGACTTACCTGGAACAGAACCCGTGATGAATTTCAGTATTCTGTAAAGCTGCCGCCGCTCTCAGCACCTGTAACAAAAAGGAAAATTATATCAGATGTATCGCGGTTATTTGATCCATTGGGATGGATAGCACCATGCATTATAAAAGCAAAGGTTTTTATACAGCGATTATGGATAGCTGGGACAGGATGGGATGAGGAACCACCAATTGATATATTAAAGGATTGGTATACTTACCGTGACGAGCTAGCTCAACTGACAAAATTTTGTATTCCCAGGTGGTTGCACACAAATTCGCATGATGCGGTTGTAGAATTACATGGCTTCTCAGATGCATCCACTATCGCCTACTCAGCTGTAACATACTTGCGTGTAATAAATGCATCAGGAGTTGTCCATGTCAGCTTAGTTGGAGCTAAAACGAGAGTAGCCCCTGTAAAGCAAGTTAGCATACCACGATTAGAGCTATGTGGGGCTGTATTATTAGCTAAGTTGTTGGTGGAGGTTGCTGGGGTTCTTAACATTCAGAAAACCAAACTTAGAGCTTGGACGGATTCCACTGTAGTGCTTGCCTGGCTGAGTAAACATGCCAGTAACTGGAAAACATTTGTAGCCAACAGAGTAGCGGAAATACAAACGACTCTCGAACCTTGCCAATGGTCCCACGTCTCTACAAAGAACAATCCGGCTGATTGTGCATCACGTGGTGTCTGCCCAGCGGATCTTGCTACGTTAGACATATGGAAATTTGGTCCGAGGTTTTTATGGGAGAAGAAAATTACATACCCCAAATTGAAAGATAATCATACTCTCGAAGAGGAATCAATAAAGGTTCACGTCGGCACTACTGAGGAATCGATTCTGGACAAATATTCTTCGCTTACAAAATTAATTCGTGTCGTAGCATATTGCAGAAGATTTGTCACAAGAAATGATTCACGAGGAAATAAGGGAACAAAGTATTTAAATACGTTTGAATTAGACGAAGCGTTAAATACTTGTATAAGACTGGCTCAAGCTACAGTATTCAACCAGGAATTAAAGGAAATCCAAGCTTATGGGCAGGTCCAAAGGAAACAGTCAAAGCTATTGTCGCTCACGCCCTTTCTTGATGAAAGAAAATTACTTAGGGTGGGCGGTAGAATCTCACATTCTCCGGAACCAGAGAACGTTAAGCACCCAATTATATTGCCAAACAAATCAGCTTTAACAAATTTAATTGTCGCCCATGCGCACGAGAAAACACTGCATGGGGACGTACAACTCATGCTTAATTACTTACGATCAGCTTACTGGATAATTGGGGCGAAAAATCTCGTAAGGCATCATGTGCGTAAATGTATCACATGTTGTCGTCACAAGGCTAGGAGTCAAACTCAGCTTATGGGGTCTCTACCGTCAGTTCGGGTCACACCTGCTCGACCATTCCTGAATAGTGGAGTAGACTACGCAGGCCCAATTATGTTGCGGACTTCAAGGGGTAGAGGACATAAGGGGTACAAGGGCTATGTATGTTTATTTGTATGTATGGTCACGAAGGCTGTTCATATCGAAGCAGTTAGTGACCTGACATCAAGAGGTTTTTTAGAGGCATTTAAACGTTTTGTGGCTAGGCGTGGGCATTGTGCAAACTTGTACAGTGATAATGGAACAAATTTTGTGGGAGCGTCTAAAGAACTTAAGGCTTTGTTCGACGCAGAGAAATCATGCATGATTCGAGAGGTAGCCGATGGTCTCGCTTTACTGGGAACAAATTGGCATTTTATACCACCCAAGGCTCCAAACTTTGGCGGATTGTGGGAAGGGGGTATAAAATCAACCAAACATCATATAAGGCGAATAATTGGCGATTCTACGTTGACATATGAGGAGATGACCACCCTTCTGAGTCAAATTGAGGCGTGTCTAAACTCTCGCCCATTAACTATTATCCAAAATGATCTAGATCAATCCGTACCTCTGACACCAGGTCATTTCTTAATAGGGGAATCCTTAGTAGCAGTGCCTGAAGCGACCTATAAAGGTCACCATCTAAGCTCTTTGAAGCGCTGGCAACTTACACAACTAATGCTTCAACACTTTTGGCGGCGATGGTCGAATGAATATTTAACGCATCTCATGCACCGTTATAAATGGTCTTATAAAGTTCCAGAACCTAAGGTGGGGGACATCGTTTTGGTGAATGAGGACGATTTACCTCCATGTAGATGGCTTTTTGGCAAAATTATTGAAAAACATCCTGGTTTAGATGGATTAACTAGAGTGGTATCTCTAAAATGTAAAAATTCTATTATTAAACGTCCCACTTCTAAACTTTGTATTCTACCAATTAGTGAATAAGTTGATGTTAATAAGTCGGGTTAGAAATTTATTGTATTAGCGCAAATTGTTATGTAAAAAAGGGAAGATTTTAATGTATTTATTGTGCCTGCCAAAGATTGTATTTATGTCACGGTGGGCGGTTATGAAGGACATTATGTCCTTGGTGGGCGGAATGTTGAAGTGTAAAAATTCATAAGATTAAATATAAGTTGTCGTATGTAGTTCTAACTTTTATAACTAGATGGCGTTGTTCGAAAATTGTAACTTGCTGAATCGCGCTATCTTTTCCCTGCATTCAATTTGTGTAAGCGAACGTGAATTTTTGTATGGAGGGAGAAATTCAGAAATACACTGAATTATAACAGTCTACCTTTTGGTTTTTTTTGTTCTCCAAGAAGTGACTTAAACAAAGGTAGTCGCACAAAATTGGCTGAGCAATAATTTTGTACCTAATCTAGGTGAGGACCAAACAGTACCTATATTTTTATTTTGTGCAAGCATTTTACGTAAC
Source organism: Malacosoma neustria (assembly GCA_963693495.1). NCBI lineage: Eukaryota > Metazoa > Arthropoda > Insecta > Lepidoptera > Lasiocampidae > Malacosoma > Malacosoma neustria. The sequence continues at coordinate 18,035,314 of OY856382.1, read as the reverse complement.
AAAGTGTACAAAAAAAAAGATTGCACCAGCAATCTTTTTTTTTATTGCTGTAGGGCAGCAGACAGGCTAACGGCCTGCTTAGGATTTAGCAGTTAACGTCGCCTATAGGTGCTTGCAACGCCAGTGGCATCGCGAACACGCTGCTGTCCCATAAGGGTACAGGAACTTGGGTCACTAATGCCGGAACACAACACAAGGTTATTATGGCGGCATACTTAAGACCAAAGGTGGTCGCCATCCAGACGGGCTTGGGGCCCTAACACGTAGCTAGGGTGGGTTGTTTTGTCGCCTTTTACGACAGGCCGACCCCGGCCACAGGGGTTAGTATTCTTTCTCCGCCCCTGCACGGATAAAATAATAATCACTAAAATAATAATACTCACTTTGATATTGAATAATATAGTTTAATGAAATCGATATTTCTAGCGTATCTCGGCTTGCGTATTGCACCCCTTGAACCTCCGTGTAAAGACGGCCCTGGACGTAGAATAATGCAGAAGTCTGCTTCAGTTGTAATTGAGGCGTGTAGTTGCAAAACCCGCTATAACAATATTTTTTGGAAACTCGTAAATTGAACTACCCATGCTGATTTAGTGGGATTTGATTCGAAACGCAAAATTCACAAAGGTTGAATATAATATTGGAATATTATAGTGATTTTTGCAACACTATTTTTTTTTTTTGTAAAATTACTATTTTTTACTCGACCTAAGATGAACAGAACAATTTGAGTAATTTTCAGAGAAAATTATGATAGTCTACTAAGATGAGATGTAGGTAATTTTACAATCTTTGAGTATAAATGTCACTTGTGTTGTACGAGTAATTTTACGGAACTGTTTATTAAATTTTAATAACAAACTTCGAAGATTTACAAAAATTCTTATTAGGTAATTTGAGTTACTATATTTTTTTTGTAATATTACATAATATTTTGTAATTCGAATTACTGTGAAATTATTAGAAATTAAAAAAAAGTGTTTACGCTAGAAAAGTACCTACGCACATTCAAAACTAAGCATGTGTATACATATAAATAAATAAATATTTTGTAACAATTCACATAATGCCATCTAGTCCCAAATGTAACGTAGCGCTTGTGTTATGGGAACTAGACAACTGATATACTCCGCAAGCGTACGGAAGTGTGTTATCCGTTACGCCACAGAGGTCGTAATTAAGTATTAATACAACATTGTGTACAATGTGTACATATTAGTATACTCTATTTTAAGCCACACAAATTGGTAATGCGCCTGGCGGTCATGTTGTGACGTCAGTACCGTTAGCAACGTAAAATTATGGCTGCTGCAAAAAAGGACTTAAATTATACATGAAGTGTGAACACATTACGTAATAATAAAAGTAAAACTAGGGTGCCGATTTAAAAAATGTTACCAAAACCGATTGCAATGCAAAGAATTACTTTTTTTCTGAGTGAAACAGAACGTAACAAATAACATTTCACTTAACGCAATATTTCTACATCACTGTACAAAACTACATAACCAATAATTTAAATTCTCACAATCGTTATTTTAAACTGTAAATATTTATCCATGCTTGTGTTGTATAGTATAATACTTTCCTAATAATCCAATTAATAAAACGCAATATGATTTTGAATCTATTCAAAATTCAAGTCAACAACGTTTCATTTTATTGATTGTGCTGTCAAATGTCAACGTCTCACATCTACTTCTACTTTCATCCATGGTGATAATGTCACAAATTTAAAATTCACTGATCACTGAAGTATGATAAAATTTAGTTATTGTTCTTGTTCTATATTATTGCTTGCTGTATATTTTTAAAAATGTCGTTTATAACAAAAGATGTAGATCTCAAGGATGATAGACCTAAAACATTATTAATACAGAAACATTCAGACTATTTGGCTGGCTATGGGCTTAACAAAGATGATTACGAATATTCTATGACTGAATATTTAAGGATGTCCGGTATTTATTGGAGTTTAACTGCAATGGAGCTAATGGGACAATCACATAGGTAATAGTTATGGATTAATGTGTTTCTTTGTAAAATGTATGCACTACCGTCTTATGCATATTCTGCGTCGGGATGCGGGGTAGTCAGACTGCGTCCCTACAATCTAATTTTAATGATTAATTTCTAGTTGCTCGGCTTGCGTGCGCCCCCTAAAACTCTGTGCCGGGGTGCACACACACCCCTGGATTTCGTGGGTAAAGATGGCAGTGAATGTGTTTTGAAACTTGAATGTCTTTTTAAGTTCACTTCATTAAGGAATATAATCATTTAAAGAGTCAATCAGATATAATAATTAAGATCTAAATGCGATTATTTGAAAATTAAAGCCTTAAAGATTTAGTGTTGGCAACTTATACAATTTACTCATTATTTGAAAACTTTCTATCTGGACATAGAACTTTGGGGTGTTACTAGCAAGAGTTTTTGCTTGCTATCCATGCAAATTGGAATTCTCAGTGCCATAGTCAACACTCCTTGGTATACAACAAATGATGAAACTCATCAGTACCTCAATGTGCCAACAGCTGCAGCTGAAATTGAATGGTGCAGATGCACCCAAATCAACTTATAGTTGAGTTGTTAGACCCAACAGCTGTGGTTAAAGACTAAATGGACCATATAATTTTCTAATATATCACAAAAGTCAACAACCTTGCTTATGGTCTATTGACCAATGACAAATAAATTAAATCATTGAAAAAAATTTATGCAATATGTTTTATCTATTATATAACTTATAAGTATGTGGGAACCCTGTGGTATACTCGGAAACCTTGGAAAAGTCTCGGTATGGAATCCCATAAACTTGTAAATGCATGTCTTGAATAGTTTGTTTAGTAGCAATTTTGCTAGTTTCTCCTGCTTAATATTATATCAAGATTATCACATACCATTGATGAAGGAATACATCATGAGGAATTGCATATCAACATCATCAAAGTGTAATCTGTCTTGTATAATTCGAATGCCCAATTTCAAAACACAGACAAAATCAACTTGTTAGTATTTTTTGTTACAGTGAAGAATTGTGAACATGATCCAGTCCATATTTTACAAAATTTATTTTTGTCAGTTACTGTGTTTAGATATTTTTTTTTCCATGCAGGGGTGGAGTAAGAATACTAATCCCAGCTGATGTTGGCCTATCGTAAAAGCTGACAAACAACCCACCCTAGCTATATGGTAGCCCCCATCTGGATGGCAACCATCCTTCAGGACCCAAGTTCCTGTACCCCTATTGCGGTGCCTTTAGCAATGCAAACATCTATAGGAATTGGAAACTGCATACTATTAAGTAGACCGTCAGTCTGTCTGCTGTTCATCAGCAATAAAAAAAATAGCAGCCAAGTTTTGTATAAATAATTTATACTTACAATATTAGTACGATTTTTAACCTTTTGTTCAATTACATCTTAATATTATTTGTAGAATGCCTAAAGAGGAAATAATAGAATTCATAACTTCATGCCAAGACAGTGAGAGTGGAGGCATCTCGGCTAGTGTTGGACATGATCCGCATATGCTTTACACATTAAGTGCAGTACAGGTATTATCAAATTTTATGAAATTTGTAATGAAATATTTGAACTATGCATTACCTAACATTGTTTTTTTAACCCTTCAGAACGGTCGCGTATAGAAATCTCTTGCTTTTAAAAACATGTCATTTCATATTTTAATAAATAATATTAACGTAACGTAACAGTAAAAGTATTTTAGCAACCTTCTGGTACTTTATGCCACATAATTGTGACTTAGGTAAAAATGGTCACTTGGTGGTTACGTAACGTTTTACTAGGGGGGTGGGTTTTACAAAAAAACGTTTCTACATGGGGGGAGGGAGAGTCAAAAATCTAGAAAATTGCGTTACGTAATACCTTAACGCTCCTTTGGAGGAATGTCTTATAGTATTTATTAAAAGGTATATGTAATGCTGCTATCACAGGACATCTGGCTTGACGTTGTATGAGATAATCCGGTATTCACCCAGACTAAGCATCGATTGTCTGTCTACCCAGGCATTATGCAATAGGACTGATGGGTCTATTCCTAAGAAGTCGTACAGAGATGGTTTATATGTATTCCAGTGGATATACCAGCGATACCAAAGGTGAAATTAGTGAGTGAAGGATATATAGTCCGAAAGTAGACTCCAGGTACCGAAGCAGAGTTTTGAGTAGCTACCATTTATTGTGAGGATGATGTCATAATAAGTATAAATCTTATCTAGGGGTCTAAGTTAACCCTATAACACAACTTTTACACTAAGGTACAGTCTGTATGGGTTGCCTAGAAGAATTGCTTAAAGTGTAGGCCGTCGATTGTTTCCAATGTTTAGAATTTTGTCTTTTCCTACTTGTGTTATATTATAAGGTTAAGTTTGTGATAATAGAGTATAAATTTTCTCCATGCAGGGGCAGGAGTAAGAATACTGACCCCTGCAGATAGGACCCCAAATCCGTCTGGATGGCAACCACTCGTGGACTATAATGTAGGTAATGCTGCTATAATAATCATTTGCTGTGTTCCTGCATTAGTGACCTAGGTTTCAGTACCTATGCGGACAAACACCGTTTTTGTGGTGCATTGCTTGCTATTAAGTGGACTGTCACTGCCCGTCACCCTATCTGCTATTCTTCAGCAATAAAAAAAATATCTGTCTGCAATAAATGCTATTTCATATCAACATATGATAAAAAGGAATTACAAATAATGCCACAATTATCTAAAATTTTCAGGTATTAGCCATGTATGATAGAATAGATGCAATAGATGTGGAAGGTGTAGTAAGATTTGTTAAATCGATGCAACAAGAGGATGGCAGCTTTTTTGGTAATTATATTTCATAATAATTGTAATGTAAGCTAACGGCAAGATTTGCCATTTTTTTATCCTGACAATTTTGTAACAAGCAATGTTTGAAACATTGTTATTTTTTATAACTAGAGTGGAGTTCAGCAGATAGGTAAACGGCCCACCGATGCCAGCTCTATGTGGTCGCCATCACCTATGGATGTTTGCAACACCAGAGACATTGCCAACTTGCTGCCAGCCTCTAAGAAATTATATTTTTCGATAAACCTCATATTATGCTGCGATAGGAAAACCTTATCTGAAAATGAATTCCAAATCTGGATGAATGTTCTTGTCAATTGTTTTGTACAAGAGAAAAGAGGCCCCAGGAAATGGGGATGAGCGCCCAGCAGATGGTAGGCAGTAGAGTGGTAGAATGTTTGCATTTTTTCAGTGTAAAATAATAATACTGTGTGAAGATATCATACATCTAGCATCTCTAGACACTACAAGCCATTCTCTAAAACACTATTGGCATTCTCACAAATGATTATTGTCACATATACATAAATACTAGTCGATCACGCCTGCTATGCTGGCCAAATAACAGGCAAAAGTAAATCAAAAAAAACAATCAGGAAGAGTCGATGGAGTCCAAAAAATAAATAACTTACAACTATGTATGAAAAATTCCATGTAGAATGGTAGTAATGCCATCCCAATATGCTCAGTAGTTTGGTTATGATGGTGCATCCTAGGAACCCCATTTTCCTTATATATCTGTAGATTCCTTAGATTTCACTTAGTAGGTTTTTTCACATTATTAAACAAGAATTTCGATCTATGTAGGTCTACTACAATTGTGACAAGCCAAATACTGAATACTTATAAAAATGTGTTATAAGTCGAAAACCTTCCAAAATGGAAAAAATGTGTACCCTACCCTCCAACCCCCTAAACCTGTGATGTTCGAAACGTGTCCCCCAATAAGTCAAAATAATTACTAAATTATTCACAAAATCGCAAATTCAGTACTTTTTTTTCCTCAATATATTCAATATAATAAATTCTGCTTTGTATCTCAAATATGCAATGTTTGATTTTACAGCCTTTAGAGCTCAATTATTTCAAAATCAACTTTATGAGTATATCAATGTACAGCGTTGTATCTTATAACTACAATTTTCATTTATTTCACGTCTTTAACTCAAAATTAATTGGAATAAAATTTTTTCTTACAAATTTTTTAAGTCCAAATCCTCCATAATTATCTACCTTTAAGTTTGACTTGTTCTGCTGTATTTAATTTACTGCATGTCGCTTACTTAGGCTAAGTGGAAATGTTTTAGGTGACAAATGGGGAGAAGTGGACACAAGGTTTTCCTTCTGCGCTGTGATGTGCCTATCTCTTCTCCACAGGCTGGATGCTATCGATGTCAATAAGACTGTGGATTTCGTTTTAAGTTGTATGAACTTTGATGGTGGCTTTGGGTCCAAGCCAGGCTCTGAGAGTCATGCAGGTACTGATATTAAATTAATCTATACAAATAAATAAAATTGGAGGGTCTGTTTGTAATATTAAAATAACCGCTTTTTACTAAGTGCATTAGGACGTATACACGGTACATATACCAAAACAACATTTTTTACAATTTTTGTCTGTCTGTCTGTCTGTCTGTTTGTTTATTCTGGCTAATCTCTGAAATGGCTGCACCGATTTTGACGGGACTTTCACTGGCAGATAACTGATGTATCAAGGAGTAACTTAGGCTATTTTTATTTTAGATAAAAAAAATAGTTTTTGTTAAAAATGATAAGTTTCGGAAATTGTATATACCAATTTAAGTTGACCTTAGATTTATATCATGGATCATATGAAATAGTGTTCAGCTTAGGCTGGATTTAGTAGGTTGAATTTCCAAATTAAATTGATCTCAAATATCCAAAAAATTCTGCCTAAAGTCATTATTCCACGCGGACGGAGTCTCGGGCACAGCTAGTGCATTATAAATATTAGAGAATTGGTAAAAATAATTTACTGAAAGATCTTTTTCTTCCGAAATGGAAATTTTTTCACTTACCTTCACTTAATTTTTATCCTGCAGGAGCGGAGAAAGAATACTGACCTTTGCGGCCGAGGTTAGCCTGTCGTAAAAAGCGACAAAACAACCCACCCTATCTATGTGGTCTGGATGGCGACCACCTTTGGTCTTAAGTATGCTGCCATAGGAACTTGTGTTGTATTCCAACACTAGTGACCCCAAGTTCCTGTACCCTTATGGGACAGCAGAGTGTTCGCGATGCCACTAGCGTTACAAACACCCATAGGCGACGGTAACTGCTAAATTCTAAGTGGGCCGTCAGCCTGGCTGCTGTACTACAGCCATAAAAAAATAACCCGCTGCATAAAAACGCAAGTGTCATATGTCTTCCTCTGTCTCTTGGCCAGGGTATGCTCATCATTGGTATACCCACTAAAACATCGGTTTTCCGTCGTTTTTCTCGAATATTGGTATTGTGAGATGTGTGTCTTAGTGAGTAACCCCGATTGATACAAGGCTTTCCCAAAGGTCTTCGAAGTGAAGTAAAGTATCCTGAGAAAGCTTTGGACAAGTATTGATTATACAATCTGTTTATTCTTAGAAGGGTCGATAAATTCATAATGAAATATTAGGGTATTTTATTACATATATACCTAGTCAGGTCATAAATTCTGTCACATGTTTAATGTAAAATAATTGTAACAAGTTTATTCATTATGTAACCATTCATATACCAAAATGAACTTAACAAAACATAGATTCTTATGACATTAAAGTTTATTCAAAATGACCTCCATGATTTTGAATACAAGTCTTCAATCTGCGCGGCCAGTTGTCTATCGCAGCACGAACGAGGTCCATGTCAATATCGGCGGCTGCCTTAATCAAGGATGTCTTGAGTGACTCCAAATTGGGATGAGGCTTTGAGCACGCCTTTTCCTCCAAGTGGTGCCATATCTTGTAATCTAACGGATTCAAATCTGGACTGGAGGAGGGCCAGTCTTCGTGCCGGATGAAGTCGATTTCACGCGCCGCCAGCCAGTCTTGTGTGCTCTTCGCTCTATGAGCTGGCGCTGAATCTTGTTGGAATACCCAGTGCCTGTTATTGAACATGGTATGAGAAACAGGTTCCACAAGGTTCGTCAGGACTGTATTTTGATACACAACAGCATTCGTTTTTACACCTTTCTCACTAAAATGTACATCTGTTAAGCCCCAATAAGAAACTCCCAACCATACCATGAGCGAAGATGGAAAATGACCTCGTTGGACACGCGGAATACGGTTGCTCGCTTCTTCACTACTGTGTGCGTACACCTTATCATTTTGTTTGTTGTAGCTCTCTTCTACGGTAAACATTTTTTCATCCGAAAAAAGAATTTCCCGATATTTTTTTCCCGCGTACCGCTTCAACAAAGCGCGGCATCTCTTCAGTCTCAGGTCCATTAGACGAGCATTCAAACGATGTCCTGTTTTTCTTCGATATGCCCGAAGCCCTAAGTCTTCATTTAACACCCTTTTCACCGTGGTTCTGCTTAACCCCATCTGAAGGGCCAACAGTTTCTGCTTACGTTTGGGATTTCTTTGAATTCGTGCCTTCACAGCTTTTATCACTGCTGGAGTCCTAACAGACCGAGGGCGACCACTTCTTGACCTGTCATCTACACTAGAGTCTTCATTGTATCGTTTGATGGTACGATAAACGAATCTTTTGGTAATATTCAAATTTTCCAGTATGTTAAAAATTTGAATTGGCGCGTAACCGCAACGATGCAGCGCAATAACTGCAACACGGTCTTCTTTAAGCGTCCACTCCATATTTAAAAATGAGTAAAATTCTAAAAGTTATACATTTTTATTTTCATGAACAATTCGAAATTCGAATTCAATAAACTTTTTTGTGGCCAGCATTCTAAAAGAAAAGTTTTTACTGTGTGACAATACTTATGACCTGACTAGGTACTATATAAATATACAATATCGTCGTGATCGTAGAATAACGTCGGATTTGAAAAAAATCCAAAATTCACTTTTTACCATATTTGATACTACATTGTCTAAATATTATTTGCTACATTAAAAAAAAATTACATGTATTTTAGATTTCAAATTAAGCAGTCGGTAAAGTGATGAGGTGAGTATGATAGAATCTCATAGTAAAATGACGCTTGTGTATTTTTAAAATGGCTGTCCTGTAAAGTTTAATATATGTCAGATCCGTCACTATTCTACGACTACGACGATATACTGACACAAACCACATAGCGCCATCTAGTCCCAAATTAAATAGCACTTGTGTTACACATATATATTTTATTAAATAAATACATATTATACCTTTATAAACACCAAGACGCGAGACGGCAATCGAACCCGTGACTACCGCAAGAGTATCGAAAGGCGTTAGCGTTATGAATACGCTTTTTAACCAACGAAAAAAAACGGAAGAGGTTCTCAATTCGACGCGTTTTTTTTTATTTATTTTTTTATGTTTGACCACACATAACGTTTTTCAGAGTAGTCCGATTTTAAAAATTATTTTTTTATTGGAAAGGGTAACCCCGAAGTTGGTCCCATATAAATTTGGGAAAAAATTCCAACCCTAACGGTACGAAAACAGAGAATGATTTATTATATATATAATATTGTTCACTCACTGATTATATCTATGACCAGACATAAATTTTGACAGAAGTGATAAGCATGTAGTAATTAATAGATGATAGCCACAAAAAATTATAAAATAAAAACATTTTAACAAAAAAATTAAACCGCCGAAAATATGAAAAGCAAAAAATAATAAACCTTTTTTTATTAACCTTAATAACTAAGTTCTTAAAGTAATGTAAGTATACGACGCGTATAAAAAATATACGCGTCGAATTGAGAACCTCCTCCGTGTTTTTCGTTGGTTAAAAATAACTGATTATAACATTGTTATGTAAAAAAATTTTACTTAATTTAGTCAGAATTAAAATTATAATGTTTTTTCCACTCTCCATTTAACGAAAACTCTTTATAACGCAATAGAATACCCCTACTATTCAATTTTGGTAAGAATTTATACTGTAATTTAATTTTTTATGATAGCAATGTTCTCATTTATAAAATTTTCTCATAGGTCTAATATACTGCTGCGTAGGAACATTGTCAATATGCAAACGGATGGATGCATTACATGCGGACGAGCTCGCATGGTGGTTGTGTGAAAGACAGTTGCCCAGCGGAGGGCTTAATGGGAGACCGGAGAAATTGCCTGACTTGTGTTATTCGTGGTATGATATAATCTTCAGTAATCTTTACCACGCTTTTATCAATTTGACCTGTATGTATGGTAACGGAATTTTCGGACACGATTTTTGCCCACTTTGAATGATAGAAAATATTCAAAATTTTGCACACTTATCGAAACCTGATGAGAATACACAAATTTAATAATTTTGTCCCATAGCCCTTATCAGTGTCATCAGGATTAACGATTTCCTTTCCTTCTACCGGAAAATGGCGTTAAATCAATAAAAACATTGACAACAAATAAATTACAATTTAAAAAACTAAATAAAATACGCTTTTATCATAATCGAACTTAATCTAACTAAAAAGTTAAAAATAAATTATAGTTAAAAAAAACACGCTTATGTAATTAAAATAAAAAGTAAAAAATAATTATTAGAGATATATTTTTCATATCATAGCTCAATTCATTCAAGTACATTCCCTTGCTTTTCTTAGCTTTATTACAATACATTGTGATTTTCTAAATTATAAACGTAGGTAGTTGCCCAGTATGGGGCCATCCATAAATTACGTCACATGAATTTTAGGACTTTTCAACCACTCCTCCCGTCCTTGTCACAGCTTGTCACATATTTAGAACCCCCTCCCCCCTGATGTGACGTCACACAATTTTTAATTTTATGCATGTATTTAAAATTAATCAAAAGAAAATGTTATTTTAATTATTTTCTTATTTTTATTGAATAATCTTTAATAAAATCAACATAAAGTCAAATATTTTAGATAACTGAGAAAGCAAACGAAATTAAACCATCGTGTGTCCATGGACTTTAGACCTACTCCTTCATATATTCATATTGTGACGTCACAAAGCTTTTGACCCCCCCCCCCTGGCACCTTCTCACACAGTGTCACATTCCGGTGATATCCCCCCCCCCCCCCTTTTAACGTGTAACGTGATTTATGGATGACCCCTAAGGGAAAAATAATATATGATAATAAAATTAGTTTAAATTATTAGATGTTATTGTAACGAAATGTAATCAACTCTTTCAGGTGGGTTATGTCATCTCTATCGATGTTAAACAGAATACATTGGGTGGATAAGAAAAATCTAGAACAGTTCATCTTGGCCTGTCAAGATGCGGAAACGGGGGGCTTCAGTGACCGTCCCGGGGACATTACCGATCCGTTTCACACGTTATTTGGACTGGCCGGGCTTTCGTTGCTTGGCGACCCCAGTATAAAACCTGTAAACCCTACATACTGTATGCCACAAGAAACGATAGATCGTCTCAAGTTAGAACCTCAAATATTACATATTTAATAGTGAATTGTAAATCTGTATTTTTTTTTGCTGAGGAACAGCAGAGAGGCTGACGGCCCACTATGAGTAAGCTGTTACCGTCGCCTATGGATGTTTGCGACGCTAGGGGCACCGCGAACACGCTGCTGTACCATAGGGCACAGGAACCTGAGTCTCTAATGCCGGAACACAACACAAGGTTAATATGGCGGCATACTTAAGACTAAGGGTGGTTGCCATCCAGATGGGCTTGTGGCCCTACCACGTTTTGTCGCCTTTTACGACAGGTAGACCCCGGTCGCAGGGGTTAGTTTTCTTCCCTTACCCTATTTTATATCTTTAATAATTACAAACTTTTTTCACTACAATACCCTTGTTGGTGAAAAACATTTCACGGCATATGTAGTCTTAAAACAGTTTGAAGAACAGTGGAAAATTTAAAACTTAGTTGTCTTTAATGCGAAGAATGTTTTGTGAATTTTTTCATTATTATTTTTTTTTATTGGATGTTTCATTAATTTTGCCCTCAGCTCACTAGTCCCAGAAGGTTTGCTTCTGTATTTGTATTATGCACGCGTACTTTGAAAATGCAGGTTAACAAATAATATGTATGCTCTTTCTTTGTAAAAGGAATAATAAATTAATTTAAATACATATAAATATAAATAATTAATTTTAATTAGTTTCGTTGCATTTGATACTAGATAGCAGCACTGTCGTTTTACATCACGCAATTGTTTCCAAATTATGTTACGTACTAAACACAGTGGATTTATATACTTAGTGGTGTGCCGATTAGGGATGATCGATATTAGAAAAACATCGATGTTGACATCGATGTAAACATCGACTTCAAAGTATCGATGTACGATAAACATCGATAGCAAAACATCGATATTTAAAAACATCGATGTTTTTGGTAGGAAATAAAACTGTCTATTTTATTTATTATACGTGTTTAATAATTAAAACTACGTTTTACGGAATATAAGCGGGCGTTTAATTATTGGATTTGACTCCGACATTTCGGTTGGTTTTCAGCAGCCATATTCACGGAATGATTCAGATTACAAAAATGTCATTAAGAACATTACAGTTATTTACATCTACCCTCAACTTATTTAATTGCTATTTTAATTTATTTTGTTTATGGTTACAATTAACTCTATAGGGACCTAGTCGATATAGCCATCCTCATACCGTATATTTGTATGATGTGGAGAAAAAGACTGGCAGAGAATCTCCACTACACGGTTCCTAAGCTAATACTTTATATAATGTCAAGAAAGGGATCAAAATATTAAGTGAAAGGAAAAACTATTAAAATGAAAAGGAAAAACTATGGTGTGTTCCGGCTCACGCAAAAGGCACTCACGATGTTTGTTGGTCTGGTATCTATTGTTTGCTAGGCTTAAGACTTAATAGTTTTGATTATGGGGCCCCAAACTTGAGGTACTTGCCAATCATCTTCACATTGAAATTTGGGTATTTTCTGATTTCAATAGCCTCGCGTAACCTTTTTGGTGTGAAACGATTCTCCTTTGCGAGGATTTGCGATTTATCGAATCTCATGTAGTGGTTGGGTTTGTCTAGTGTGTGTTCACAGATAGCAGACTAAAACGTAGTTAAACTTATGAAAGTATTAAATATGTTTATAGTCAAAATACAATACAAGAAAATCATTTAATATTTCCAGTATTTTTTGGGCACACTCTGTAAAAAAATTAACTTTCTCAGGTGTTTTCCCTTTAGTCTATTACGTTGCTGGTACAGGAGGTGGCCAGCTCTGGAAAAAAGCCTTTCTGAAGCTGTGGATGTCGCTGTGCAACACAAATATTTAATGGCTATTTTCTTTAAATTTGGGTAGGTGGATTCTAGCACTTTCCATAAAAGTAGGTCTTGTTTTATGTCAGCTACCGGGCTTCTTAAATAAAATTCTAATTCCGTAGGCATATTTGTATTGTGTTGACCAACCAAAAGATTATTTTTTTCGTTTACAAGTTTATAATGATCTTGCCATATATCTATAGCTTGTTCTTCTTCCACTTTTGTTGTGGGATTCTCAGCCAATCGATCATTTTTAATTTCTTCATTGGTAATTAATTCCTTGATACTCCTAATAGCTTTGGAGCAGGCTAATGCATCTTGAAAATGTATATTTTTAAATCGAGGATCCATAAGAGTGGCGACTGCAAGGATATTTACGTTTTCTGTTTGTAGCAATCGCTTCTTAATTTCTTCAAATAAATTATTTTTCAAATTTTCTCCGATTGTCTGTTTTGGTTGGATTCCAGTCACTTTTATAGTTAGTAATCTGGTAAGTGGTATTACTTTACTACAGGTTACATACTTTTCACCACAGACTTCACGAGTAGTGATTTCAATTGGTCGTAAAATCTCACAAACTTCAGTTAAACCTATAATTTGTTTTGCATTTAACATTTCTGGTGCACTGGTGTGGCAATTAATAATGTTATTGATTGCAGGGCGCAGTTTTAAAAACCTTTCAACCATATAAAAGGTTGAGTTCCAACGTGTGGACACATCTTGAATTAATTTTAAATCGGATTCTCGCCTCAATTCATCACTAGCGGCAACACATTGTTTAAACCACTTCACATTGTAGAACAGTCACTCCCAAAAAACTTCTAGTTTGCATCGTGTCTGTCCAAATGTCTGTTGTTAAAGTCAAAGCACTCACTTTCTGAAGTTTGCCTTTGAAGTGTTCTCTAATAACGTCATATTTAGTTTCTAACATTCTTTTCAAAGTGAATCGTGAAGGCACTTTGTACAATGGACAAGCGACTTTCATTAAATTCAGAAAACCTTCATTTTCTACAATTTGAAAAGGTTGCGAGTCTTTACAAATCATGTACAAAATACTATTCGTCAACTGAATTCCTTTTGAGCCCATTTCAGCATATTGAGATATTTTACTAAAGCTTGAGCTTAAAGTTGGTTGGGAGAGTGATTTATTGACACTATCCGTGTAACTTTTTTCGGAATCACAATCGCTTCTTGATTCAGATATTTCCCACGTAACATTCGCGGTACTAGTTGAAGGCACAACACTAGGTGCTTTAAAAGTTGCAGTAGAAGTTGATGATGGTGTAGTTCTCATAGAATCGTGCTTAGCCATTAAATTTGGATGTTTATTATCCAAATGACATTTTAAATTGGTAGTGTTACCAGAAGTTTTTAAAATTTTGCCACAGGAACGACATTTGGCGCTAGAATAATTTATTTTTTCAAAATATTTCCAGCATTGACTCTTTGGTGGCATTTTAAAATATCTGTAAATTAAAAAAATAAAGAAAGTCACACTATTGTATACTTCTTCGTTATTTTTATTTACTGCCTAAAATGCTTTCAATGCACTACAAGGAAACAATAATGACACAGGAAATGCAAATTTTAAAATTAATTTTAAATTACTTTAAATTAGCATAAAGTATAAGTTTAAAACGCACTCTTCAAACAATTGTTTAGGTACCTAAGTAATATTGCACAAAATAAACTCATCAACTATCTGGTTAATCTTTGAACTTTTTTCGAAATTGTAAGTTGTGACTATCGATATTTAAAAAAAAAATATTTGTATTAAATTATATTGGCAAAATATCGATATTAACGTTCATTATAACCCTACGCAGACCCTCACTCTATATATGCATAAAAAACGAGTTAAGGATTTAGTAATTCACTCACTTGCAATGACTTGCATGCGAAGCCAACCGACACCGAAAAAAGAAGCTTTAACACGTAGCCTTCAGCGCAAAACAAAAGCAGCAAGCCGGAAACACTCGTATTTAATCTCTGGCAATTTATCCACTTTTTTCACCAATTAAACTGAAAAATAGGAAACACCTACAGTGAGCAAATTCATGGTACCCACCTAGTTACAAAATCCAATCGTAATTACAGAATAAAGATTTTAGTCCAGTCAATAAAGCTGTATCTTTGCCATTTGAGCTGAATGGATAAAAAATACGGGAAAATATTTGTGAGTACTAGATATTTAATATCCCAAAAAGTCAGGTCCCTGACACATCAGGTAAGCTTGCAAAAAATTGCGGCCGGCACGTTTTGAGAATAGGATCTCATTGTTACAGCGAGCGCATGTGTGTTATGTCTATCGCAATAAATAATTATAAATACTTTTAGTTTTTTTTGTTAAAGCAGGCCTCCGTCACTCGCTCAAGGCCACGCCACAGATTAATAAATAGTTACTACGTAACAGATACATCCCTCCCATACAAAAGCGAAAATATTTACGCTTTATGAGCCTACAAAATCTTAATACCTGCCGCTCAGAACGAGAAGAAATGTACTGTTACAATTGCCTACGACCTCAATACGATATGTAAACCGCTAAGGTTGCATCTCGATTGACGTCATCGCCTGCGCATCCCTTTACGATATGTAAACCGCTGGGGTTGCATCTCGATTGACGTCATTACCTACGCACGACCCCCTTTACGATATGTAAACCGCTGGGGTTGCATCTTGATTGACGTCAATGCACATCATCATATTTTTTACTATATATAAACGTATTCTTTGTTTTCTCGTCGCATTCTATCATTAGACTTCATTGCGGGCACTCAACACTCAATTTCCAATTTTCATTTATAATATAATATATTATAATTCAGTAATTTTGTTTCTTTTAAAAGTCAAATCCGACCGACCACGTAACAGTACCTTATGTACGCGGACAAAGAGTCGAGACTGTGTTGCCCGCCGTGCGGGACACGCGCCAACGCGTCTTCGTTAGAATGCGCTAAGGTTGTACCTATGATGATTATTGTAATAAAACGAATGTTGCGATTTAACTATATTTTTGAAGTGAAACTTCTTTAGAATCGTTGTGATTTCAAACCGGATGCAACGAAAAAACGACAGGTAAGAGACACAAATACAAAAATGTGTAGGATGAAGCCAGCAAAGAATGAGACAGAAATATGTATATTTCGGTCTCTCCTATAGTCGCCTGTAATTAGTGAGCCAGAGCGAGAGAGTAAATGTCGGTGTGTATTTATTTTGAAGTATTTCGAAATTGTGAGTACAGTTTCCGTGGTGTAGCGGTTATCACATCTGCCTAACACGCAGAAGGCCCCCGGTTCGATCCCGGGCGGAAACAATACTTTTTAAAAAAAATCTTTAAATGTGAGTTTTTAATTATAATCGCCTGTAATTAGTGAGCCAGAGCGAGAGAGTAAATGTCGGTGTGTATTTAATACTTGCTTGTATTTTTGTCGATTTACTGAAGTTTTTAATATTCAATCAAATATGTTTAAGTTTTATCCGTGCAGGGGCGGAGAAAGAATACTAACCTCTGTGGCCGGGGTCAGCCTGTCATATAAGGCTATTATAGCGTAGGTATTTTCGCTTTTGTATGGGAGTGGTGTATCTGTTACGTAGTAACTATTTATTAATCTGTAGTTAAAGTGAAATTAAAAATGCAATATTTAACTGTACTTGAGTCATGATTTGAAATTATTCAAAATCCGTAAATGAGTGACGTATAAGTAGTAAATAGGATGCTAATAATGGAAAAATAATTTTATCCTTTATTTACATTATAAATTTATATTTAAAAATTGTTAATTATTTTAATTATCATTTGTATTTAACAGAGCTTTTTGTTGTTTCTAAATGCACTTCATATTTAAAAAGCGCATTATGCGCACTCTTTATTTTTACCCATTAAGGAATCGGGGACCACTTCTTCGAGATAATCGATACTAAATAATTTTATATCTTTTTTAATAATTATGTTGATTACGATATCTAGTTAATAAATACAATATTCTTAACTACAAAAAATTTTAGAATAATCAATCAATTTAATAAACAAAATAACTTATGTAGATACGCTTAATTAATACATATAATCATATTTTTTAATCATGCATTGAAACTATATAAAATAATATGTGATAATATTGTAAAAACTACCCTATAAAATATGGAGTTAGATAATTTGCTAGTTAGAATATCGATATACCTTAACTTATTTTTCTAATATTTGTGACGTAGTTCAATTTTTAAATTAAGTGCAATCAGAAACTATATTTCTGTAAATATTATAATACTATATATACAACTGTTCAAGTTTCTGTTTAGCGTGGTATTAGACGTATTGTCAGACAGCATCAGAAACTCACATGAGCAGCCCCCGTGGCTGCTCATGTATGCTGATGATATCGCGCTGGCAGATTCGGACAGGGGTAGGCTGGTGCGACGTGTGAAGGTGTGGAAGGAGTCGCTTGAGAACGGTGGTCTGAAGCTCAATGTGGCGAAGACCGAGTACTTGGCCTGTAACTCCACAGATCCCACACCCGTACGCATAGACGGCAACACGGTCGAGCGCACGGACCATGTGAAATACCTGGGATCTGTGTTTCATGCGTCTGGTGACATCGATTGCGACGTCAAGGCACGCATTGCTGCCGCGTGGGCCAAATGGCGTGAGGTAACTGGTGTCATTTGTGACCCCAAGATGCCGGTAAAGTTGAAGGGACAGGTCTATAAGACCATCATTAGGCCTGTCCTTTTATACGGCTGCGAAGCGTGGCCGGTGTTAGAGCGACACAAGCAAGAACTGCGTGTCACGGAGATGAATATGCTGCGGTGGATGTGTGGAGTGACGCGGAAAGACCGCGTTAGGAACTCCCGCATTCGCGGTAGTCTTCGTGTCCGTGACATTGCAGATAAATTGCAGGAGTGTCGGCTCCGTTGGTATGGCCATGTTTTACGGCAACCGGATGCTTACGTGGGAAACAAATGTCTGGCCATGCTGCCTCCGCCGGGCCCCGGCAGGAGGGGTAGACCCAAAAAGTGCTGGCTTGACGTCGTAAAGGGTGATATGCGTGCCAATGGGCTCACTACCAGGGATGCTGAAGATCGCGCGAAGTGGAGTAGAAAAAGTCGGAAAGCGGACCCCGGGCACCGAAACGAAAGTTTGGGTGGCAACCGGGACTAACGCTAGGATGATGATGATGATATACAACTGTTCAAAACCTGAAAATAAGTGTAAAAATTAATTATTGCTAATCCATACTTATAAGGTAGATGACATATAAACAACGTTTAAAAATTTTTTTATTACAAAATTATTTTACTTACGGAGTAGAATAACAAATCCAGGGTATTTCTGCTCCAAATAAAACCACTCAAATCGGTTCACGATGAAACACAAATAAATTATTCCTTCATAACACTTATATAATATCAAGATAAATAAATAAATAATGACCTAAAACAAAACACACTTTCTGTCACGTAAAATGAGTTAAGAAGAATGCCCCAACCCGCAACGCAAATGGCCGCAATTGCCGCAAATGAAAACAAAAAACAATCTGTTTACTTTAAACTTAACTGGCTGGCAAGTTTTGAGAATAGGGTCCCATTGTTACAGTGAGCGCATGTGTTTGAGTGTTTGTGTTCTTTTGTTTAAGGCAGTAAATACCGTAAATTATTTAACAAAAAATGCAAAGTTGAGGATAAATAGAGCATTGAGGTTGTTTTCATTTGGGGCATTCTTATGATATACAGGGTTATTGGTGTTTCGACGTATTCCCGTTAGGAGGTGATTTATGTCTGGAGTCACATGAAATCCCTAGTTTACGACGTCTCGCCTGTGTCATCCGCGGAAGAACTCAAAACAAGAATTATAAACGCAACAAATGCGATGCGCCATAAATTGACTACTTCAATAGTTAAGTCACAACTCAGAAAAAGAATGCGACTTTGCGTACGCAATAGGGGAAGTCATTTATGCACAGAATCCGGCAGCTTGGCCTGAAGGTGGATCTTTATAAAACCGAGGCCATTCTTTTTCACGTTTATCGATGTAACCACCCAGAGGGCTGAGCCTAACAATAGGAGGCGTTCGTATCGGCGTCGGGTCAACGATGAAGTACCTGAGCCTGGGACTTGCTCTCGACAGCTGGTGGAATTTTTCGGCACACTTCTTGAAGTTGACTCCCCGACTTATGCGGACAGCCGGTGCTCTATCCAGCTTACTTCCCAATATTAGGGGACCAAATGCTGTGTGCCGAAGACTCTTTGGGGGGGGGATTGTACGATCCATAGCCTTATATGGGGCCCCAATATGGGCGGAAGACCTGTCAGCTAGATGCCAAATGCTGCTTCGCAGACCGCAGCGTGCACTGGCCGTCAGATAAGTAAGGGGTTTTCGTATGATCTCTTCCGAAGCGGCCTCCGTTTTAGCCGGTTCTCCACCATGAGATATTGAAGTCACGGGTTGGGGCGTGTCAGAGACCTGACATTTTGGGATAATATATATCTAGTACTCACACACATTTTCTTTTTTTTTATTCATTCAGCTCAAATGGCAAAGTTAGAGCTTTGTTGACTGGACTATTTACAATTTACATTTTCTTAATTTCACACACATTTATGTAGTATGGCTTACTTCGATTACGTTAATCAGTGACATCTAGTTTAAAATAGTTGTACTACCTAGGGATTCACTAGCTAGAAAGTACATCGACCGTTAGATGGCTCTGAAAAATATATGGACGTTTCGATAATTCGATATTTTGTTCTCATAACATCCAATGTGTCGATGTTATCGAAACCAAATCATCGATGTGTCGATGTTATCGAAACCAAAACATCGATGTTTTAACATCGATGTTTTCCAGCTAAACATCGATGTTTATTAAACATCGAAGAATATCGATCATCCCTAGTGCCGATTTGATTATTTATTTTATTTAATCGATCAATCTATTATGCGATCGGAGGTTAATCGATTATTAATCGATCAGGTTTGATTATTACTTTGACATAAAAATTGTTACAGCTTCTAGTCCGTACCGTACTAGTACAATTTGTCAGTTGTAAGATGTACTAATTCGGTCTTTTAGTACAGTTTAGTACACTGAACGAATAAGAATTATATTTTTATTTTCCTTCATACTTCGCACTTCGCAGGCTTAGGACTGTCATTCTATTCTATTCAATATTTTAGTACAGTTTGTACACTGAACGAATAGTGAATTATATTTTGATTTTCCTTCATATTCGCAGGTTTAGGACTGTCATTCTAATCAATACCCGTTTATTTTTTACATTAAGTTATTTAGATATTAAAATATCTGTGATATTTTTTTCTGCATTATATAAGATATCAAAATTTTATAGATATTTGTCGGGTTATTTTAGAATCAGAATGGCGTATTTAAAAATCAAAATATTTACAATGATTTAATTTTCAGATGAATCATGCTATAAGGCTATTACTTAAAACTATTGCTAACCCCCCGGTCACATAGTTTTGACCACTCAAACTAGAAGTAATCTCTTCAAATGGTACCAAAACACTTACCAACAACTCAAGATTTGTCCACTCTTCTTCCATCACGATTGGCCACTCTATTTATTACTGCTGTAGTAGATTTGACGGCCTCACTGAGCTCAATAAATCTTTTTACCATGAGGTAAGTCGAGTTCCATCTTGTGGCTACTTCCATGATAAGTTTTTTTGGCTGTTCCATTCCCAAGTGGTTACTTTGATACTTCATCAGTTTCTCCTTAGCTTGGGTGCTGCGCTTAAAATGTGCGATAATTTTTTTTACTTTTTCGATCGTGACCTGGATTGGTATGACGGCTTCTTTTATGATCAAATTAAGGGAGTGCGCGAAACAGCCATAATGCTTCCATCTTAGTTGGTTTGTTATTGCATTACAAATATTGTGTGCATTATCAGACACTGCGAAGTTTACTTTGTCTAGTAGGTTCCATTTCAGTATAATGCCTTTAATTTGCTGTGCAAGGAGTTCATTTGTGTGACTGCCGGGACATTTGTTACATTCTAAGAAAATGGACTTAAATTTAAACTTTGGCGAAATGTAGTGGGCAGTGATTGCAATAAAACTGTCATTATTTATAGAGGTCCAACAGTCAGTTGTAATGCATGCAGTTACCGCTTCCGTATTTAATATTTCTCGACATTCATTAAAAAAATTTCATATAATGCCGGTATTAAGGAGTTTGATATCGTCTTTCTTGATGGCGGTGTGTAACCTGGAATCCATGATAATAACTTTTGAAAGCCTTTATCATCCATTATACTAAACGGCTGCATGTCGTCGATAAACAAATCGTGCAAATCTCTGTCAATTTTTTTTTTATCTCTTGTGTTATGGAACAGTGCATGTACCGGAAGTTGAAGCAATATTTTTTGAGTTAAAACATGATGGCAGCTCAGCGCAGTTATTGAGCTAGTAGTATTGAATTCCACAATTGCTTCTGTTGTTGCCATTTCCTGTGGTTGTGGATGTTGAGATAGCATTTGCTGTGGAGGCGGTACTGGTGGCGTTATGATAATATCATTTGCCAGAATATATGGGTGCTTTTTTTTTAAATGAGATCTTAAGTTACCCGTAGTAGATTTATAACTAATACACTGATACACTGACTACAATATTTACAAATCCCTATAGTCTCGTCTTTTTTATCAAAATGGTCCCAATACGGGTTTACTTCCCGTCGTGGCATGATCGATTACAAATAATCCATCCATGCATCCATTCCATCCGTGCAGGGGTGGAGAAGTAATACTAACCTCTGCGGCCGGGGTCGGCCTGTCGTAAAAGCCGACAAAACAACCCACCCTAGCTACGTGGTAGGGCCTCAAGCCCGTCTGGATGGCGACCACCTTCGGTCTTAAGTATGCCGCCATAATAACCTTATGTTGTGTTCCGGCATTAGTGACCCAAGTTCCTGTACCCTTATGGGACAGCAGCGTGTTCGCGATGCCACTGGCGTTGCAAACACCCATAGGCGACGGTAACTGCTAAATTCTAAGCGGGCCGTCAGCCTGTCAGCTGTTCTACAGCAATAAAAAAAAAATTTACAAAACACAAAATAACAGAAAATTACGAATGTACTCGTAGATGTAATAGTAGGCACTTTAATTCACTTTTAGGCGCGTTTATGTCGCTCTCAACTCTCATCTCAACTTCGTTCGTAATGACAAAATTAAAACATAAAGAAAGAAACTTAAACTTGAACATGTGGTGGACATAGATATTGCGTTCACAAGAAGAGACTTGAGCGTAATGAAATACTAGCACACGTAATAATAATAGCACATCGATACGTGATTGTACTTTAAAAAATAAGTTACATTAAAATAATTATATTACAATTATAACAAACTAGCTGTGCCCGCGACTCCGTCCGCGTGGAATAGTGACTTTGGGCAGCATTTTTTTTTGGATATATCTTATAGTTTATTTTGGATTACAAACCCTAAAAACCCCAAAATATAAATTAATGTAATATACAAATTGCGTTCGAACCTGCAAAGTCCAGTCTAAGCTGAACCCTATTTTATATGATTGATGATATAAATCCGAGGTCAACTTAAATTAGATTTAAAATCCGAAACGGATCACTTTTAACTAAAACCATTTTTTTCTAAAATAAAAGTAGCCTAAGTTACTCCTTGTTACATCAGCTATTTGCCAGTGAAAGTCCCGTCAAAATCAGTCCAGCCGTTTCAGAGATTAGCCGGAACAAACAGACAAAAATTGTAAAAAATGTTGTTTTGGTATACGTACCATGTATACATCCAAATGCACTTAGTAAAAAGCGGTTATTTTAATATTATAAACAGACCCTCCAATTTTATTTATTTGTATAGATAATATTAGCTTGAGGATATACAAGAAAAAGATGTAAGTCATATTTTATGTACTCCCTATCCCATTGATTATACTTGTAAGATAACTATATGAAATACTTAGATACACACTGAAAAATAGTCAACATTATATGAAAGTTTTATATGGTTATTGGTCAAAATTAATTTAAATGCTATTGTAGTTACTAGTTACATACTACTCCATCCACCTCAAAATTGATGTCGCTTCTAGTATTGTAATGATTCATGTCAATTCCGCACGCTTTGCGTCTTATTATTATATTTCGTTGATTGTTTGCCTCGCACAACCACGGATCGTACCAAGAGTGAGCGAGCGAGCGATACGTCGAGTCTTCAGTTTGTCATCGATGCGTTTTCCGTTGCGTCATTGCGTGGTCAACTGATGCCTCTCGTTCGCTAGCATTCGGTGAAGTTCGCATCGGTTGTTGCGGCATCCGTTTTTCAATATACCGGCATCGGATGCTGGCATCGTGTAATGGCATCGTTGCTCAAAAACGTTTTTACAAAAACGACCATCTCTAAATTGCGATCGGAGGTTAATCGATTATTAATCGATTAGGTTTGATTATTACTTCGAAACAAAAATTGTTACAGTTTCTGTCTTCTCCAGATTATAAAAAGAAAACAGAATGTAATCACTTATTTATTGAAAAAGAAACAATTTTACATTAAAAATCAAAGAATAAATCAATTTCCAATCAGAGTCCAGTTAGCGGTAGCATTTAAAAAAATTATGTAATCGAGATGTTTGGCAGCAAGGCTGTTCCTTCTTAAATTTGTCAACTGACCTGTTTTGGAGAAAATTCTCTCTGAAGGAACGGAGGTAGCTGGGATGCAAGAATATTTTAAATGTAATTTGTACAGATAAGGGTTATTTGTTTTCATGCTCTTCCAATATTGTAGAGAATTGTTTGTTCTTGCAAGTAAAGGCAATTCTAAGTATTGTCGTAATGTTATATATAATACTCTCAATTGAAGATGTAGATGTTGCGATAAAATTTTATTTCTTCTGCTCAAAATGGTCCCAGATCGATGGTTTTGCAGTTACTTGCTCAAGTTACTGTGGCTGTGTAATTACAAGCTCACTAGTCCCTGGAGTGCTGTTTCTGAGATATTTAAGTTCTTCGTTAACGCCCAACGTTTTTTAAAACGTGGATCCAGCAGACAAGCTATTGCCACATGTTTGTTGCTTTCTAATGTGCCAAATCGTCTTCATAGTTCTAATAGTGTTTCTTTCACTTGATCTCCAGTTAGTGTTTCGGCGTTGGTTGCATTTTAGTTAATTGCAGTCCTCGTATTAATGGAATCACCATTCCCGTGGTGGGATATTTTTCTCCAGATAGTTCTTCTGTAATTTCTTCAATATTTTTTAGAAGTGCCACACAGTCCACTAATACTTTTCACTCATTATTATCAAGGGGTTCCAGTGCAAGATCAATTTCTGCTAAAGCAATCGTAAGAGGGATTTTAACATCACACAGTCTCGCAAACATAATACTTATACTATTCCATCTAGTTTCGATGTCTTGTTTTAATTTTAAAACTGCCATGTTCATTTGTTTTTGTTTTGCAGACAGAATCTCAGTACTTTTAGCGCTGTGTCGGAAATGGGTAACTATACATTTGCATTTCTGAATTATATTTTCCCCGTTGGATTTCCAGTAAATGTTTCTTTAACACTGAGGTTGAGAGTGTGTGCGATACATAGATGGTGGTGTATTTGAAGATTCTGATTTATCGCATTTTTCATATTCTGTGCATTGTCTGAAACTATTGTAACTAATTTTCTGTAGGATACCAAATTCTTCAAATATTTGACGAGAATGTTCTGCTATGTGTTCGCCGGTATGTATGGCCTCAACCGGTATGACCTCAACCAGTATTCGCAACCATCCCACCGGGGACCACGCCACGAACAGAGAGCGAAGTTGGGAAAGGATGTAGGAGGTAGACGGGAAGAAAGGTAGGACTCAGTCGCCTCGGACGGAGAAGGGAGTGCGGCGACGGATGCTCGGGCACCTCGGGTACGCACACCCGTACACTCCTCGGACAGAGGAGCGCCCCTGAGAGCTTCGTCAAGGCCTGTCTCATTGTTACTTAACTGTAAAACTTGTCTTTTTCTTTGCCTTACCTTTTTTGTTTCTTTTTAGTTATTTTAATTTTCTTAGTTTTCGGTGCATCATCATCTAGGTCTAGTTTTTCTGGCGTTTTTGTTATGATTTTAGTTTTTCCAGGCTGTCTACCACGATGAAGGCTTTTTCTAAGAGCAGCTTTTAGAAATGGACGAATCATTTGTGGTAAAACTATTTTTGGTTTTTATCGTGAATCATAAT
The DNA here is from genome assembly GCA_963693495.1 of Malacosoma neustria. NCBI lineage: Eukaryota > Metazoa > Arthropoda > Insecta > Lepidoptera > Lasiocampidae > Malacosoma > Malacosoma neustria. Next base: position 18,009,889 of record OY856382.1, on the reverse strand, counting down.
CTACCGTTGTCATTTCCAGATCTTGAGATGTAGAAGCTACCTCTGCGGATTGTCTTAAGATTGCAATTGCCTGCTCAGATTCTTCCCCAGTCAAAATTGATGGTGAATTGGCCCTTGACGCCGCAGTTTCCTTCATGAATACTAATGCTAATGTGGAAGGCTCTAATTGGCGTACAGTAGATGATGAAGGTAGTTCGATCATGTTTAAATCTGACGGTAGTTCTGCAGCTACTGAGGGCAAAGCAATCGAAGAAATATCTTGCTCTTGAAGTTCACTAGTCATTTCTCTGTCTGTTTGTTACCTCGGAGCATAAAGAGTCTTCATCTGTAAAGATGTCCGGGTTATAAGGGTGTATTCCAGTTTTTCGAAATCCACTCAAAATATTGAATTGGCTAAAAGCCTGAGACATGATTGTGCTAACAAATCCGGGTATATTGTAGATTGTAACAGTTCGTCCTGGATTACTTACCATCCAATTATTCATGGCTGAGTTACAGCAATGGCAACATCCAATGGTTGTAACTTATTGCTGCAGTGGGGTGGTATAGTCAGCAAAGTTACTCCATTTAATTTTGCGTATTTGACGACTTCAATATTGACATGGCTTTCGTGGTTGTCGAGGATAAGCAGGACTCTATTTTGAAGAGACGCTTTCGAATACTTGACAAAATGCTCCATGAATTTTACAAAACTCTTGGTTGTAATCCATCCACACGGGTAGGAGTCACTTTGTGAGCCTGGTGGTCACTAGCTACAAAGGATTCGTTGTATTTAACCCTAGGGAATATGAAAAATGGTGGAATAACATTTCCCAGAGCGTTCACGGCGAAACAAACGGTCACAAGACTGCCACGTTCAGCCGAAGTAACTTGTCCCATTTGACGCACATGCTTGCTCGCTATTACTTTGGGACAATCTTGTACAGTCGTATACCCCGTTTCATCACAGTTATAAATGTTATGAGCTTCAAATTTGAATCATTCTCTAACTTCTTTAAGGTTTTCAAAAAAATCAGCAACGTTTTTTCTATTAAAGCTGGTTGATCTGGATAAACTTATTGCTTCTGGGGTCCTCAAATTTAGTTCAGGGTTTCTTGTCATGAATCCTCTGAACCAATCTTTCCCTGCGCAGTTATTGAAAGTCCAAGAATGTGCATATTCATATGCCATCTTCATAGCCGCCTGTCTGGTTAAGCCATAATTCATTTTGCTGCAAGTTAGAGCATAGTCAACAAGTGCTTTCTCTTCCTCGATCGTAAATATCAAGGATGTTTTAAACTGGCTTAAAAAAATAAGTGAAATTTTAGTCAATTTGGACCTGTCTCTTAAATAATTTCGAAAAGTATTTCGATCAACTCCATATTCCAAAGCAACACCTCTAATAGATTTTCCTTTATCAATGTCAAATATAGCATTTCTTATTACTGACAGATCTAAATTGCTCCTGTTTCTAGATGTTCCTTTTTTATATATTTGAAAGGCATTTTGGATGATTATCTGCAATAAAATAAAAAATTATATTACGGGAGAAACGACGGGAGAGATTACCCTGGGTAAAGTCTCCTCCCGACGCCAGGGTAATGTCTCCCACCCCACGCCAAGCTGTCCGTTATTACATTTTTATAAAAAACTAACACTTAAATAAAAACTGTCTACCGTAAATGTTACTAAGATAATTACATTTACGATGTATATAAATGATATGCTGGAATCTATTCACAGTAAACAACTGAAATCAAGTATCGAAATTTAAAAAAAATAACTACCGGGCTCGAAAATGTGTTATCACTTGTCACTCCTAAACCAAACTGCCAATCGCAACGGCAACGCGTGAGCGAGGTGGGACGTCCCTATGGAGTCTAAGAAGTGTGGCAACGTTGCAATATTTAGTTCCACAAAAATTCAATGTGCAGTGGCTATTGTCTCCCACCTGCTAAACTCTCCCGGACTCCCCCTACTAATCAGTCAAAACAAAACAAAAAATAAATAAAGTTATTTGAAATAACTGTTCAAAGAAAGGATTTGATCAACCTTCTTGGATTCTAATCTATTTCAGCGTTGGTTGCATAACAGTCCAGCCTCAGAGAAAACTCATTCCGACGGCACAGATGTGGCTGGAATGCATAAATACTTTTTGTAAAGGCCATTGTTGGTGACTGCGAAGTTCCCAAAATTTAAGTGGATTTTCTTTTCTATCCAAATACGGTAGCTCTACATACTGTTTCACCTTGATTATTGCTGATGTTGAGGGGTTTTCCAGGCTAGAAAATTCCTTTACCCTTTTATCTAGATGCTCCCATAAATTCCCGCCAGTCACCTCTGATGTTATCTGCTGGGAATCTGAATGTGAAGTTGAAGGTATTTCTAGACATGAAGCAGATAACTGTACATACAGATCTATTTGGAACCTGGAATTGAGCTTGAGATTCCAATGTTTCTAACATAATCAACTCGTCAACAACATATTTTTGAGCATTATCTGCATTTCACTCGACCCCAAAACCAGCTTTCTTAAATCTTGGCTCTATGAATGTAGCTTTTTGTTAATCTCACGACCGCCGCCAAATCTTCTGTCGAAAATTTCCTGTAATTTTATGTTTAACCTGCTTGCAACTTCAAAATTAGAACTGCAATTTCTTAGTGCCGCTTGTACGCCGCGAACAAGAGGTATGATGCAGGATAAAGTTGGATATTGCTCGCCAGATATAATACTGGTCATTTGTTCGACAGGATTTAAAATGCTTAGGCACTCGTGCACTTCATTCCACTCCTTAGAACTGAGATTATCCGGACAGCCAGGTAAAGAAGTGATTACAGCAGAAAGAAGTGCCTTGATCTTATCGAGACGTTTGAGCATATAATATACGGAGTTCTATCTCGTTTGGACATCTTGTTTTAGCTTTAAGGGTTCCATTTGCATTTGTTCTTGAACCTTTTTTTTTTTGGTCTCGGGGAAAAACCTCTCTTGACGGGTTCCCCCGGCCCGGGGGGACCGAGGGATATGTGGGACTCCGGGAAAGATGTTTGGCCATCCGACTACCCACTAAAAAACCCCGCTGTTCTCCTATCGCCTACGCCCGGGCCCACGGATATATGGCCTGCCGATCTCGTGGCCCGGGCCGAATTTGTTCTAGATTTGTTCTTGAACCTGTTTTAACTTATAAGCAACATTATTGCTTCTTTTGAAATAGACTACTATTGCTCGGCATTTTTCAACTAAATAAATTAATAGTTCTTGATTGCATCTTGAACTACCAAGTTCAAAATATGCTCTGCACAATTGTGGTGACGTTTTTGCAAAATATCCACAACAGCTTTTTTATATTAGCTGCGTTGTCAGTTGTAACGCAAATTATTTTGTCCAGAATATTCCACTCGCTTTCTAAAATATCTTTCATTTCTCAAGCTAAATTTTCAGACGTATGGCATCCTTAACTTCCCTGGTGGATAATGTTAAAGATCTGAATTTATCGTCATTAATGAAGTGTATCATCAGGGTCATAAAACTTTTGTTGCTGTCGGTGGTCCACAAATCCGTTGTCAAAGCAATATAATGTGTTGCTTTAAGAACCTCTTGCCTTTCTTGCCGTACAATATTCTTCCTATATAAACTTTTAATTAATTATTCAATATTAATTAAACTAAACTGAGCATAAAACCATGGTGTTTAGTTAATTATAAGAAAACATAAATTAATATTATAAATTGTTTATTCATTGTTATAAATTACAAAGAGAAAAAAATTAACCTAAGCCTATTTTGACATAACATAATAATATTGCCAATTACAAAAAAGTTATTAAATTAATATAATGTTGCCCCAATAAACAATATTTTATGTATTTAACATAAGCTGGGGGGGCGGGAAGTAAGCATAAGTAAGACAAACTTAAAGGATAAATATATTAATTTTAATTTTCAATTAGAGGGAGAGGATACAATTTCTTTTAAAACCTTATGAAATCCTATTCTTATGCAATAAACAATATTTTTTTTTTTTATATATATATATTTTTTGTTTTTAATTAAATGGTAAAGGACTTAGTTTCCTAAAGGACCTTATATAAGTTTTATTATTAGCTAACTTAATTTCAGCTACCCTTACTTTACCATCTGGCCCTGTCACCACCCTCACTATTCTAGCCATAGGCCAAGTAAATGGGGCAGTGTTGTCACTGCGAACAATAACAAGATCTCCTTCTTTAAGATTGGGATGAGCATGATGCCACTTGGGCCTACTTTGTAACTGCGTAAGGTAGTCCCTTGACCAGACTTTCCAAAGATCTTGTTTAATTTTAGTCAAAATATTCCAAAATTTCAACCTTGACATAGATACATTACACAGATCTACCTCAGGATAACTCGTCATAGCTGTTCCTATAAGGAAGTGGCCAGGCGTTAAATACTGAAAATCAGAAATGTCAGAGCTGGTGGGTAGCAGGGGTCTTGAATTTAAAACTGCTTCTATTTCTGTAATAACAGTATATAGAGCTTCAAATGTAAGTGAAATATCTCCGACTATTCTCTTAAAATGGAATTTAAAACTTTTGACTCCTGCCTCCCACAAACCTCCGAATTCTGGCGCATAGCTTGGAATAAATTTGAATTGTATATAATTTGGAATACAAAAACTGTCAACAGCATCAGTCAGTTGTTTTGATTGAAACAAACTATACAGTTTCTTTAATTGATTTTCTGCACCTTTGAAAGTTTTTGCATTGTCACAAAAATTTTTATTTGGCATTCCCCTTCTAGAAATAAAGCGTTTGAGGCATGCTAAAAAGGCTTCTGTTGTGAGATCACTGACCAGTTCCATGTGGATTGCCTTAGTAGCAAAACAAACAAAGATAGCCACATAGCCCTTAGTGATTAATGGTCTTCGGATCCTAGAAACCTTCATATTAAATGGCCCACAGAAGTCCACACCTACCAACTCGAAAGGTCTAACAGGAGTGATTCTTTCCTGTGGCAGTGAACCCATAAGCTGCATTGCAGCTGCCGCCTTCATACGGAAACATTTGACACATTTATTCACCACTTTTTTGACTTCACGTATCCCATTCATTAGCCAAAACCTCTGAGAAAGGGAGCCTAACACCAATTTAGCTCCTGCATGTAATAAACGCAAATGTTCTCTGTGAATAATTATATTAGTAAGATGACAGGACTTGGGCAAAATGATTGGGTGTTTTTTATCATATAGAAGGTCAGGAGAATTATGTAGTCTTCCACCAACCTTTAGCACTCCGGATTTGTCTAGAAAAGGATGCAAGTTACATAAACCCGATTTTAAGGGAACACTATTTTTCAAAGAATTGATTTCTTTTGAAAACATTTTTTCTTGTGTGTTGCGAATGACAATTAGCTGAGCATTATAGAGCTCTTGAGGTGACAATGGACCAGTAAGTCTCTCAGATCTTTTGGAGCAATTGTGAATAAACCGTAATATAAGAGCTATTTGTCTTTGAAGTTTATTATAATCTGAATACTTTGTAAATATACAGTTTGTATCATCGATTTTTTGTACATTACACACAATACTAGTCCTTTCAGTAGGTTGAATAACTGGAACATTAACAGTAGGAGTTTGAAAAATAGAGGTTACATTGGGATGCTGATAGCTAGCATCAGAAAAGGAAGGTGGGCCAAACCACCATAGCTGTTTGCCCTTTAATTTGTGTGGAGCAACTCCTCTAGACAAGAGATCTGCAGGGTTTTCTACACCCTTAATATGAGACCAATTGAAATTCTTTGTGAGATCATTTATATCTCTAACTCTGTTTGAAACATAGACACCTTTTGGATTTTTGGTATTTAACCAAGCTAAAACTACCTGAGAGTCACCATACAAATATACCTTTATAGCTGGATATCTTTTTTGCAAAGTAGTATGAACTTTAGAAGAAAGTTCTGCAAGAAGAAGAGCACCATTAAGTTCTAAGTTTGGAATGGTAAGTTTCTTACTAAGGGGGGCGACTCGGGACTTTGAGCATAGTAAGCTCATATTAACTGAGCCATTATTATCAAAGGTTCGAAGGTATAGACAGCAACCTACTGCCTGAAGAGAGGCATCGCAGAATCCTACAAGCTCTGCTGAAACAATGTCACTGACTTTAATATATCTGATACTTCTTGAAATGTTGATAGTTCCCATCACCTTTAAATTATTTAGGAAGGTCTTCCAGCATTGTAACTGGTTATGAGGTAATTTAGTATCCCAGTCCAGATTCAATTTCCATATTTCCTGCATAAATAGCTTAGCCTGAACTACTATTGGACCAATTAGACCAAGAGGATCAAATATTTTTCCTATAAAACTTAGAACACTACGCTTTGTATCACAGTAACTGTCATCAGTCATAGGACACGAAAAAAGAAACTCATCTGTGTGTACATTATATCTGAGACCTAATGTTTTAATAATATTGTCTTTAGATAAATCTATTTCCTCAGAATGTTTCTGTTTCTGAGGAGTATCATCAAGTAAATGTGGCAAATTAGAGCACCACTTATGCAGATTAAAACTACCTAATCTCATCAAATTGATAAGCTGGGTTTTTAACTCTTGAAGCTGTTCAACACTATCTGTTCCACATATAACATCATCAACATAAGTATTTGATTTTAATGCTTCAGCAGCAAGTGGATAATTATTCTGATATAAATTTGCTAGTTCCAACAAACACCTTGTACTCAAAAAAGTTGAAGACTTAAGTCCATAAGTGACAGTCTGTAGCTGTAGACATGTGATAGGTTTACTGGGATGATCCCTCCACAATATATTTTGGAGTGGTTTAAATTTTTCATTAATCAAACACATTCTAAACATCTTCTCAATATCACATATAAGTATATAGGGATATGTTCTCCAGAGGATAAGTATATTAAATAAATCGTTTTGGACTATAGGTCCATTTAACATTACATCATTAATTGAAATACCATTTTTGGACTTCATATTACCTGCAAAAACCACACGCAACTTTGTTGTCTTACTACTCTCATTCAAAACTGCATGATGAGCAAGGAAATAGACTGGGTCATTATTGATTTCATATTGACTGATATCCACCTCTTTAGCATGCCCCAAGCCTATATATTCATCAATGAACATTTTGTATTTCTGAAAATACTCTGGACTGTGTTGGAACTTTCTTTCCAAACTATAAAATCTTTGTAATGCAAGTGAAAAGGAATCCCCAAGGTTTAAATCCTCCAAGGGAGCACTCAATGGAATATCAACAGAAAAACAATTATTCTTTAATTTAACAGAATTTTTGAAACACTCTTCTGCCCTTTGATGCTCTATGTTTTGAGTTAACATCTTTGGGCCTTCTGGTACCTTTTCTGATAACCAGAAGTTTTTCATTATGCCTTCCAGAGTATCTTCATTTTCCTTATTTTGTTTACAGTTAGTGACCAAATTAGATACCAAATTAACATCAGAAACATAGCCTTGACTGTATTGACATTCATTTTGAACAGAGCCAGCAACAACATGCCCAAATAAGGTATTTTGTAGTATAAGACCATTGTTTAATTTAATATTTCCATCCAATAAAATTTGAAAATAAAAGTTTGCCCCTAACAAGATAGACACCTCAGTAGGTATATTAAAATCATCATCTGCTAGGTTGACATGTTTAGGAATGATACAATTACTCATATTAATATAATTTTGTGGAAGTTTTGTTGTAATAGTGTCAACAATATGACATTTAACTTTAAATTTCACATCAAACTTTGAAGACTCCAACAATATATTCACACATTCTCTTACCTTATTTGGTGTGTTGCCAAGTCCAATTATATTGGTATTCTGAACCATAGGGGTCAGATTTAGTTGCTCAACCAATGAGCGTTTTACAATAGATGCTTGGCTGCCACTATCAAGTAATGCTTTAACATAAACTTCATGACCCAGGTGGCTTACAATTCTCACTTTTATAGATGGTAACAGAACGCTTAAAGTGGGACAATTATTAGAATATAAGGTCACAACACCTTCTTCCTCTGACCCACCACCATGCAAAAGAGTATTATGATCTTCCTTGCAAGATTGACATTTGAAATTAAATTTACATTTATTTGTGTGACCTCTAAGACATGTGGTGCACAACTTGTTTGCTCTAACAAACTTGATTCGATCCCCTACTGGAGCCATTTTAAATTTAGGGCATATATAGATAGGGTGATCATTACTAGCACAAAATGAACAAACATTATTTTTAGCCTTTGTCTTAGTTCCAACATTGTTAACCTTATTAATATGACTATTTGACTTTTGTTTATTTTTTGTGCCTTCATGGCAGGCATATTTTACTGGAAAGCTGTCCTCTAATGCTACAGCTCTTTTCTCTAAATATGAAAGAAATTCCTCCATAGTTGGTAACATATTTATTGATTTCCTATCTAAGTGAAAAGCACGATTTGTATAGCTGTCTAATTTTCTTAATAATATAGATATTAAAAGCATATCCCACGTTTCTGTGGGTTGATCCAAGTTTTTTAGAGCATACAGCTGCTGACGTACATCAGATACAAAAGATCTAAGAGAAGCCGCTGTACCCTTATCCATATGTGGTAAGTCCAAGAGAAGGTTAATATGATTTGATACAATCCTAGCTCGATTATCAAACCTAATATTCAATAGCTTAATAGCTTCAATGTATGATTCATTCACTAAAGGTAAGTTTATAATGACTGATAAAGCATCATTAGACAAATATTTTCTAAGATAAAATAACCTTTGAACATTAGACAATGATTGATTTTTGTCAATCACAGCAGTGAATAAGTCCATAAAAGGTTTAAATTGGGTATAATCTTTCCCATCAAATGATGATATTTCAATATTTGGCAATTTAGAATTAGTATTAACAGAAGGTCTGTTATCATTTCTTAGCTTTATGGTCTCTTTCAACTTTGATAAAATTAAAAAGTACTTAGATTCAATTGCAGAAATATCATCATTGTCAGACTCATCCAAGGATAAAATGTCGAGGTTCACTTCCTCATAAAGTTTAAATGTGCTCACAAGTTTTTCCATGCGGGTTTGGAGCATGTCCTCCCCCGCCGCAGCTAACGCGTCAGGGTCGTCTACAAACCCCTCAATGCGAGTCATCGTACCTTTCAGCTGGCCGCGCTTTATGCGCAGACGCTTAAGATCAACTTCCATCGTAAACTGGAGCACTATTCACGAAGTGTAAAAGAACCGCACTTTTGACTTATAACAACCACTAAATTGCCCATACACTATAATTATTTGCCGCACTTGCACTTGCACTTTAGCCTTGATCCGGAACACTAATGTTTTGTTGGTTTATTAAGTTAAATAGGTACTTAACTGAATATATAAGCCGTACCAATATGGCCACCAATTCAGGTGTACCAAGTTTTTGTGATATGTTTTTTCGACATCGAATTCTCTCGTATTTTGAGGGATTGATTTAGATTATTGAAGATACTACGCTGTTATTATTACTCGCGTATAGCACTCGCGACCAAATAACACTGTAATAGATATAAATATGACTACACGTGGGCAGGCTTATTTGCCTACCGTGACAAGTCACAATACAGTATTGATATAGCAAAACTGTCTTAATTCAACCCGTTCTATATGTTGTTTATATTAAGCTAATGGAGCTCGCAATATCATAAACAAAACAACGGGACGTTTTACGTTTTTAGATAATCGCCGCCGGCCGAAAATAGCGCCAGTCGAACGGAACACAATTTGTCTTGATATAGCAAGACGCACGTAACATAGCTCACGTATTAATTCACTAATTCGATTAATTACTCGAAGGACCACTTTTATGTTTAGTTAATTATAATTATAAGAAAACATAAATTAATATTATAAATTGTTTATTCATTGTTATAAATTACAAAGAGAAAAAAATTAACCTAAGCCTATTTTGACATAACATAATAATATTGCCAATTACAAAAAAGTTATTAAATTAATATAATGTTGCCCCAATAAACAATATTTTATGTATTTAACACACGGAATTACCTTTCACAGATGCTACATGCTTTAAACTATTTGCATGTTTGTTTAGAATAAATCTTCCACCAGCACACTTAAGATCACACCTACATGATTTGCAATAAAAATATCCTTCACCCTTGGCACTTTCTTGAAGCCAACCTGCAAATTCCTTGTCTTTCTCCCATGATTTCGAATATTTTGGTCATAGTGCCTTTTTCTAGCTTTTCGTGGCGAAGTTCCTAACCTAGAACTCTGTGCATCGCTTTCGCTACTGTCACAATCCATTACATAAATAAATTCACGTTGTTGTTTAGATATAACAACAAAACAACACAAAACAGGAGCAAACATTCACCATTAATTCCGCAACAAACAATCAACAAACCAACCGGGAATGGGCTACACTTCGGCTACAGAATCACAGAATAGTTTAATAGTAACAATATACATGCGTATGAGGTATGGGCGGGAAATGGGGCGAACAGCGACCTGTTTCTGAGTTCTGAGTGCTGACTTTTTTTTGTACTTTATCATTTATGGCCTTGACTCTATGTATGCTTGACGCATCGTCGCGTGGCTCACGCAACACATCGCAACGTCGATTTAAAAATAATTCAAAGTGGTGAAATGTCAAACTAATTAAAAAATAGGTAGTTTTTAGGTCTAGGGTGGTAGATAGGTAGACTGAAGTGAAAATTGGTAGATCTACCAAAAAGTTGGTAGATATGACATCGCTGGTGACAGGTACACCTACACCGTTCAGATACATGTGTCCCTACTAGGGACCAAAGAGTATATAACACTACGCTAGGGACTCCTTAGCGACAATTTATGGTCGCGTTTAGGTTATTACAAATTTTTTGTGTTTGAAATAATGGTATATGTAAAGGTACCTTACTTACGTGGTAGGGCCAAAAGCCCGTCTGGATGGCAACCACCCTTGGTGTAAAGTATGTCGCCATAATAACCTTGTGTTGTGTTCCGGCATTAGGGACTCACATTTCTGTACCCCTATGGGACAGCAGCGTGTTCGCGGTGCTACTAGGTGACGGTAACTGCTTATTAGTGCAAAACCTTTCTCAAAAGAAAAATACAGTTGTTAGTGAATTTAACTCCTGGCAGCGTATTTCCTTTCCCGTGTACAATAGGAGGCAGTACTGCCTTGAAACACGCACGGGTTTGTTACGCTAATCCCCTTTCCAAACTCGTGTTCAATTCCAGGCACGTGTCCTTCAATCGCGCACGGGTTTTGTAATTAGCATACGCGCAATTGAACGCCACAAAGCCGTGTTTACTTTGAGGCATTTTGTGATAGATGATCAAGAAAACTTGGGACTTTATTTTTTATTAGAACAAAATTGTGTAACGCACGCACGCGATCAACATACCTATAATTACTTATACAAAAAAAAATACAATAAATTTATTTTTGTAAAATCAGTGTCTTTTAGCAGGAAGCTCATTATCATTAATATTTGATGCAATATTATGAACATGCTTTTTTTTTTGTTGTTTCTGACTTGGCTGGTCGTCCTGATTGAATCCTTCCACTGCATGGTAGATCTCTTTCCTTACGGCGAGCGATCGGTTGGTTGTACATACTACATGAATTTTTTGAGATCTTCTTCTGACAGTTTCTTCGATAATAAATGATATAATACTTGACGGAGTTTGCAGCTTCGATAAATTAGATCCAAACTTAGTAAGAACGTTTGTATATGCAGCATTTGAATCCTTTTCCAAGATATCGGTAATTCTTTGCCACTGAGCTTTAATATTCTGAACAGCATTGTCAAAGCATTCATTGTCGATGGTTACACAGTTTTCCGCTGGGAAGTCACATGTTGCCATTTCAGAGTCAACAACATACAGATCAGTCTTCTCTTTCACGAAGTAAGTATTGTCATCCATGTGTACAATATATTTAATACTGTTATTTGCTTGGCAAAATTTTTCAGATGCTAACGTAAGATTTCTCGCTCTCCCATTTTCAAAATGAATCAACCTTGTGGTATGATTCAAAGGTATTCGCGATAAAGTCCACTAACGCGCACATATTGAACACTTTACAGCGCTGCAGTACTACGTCTTTAAAAATTCCTATTGAGGATTCACAGTAATTGTTTGTGTTATTCCCTCGTGTTAGAATATCAGAGCTATATGCTAAACACCACTCCTCATGCCGTATAATTTTCTTGAGATTGACTTGTGTGCAAAATTACAACAATATGTAAAGCACCAATTTTCGTTGCAGCAAATATAAATGTAACACAGGCGTTTGTCACAGGATGCACTGGTATCAATAAACACCATTTCATCAGCCAAACCAGCCATGAACATTCTTTACATAACATAACACACACAGTCGGTTCTTCTTCGATTAATAACTCTACGTTTATTTTATACAACTCAATCTTCTTTCGTTTTAATACTTCGGTTACAATATCACCGATGTTTCGCGTCCCGTAGGTTCGCCGGCGCCATTGTTCATACAGATGAGTAACTTGGCGGTCGCATGGATTTTTTTGCGCATTAGATAAAGTAACGTAAGTAATTTTGCTGCTGTAGCTGTCATCCCACCTTCAAACTACGATTCAAATTGCTTTATCGTGTCTTCGGAACAACGCAGTAGGCTCAATTGCTTGGGCGACATTGACTCAGTGCGAATGATTATAGTTTATCTCTATTAGAACATTCAATCCCCGTTTCATTAGTAGAAAATGTTTTATCGTACTCTTAGTTACTTTAAGAAATTTTATCCCAGTGCTTGCTTTACAATTATAGTTTCTCGTCGCACCTTTTTTTATCTTTGGTTTTGTTCCTTTCCGAAAGATAACAAACAAATACTTTTCTGAAATCATATCGTATCTACTGCGAATATCGTCTCAACATAATCCAATTTGTTTGAGTTGACTCGGAAAATTTTTCAATGAAATAACCACACTTTTTGTCGTAATCATCTTCACAAGTTATAGAACATCGAATCTTACATTGGTAATTACCATCGTCTCCATCATAGTTTACGGCTTCAAAATTGTCCTCAATACCACTTATTATGTTCTTTATTAATTCCATTTTAATTGAAAGAAAAAACACATAAACATAACCTCAAAATGTTCTAATGGTATAAACAACAGTTTAGTTTGTATTTATTTATCACGAACACAACATAAAATGTTAATTGTTCACAATATTAGCAATATATCTTTTAATAATTCCATAATCTAGTATTTAATTATTTGTATTAAAACTCGTCACAGTGAATAAACAAACTTATCAAACGAATGGTATAGTAGCGCAGGCGAAGTATAGTCGCCGGCACGTAAGTTGGCAAGGTTTTGGCGTAGTGGGGGTAAGGTCGCGCATAGTGCACTTAATGCAACAAAAAAATGGTCACTTTTATTGCCCGCATTATTTACATGTACATTATACCATTATTGCCATAATTTATTTTTAATCATGTCTGTTTAGAAGAAAGTTAAAGAAAAGAGAGGAATTCGTGAAGTGTATTAGGTGTTATAAATAAAATACAATTAAAAGTTAAGAAGTTTATTTAAAAAATATACTTAATATTAAAAATTATGTGTCGCCGTCGTCACTATTAAAATTGATGTCTTCTTTTAATTTTTTTCGTAGCTTTTCTACTGTGGGCAGCTCTTTATTAGTGATGTGGTAATTATGCACACAGGTTCTTATGGTCAAATGGACTGATCAAAAGTATCGATCTCTGTTATCGGCTTTGTTTTGTTCCTTTTTTTCCTGGTGTCCTAAAGACAGTGAGGAATTCGGAACTTCTACCTTCTTTGACTATACGTCTGACTGTCCTTTCTGACGTTTTGGTTGCTTCTGCAGTCCGTTTTACTGTCTCTTTCTCAGTTTGAGCTTCTTTCTCCATGAAACAGTACACATCATAAACCATTTTTCTGGCATGTCTGCGTAAAATGGTATTTGGTCCTGGCATTGCAATCAAATTTAAAACAATAATACTCGTAACAAAAACTAAATTTAAAACAAAAATAACTCGTAACAAAAACTCAACATAAACAAAGGGTACAACTTTAGTGCACGCAAGTGTAATCGGGAGCGAACGGAACGTAGACACGATGCGGGAGGCAAGGGTGGACTGACGCACCAATCGCGCGCTCGGAACGGTGCTACGTCATTCCCCGCGTCCCACTTGACAACCAAAGACACCTCTAAAAAACGACTTGTGCGCATCTAACGACTCTTGCCAAGCCAAGTTACGTGCCGGGGAGTATACCGAGACACGAGCGGTGAAGTTTACGCGCGAACTTCATGGCTAAGTTCCATTCATCGCCTTGGACACGTGTTTAGAAGAACAGTTTAGGGGTGTCCACTTCGAAAAAACATCGATTTTTTTTTTTCGATGCGATATATCGGAAGTGTGCATCGATGTCTTCTGATGTATCGGTTAGAAACATCGATGTTAACTGAATGACTGAACCTCGTCAGCCCTCTGAAACTCCACGCAAACGTAAATAATAATTTATAATTATATACCCGCTAAACCACCTTGAATTGCCCGAGCCAAGTACAGTGGCTCAAATTTCGAACGCCAAATTGCCCGAGCCAAGCACAGTGGCTTTGTGTCTCTCCCTAAAAATTTAAGAAAAAAACTTGACAGTTGTTCCCTAGGAAATAACGATTATATTTAACTGTCAAATTTTCATCGAATTATGTCAAAATTTTATAGCCATGCCATACAAAAATAAAATGAGAAAAAATTTTGAAGTTGAAGTTCGGACATTGTTGAATGATTGTTGTGAGCGGCTTTGTTTTGGTTTTTAGTATTGTTAATTTACGATCCAATATACAAGTGTGATACCTTTTTAAAAAGGGCTTTAAAAATACTATGTTAATAGTAATGTTTTGTATGTTAAGTGAAACAAAAAACAAAATGTGTAAAACGAAAGTGATTTCACTGTGTGAATGAGAACTGTTGCAATAATGTTTACTTTTCTCAGTAATAGTAAATGATATAGCTATGATTTTTGCTTATTTTGTGAGAATATTAGTCTACATATGTATTGTATTACTATAATTGTAGGCCTAACTGTAGTATTTGCGCATCTGGGACATGTAAAGTTTTTCTAGAATTACGGCTCGCGTCGCCATTTTGTGTAAAAAATTAAATAAATTATTTTGTATGAAGAGTTGTACTGTTTTATTTTTTATCCTAATGTATATATAATAATCTTTGTAATAAACAATAAAAAACCCTATGTCATCGATTTAATTTTTGAATTATGAGCGTATAAACACAAGTGGTGCTCAAATACGCGCTACCTCTGTGTTCAGCGTATCGTAATTCTATACCATAGTTGAATAATTATAAACAAAACACTTAAATAAATAGCTCCATTCATAAGAAACATAAAAACATAACACATGTTTGTGTTTCAAGAGCCACTTGAGGCACAATTAATAGTTTTGTGAAAGGGACCGCCGCGGCGGAAGTGTAAACAATGGTCGGGGCAATATGACGTCAATTTTTTAACGGTCACCGCGGCGTCGGGGCAACCCAGCGGATACTACTCCTACACTAGTACTGTCCATGTCTGCACATTTATCGCGTGTGTTCAAGGATGAGGCTGAATGTTCAAGAAATCTATATAAATTAAAAAATACAACTTTTCATGCAAACCATCGCTGATTCAAATAAAAACAATAAGGTATATTATATAAGAAACCAATAAAAGTGTCGCTTGTGGATATATTAGATAATTGATTAAGAAATTTCGTGTCCTACTTTCAATGTAAAACGAGAAAAATAATTTAAATAAAAAAGATGACAGATTTTTCCCCAAAAAGGGGTTAACGTCAGGCTGACGGCCGGTTGTAAAAACTAAGCCACAACTATTACAACATGTAACATGTTGTGCCGACCCTATGTAATGTGGGATAAGGGCAGGAGGAAGAAGAAGATATTAAAAAAAATTAAAAACTATGTTTAAGACAACATTTACTACAGTATTAATATTACAAAAAGTACACATGAAATAAAAATCATCTATAACTTTAAACACCCGTTAATGTCCTATTTCCAGTGTTCTTTTGACAGACTTTGCAAAAACAAAAGTTTATATAAACGCTTTCTTTTGAGTCTATTTCGTTGTTGGTTGACGATTTGTGCCGCTTTGGAAAACAAACGTTCAGATGGGACTGAAGTTCCTACCATGATTAAGTATTTGTAAGCAGCTGTATAAAGTTTAGGAAGCTGAATTTGAGATCGTTGCAAATTTCTAATGGGTTCTCATTTAATCTGCCTACCTACGCAAGTAAATAGACAGATCATCAGAAATAACATCGTCAGACTTCGCCATTTTTTAGCTCTTGTGGACTAATTTGTGGTGATCTTCCCACAAAGAAA
The DNA here is from genome assembly GCA_963693495.1 of Malacosoma neustria. Lineage (NCBI taxonomy): Eukaryota > Metazoa > Arthropoda > Insecta > Lepidoptera > Lasiocampidae > Malacosoma > Malacosoma neustria. Next base: position 17,993,498 of record OY856382.1, on the reverse strand, counting down.
ATTCATCTTCCAGTTTGCCAGAATGATCTGAAGAATCAGATTCGACGGTCTCGTGTTGTACTTTAATTTTCATAATTTCTTTGATTTTTGTCACAGCTGTGGAGAAAGCAATTGAGTCCGTAAAATGCATTTTTTTAACCTCGGGCCAAGATTGTGGCTATAGAGAGAGGAGTAACTCTCTCTCTATATAACACCCAGATGTTAAATAAATTTAAAAAAAAAATAAGACAATGGATTAGTGGTATTACTTTGCTGCTAGTGCAGTACTTATCAGCTGACGCTTCCTTGGTTACAGCTTTGATCGGTCGCAGAACTTGTAAAACCGAAGAAAGAATGCATAGTTCTGATGCTGTAAGCATCGGTGGTGCATTTTTATGACCAATGATTATATTATTAATGACTGTGGAAAGCTCCAAAAATCGTTCAATCATGTAATATGTGCTATTTTTCCATCTCGTTGGGACCTCTTGTATCAATTACATGAAATTAACTGGCCGATGATCACTGACCGATGTTTTATGAAAATACATCGCATATATCAATAACTTTTCAAAACATTGGTTCGATTCGATGTATCGCATTGTAGACATCGAGTGATTTCGATGCATCGATGTATATCGAATATCCCTAGAACAGTTTGCGTTGCAAACCCGTGCGCGATTGAAGGACACGTGCCCGAAATTGAACACGAGTTTGGAAAGGGAATTAGCGCAACAAATCCGTATGTGTTTCAAGGCAGTACTGCCTCCTATTGTACACGGCAAAGGAAATACGCCTCCTGGCAGCATCAATGGATTGACTCAATCACTAGATTTAAATGTCTGCAACGTGTATCTGAGTGTAATTCACATTAGTTATTAGATCTATTAAAATTGTGAAATAATTATTTATATGTATTGTAAGAATAAAATATTTTAAACATAATATTGGTGTTTATTTATGTTAAAGATACATTATTAGAATTTATGTTAGCCTCTTGACCTGCCTTAAATTTTTTTTTTTTTATAGCGATAGTTCAGCAGACAGGCAAACGGTTCACCCTGGCAGGTGGTCACCGTCGCCTATGGACGTCTGCAACACCAGAGGCATTACTAACGCGCTGCCGGCCTCGAAGAAATTTTAAATGGAGTAGTTATTCCATTATCTGCTCCAAACCAGCCAAATACAAAGTTCCGAGTCTCATAAATAACAAGAGTAAACTTATGAACATTTTTTTATTGCTGTAGAACAATTTGAGCAGTCACCGTCGACTATAGGTGTTTGCAACGCTAGGGGCATTATAAACACACTGCTATCCGCGTAGTATTACTGAAACCTGGTCACTTATGCTGGAACTCAACACAAGATTATGGTTATACTTAAAACCAGGGGCGATTGCCATGCTAGCAACCTAGCTTGGGCTGTTTAGTCGCCATTTACGACAGACTGCAAAGGCCAGTATTCCGTAGTAAGCAGATAGTATTAAAAATTAAAACATTGCAAACTATTGTTTTGTTATGTTACACACATTGTTCTAATACAAAAAACACTGAGGAGTCGCGGGACGCCCGGCAGATGTGAAACATTAAAATTATTTTGTACAGGTAATATGCATCGAAGGATAGTTTATAACAGGCATCGAGATATAATATAAGCTCGATGATAACAGGTAATAAATATGGCTTAGCAATGATATTTTATATATAAAAAGAGGCATAACAAAATTTTTTTTTCCAAGTAAATGACTTTATTTAAAAATAAGCACCGATATTGTTGCGCTATTTCTATTGACAACGGAATTAGTTTTGATAACTTGAAATAGCCAAAGTATAGATTTAACATTTACCGCGTCGCCTCACCCACAGTCGATCTGACCAGCCGCTATAGATGTTTGACATCAAACTAAAAAAAACGTGTGATAGCTTTACACTTGAGTACGATAGTGTCAACAAAAAGGAAAGTAATTTTTCTATCAATTACCTAATAAATTGAATTCCATCAAGTACAAAAGAAAAATATGATATTTAGCGTAAGCTTTAAGATATCGATGACGGTCTACCCAATTATATAGTGTTATTATCAGCACGTTGGAGGCCATTTTGAATTATGTACTTATTTGTTGTTATACAATGTGTAATCTTCGTTTAGATATGCTTCAAGCGACAGGTTAAATTTGGTCACATTAGTAACCAACGCTAACCTGTCGCTTAACTAATAAATGCTGAGCTTAATATTGTTTAAGTGTTCATCATATATGTATATTTTTTGTTAGAATACTTACTATTTTAACTTCATTTTTTAAGATCTATTTTAAATTACTCAACTCTGTCATAAAATACAGTATTTTTGATTATCTAATGCACGTATTTGTTCCAACAGTCTTCAGTAAGCCCATTAAGACTAAAATATTGAGCTAACCGCCCGCAACTCCCTATTGCACATTGAATGCCCACATAATAATCCGGTGCAACGAAATAAGACCAAAAACATAGAAATAATCACTTTGATGTCAAGCCATTATAACTATTTTAGTATTTTAACGTTGACTTGACCGTGACGTTTTAATGAACTACTATTTATTTTGAAAATAAATAAACTTTATAATAGTTTATAACCTATATGTAACCATAAAGTAGTTAATTACTTAATAATGTTATTTTTACTTTACAATAAAAAATGACACCACTTCATATTTTGCAGTTTTTCTTATTCAGTTTATGTGTTCACATTTTTACCTTATTCACATATGTTGTCTACTACAGTGATTTATTTACATCCAACTTTAAGGATGTAAAAGAATATGATTTTATCATCGGTAAGTGCCTTTATTAAATTCAAAATCTATATAAGCATTACAAATATTTATAATTTACATATAAAATCGAGAAGAAAATTGTGAAAAATTTACTATTTCAAATGTTAAAAAGCCGGGTGTATAGTTGATGTTATTTAATTTATTGAAAGATATCAATTTCCTTTATATGGGAGTGGTGCCAGGAGGGTTAGGGCCCTACCCCCACTACCCCCCCACCTTCCTTGACACAATACTAAATTTGAACCCAACTTGTTTTAACAATGGCATAAATAAAACCTTTTTAGTTGGAGCCGGCACAGCGGGCTCTGTGATAGCTCATAGACTAGAAACAGAGACAAATTACACCTTTATAGTTCTTGAAGCTGGTGGCAGAAGTCATCCATTATACGAAATACCTGTATTAGGTCCTTTTCTACATAGATCTCTTTATGACTGGCAGTATGAGACCATACCACAGGAAGAGGCCTGTTTAGCTATGGTCGATAGGGTAAGTTTAAAATATTTATTTACAAATTAATTCATGAAAACTATATTGTTCACCATACACTTTTGCTAAATGATAGGACCCCAAATCCATCTGGATGACAACCACTTCTAAACTATAAGTGTGCTGCCATAATAAAGTTGTGTTTTGGCATTAGTGAACCAGGTTCCAGTACCTCTATGCGGCCAGCAGCATGTTAGCATCCCAAACATCTATAGGCAATAGTAACTACTTAGCATTAAGTGGGCTGTCAGCCTGTCTGCTGTTCTTCAGCAATAAATATTAATAATAATCACAGGGTGTAACAACACATTATCATAGGATTAAAAAAACATGGAATAGAGTTGTAACAATGACAGGTTGATGGTCTCACTAGAAATTAATTTTCGCATGAAACACCACAAACCTCATTTGCTCATAGTTTTACAAGAAATATATATAACAAATCTCATGCTTACTTAAAACTATTGAAACTGACTTGGATCAATTATTTTGTAGAAATGCAGACTGCCATGTGGAAAAATTGTAGGTGGCTCGTCTAAGTTAAACAACATGGTTCACGTAAGGGGAAACATCAGTCACTATGTGGATTGGTTTCATGGAAGATATAGTGAGAATTATATTAAAAGACAATTTGATTATATAGAAAATAAATTATTATATGTAGATATACTTAAATACCAAAGTATTTTAGTGACAAGTTTGTTAACAGCAGTAAATGAACTAAAATATATGAATATTAATTCGAAGAATGATGATACCGAATTCAATATAGGTTTTAGTGCCTCTAAATTAAGCCAAAAGTCTGGCAAAAGGTGGTCTACTTCGGACAATTTAGATAACAAAAACATAGCAAGACATGCTTTAGTAGAAAAAATAATGTTTACTGGCAACACAGCTATTGGTGTGTCGGTAGACTTTTTTAAACAAACCCATAAAATTTACGCTAAGAAAGGGGTTATATTATCTGCAGGTACATTCAATTCGCCAAAGATTTTGCAACTATCTGGAGTAGGCCCCAAGGATCTCTTAATTCCTTTAGGAATACCAGTGGTCAAAGATTTGCCGGTTGGTAGAAATTTGCAAGATCATGTTGGAACTGGATTGGATTTGGTACTTTTTAATAATACCATTTCTATTGAGTCACTTGATATGTTTAATCCAATTAATATATATAATTACTTTGTCAAAGGTATAGGTCCTTTGACAGCTTCCGGTTGTGAAGTAGTAGGATTTGAATCTACAGAAAATAGTTCTACAGTTGATTTACAGTACATGGTGTTGCCTGTTGGTTTAGCTTCGGATAGAGGTAGTAAATTTAAAAATGCTATTGGGATTAATGATAATATATGGAATAATTATTTTACTAACTCATTCAATCAGAATGTTGCATCCATTTTGCCTATAGTTCTCCATCCAAGTAGTAAAGGTTACATAATGATAAATAGTACAAATTATAAAGAACCACCTATTATCAATCCAAAGTACTTAAGCGATGAAAAAGATATACAAATACTAACTAAGGGATTGCTTCTAGCAAAACAGATCATAGAAACTGAAGAAATGAGGAAATTGGGTGCATATTTGAATCCTAACAAATTTCCAGGTTGTGAGCATTTAGACTTTTTTTCTGTTCCATACTTGGAATGTTATATCAGACATTTAACTCTGTCAACCTATCATCCTGTCGGAACGTGCTCAATGGGGTTGCCAGATTCATCGAATTCAGTTGTAGATACTTCGTTTAAAGTAATAGGAGTTAAGAACCTGTATGTAGCGGATGCATCAGTGTTGCCAACATTACCAAGTGCTAATATAAATGCTGCTGTGGCTATGATGGCTAGTGTATTTTTTGATACCAACATTGCTACGAATGTTGACAAGGTCAATTCTGTGTGCTCTAAGTCAGATTATATTCATGAATATATTTTTAATATTTGTTTATTGAGTAATTGAGGTAACTAAAACTCCCTTAAATAGATGAAATATTTTAAAATAGATAGCAATAAGAGAAGATTAGTCATTTACTAAAAGGCCAAAGGTGAATATATTTTGTACTTAAGTGTTTTTTGTATTGTATATTAAAATATGATATTACATTTAAAATTTAATTATTTTCTTTTATTTAATAAGGTCACAAAGAGTTTCATAGCTAGTTAGCTGATAGTAACAGGCAAAGTTCAATTTTTCCTGTGGCCGGTGACAGTTATTCCTGATAAAACTAAACCAGCCATATGGAATTATTATATTTTACTTTATTACTTAATTAATTTTTTAACAATTTAAGGTAGTTGTAGCATGGAATGTCTTTTCTTAAGATGTTTTTAAAATTTACATATATTATCAGCTATATAAATCTGCGCTAAAAAGTTTATTTGCGTAAGTCATTTAATCAAGAATTTCTTCCTATGATTTACAATGTTTGTCTGGCAAGGGGTTGGAACTATCAAAAATGTCTGGCTAGTGAGAAATCATCATTTACTTATTACCTAAGTATTATACAGGATGACTGACAAACCCGTCCAAATTCACACAGAAGAATCTTTAGTAAAAGCTATGAGAAACATGTATTTTAGTTTTGTATCACATAGTACAAAAATGTTGAGTAATCAGCATCACAAAGTCATTCAAAGAACTCGCAATTTACATAATACGGCGCTAGAGTGTCAATGACTTCTCCATCTGACCTAGAAAAAGGCCGAGGACGGCGGCATTGCACCGGGCGAGCGAATACGCACTATTCATTTACGCGGGATAGACAGAGACAGGTAATAACAGGTTAACGTACGCTGTTTGCACCATATGATTATTCTGTACGATTGAATTAATGATCCTATATTAAATATTTTATGGTGAAAATTTGACATACAATTTTTTTTGCAAAATTGGGTTCCTTAATTGATGTTTAGTGCGTAAAAAAATTTGGACGTTTTTGTCAAAGTCATCCTGTATATAAAAATCAGCTTTTATACTATAACGTAAGTAAAATTATAATTTCATGAACTTTAAGGGTGTCTGGCAAGGGGTTGCCACGATGTGAAGTGTCTGGCAATGAATAACGTGATTTTCAATAATATTCTGAAGGTAATACCAAAAATTCGCACTTTATAATTTGATGAATTTGGATCGGTATTTTACACACCTTTAGTACCATTCACCTGCCAAAGCCACGGTAATAACCCAAACTTCATAATGGTCCATCGCTCTTACCTGTGTTGGGAGGACGCGCTGACAAACTTTCAGCCTTTATAAAATGACGAAGGTCTGGGGTTCACGGGTTCTTGCTCTATAACAGTAAGCAGTTACCTTCGCCTATGGATTGTTACGCCAGGAGCACCGCGAACACTGCTGTCCCATAGGGGTACAGGAACCTGGGTCATCAATGCCGAAATACAAAGCTAATATGGCGGCATACTTAAAACCAAAGGTAGTCGCCATCCAGACGTACGTGTAAGTACGTAGTTAGTGTTACTTCGCCCCTGTACGGAGGAAAACGGCTCCTGCATTAGGTTTCATACCATCATTTTAACTATACCGATAGGGGACTGTATGCAACGAGCCGAAGATAGTGCTTTGTTGCATACCTCGGGAGGCCTACATCCAGCAGTGTATTTCAATAGGATGAATATGATAGTAAACATACGTTTCTCTTCAGTATTTACTGAAGAGAAACGTAAACTTTCTATCTAGAAATAAAAATACGATCTTTTTCAGTATTAACACTTTATATTAAGGACACTTCTAAGATTAAATATTATACTATTCATTTGAGCTTCAATACAAAACAACCTCTTTCCATTGTTACACATATTAACTATGTAAAATAATACATGTGATTATTTATGCAAATTAAAAGTTGTTAAATTATACGAAATCAGTTAACCATAAACTCTATTTTTGTCTCACGCTGTCACGCTTCCGGTAATAAACAAAACTAATATTTTTCTTTAGGAAGCGACGACTATTTTACCGGCAATTCAACAAGCCACACCCATTGACTAATCCATAAATACATATATGCGATCTCGTCATAGTCAAAAACATGGCTAACCCCTCCAACAAATAAGAGGCTTAGAATAAGAAGATAATGTGCTGTACAAGAAACATACACTATTAAACAGTTTTCTTACACGTAAATGTAGAGTTCATTTGGTATTACAATAAAAAATCTGCTCCATTTGATTGCATCTGTTCCCATTTTGTGTAAAAAATGCTCTGAAACTTAATATTTTGGTATAAAATACTAGAAAAAGTAAATGAATACAGAGGTGAGTAGACCAAAGACGATATTATAAACTGTCACAGTTGGTATGACTAAAAAAGCGTGAATTAGGTATGAAGGCTAAAACTAGGAAGAAATTGTGCCGCTCCAAAATAATGGGCCTTAAAGGCAAAAACTTATTAAAAAATAGAATTATTAAAAATTGAATACAAGGTCTGTAAATCACGTAAAATGATTCACATTTCAAAGTAACGATATCATTTAAAATGAAATTTAAACATGTGTTCATATTACACAAATATATAAATTATCATGTATTCTAACCAATATTATAAATGTGCGAAAGTGTGTTTGTTACGGTTTCACACCTTAAACGCTGAACCAATTTTGATGAATTTCGGTATAGTCTTGATATGGCAGAACAACGTTTGCCGGGTCAACTATGCTACCGGCACGCTATGATGACGCTATAACTGCACGTCGCTATTGACAATAAAGAACAGGAATTTGCTCCTTCAAATATAATTACTAATTAATACGAAACTTCATGAGTGGACAAACGTCAAAACGGCCATCATAGCGTGCCGGTATAGTAGTTATATACAGGGTGACTTTGACAAAACCGTCCAAATTTTTTTTACGCACTAAACATCATTTAAGGAACCCATTTTTGCAAACAAAAATTGTATCAAATTTTCACCATAAAATATTTCATATAATATGATCATTAATTCAATCGTACAGAATAGTGCTATGGTGCAACCTTCGTACGTTAACCTGTTATTACCTGACTCTGTCTCTCCCGCGTAAATGCGCTTTTACTAGGTCAGATGAAGAGGTCATTGACACTCTAGCGCCGTATTATGTAAATTGCGAGTTCTTTGAATAACTTTGTGATGCTGATTACTCAACATATTTGTACTATGTGATACAAAACTAAAATACATGTTTCTCACAACTTTTACTAAAGATTTTTCTGTGTGAATTTGGACGGGTTTGTCAAAGTCACCCTGTATAAAATCATACAAATGTTTTGTCTTACTTTGCTAAAGTTTCTAAAAATAAACATAATGACTAGATCTACTCTTTTAAATATTGATGTTTTTAAAAAAAACTTTTTACGAGTAATTTTGTATCTCTTATGCAGGGTAGAGCTAGGGAGTATCATCTCATATGAGGGAGACGTTGAATAAGTTACTATAATAATATGTGCGCTGTAAACTATAGTTTAAAAACCCGCTAGAGAGCGCCACCAGTGCAGCTATAGTGTATTCTTTAAATGTAGCTGTTGTAAACGAATTGAATTACCGTCGCCTACGGATGTTTGCGACACTAGGGGCACCGCGAACACGCCGCTGTCCCATAGGGTTACAGGATGGGTTAGTAACCCAGGCTGTGATTATGTTGTATTACAAGGTTATCTTACACCAATGTTATTTTCATCCAGACGGGCTTGGGGCCCTACCACGCAGTTAGGGTTGTTTTGTCGTCTTTTACGGACAGGCCGACCCAAACGCAGAGTTTAGTAATCTTACTACGGAGTTAAAAATTCTCTAATCCCAATCTAATAACTTGGCGATATCCTTTAAAAATTACATTGATGCGATTGTAGCGCCACTTTAATACATTTTGACGGATATTTTTTAAACACAAATTATTTCCTTGCCTCTACCCACCATAAACGACTAGACTACAATTATATGTAGTCTCAGTGAATACTGTTCAATATGACGCTAATAATTTAAGAATGCACTTAGGGTTTATAAACACATTATTAAATAATTTTATGTTTTATTTCCCCAATAGAAGTTTAGACTATCCTATAGCTAATCTTCTTTAAATAAATGGTCGGCAACCCGCGTCTCTGACTCCTCGGCTACGGCTTTTCCAGGAAATGTTTAATCCAGGCACGGAATATTACTTATTACCTATAATTATTTCCGTAATAATGAATGAATGAATGAATATACTTTATTGCACAACACACAAAAAAAAATTCCGTAATAATGTTAAAGCAAAACATACTTTAAAAAAATGGCTCTAAGTTAATTTCAATTGTGTATGCTTTTTTGGATCACAAGATTGCCGACCACTGACCTAAACGTTTTGGTAATATTCTAGAAAGTTCCTTACAATAAGACACGGAAACAAATAGCATACCTTTTTACAACATCTATACAAATGTTAAAAATATGTTTTATGTTATAACATTTTTATTTCGTTTAATGTTCAACGACGCTTTCATAGAATGAAACGACAATAAACAAATTGAATCCGCGCTTAAAACCGTTAAACGTATAATAAATAGTAATAATAATAAATGCTACGTAGTAGTTAGTCATTGTTAGTGACGACTTAAGAGAATGTTTTACATTTTTTTCCATGCAGGGGTGAAGAATACAAACCTCTGCGGCCGGGAACGACCTGTAGTAAAAAGCGATAAAACAACCCTAGCTAGGTGATATGGTTCCAGACCCATGGATGGCAACCACTCGTAAATATGCCGCCATGATCACCTGTGTTTTTTCCCGACAATGGTAAGCCAAGTTACAGTTTCCCTACGCGGACGGCAAGTGTTAGCAGTACCCCTGACGTAACAGCTCACTATTAAGCTAATATTAAACGGACCCTCAGTTTTTCTACTGTTCGACAGCAATAAAAAAATACAACTAAAGTTCAAGTAGATACTTTATGGGTTTTTATGATATTAAATAAATATTAAGACATCTGTCAAATGCCAGAGTCATATAAACAATGTGAAAATGCCAAAAACCCTTTCAAAATCATTGTCTAATAAATGTGTAGATAGACGCCGGGCACCGCTAGCACGCTGCCTAACACGTAGGGGATCTGGAAAATTGCACTAATCTGACATCATTATTCATAACCTAAAATATTATTAACTAGGCCCTCAGTACATACCTTTATGGAGAAACTAAGTAAATATATGATATAACCTGTCTAAATGTAATAAATAACAAATTTCACACTCTCATAGGCGTGTGACTCATAGTGAGCACTTTTATAAATACACGCATAATACTGGACGGAATATCTGATTAAGCTCTTCTTGACATTTTCTACAATTATACACAACTTCATAACTATATACCTAGTCAGGTCATAAGTATTGTCACACAGTAAAAACTTTTCTTTTAGAATGCTGGCCACAAAAAAGTTTATTGAATTCGAATTTCGAATTGTTCATGAAAATAAAAATGTATAACTTTTAGAATTTTACTCATTTTTAAATATGGAGTGGACGCTTAAAGAAGACCGTGTTGCAGTTATTGCGTTGCATCGTTGCGGTTACGCGCCAATTCAAATTTTTAACATACTGAAAAATTTGAATATTACCAAAAGATTCGTTTATCGTACCATCAAACGATACAATGAAGACTCTAGTGTAGATGACAGGTCAAGAAGTGGTCGCCCTCGGTCTGTTAGGACTCCAGCAGTGATAAAAGCTGTGAAGGCACGAATTCAAAGAAATCCCAAACGTAAGCAGAAACTGTTGGCCCTTCAGATGGGGTTAAGCAGAACCACGGTGAAAAGGGTGTTAAATGAAGACTTAGGGCTTCGGGCATATCGAAGAAAAACAGGACATCGTTTGAATGCTCGTCTAATGGACCTGAGACTGAAGAGATGCCGCGCTTTGTTGAAGCGGTACGCGAGAAAAAAATATCGGGAAATTCTTTTTTCGGATGAAAAAATGTTTACCGTAGAAGAGAGCTACAACAAACAAAATGATAAGGTGTACGCACACAGTAGTGAAGAAGCGAGCAACCGTATTCCGCGTGTCCAACGAGGTCATTTTCCATCCTCGCTCATGGTTTGGTTGGGAGTTTCTTATTGGGGCTTAACAGAGGTACATTTTTGTGAGAAAGGTGTAAAAACGAATGCTGTTGTGTATCAAAATACAGTCCTGACGAACCTTGTGGAACCTGTTTCTCATACCATGTTCAATAACAGGCACTGGGTATTCCAACAAGATTCTGCGCCAGCTCATAGAGCGAAGAGCACACAAGACTGGCTGGCGGCGCGTGAAATCGACTTCATCCGGCACGAAGACTGGCCCTCCTCCTGTCCAGATTTGAATCCGTTAGATTACAAGATATGGCAACACTTGGAGGAAAAGGCGTGCTCAAAGCCTCATCCCAATTTGGAGTCACTCAAGACATCCTTGATTAAGGCAGCCGCCGATATTGACATGGACCTCGTTCGTGCTACGATAGACAACTGGCCGCGCAGATTGAAGGCTTGTATTCAAAATCACGGAGGTCATTTTGAATAAACTTTAATGTCATATGAATCTATGTTTTGTTAAGTTCATTTTGGTATATGAATGGTTACATAATTAATAAACTTGTTACAATTATTTTACATTAAACATGTGACAGAATTTATGACCTGACTAGGTATATATATAAATTTAAATAATTTAGAACTACGTTTTAGCCGTCAGTTGGTAAAGATGCTTACTAGTTGCCGGGGATCATCACTCCTCGGTTTTGAAGAGGCTGTCGAGGCTGCGGCCTGGCTAATCCGTCGCGTCCCACGGCCTCGGCGTGTGAAGGAACAGGGGGGTTGTTCTAGTGGGTATACCAGAGGCGTGCGTCCCCCAGCTTAGAGAAGGAGACGTACTGGCATATTGTACGCGGACGCGGCACTACCTACCGTGGGACCCCGCCGCATGTCCACGCTGCGGGGTGGCCGTCATGCATTTCCTCGTCCGAAAACTAGTAATAAGCCGTTAACAATGAACGCGCACTTGAAATCGGTAAAACGTAGTTTAATTATGAATAACGCAGAAAGCTTAAGAATATATATTATTTTTATTATATGTTAATACTACGTATTATTTATATTGCGTTTTTTGATTTACAGTAAATAATACTTTTTAATACTGAGCGGTAAATAGACGTCAAATATGCTATATTCTATTTTAATTTTATTTAAAAATAATTGCCTAAAATTGTAGAACCTTAAATGATATTGTATACATTTTTATATAATTTTAAACATGAAAATATTTTACGATAAATATTTATATATTTTTCAGTGTTCCACATCTATTTATACATAATATATTTTTATTATTCGTGTAAATAAAGAATATTTTGTGCAGAATAGTACTTCCACAATGAGCGTTTACTGAGCAAAATGTGTGCATGAGCATTTTAAAAGTACACGACAAATAAATATCGAGGGGTGAAAGGCTAATTGTTTTAAGCGACGTTTTGGGCCATATTGAGTTTTAAACACATTTTTCTGAAAAACTTTAGATGCCTCTCCTGTAAAGTTTGTAAAATATGGCTTAAAACAATTAGCCTTTCACCCCTAAATATAATATAAATAATAGTTGTTGCAATTGTAAATTATAATAGTGTTTTATAATTATATCTATATAGAGTTTAGAATCGTAATATATTTTTATTTTTGTTTTAAAAACAAAATTCTCGTTTACCTTATCTGTTACACTATAGGAAACAATGTTTATTAAAAAGTTAATACTTTTATGGATACAGTCACAAAATGGACGGACAGAAGTATTTTATACTCCAAACTACACTATTAATTAATATTTAATTGTGCATTCTATTATTGCCTATATTTGCTTTACAAATATACTTAATGACGTAGAAAAAATCTATTCTTTCGCTTGTGACTAGATTAATGATATCAATAGTTTTCTAACATCTACACCTTAATCAACTACTTTTTATATAAAAAACACTATTCATTCATGGTCTGGTCAAAGCTTTAAATTTGCTAACGGACTCGACCTTAACAAATTTGTTTAATTAATCAGTTAAATACGACTCAGCATCTCAGTTTCAGCATGACCTCCTAAGTCAAATATTTACAACCAGTTGCACAATTCTTTTGCTTTTTAGTTTTCCTTTTTGGATTTAATGACGACCTTAAATCTTATTTGCCCATAAAATTGTTGCTAATACAATCGTTTCGATTTAATGAGGAAATAAGAATTATAATCGTCAATAACATTTCAAATTCGTTTGTGCAACTGGCTGTTAAATTTATGAGAAACATACAGCGCTGGGAGAAAGTATGTTTTTAATAATTGTATCCAAATCCAAGATGGCTTCGAAATGTCACGTAATTGTCAAGTCGTAAACGCTAACAAAGGACGCCATTCAATTCGAAGACTACCTTAACTCATTAAACCGCTTCCCTAGGCCTTCTGTAGCAATTTTTAACAAAATTTTATCCTTTTTGATAACTAAATAATCATTTAGATGAGATTTTATAGTTCCAACGTAATCCATGAATTCTCATTACAAAGCCTTAAATGTGTCTCTAAGATAAATTAAACCTTGATATTAATATTTACACTAAATGAAAATATTACGGGTGCCATTACTTAGTTTTTCGTTACCAGGCAAAATATAAAACTGCACTTGCTAACTCAATACATATTAGAATCATTAAATAATTTACGTACTCCCTTTTTATATACCAATAAAGTTATAAGGCCATTTATTTAAATAATTAAAATGCATAATATTCAACTTTAAAGTACAACGACGAATCATTAGATGTTCTAATATTTCATCCATATCATATTCCATCGATTATTAAAATATATTGTCAAAGGTATGAAATTATTTGAAACACGTATCCAAATAATTGTCAAATAGATCCAACTGTAAATCGTCCCAATAAGTGGGATTCAGTAGCAAATTCGATAAATCATCATCAGGAATAAGAGGCGGCGGGATAGCCGGTTCTACAATGACGTTCGCGCCAATATTAGCATCTAGATGTATATCTTCCATCGGCTCGATGCTCTCTAAACTATAATCTGGTATATGTAACGTAATTGCTGTATTTAACTCATTGCTTACATCCATTACTTGAGGTATGTTGTCCACTGCAGTTTTTTCTTCTGTAATTTTTGGATCTATTTTGTTTTCGACCTTCTTCTTTTTATGTGGACGGTTGGAAATACGTTTAGTGCTTTCCAAGTGGGCTAAGTCTAGTTTCCAAAAGCCACCCTTACCTGGCTCGTGTTTTGATCTGGCCACTTTGACGAAAACTTTATTCAGCGATAAGTTGTGTCTTATAGAGTTCTGGAATTAATAAAATACAACAATAAGCAGAATTATTAAAATTTTCGATGTTTTTTTTTTATTGCTGAAGATCAGCAGACAAGCTGACGGACCACTTAACAGTAAGCAGTTACCGTCGCCTATGAATGTTTGCGACGGTAGGGGCACCGTTAACACGCTGCTGTCCCATATAGGTACAGGAACCAGGGTCACTAGTGCCGGAACACAACCGTTGCCGTCCAGATGGGCTTGGGACCCTACCACGTAGCTAAGGTGGGCTGTTTTGTCGTATTTTACGACAGGCCGACCCCGGCTGCAGGGGTTAGTATTTTTACTCCGCCCCTGCACAGAGATTTGTTAATGCTAGACACGCAAATTCAAATTTATGCATATCTATTCGATCTTAATTTGATACGTAAGGGAAGGGACGCAAAAAGACACGAATTTAGTTTTCCGTTGTAATAATTCCCTCTAATCCAAAAGTAGATATTATTATATAAAATACTACCTGACCCGGCAAACGGTGCTCTTCCATATAAATTTAAAAAACAAAGTAGCCTATGTCCTTCTCCAAGGTGCAATCTATCTCTGTACCGAAATTCATCAAAATTGATTGAGCGGTTTAGGTGTAAAAACGTAACAGTCAGACAAAGTTACTTTCACATTTATAATATTAGTATGTATTGTGACCACAAAACGCCTGCAGTTTTAATAAACAAGCAAATTTAATAGCTGTAACAATAACTTGAATACTCCCATTGAGAAAATGGATCATTATCACGACTAGTTAAATCCACTAGTCGTCGATAAATTTCCCTATCAGTAATATTTCACGATTCAATCACTAACCAAATTTAATAAATTATTACAGGAGTGCACTTGAACACCCCAATTGTTTCCCGAATCCAATTTTATCAATTTATCTTATCGTGCATTGTTTGTTCGTTATTAATTTATTAATTTCTAACCCCTCTAGCATAATGCTTCTTGCTGTAAAGCGGTTTGGTGTACTTTTACACAAGAAATCAACAATATCAAGTCAAAGGCGATATAAGAAAAATATGGCTATTTAAAGGATATATCTAGTCATATATTCCTATCCATTTAATTTACTTCCTAGGAAAGTAAGGGTTTCATTGTGATTCCTCCTAAAAAACCAAATAATTTACATTTTTATTTTTGTGCCTTTGGTTGAGAAAATCAAGAGTCACTGAGGGTCAGCAATTTCACGCTTTACCATATTCAAACGTTTAGAGAATTTCAGCTTCGTATACAAGCGCGAGGAAATATAAGAAAAAAATGAAGAGCACCATACCTGCCAAGTAGGGTCTGCGTTCCTGTAATACTTGAAATTCTCCCGTATCCACGAGTAAATTGCAGATAATGTCATTTTGTCATTATTATACCTCATGGCCATGCAAATCAGCGTGCTGTAGGAATAAGGAGGTTTCTTCTCGCTGTTAGTTTGGTATCCTTCTTTGTTCTCCATAAAATCTTTTTGGCATTTAGCTATCGTCTGGTTGAACTTCTGCAATCGGGTGTTCTGTGGTTGTTTTAGTTGAGGGTTTGGGGACATCGGCAGTATTGGGAACTGTGGCACTGCCATAATATTCGTTATATTTTGAAGCCATGTTAGATTAGTTAAATCAGCTTCTTGATCGTCGTCTACTTTATTAGGTTTTACGACATCCTTGTGTTTTTCTGCTCTTTTCTCGTTTTCATTTACAGCTGTATCTGCTCTTACGTCATCGTTTATTATATACGTTTCGGGTTGCTCATATACGTATTCTATTTCCACTGTATGTGACGATTCTGGTACTGTGTGGTCTACAGCGAAAAATGTAGCGCAAGGGTCGTCGGCGTCGCCATAAAAGTTGATTCCGGCATCAAGCATTTCACCGGACGCCGGTGACAGGCCTGTTGTGATATGCATTTTGGTTCACATCGCTTTATTTGCCTGAAATTATGATATAAGAATGACTCATGACAGTGATTCAGCAAAATAAGTAGAACAACTTTATAGATTTGTTATAGACCGATCTTATGATCAGTTATGAGTCACACATAGGCCCTTATTAGCATAAAAATCTAAAAAATCAACAATAATTATTCAAATACTTAAAATTGCCTTGATTAAAACAATGAGACAAAAAAAGAACAATGCTTTATGTTTAAAACATGTTCAATTTCGCGACGATAATCTATTTATTCCATTTTCATGTATTTATTAATTTTGTAGTATTAAAGGAGAAGAAATTATTTTAAATGAATTCTCATAAAAAAAAAATTATATGTATTCAGTTAACTGGCTTACAATGATTGCTGATTTAAATATTCCAGTTTCACAGATTGAAATATGTTTTTAAAATGAATTTACCGTTACAGACACTTAATTGGTAAACTTTATGAAATGTCTTATTAAAGATTTGGAATCAAAGAAGTTTTGGACTCACCAGAAATTGTCCAGCAGTGATGACCGTCCAAGGTGCCGGCCGATCGATTAAAATGACGTAGAAACGGTCAGCAGAGGACAAGAAGCTGGTGTTGCCAGGGATCACTTAAAACACTCATTTTAAACTAATTTAAACTACGAAGCGTTAATATAAACCAAAAGCGTTCCTTAATATTTACGCTGTAAATTAAATATTTTAATTCCTTCACAATACACACGCGTTATCTTACCCGGGTTGTACTATTTCAAATTCTTCGCTATTGAAGTTAAAGTTGTTATATTTCATTTACATGTTTTACTAAAGAGTGTTTCGATTGTAATAATTCATTTTAAAGAGATATTTTCTCCATAACAAAACAATACAAGTCTCGTAATGGCGTGATGCGCTCGAATTCAAATATTTATCTCGTACTTCCCGAGAAATTGTTTGAAAATCGGAAGCCTCCAGGCAAGCAACAACGTCCTGGCAACTTTTTGTAAATTCCCGATCGAAATGCGTAAGTGCGCGCGGAGCGGCGGCGCGTTCGGTTGTGCAGACAGGTGCGCGGCCATTGTGTGGCCCTCCTAGCAGGTGTGTGGTGGGATCGATATTTTTCCGCGAGCGTAAGCCCCGAGGGGCAGCCCGCATCGGTTCGGCGATAGCTCCGGACAATTAGTCATGGTTATCGGAGCACAGGAGCGCATTTCACGCCGTTTTTGACACGTAGGAAATCGAATATATCTTAATTTCAGATGAAAATTGGCTACGCTAGTTGACTGTTCAGTCAAGTCTGTGGGTTCTAGGAACAGCAGCCAGGCCGACGGTCCACTTAGTAAGCAATTACCCTCACCTGCGTGGATGTTTGCGACGCTAGGGGCTACGCGAACACGCTGCTGCCCGCATAGGGGTACCTGGGTCACTAATGCCGGGACACAATACAAGGTTATTATGGCGGCAAACTTATAGACCAGGGGAGGTTACCATCCAGACGGGCTTGGGGATCTACCACCTAGCGTTGAATTATTCATCCAATTTCAACTAGTGCAAAATAGTATTATGAAAAAAAAAAAAGATTCAGTCACAAAAATTTCCTACGCGGTGATAAAAGTTCTGGCAATACCGTTGAGTTACTTAGCAATCCTACTCTATCAAAGCTGAGGTTGCCTGAAAGAAATCGCTCAACGATAAGACTGCCAGTAGCTCGTCATATATTTTGTTAAAAGTATAATTCATTGTGGTGATCATAAACTTTACTATTATTATATAATCATAATCTTTATTAGCATAAAACACGGTTAAATGATTTTACATAATTATTTCGTACTGCATGTTTTGCCAATAAAATTGACATGCTAATATTTAATCATAAAATTAAAAGACATACACACTTTAACACCTACACTTTAATATACAAAAAAGACTAGTATTTCAAAATAAAATAGTTTTAAGGTAAAATCAATATTTAAATTATAATATGGTAGCAGGAAATGTAAGTATAGAACACCTCGTTAGTTTAACCCGTTTCCTGGTGTACCATTACTTGGGCAAAGAGAGGAAAACAAATCACCACCTTCACAAATGGGGTCTAAGGGAGTCACCGAATTGCGACTGTGGAGCACCTGACCAAACTCTTTCCCACGTTGTGAATGAATGCCCACTTCGCTGATTTCCCAGAGGCATCGCCGAGCTGCACAACTTCACCGCTGACGCAGAGAGCTGGCTGAATAATCTGGATATAGACATTTGATCCAAGCAGGGACTGCCATACGCTATGATGATGACTCCTCTAAACGCATCAATATTATTTTTTCAACTGTTTCTTAAGTTCAACCCTGCATTTCTTATCAATTACTTAACTTGACATAGACATTGGACTCGTGCGGGTACTTCCGTCCTAGGAGCCATTAAAGTTGGCAACATTAATCCATTTCATTTGCTAATGTGTGAATTTCATTAAATTTATAATGAAGAATTGTGAATTGTATTCAGCGAAGTCCTTCGGTGTCAAGGAGAGGCTTTCTTTCCGTTTTTAAATATGACATGAAAATGTCTTACCAGACCCGTTGAATTTAGAATGAGCTACCAACTAAGCGTTTAGAGGAACATAGATTGAATGTTGCCAATCCCCTAATTATTATATGTTGAGTTGGTGTAGTTGGACGCGGAGTCAATAGTAGGCCACTCCGCCGATGTGGGTTACACCTAGTGAAACATACTTATATATACTTGTTTATTGAATCATCATCATCTCTGCGTTAATTCCCGGTTGCAGCCCAAACTCTCGCTTCGGCGCCCGGGGTCCGCTTTCCGACTTTTTCTTCTCCACTTAGCACGGTCTTCAGCATCCCTGGTAGTGAGCCCATTGGCACGCATATCACCCTTTACGACGTCAAGCCAGCACTTTTTGGGTCTACCCCTCCTGCCGGAGCCCGGCGGAGGCGGCATGGCCAGACATTTGTTACCCACGTAAGCATCGGGTTGCCGTAAAACGTGGCCGTACCAACGGAGCCGACACTCTTGCAATTTATCCGCAATGTCACGGACATGAAGACTGCCGCGAATGCGGGAGTTCCTAACGCGGTCCTTCCGCGTCACTCCACACATCCACCGCAGCATATTCATCTCCGTGACACGCAGCTCCTGCTTGTGTCGCTCCAACACCGGCCACGCTTCACAGCCGTATAAAAGGACAGGCCTAATGATGGTTTTATAGACCTGTCCCTTCAACTTTACCGGCATCTTGGGGTCACAAATAACACCAGTCACCTCACGCCATTTGGCCCACGCGGCAGCAATGCGTGCCTTGACGTCACAATCGATGTCACCGGATGCATGAAACACAGATCCCAGGTATTTCACTCGGTCCGTGCGCTCGACCGTGTTGCCGTCTATGCGTATGGGAATACTTGTTTATTGAATATTAGTTACTAATTTAAAATCACAATGGCACGTTATAAATTAACAAAATTGTGAGATATAGACGACGCGGAGTCTCGAGCCAGAACGGCGACCATGTTTAATTTGGAATTATGAATATAATTTTGAAATCTCGTCGGCCATGACTATATGGAGTGAAAAACTATTTGTTAAATAACCAAAAAGTATGAATAAAAAGTAAATTTAAAACAATGTGTTGTGTGACCTGAGGGGTCCGCCACAACCGGATCCCACAGTACGATATGGGGGTTTTCAAGAAAGGTATTATAAAATTTCTTCGAAGACGGCAAACGTTTTCAATAGCTATACAAATAATAACAGCCCATTGCGTCCCATTGTTGGGCTTAGGTTTCCCCGTAAACAGAACGGACAGCATACCCAGCTTTTCCAAGGTGAATTAGTTGATGGTTTCCTTCACCCGACGATGAATTGCATGACATGGTGATTAAACTATCGTATGCACATTAGGCGAGAGCAGTGCATTCGAACTCAGGACCTCTAAATTGGTCTCCAAGATACAACAGATCTACCGGGCACCTTTTTGTTGGGCCGCATCTCTATTTTTTTTTTCTTGCTGTAGAACAGCAGACAGGCTGATGGCTCGCTTAGAATTTAGCAGTTACCGTCGCATATAGGTATTTGCAACGCCAGTAGCATCGCGGAAACGCTGCTGTCCCATAAGGGTACACGAACTTGGGTCATTATTGCCGGAACACAACACAATGTTATTATGGCGACATACATAAGACCAAAGGTAGTGGCCATCCAGACGGACTTGGGGCCCTACCACGTAGCTAAAACTTAGTTACTTGAGGTCAAGGATAACATCGTGGAGTAACCTTGAAATCACCATCTGGGTAACATGCCTGGCGCGTATAAGGTCTGTTCATTCTAGTTGTGTTAGTAATAATATCACAACAGAGTCTGGGCCATAATCCCAGGACAACCAGACTGGAAAAAAATCATTATCCGTTTCTGAATTCACCCTGCCGAATGTCTAGTATAGACGACTTCAAAATATGTCACTGATCATGATAATTCATGACGCAGCATCTTTCGCACTGTTATATCCTGTCCTTGCTTCCCAGAAGTACTGATATCACGCTGACGTTCTACGCTTCTAGTCAAAACATCGCGTATTCTTTAAGCACCAGCATCCCTCAGATCATATAAAAGCATCTTCGCTTTGAAAGAAAGAAAGAAAGAAAAAATGTTTATTTAGAGCACAAAATGGTAGGACCTCAAGCCCGTCTGGATGGCGACCACCTTTGGTCTTAAGTATGCCGCCATAATAACCTTGTGTTGTGTTCTGGCTAGTGACCGAAGTTCCTGTACCCTTGTGAGACTGCAGCGTGTTCGCGATGCCAGTGGCGTTGCAAACACCCATAGGCGAGGGTAACTGCTAAATTCTAAGCGGGCAGTCAGCCTGTCTGCTGTCCTACAGCAATAAAAAAAAACATTCTAAAACGGTAGTATTTTCCACTATTTTTTATTTCCGTCTCGAGTCTGGTTGTTTATTAAGTTTATATTTACGAAAGAAAAGTATAAAAGTATCAGTTGTCTAGTACCCATAACACAAGCGTTCTGCTGCTTACTTTGGGACTAGATGTCGCTGTGTCAATTATCACAAATATATTTATTTTAATTATTAGTATTGTCTTTATAACAACAATTTTATTAATAAAACAAATTTTATATTTATTAAATTGTATAGTTGAAGCGAAACTTTTAGCTGTAACTTGTTATTTGAAAATTTGATGAATTAAACGTACAAGCGACACCAAATGAAACAAACATATTAATAAGATTTGGCCTACGAGTGAATGAGATAGAATACATATATACAGTGATTCCTACAATCTTCGTCTCTTTTTTCGGACTTTCGTAGCTTTTATATTATTATTTATTTCTTTAAAATAGACGATAGACTCGCTGCTAAAAGTTGAAGAACAACGAGGCATGTACTATATATGCATATAAAGTTTATTGGAATAATTGATACTTCGACCACCACTTTCGTAAAGCAACGTTATGAAACCACCCTTAATAAACAGAAGGGGTTCTACGACCTCTTTGATGGACAATAACCAAACATTGACGCATTTAAGTTAATGACTTCACTCTTCAAGTATTAATAAATTATGTTGAAAGGTATTAGTTGCGATGCAATGGAAATTTTCATTTATACATTGTTTTAATGATAATTAAGTCTAGGTTACAATCGGGATACAACGCTGAGATGATGAAGATGATATTTGTTGTCTTCTTCCTGCCCTTATCCCACATTATATGGAGTCGGCACAGCATATTCCTTCCACTCGTCACACACAGAGGATTATTAGTTGATGACAGCTACACTTTCACACCCTTGTTTACCATAACATCTTTTACGCAATACATCCGTCTTTTTGGTCTACCTTTACCCCTGTATCCATCCATCTACTCTCTTTTCTATTATTTTCCTTGTTATATGGCACTCTTTCCTTCGCATTACATGGCTACCACGCTAGTCTGTTACTTTTAAGTTTTTCAATAACTAAAAAATACTTTCACACTTCTTATAGCTTTCATATACTTATAGCCTAAGATCCGGCTGCAAAATCTCTACGTTCGTCGCGTAGTTAATCAAATTCCCTTTTTTACATACATTTATGATTAGGAGAATAACATTGATAACAGGGTGCCAGTCAATAAGTGGTCGCAAGTAATTTTAATTAAATTAATGTTAATTAATTTTCCAAAAAAATTTCGTTCACTTATTTTTTAAATAAAATATCATCCACATCATAGCAATGTATGTAAAGAATTCGAAAATCGATGGGTGTCGTTGCACACTCGGCCGCAACTACTTCGCAGCCAGGTGTAAACAGGTAATATTTTGGTATATATATACGTTCATGACGTATACGCATGTTTTTTATATTAAATTAAAGCCAATTTTTTTTAATATGATGATATTTATCGCTGCCTGTGAATAAATTTATTTATTTATTTAATTATTTATACATGACATACAAATTTTAAAAATAAAAGATACATATCACAACAGTACATGTACAACAACTAATTTGACTTAGAGAAAATCACACCGGCCCCTGAACTAGTGAATACTATATCTCAGTGGGCCAGTATTTTTAACATAAGTACTAATATATAATAATTACCATTATATTAATAATTAAATAATATATAGTAGTTAAATGAGATAGAGTAGTAAAAATAAATAATAATTTAAAATAAAATATTAATGAAAGAAGAAGGGAAAAAAAATATAGATACATATATTAACTGAAACCATGATTGGATGTGAATATAATGTATGTAAGTTATATATAAGTAAAATGTAATATTATATTTAAATAATTGCTTTGATAATCTCTTCTGACTCTTGATAATTCAGCTCATACAAATAATCACTCAAAACTTTCTTACACCTACCAATGGGAAGTTTGTTTAATTTAATTACTTTGCTAATTTCGTTATATATTTTAGGGCCCAGATAATCCGCGAATTTCTGCGCAAATGATGTTTTGCAGCGTGGAATGTTATAAACAAGGTCTTGCCGTCGCTTAAATATAATATTAGGTGGTTTGACGTGGATATTCAAAATTACTGATTTTATAAACATTTTTCTCACCGACAAGACTTTATTTTCTTTATAGAGCAAAGTAGTAGGATATAAGAAGCCTTTAAAGGTCATCACTTTTAGTAAAGATCTTTGAGCTCTTTCGATAACTAACATTGAGGTTTTTGATGTACCACCCCAAGATAATATTCCATAGTTTAGTAATGACTGACATAGGGCATAATAAATACTGAACAATAGCTTAGGGGGACAAACATTTCTTAGTGTTTTAAATATGAATATAAATTTTCTTATTCTATTACTAGTTTTACTGATATGTTTTTTCCAATTTAAATTTTTGTCTATTACAACGCCAAGGTATTTAATACTATTGACACAATCAATAGAGTAGCAATTACAATTTAAATTTGTAGGTCTTCCACATATGTGGGATTTTATATTAATTTCATTAAAAAGAGGTTGGGAATTTTCATAAATACTGAAAGTCATTACTTTTGTTTTTTCTAAGTTTAATGTCAGAAGGTTAACATCAAGCCAAGTAGTTACTGCAGCAAACCCTTCGTTGGCTATTTTGTTCACATCGAACCAAGTTTTTGCAGTAAATAGTAAAACAGTGTCATCTGCGAATGTAATGATTTTGCCATTGTTCAATTTTAGGTTCCACAAATCATTAATGTAAATTAAAAATAATGTTGGACCAAGAACGCTACCCTGTGGTACGCCATATTTGATAAATTCAGGTTGACTTTCATACCCCATGATTTTAACTACTTGTGTCCTGTTAATTAAATAACTTTTCAATGATTGTAATGGTAAACCACGAAAATGGCCGCAAATTAGGGTTGGTAGCTGTTAAACACTCGTGGTATTCGAGATAAAGTGAAAGAGAGCGCAAAAAAACGCGATGAACGTAGAGATTTTGCAGCCGGATATCCGGCTATTATTTATAATTTTATCCATTTTCGTTTCCTTAAGAATACCGATCCTTGCGGCCGTGGTTGGTCTGTCGTAGAAGGCGACAAAACCAGCTAAGTGGTAGGATTCCAGACCCGACCGGATAGCAACCAACCGTAGTTTTAAAACATGCCGTAATGACCTTGTTCAAGTTCCTTTTTGAGGGTGGCAGTGCGTTGGTAATGCCTCTAATATTGTAAACGTCCATAGGCAACGCTGACCACCTGCCTGGGTGCCGTTTGTCTGTCTGCCGATCTCCAGCTATAAAGAAGACCTTATTGTAACACCTAGAAAAGAAAAATTTGATTTAAGTATTATCTGGTACATAGTTTTTTATTTTTAAACTAGCCTAGCAGCTAAATCTACGGTCCATGTGGCGCTGACGTTGCACGTAGCACCTTTGTAAGAATACTACTACTAACCCCTCCGGCCGGCGTCTGCCTAGCGTACAAGGCGACAAAAAAATCTGGATGGCAACCATTGGCAGTAGGTATTTATTTATTTTATTTATTTATTTATACATGAGATACAAATTTTAAAAATAAAAGATACATAGCACAGCAGTTCATGTACAACAACTAATTTGACTAGAGATAATCACACTGGCCCCTGAACTAGTGAATACTGTATCTCAGTGGGCCAGTATTTTTAACATAAGTACTAATATATAATAATTACCATTATATTAATATACATATAACATGCGTTGATTTCCAGCGTATGTGACCCAGTACTTAAATACGGACAGCAACGTGTTCGCAGTGCTCTTCAACGTCAATAGTAACTGTTTACTATTACGTGGGCCGTCAGCCTGTCCCGAAATAAAAAAAAAATGCTTTTCGATAATGAGGCTATGTTTATGCATCACAGTACAGTAAGATTTAATGTGATATATTTTTGTTAAACTCTTAAAAATGTTGTTTTCATAACCGGTTCCGGGTTTTCCAGTTACGTAATATCAAAAGGACCCACCACTGTGACTGGCACCCGCCGTCACTGGCGTTCCAGGACACTGAGCGCGGGAATAAAAATAGGGGAGGGCGCACGCGGGAAATATTTGGTCGGTGAAATACGACATTTTGAACGGGGTTTACTCCGATATAGAGAACTAGCTGACCTAGCAAATGTTATTCTGCCATATAAGTGAAAAAAAACCAGTCTTCATTATATTCACCCCATTCAAGTTTCATTTTCGCTACAAAAAGTAGCATGTCTTTGTCCAAGGTCAAATTTATCTTTATACTGAAATTCATCAAAATTGGTTGAGCGGTTTAGCCGTGAAAACGTAACAGACTGAGTTAATTTCACATTTATAATATTAGTATGGATAGTGATAGACAAAAAGTATTCAATCAACATCAGGATCAAGGACGTATGTAATGTAAAATATGTATTTATTTAAAAAAAAGTACGGAGAAGCGGACCCTGGGCACCGAAGCGAAAGTCTAGGTTGCAACCGGGATTTGGCGCTGGGATGATGATGATGACTACATCTATACAAATATATAAAATTGGAGGGTCTGTTTGTAATATTAAAATAACCGCTTTTTACTAAGTGTATATGGATGTATACACGGTACATATACCAAAACAACATTTTTTACAATTTTTGTCTGTCTGTTTGTTCCGGCTAATCTCTGAAACGGCTGGACCGGTTTTGACGGGACTTTCACTGGCAGATAGCTGATGTAACAAGGAGTAACTTAGGCTACTTTTATTTTAGAAAAAAAAAAATAGATTTTGTTAAAAATGATAAGTATTGGAAATTATAATCCAATTTAAGTTGACCTCAGATTTATATCATCAATCATAAAAAATAGGGTTCTGCTTAGACTGGACTTCTAGGTTCGAACGCAGTTTGTATATTTCATTTATTTATATTTTAGGGTTTATAGGGTTTGTAATCCAAAATAAACCATAAGATATATACAAAAAATGCTGCCCAAAGTCACTATTCCACGCGGACGGAGTCGCGGGCAATTCCAAATAAAACTTATTTCAATGCATATTATATTCTTCATCAAGCCAAGGCTTAAAAATAAAAGAAAAAATTCATTGCTACAAAAAATACTAGTGGCGACATCTTACTAGATTATGATTAATATTACTATATTAATCATTTTTAACAAATTAGACAAAGGGATGAAAATTCATAAACGCATTTAAAAATTAGTAGGATTTTTTTATCATGAGAACTTATTATTCAATAACTGACACATTTTCAAGCACTACTGTAATTGCGCTAAATTGACCAATGCACCCCATTGCACGGCCATATTGCGCCACTTGTAGGGCACCCCTCTAATAACAATTCACGACATGTCCGCAGCACCTGCGGTTTCGGCCAACGTTAAAAAGGGAACAGTAACCAAACGCCCAAAAGCAGAAAGATATAATATATATTGCTACCATTTAGTTAAAAGTTAATGGTTTAAAACATTATACATTTTAAAAATTAAGTAAAAAATATGCTAGGACAATTCACACAGCGCTATCTAATCTCTTCATCATTTCAGCCGGAAGACGCCCACTGCTGGACAAAGGACTCCCCCAAAGATCTCCACGATGATCGGTCCTGCGCTGCCCTCATCCAAACTATTCTGGCGATCTTGACCAGATCATCGGTCCATCTTGTGGGGGGGCTACCAACATTGCGTCTTCCGGTACGCGGTCGCCATTCGAGGACTTTTCTGCCCCAACGGCCATCAGTCCTTCGAGCTATGTGCCCAGCCCACTGCCACTTCAGTTTTGCAATCTAATCTCTTAGTAAGTAGCAAAGGTCTTGTGTCATGGGTACTAGACATGATAAACTACTTTTTACACGCTTTATGTTAAATACATAAAATATTGTTTTATTGGGGCAACATTATATGAATTTAATATTTTTTTTGTAATTGGCAATTATTATGTTAAGTCAAAATAGGCTTAGGTTATTTTTTCTCTTTGTAATTTATTGTAACAATGAATAAACAATCAATTTATAATATTAATTTATGTTTTCTTATATTAACTAAACACTTTATATTAACTTGACCTGTATGTAACGGAATTTACGTACTCGATTTTTACCCATTTTGAACAATCAAAAAATATCAAAATTTTGCACACTTGTCAACCTTGATGACAATACAAAAATTTAATAAAATTCCTCCCATGGTCCATATCAGGATCATTAACGGTTTAACGTTTTCTTTTTCTTCTACTGAAACGCTATCTGGTGTTTAATTAATACCACTGCCAGACGATGGCGTTAAATTAATAAAAATATTTACCGATTGGGAATTGACAACAAATATTATATTATAATATATTTTATGTTAATGTATATTATGTTAATCAAAGTAAAAAAGTTAAAAATATAGTTAAAAAATACTAAAAAACACGCTTTTAATATTAATCAAACTAAAAAGTAAACATAATTCTTAACAGCGTGGGGTGCCTTGTACGATATTTTTATAAACTGAATTTTTATAAATAAATACATAAAAGTTTGGTATGGAAATCGAACCGGTGACCGTGTGTACACACATAAAAAATATACCAATCGAATTGAGAACCTCCTCCTTTTTGAAGTCAGTTAAAAACACATCAGTATCTTTTAGCAAGGTTTTTATCAGAGTTATACCTTAAGCTATCAATTGTAGCTCAAGGTCATCTAGCCTTGATCTAAATGCAAGGCCATCTCCATAACACGTGGCACAATTTTTATACGCTTTGAAATAGTGTATCAACGTATTTCATACACAACCGTACCCTTATTCCGCAGCATATTTGTAGGAATGTGCTGAATTTGTATACTGCATTATATTTAACTGCGGACATCGGCAATTAGCCGGTAGCTGTATTACTATTATTTTATTGTTTTATTGGCACTTTGTTCTAATGCACCCTTGGGTGATATTAATGCCCTTATAATGATGGGTAGTCTACCCTTTTATTTCTTCGATTGATTATTGTAGATAATCCATACTACGAGGGCTGTTTGATAACTCCGTGACTTTATCAATTTCCCGCGCAGTAACTTTAAAATTAAATGCAACACTGCTGCCGTCAACAACCATCATATTAGACTACTATCAAATTTTGACCAAGCTTTTACGAGTAGTTTGTTTGACAGCCATTAAAAGCAGACAAACCTCGTGAATTTTAACCAAAATGGAAATAAATAAATTTCTATGTTGACTATGCATTATTTTTTGCGTAAAAAAATCATCACTGAAACCAAGGAAAGACTTGATAAATACTCTGGCAACTCTGCACCATCAATTTCAATGGTTAAGAAGTGGTTTACTAAGTTCCGCTGTGGTCGTACCAGCACAAGTGACGCCGCGTCGTACGTTAAGGTCGTGCAAGAGGTCATCACTCCAGAAATCGTGGATAAAATTCATGGAATAATATTGGACGATTGGAGAATGTGAGTACGTGAGGTGGCTGAGGCTGTAGGCATCTCAACTGAGCGAGTACATCACATTTTACATGAATATTTGGACATGATAAAGCTATCTGCGAGATGGGTGTCGCGATTGCTTACACTCGACCACAAACGCAGCTGTGTGACCACTTCAAAGTGGCGATTATATAACCGTAGACGAAACATGGATCCATCACAATACCCCAGGCACTAAGGAACAATCAAAACAGTGGGTTTCACCGGGTGAAAGTGCACCAAAGAAAGCCAAGGTGGGTCTGTCAGCCAACAAGGTCGTGGCTACAGTTTTTTTAGGTTGCACGCGGTGTCATTCACATAAATTACCTACAGAAGGGTAGAACGATCACCGGCGAATATTATTCAGAGCTTTTAGACAGATTCGATATTAATTTAAAGCAAAAACGTCCACATTTGTCGACAAAAAGCTGTTCCATCAAGACAGGTTTTTTTATCTGTGCAGGGGCGGAAAAAGAATACACCTCTGCGGCCGGGGTCTGCCTGTTGTAAAATCCGACAAAACAACCCACCCTAGTTATGTGGTAGGGCCTCAAACCCGTCTGGATGGCGACCACCTTAGGCCTTAAGTATGCCGCCATAATAACCTTGTGTTGTATTCCGGCATTAGTGACCCACGTTCCTGTACCCTTATGGGACAGCAGCGTGTTCGCGATGCCAATGGCGTTGCAAACACCCATAGGCGACGGTAACTGCTAAATTCTAAGCGGGCCGTCAGCCTGTCTGCTGTCCTACAGCAATAAAAAAAATGCACGAGTGCACACGTGTGTAGTGTGTATCACTATGGCAAAAATGCATAAATTGGGCTACGAACTGCTACTCCATGCAGCATATTTTCCAGATTTAGCCCCTGTGGCTATTTTCTTTATCCAAACCTGAAGAAATGGCTAGGTGGTAAAATATTTGGGGCGAATGAAGGTCATAAACATAAACGAAACAACCGCCTATTTTATCAAAAAATGAGGGCTATCAAACAGCCCTCGTAATATTATAAATGTCTATCGGTTACGTTTTCACGGTTAGGAATCGCTGAACAATTTTGTTGAATTTCGGTCTAAAGATAACTTTGGGGGACATGGTATAAAATAAACTGACGGACTCATAAACTGCATCAAAGTTCAGGATTACTTTGAAATGATTTTTTTTAATAAGTATTCAAACTTTTTAGATTAAATTATATAAATATGGAGAGACTGGCTCTTAATCTCAAAAAAAGGAAAATTTAAAAATAGAACTGCAGTAAAACAAATGAATATAGCCGGGAAAAGAAAATTTACTCGTAGTATTAGATTTGCGTGTTATTTATAGCAAAGTTTTAAATTGATTCTCATTGATTTTTTATTATTGTTACCAGCAGAATTGTTGGGTTAGTTTTTTAACTCATCGAGAGTTTTTGAACCATAATATGGATACTTCGTCCAAACAAGCGGCTCAAATTGTAGCATTGGTGCGGGAGGGCTTGGATCAACGAACGATTGGTAGAAACTTAAATTTAAACCAGTCTACGGTTTCTAGAACATACGGAAGGTTTGTGGAGACAGGTTCTTACAGAAGGAGACGTGGTACAGGCAGGACTCGAGCAACCACCGGTCGTGATGACCGATTTATTGTTACAACTTCCCTGCGAAATCGTTTCCTCACGTCAGTTAACTTCAAAACAGAGCTTAATGAAGTGCGCGGAGTAAACGTGAGTGCACGAACAATAAGAAGAAGGTTAAAGGAAGCGGATATCACCCCTTTTAGACCAGCAAATGGTCCAAAGTTGTCTGCAGCTCACAGACAAGCTCGCTTAAGATTTGCGCGTGATCACTTGAATTGGACAGAAGAGCAATGGGCCTCCGTATTGTTCACGGACGAGTGTAGGATATGTTTATATGGTGCAGATGGTCGCAAAAGAGTCTATCTTCGACGTGGGGAGCGATATGCTCAAAGTTGTATTGAGGAGCGTGTTCCTTTTAGAGGCGGTTTGTGTATGGTCTGGGGTGGCATATCGATGAACGGGCGAACAGAACATAGACATGGTCCGTCAAAACGGTAATAGAGGGGGTTTGACTGCACATCGCTACATAACAGAGATCTTAGAAGATCAGGTGGTGCCTTACATGGAATTCATAGCCGAAAATTTTACTTTAATGCAGGATAATGCCCGGCTGCACGCTGCTGCACAAGTTCGACAATATTGCGAAGAGGTTGGGATACGTACATTGAATTGGCCAGCACGCAGCCCGGATCTTAATCCCATTGAGCATGTTTGGGACAATTTAAAAAGAGCTGTATATGCGAGAAACCCTTTGCCCACGACAGTGGCAGCACTAAGAACAGCACTTTCAGAAGAATGGGACAATATTCCGCAAGATCTTTTAATAACCCTAATAAAATCTATGCGGAACCGATTAGAATCCGTAATAAGGGCACGTGGAGGTAATACACCTTATTAAAACATAAATAAACCCTTGCATAAAGTTTGTGTCTATTGTAAAACCAATTTTTTAATTAAACCAATTTTCCTTAAATTTCTCTTTTTTCTTCAAAAAAGTCTTAAGGTCCTTTCCAGTACACAAACTTAAGGATATGACCCTACGCTGTTTTAAAGTTCACGAACCAATCTAGAGGTTTCAATTTAAATCTGTATAGAAAGTTTGCATACTTGGTTAAAATATTTATTTCAAAGTCGTGTATTACTTTGATGCAGTTTATGAGTCCGTCAGTGTATTAATAAACAAAGCGCCTGTCACAATATTAGGAGCAATGAATTCGGTCTACTTCATTATTTTTATTTTGTATACGCTATACGGCAGAACAACGTTTGCCGGGTCGGCTAGTTGTAGTTATTATTTCTTAAAATATCGTTTTATTCATTCAGTATTTAAATAAATGAGTGAATGGATCTGATGGTTGTATGGAAGGAGTGAGTAGGTGCTGTCTCGCAGTTACCTCTTTACTCGTAAAACTCAAAATCAATATTTTACGGAAGGGCCCTTTTAACCCCTTGGCTATAAAATGTATACAACAACGTACCACAGGATCCGTAGGACTAGATGTAAAGCCAAAACACGCAAAATGAACGTATTTATAACCGTTTGGTTTAAAACTATTTAAACTAATTTTGTTCCAAATAATAAACCCGGTTTAAAATCTATTTAAACATATTTTCTAGTTGACAATGTTTAATAACTTTTTTTAATGATATCCAAATAATAAAAAATATAGAATACCTACATAAAGTGTTAAAAACGTTTACTGTTCTTTATCTAGGGAGATAAAGAACAGTAAACGTTTTACTTAAGATATTAAATAAGTATAAGCAGACTAAGGATTCTGCTTATACTTATTTAATATCTTCTAAACGTCTTTAAGGAAGTTGTTCAGCTTCACGTGTAAAATCTTCAATTAATTGTTGACTAATGGTGCTAAATTAATATTTAAAGCTAAATAATAAAAATAGTATGGGTTTTAAACAAAACCCACACTCTTCACTCGATGATGTTACTGCGACGTTGCCCGCTCGCGTGTATACTTATCCAAACTGTCGACGACTAAATATTTGATATACAGATTGTAGGGATTTGATACTTTATGGCTGGCTGGGGTCGAACATATTGTTAATTGGGTAGAAGCAGACCAATAGTATTAACCAGTTAAAATACTATTTACTAATGAAGACTATAAAGTACTATTTTTTTACATTGATTGAACAATCAATTTAGTAAAAATAAAAACGTAGTCTTCATCATTCTTTGAAAAAATAATAATTTACAAAATTATTTTACAAAGTTTTATTAACTGATCATATCGTAGGTTTTCCAACTTCTGTAAGCTGTCTCAACTGTGTAAAAACTAAATAAAAATTAAGAAGTCTCGTATTTGTAAGCAAGCGGATCTTGAGCGTCTGCTATTTCAAAATCACTCTGAGAATCACTATCATAATCATCTTCAGATTGATCGGTAAACTGAACCGAACTATCATCTTTTTCATTATTCTCGCTTTTGTTACATTGTGATGTATTACTCTCAGACTGAGACGTCTTTATTTCCCTAATTAAATTTCTTTTCGCAGCTGCAGTCGAGAGTGGTACGCTTAGAAATTTAGTAGCTAGCATACCAATGCTTTGGTTCGAAGCGAATGTTCGCCACCATAGCCTGGGTTCTAAACGCTTCGCCGGGGCCCAAATAGCCTTAGATGCGTCAAAAAAATTGGCTTTTGTATAAAATTCTGCCATACTTGACAAAGTTTCAGCTTCATCAATGCCGGTTTCTGCGCAGTACTTCCTTATGAATTCTGATGCCTGAGAAACTTCTTCATCACTTAATATATTCCGTTCGCAATACCGTGGATCCAACAGATGCGCAGCGAAATGTATCGGTTGAACACACATTTTTCTTCGTTTACTAATAGAAGCAAGAACTACATCTTTCTCTTCGGCGTCTAAAAACACAGACTCCTCCAATTTGAGAGACATGTCTTGGAGTATTTTCTTGAATATCAATGGGGCATCTGAAAGTAGTGCATTATCTTTCTCTGATGATAGAAGGCCTGTTGCAATTGGATCAAGAATATTTATAATTTCATCCACCGCTATCCAAATTTTTGTGTCTAAAATTATATTCCAAATCTCTTGAGTGATAGAATCATTATTAGATAGAGCTAGCAGTTCTAATGCTTCTTTATTTTGTTTGTAAGAGTTCACGGTAATGAGAGCACCACTCCAATATCTCTTGGAAAACAATTTCAGGGAACGCGCACTAGAGCCAAATTTTTCAACTTGATATTTTTCAAACTCTGACAGTGTTTCATGTGTGTGTTTTATAAATTTAATTACCTGAACGATTTTATCCAGCGTTGCTTTAAAAGAATCAATTTTTTTTAAAATATCCTTGTATATTAAGTTAAGGGAATGACTCAAACACACAATGCAGGTAATATGAGGGAATTCTCTTTTGATAATTCTCCAAGCATTTCGCATATTTTCAGTGTGGTCGGTAACAAGTATTACGAATTTAGCCGGGCCAATTTCGTTAATAATGTGTATTATTTGTCGGCCAATGAAATTACTGGCTTCGCTATGAACTTCTGGATATACTGCGTGATAAAATATGGGTTCCGGGGTTGTAATAATAAAATTAATTACGCCTTTATCAATTGCGTTAGTCCATCCATCAATAATTAGAGCAAGAGCTATTGATTTGGACAACTTGACATCAATTTCATTTTTTACCCGTTCGTATTCTATGTCCAGAAGTGTATTGCTTAGAGTGTGTCTTGTAGGCACCGTGTACGAAGGATCAAGAAGATGGAACACTCGTTTCCAGTGTTCTGATTCAAGAAGGGACATTGATTGTCCAGTTGCGTACATAGCCCTTGCTAGTGCAATATCTATTTCGCTGTGACTTGATGGTTGCGTCGTGAATGTAGTATTATGAGAAGCATCTGAATCGCATTTGGAAGACGACGGCGCCAGGCCCGACGATGTGGACATAGAAACATTTACTTCAGGTACTTTAGATGACTGTCGAATCGTTGGAACATCACTCTCTCTGAATAATTTTTTCACGTAATTTGGACATTTATTACATTTTGTTAAGTGTCGTTTTAATTTATTGGCCATTGCATGTTTATATTGCACAGAACAAAAACAACATTTAACATGTTTTTTACCGTCAGCCTCAGACAATATTGGAAAATGTTCCCAAATGGTACTGGTAGGTCGCGGCATAGTTAAATTTATAAAACAATGGCACACTCGTTTATCTCAAAATGTTAAGATACACTCAGTCACTCAACTACACTGAATTACAATTACACATTACACGGGCCGTGGCCTATCGGTTGATGCGACTGCGAAACTGCGATGTAGCATAAATGCGACGTTGCCGTTCCGTCATAAACGAACTCTACACAGGTTTATTATCGTGAGCTCGCGTCCACTAGGGCTGCCAGATATGTGATTTAATGTAAGACAACATTTGAATTTTAGTATTTATTCGTGTGTGGTTTTATTCATATAATCAATTAATAATGCCAACCTTCTATTAATTATGATTCCTTAAGGGCATCAGTTTTGAAAATATCTCTAAGTTACTCAACTATACATATTGTTTTACGAAAAAAGATAATTATTTTTTTTCCCAACAAATAGCGTTGAATGCAAATTACAAAATTAAGGACGTATTTAAACCTTTTTTGATCTTTACTTTTTAAATGTTATTTTGAGGGAAAGAACATCCTTTGTGCGGTGGTTGGTATGCATAAATTTTTTTTTCTATATTCTACAATAATTGTACAAAATAATTTAGAATTCCAACCATACTTAAACTATCACAACCGTTTTCAAGTGAAATACACGGGGTGAATCTAATTTCATTGTAAAACGCCACAAACTTTTTCACTTACCTACCTAATATTACGAAATATTTTGCTAACCCTTGCAAGACGCAGTACAAAATGGCGACGTTACCAGGCCATAAAATCTTATTAAAAAAAACAAAATGGCGAACTGCCGTATCTGTACGACTACGAGGCAGCGCTACGGTGGCGAATCCGAATTTGAACTTTGAAGACTGTCGTTTCCCTAATCCCTAGTATCACCATGCGCAATGCGCATGTCGCCGCATGTAGAACGGCACAGTACCATGTCTAATCGTATTTGTGTATGTCTATTGAATATGTCAACATTAACAGATCGTATTATAAATACCTTTAAGTATCGTGTTATAAAACTATTTAACAACCGAACATGACGTCAGATGACTAAAATATTCCCGTAATGAACAGTAAAACTTTTTAAATCTTTGCAGTCGAATTTTCAACCGTTTAAAACTGTTTATTTGGGAGTTTTAAACAGATTATGGTTTAAAATGTTTCACATTTATGAGAACTTTTCCATTAAACCGAAATGAAGAGGAAAAAACATGTAACGAAGTATTTTGTTATACTGTTATTATTAACTAATTTTCCAGAAATAAAATATATAGTATGTAGCGTTAGTATGTACTGTGAGTGTGTGCTGCTAACTTGGCCCAGCAGCTATTTATACCTGACAAATCAGATATCAAAGGCAGGTAAAAAAGTATTCACTTTTCTTAAATATCAGTGCTGACATAGGGTTATTTTTTAGAAAACATTATTAAAAATTAATATTCCCGACACTCCGTCAACAGTGTAGCGACTCCTCAGTTCGCACACATTTCAATTTATTATATTTACGTTTTTGATTAAATATTTTTTGGTTTATTTTTACTATGTATACTCTACATGGTCAATGAGTACTAGAAATTATATTAAACTTTTTAAAATATACAAAATAAAAAGCGAAACACGACGCTTTTCTTTCTTTCTGGCACATGACTGCACGTAATAAACATCTCCTCGGAATTCGGTCATTTATAACGTTATATTCTGTTAAGATTCTGTTCATTTAATTTACAACTTTCTTATTTTGTAAGTATTTTAATACAAAAATATGTGTGCTTTATTTACACACAACTAGCAATAAGGGGATCGACCGACCACATTCCCTAAAGCAGTAACTTTTACCAAACACTTTAACACACAAAAATATTGTAACTATACTTGCATATCGTCGGCTTATTGCAAGAACTCATTAACTGCAAAAATCACTAAATACGTTTTTATCTTTATGGGCTCATTTTTACATATTCTACAAAATGTAAAACACTAATTTCTAGCTGGCCAATTTTAGCCGTTACGTCTTTGGCTAATCAACATAACCACTAACTAATTCCAACTAAAATGTTATTTTCCCAAAATAGTGAAATGTCACATAATAACTTCTTGCAATAAGCCGACGTTAAATTGTCTTTATTTTTATATATCGTCGGCTTAATTATCAGAATGCGTATCACCATTTGGATAATCTTTACAGGAGCAAGTAAAAGCTTTGTTTTTGCTATGCACGGGGATTATTTTACTCATAACAAATTAGCCATATTTTTGTAGGACATACGAAGTAATCCAATAAATAGGCTTCAAATTACTCCACTAGCACAAGTTACGCATTCTGGTAACTAAGCCGACGATATGATTCTCAGGAAACTATTTCACAGCCTTTTGTATGCAACCAGACCAATCAGAGGCGCCTAACTGTCGCTATGAGAAAGAGATTCATTCAATTGAACGAAAAAACTTTGATAAGATCGACCGAAAATTTACGGACGGATTGGTTATTTAATTCTACTTTTAAAATTAACAGTCTATAACGCCGCCCTAAAGCAGTGGTCGGCTACCTGCGCGGCTTTGATCCCTCAGCAACGGCTTTTCCGCGAAGTATTAGTCCTGGCACGGAATCACATCTATAAATATTGCCTATATGTCTCTGAATCAAAGCATAATAATTATGTTGAAAAATTGCTGTTTAAATTTCAATTGTCAATTCAATTTTATCCGTGCAGGGGCGGAGAAAGAATATTAACCTTTGCTCCCGAGGCCGGCCTGTCGTAAAAGACGACAAAACAATCCTAGCTACGTGGTAGGGCCCCAAGTCCGTCTGGATGACGACCAACTTTGGTTTTATGCATAATAACTTTGTTGTTTCGGCATTAGTGAGCAAATTCCTGTACCACTATGGGACGGCAGTATTCGCGATGTCACTGGCATTGCAAGCATCCATAGGCGACGGTAACTGCTAAATTCTAAGTGGACCGTCAGCTTGTCTGCTGTTCTATAGCAATAAAAAAATGTCATCAATATTTGGCTTTTTTGTATGACAAGATTGTCACTAATCACATCACTGGCTTAAAGTACATCCGCCACGTTTGTCTAAGACGGTATAGCTGATTACAAATATCGATGTTTTTCTTTCACCTTCGGTATACACATTATACTGTCTAAGCGGCACATGCCATTGTGCCGCTTAAACTAAGCTATTTCGACATGTATCATGACGTAATCCATACTAATATTATGTGAAAGTTGTTGCCTGTCTTTCACGCCATGAAAATTTTCATTTGAACATTATTTTAATGGCATATTTATTTTATATTTTCCTAGTAGTAATTAATACACTAATTATAAATAAAAAAAGACTTCAGTCTAGGAAGATAAACTCAGATTTCACTCCCAAAGTATATCATAAGAATATAATATATCCATACTAATATTATAAATGTGGAAGTAACTGTCTGTTACGTTTTCACGTCTAAACCCAACCCAATTTTGATAAATTTCGGTATAGATTGGACCTTGGATATAGGGTATTTTTTTTATTTATGTCGCTAAATGAAACGTAAAGGTGGTGAAATCGGGGTGAACATAATTAAGTTCCGTTTTTTATTGATATGACAGAACATTTGCCAGATCAGCTAGTTGCATAAATAAAAACAAGATTTATTTTTAATCAGTATATGTTTTATTTTATTATAAAAATATATTGTATATTTATAATTTTTTCATCGAAAAAGTGATAGAAAAATAACATAGTATACAAATTAGAGAAAAAGAGTTGAATAAATGAGAACTGCACTTTTTTTAGCATATTTAATGATATTTTGCTGCGGAGAAAAATCGGCTGAAATTAAATAACATAATAATAAATTAAATAACAAATCAAAGTAGTTTATTATTTTTACTGTGGAAGAGCACACGGGCTGACAGTTCATTTAATGGTAAGCAGTTACCGTCGCCCATGCTACGCTAAGGGCATCGCTAACACGCTGCCGTCCGTGAAGGGGAACTGGAACCTGGGTCACGTATACCAACACAATTAGACTTAGGGCCTTGCAACCTAGCAAAACTAACTTAAACAAAATACTGTGTTCAAATACTACATTTTCGCTACATAGGGATTTGTGATTCAATTATTCCAAATTTTGGAAGAACCAATCGAGGCTGTTTATCAAATTATCCATTTCCGCTGAAGCGGAAGACAACGAATGATTGTCATCGTACATGTAGACCCTGGAATAGAAGGAAATGTATAATAAGTGGACTGGGACAATTCACCCTGCACCATCTATTCGCTAAGCCATTAACAGAGCACTTGTGTTATGGGTACTAGACAACTGATATACTGAATATGACGACCTCCTGGCGTAATTGTGTAACAGTACGTTTGTTTAACTTACGAACGCACGAGCGAGTTTTTAAGGATCGCGCGTATAACAATATTCTTCCTAAATCACTTATATATTACGAAATAACACGTACATTTTGTATGAACGAAATAATTACTTCACATTACATTATCTATATTTTGTTTATAAAAAAGTACAATAGTGATTTAGGAAGATTATTGTCATACGATGCGGTGCAGTGCGGCCCACCATAATGTGCGCGAGCCTTTAGAATATTTACGTACTTTTAGTCATTTCTTGTTATCATCAGTGAAATTTTTGTCACGATTGGCCGCCTCTAATATCTGGCCCGGACCTCCGGGGCCTTAGGGCAAATCCGCCACTGGGGGCAAAGCTTTGTGACGTCACGATATGAATGAAGAAAGAGTGACTCTAAAGCCCATGGACACAAGATTAAGTTTGATATCTTTAATTAAGATAA
The DNA here is from genome assembly GCA_963693495.1 of Malacosoma neustria. NCBI lineage: Eukaryota > Metazoa > Arthropoda > Insecta > Lepidoptera > Lasiocampidae > Malacosoma > Malacosoma neustria. The sequence goes on along the minus strand of OY856382.1, from coordinate 17,954,062 downwards.
TTAGTCATTTATTGTTTCCCAACTAGTCGTTTGTCGATTTTAGTACAGATTATTTTATAAAAATAATAAAAAAAATTAAAATAACCTTTTTTTTGATAATTTTTAAATACATGCATAAAATTGAAAAATGTGTGACGTCACATCAGGGTGGAGGGAATTCTAAAAATGTGACATCCTGTGACAAGGACCGATGGAGGGGTTACAGTCCTAAAATTCATGTGACGTAATTTATGGATGGCCATCAACACTATATCGAGGTTCGACTCGAAAGGGGCATCGACTAAATAAAGATTTTTAGCTTTGATGACCTCCTGCTAACTTACTTGCGGAGGTATCTTCGAGACTTCAATTCTCATCCATCGTCTCAGTGTTTTTGTATAATAGGTATTTATTTACATAAAGTGTATGTGTTATACCAGTTATCTAGTACCCATATTATAAGTGCTATGCTACTTATTTTGGAATATATGGCGATAGACTTTTTTTATTATCTACTTTCAATGATCCCCTCGTACAAACCTGGTGGCGACGCCGTTGGCTTTGAGCCTCCTCGCATATTCCAACCCCTGGTAGTGGGGCACCCGCTTGTCACCGCTGCCCAGCATGAGGGCAGTTGGCGCCTTCACCTTGTGCACGTGCGCTATCGGCGAACAACGTCGCATAGCAACAAGTTGCTCATCGGACACTGGACCGCTTTCGGTGAATTGGAATCCGGCCTCTACCGCACACCTGTTATTTAAAAACCGTATATACCCTAAAAATATCCCACTAGACTTAAGGAGACCTTAGGTCTTCCAAATCAAAATTAACATTACCACCTCGCTTTTTTTTATTGCTGTAGGACAGCAGAAAGGCTGACGGCCCGCTTAGAATTTAACAGTTACCGTCGCCTATGGGTGTTTGCAACGCCAGTGGCATTGAGAACCGGTAAGACGCTTGCAGCAAAGCGAATCGACAGATCAGTTAAGCATTTCGTAAGTATAACGCCTCTGTCAAAAGATTCCGAAAATTTCTCTCCTTGCAGAGGCCTAGTAGGAATACTACCCTCTGCGTTGTAAAAAGCGACATAACAGGTGACATGGCTAGGTGGTAGGACCCCAATCCCGTCTAGATAGAAACAAACCCTGGTGTATAAGTATGCCGCCATAATAACCTTCCATTGTGTTCCAACATTAGTGACCCAGTACTCCTATGCGGACAGCGTGTTCGCGGTTCCCCTGGCGTCGCAATGATCCATAGGCGACGGTAATTGCTAACTAATAAGTGGGCCGCCAGACTGTCTGCTGTAGTCTTTTTTAAATGACTGCAGACGCGTACCAGAACCGGTCACTTATGAAGGAACACAACATATGTTTATTATGGCAACATGTTTCGAGACCAGGGGTTGGAGCCCTACAATTACTACCCTATATTGCTTATAACGAGAGTATAGATAATAAAATGTAGCCTAGTGTTTACAAGTGTTATGGCGTGACATTTCACTTACCCATCAGAATTATCAGCGTAATGGCCTTTAGTGGCTAAATCAATGAGAGGATTCCGCATCACCGACGCTTCGAACATATCCGGGTATAACCCGGCCAAATGCGCAACCACCAAACCGCCATAACTCCCACCGTAAAGCACAACACTATTAATTTTTTTATGTTGCAAAAGTGATGTAATCGTCAAGTGGCAGTCACGCGTGTCGTATGTTCCGACGCGTGATATTAGTGAACGGACATTTTCATCGCCCTGTCCGGTGGAGCCGCGGTAGTTTATTCTCGCTGTCGCGAATCCTAACGTCATCAATTTAATATGATAAATTATTTCAATGTTGTTTTTATCCGTGCAGGGGTGGAGAAAGAATACTGACCTCTGCGGCCGGGGTCGGCCTATCGTAAAGGGCGACAAAACAACCTAGCCTAGCCACGTGGTAGGGCCCCAAGCCCGTGTGAATAGCGATCACCTTTCGTCTCAAGTATGCCGTCATAGTAACTTTGTGTTGTGTTCCGGCATTAGAGACCCAAGTTCCTGTACCCTTATGGGACAGCAGCGTTTTCACCATGCCACTGATGTTGCAAACAATCATAGGCGACTGCAACGGCTAAATTCTAAGTGGGCCGTCAGCCTGTCTGCTTTCTAGACTAATGCAGAATAACGAAGGAAGAATAATGAATAATGAAACGACCAGCGACGAAAAATGTCGTGAAAGGCAGCTAAGAGCACTAGCTAGGTAGAGTTTCAAGCTCATCTGGATGGCAACCACCCGGGTCTCTCAATATACCGCCATGATAACCTTGAATGAATGAAAATTCTTTCTAAATGAGACCCAAGTTCGTAACAAAAGCGTGTTATCGGTGCCCATGTCGTCACAAACATCCACAGGCAACATTTACTGCTTACTACTAATTGGGCTGTCAGCTGTTCCAAAGCAATAAAAAAAATATCGCGATGCCAAAAAAAACCTTATTGTTATTTATATGTGATTAGCTTCTTTTCAGGATTATGAGTCAGGACTAATTTTGGACACGAACTAAAAATTATATTTATATTATTAAATTTTCTATTAATAATCGTTCTAAATAAATTATTACATTTTTGTTATGTATTTATTTTAAAAAAGAAAACCAATTTCAAATGAATGAAGATAGGCGGTATAAAGTCGTCACGTGGTTTTGCGATGATACTCCTCATTGATCTTTCGCAGACAGCTCAAAAATTAAATAGAATGCAAACCTAAATTTGGTTTTGCACCTTGCACCAAAGTTCGCTTTGACGAAAGTCGTGGTGGGGCCTTTTAAACCCCGCAAGTGATTACGTTTAAATGATTTCAATAATTCGAGGGCAAGTTAATTTATTATAATAGACGTTGTACCAAATATTTACAGGCTCGGGTCAGGCCTACATAATAAACACTAAGCTACATTCGAAACCAAATAAATCCTTATTTTATTAAGAGAAAAAAATCAAAATTAATACGAAAAAAGTGCGCAATTCACACAACACACAGAAGTGAAAAATCAGAAAAGTAGCCTACGAGAGTATAAAACTTGAACGAAGACAAAGATTATAGGAAACAGTGTCTGTATACTTGTGTTCTAATTCTCTCGCAGGCTTAATACTATTCACGAATCAGCTAATCTCTTTTTGGTATCTATTTCGTTTCATCTAATTCAAATCACAACGGTGCAGAAATGTCACTTCAATTATACAATTTGATAAATAGAAAAGTGTTTTTATTTATAAGAGAAGTGGGGGGGTCCAGCAGAACCCATTGCAGATAATGTGGGCGTATTTCGGATCGAAGGCGTAGGCAGGAATAATAATTAGTCCAAATTATCACTAATCACAATGTATTACTAATTATTAAAACACAATTCAAAAGCAGTTCGTCGCAGATCCTGTGCACTCGCGGTTCTTGCTCAAAAATGGTGAAAAAACCAGTAGGCCACGCTGCGCCGCTACCACAGACGCGACGCTCCGCCAGAGTCAATTTAAAAACCAAGTCACTCTCGAGTTTGATTAAATTTCAACAACAAGCACACGCGCGCCATCCACTGCCCAAGTAAACAGAACGCTGTGAGAGCGTTGTGATTTGAAAATTTTATAAAGCGATGAAGCGACGCAAAAAAGATAAACATAAACCGTAAATAGGATTATGAGATAGGACACAAGTATACAGTGTTTCCTATAATCTTCTCTTTGTTCGGGCTTTCGTAGCTTTTATACACGAATATATAAAACTTAATCTACTTTGTTATGTAACGCGTTACGGCGCCAGTCTGTATGGCTGCCCTTTCTCTCACGCAAACGGCAGCGGTAAGTAGGCGCCTCCTCTCACTCTAACCAACAGCGCTAGATCTATTCGAATTGCAACTTTATTACAATGAGATACAGTTGTTTTTTTCTTTATAAAAAAATCTACATTAGGGAATAATTTAATTTAACTATAATTTTGACAGTTTTTGGAAAAATTGGAAATTCGTAAAAATCTCTTATTTTTGAATTATTTTATTTTAAATAACTGGTTTTATTAATAAATAACTTCAATGCATTATTATTTTAATATACAAAAAATTTCAGTAATAACCTAAGCTTTTCTCAAGTTAAAAAATTTCAATATTAAATAGTTCAACTTATTGATTGATATTTTATTTATTTATTTATACATGACATACAAATTTTAAAAATAAAAGATACTTTGTTTAAGTTATGACTTCTGTCAGGCGTCCCGAGACGCACACGTTTTTTTAAAATTTCACTTCTGCCGTATGTGAATTGCTCTCACACACTTTTCTGAACTATAATTTACAACGTACAGCTCGAGACTTTCAACTTCTCCCCCATATGAGAAGCCCTTACCATCCATAAAAGCAAGCTATACTCACCAATCCGCAATGTCAGAAGAGTTGAACATAGTAGCGACATCTGTGACCGGGTTTCGGCTAACTACCACTTTGTACGTATCGGGATATTGTCCACTTAGATGCGCAACCAGAAACCCACCATGAGAGCCCCCGAATAGGCACGTTTTATTCACGTCAACGGGAAAACGTGTCACGGTTTCGTCGGTAGCTAATTTACAGTCTTTCACGTCGGCATCCCCAACACGCTTTAGTAGGAAACGAACGGAATTCTGACCCGAGCCGGTCGAACCGCGGTAATTTACTTGAACGGACGCGAACCCTGAAATTTTGAATAGTTGCTTAATTGTTGAGAAACAGCAGACAGTCTGACCGCCCACTTAATAGTAAACAGTTACCATCGCGTGCCGTTCGCACAGGGATACTGGAACCTGGGTCACTAATGCCGAAACACAACACAAGGTTGTTATGGAGGCATACTTATAGATCAAGGGTGGTTGCAATCGAGACATGCTAGCGGCCCTACAACGTAGCTAGGGTTATTTTGTCGCCTTTTACGACAGGCTGATCCCAGGTACTTATTCTTATTCCGCCCTTGCACGGTGAACAAACGAATTTCATACCAAACTGGTTTTGACAGGTGTATCAAAAAGCCGGCCAATTATGTGAGCTCTTGAACAATAGTCAACATAAGCGCTGGTGTTAATCAGTGTCTTTTGTCTTTAGAATCTTTAGAAAAGGCAGATGGCGAAGGAACTTAATAACATACATACATACAGAACTTAATAATATACATACATATAATAATATACTGGGACAATTCACACCACGCCATCTAGTCCCAAAGTAAGAATAGCATAGCACTTGTGTTATGGGTACTAGAGAACTGATATACCACATAATGAAGCAAAGTAATCAGTAAACGATTTAGAGAGTAATTACTAGTATATTACGAACCAGAGGAAAATGATAGTTTGAAAGTGTTAAAGATAATTTCCTGCCCATAATACGGTGACATATATGACAGATAGAACAGTACATTTTTTTACTTATAGCATGGTTAACAGGTACTTACAATATTAACAATAATAAAATCAAAATATTTTTACTCACCTAACATATTAAATAAGGCTGCCTCCAAAGAATATGCATTCACGAAGTTCGAGTGTGGTCCCCCATGAGGCCACACCACCAACGGAACTTTTTTACCCTCCTCCACTTTTGGAGCGAAATATATCGCATTGAACGTTTCTAGCAAGAGAACATTTCGATTAGATTTTATTCATAATATTATAACAATCTATTTTATAGATAACATGTAAGTGGCTAATCCCAGTTGCAGTCAAAGTACTTTACTGTAGAATACCATTCATAGCATTCTTCTTTCCCATGCCATATACATTAATAAAATAAAATGTTTATTTACACCAAATTTAAACATATACAAAGAAAATTAACTAGACTAAGTCTATATTTTAGACGTTGATATACATACCATCACAAGTTTTGAGCGTTGACCTTGAATGCGTAGTTGTAATTTTTTGGGTCTGTTTGGCGGGGGTGGGGGGTGCGACGGGTGAGATGGCCAGCGCCGACGCCGTATTGGCTTATCAATACCCGCGCACCGTCTGCACGTCTGCGTCGTAATAATATGATTTGTAATAATTATGAGCGCGAGTGTACACATGCGCAAATCTCGCCGTGGGCTCAAAACTCGTGACTGTATGTATACATATATGTGAGAATCCGTTAAAGTAAAGATCCGTCGATTTAGCAACAATCCTTTTATTTTCGTTACACACAGTACATCTTAACTCGTAATCTGCCATGACACTCCTTTGAAATCTCTGTTTTCATCATCAAAAATTTGCCATAAAAATAAGTTTCTCCCACATAAATGAAGATCGATAAAAAAATTAAAGATATTGGTTTTTATATGAACGAACGCTGTGTAACCACTTAATACTTATGGGGTTAAGTCAAAAGCAAGTCAGAAGGTTGCATCAGAGTCTCGTCCATTATTTTGGGGCAACTTGGTCGCAAATTTCTTTCATTTCTAGAAGAAGAAAAAAACTTTGCGAGTCGCACAACTCATCCGTGGCATGTGGTACTCTTCGAGGCTACCCAATAGAGAAACCTCGACCTTGTATCTGGGTCGAGAGACAGATGGCTTTGCTAGTATCGTAACCCAGTCTGACGCTGGCCCTAACACAGAGCTGGCCACTTCTAGCTGGCCACTTCTGGTGTTTTCTTACATCTCCATAAATTAAAATTATATTCAAGTGATTATTATCTTTTATATTACGAATATTTTTTTCTTATTATTTGTAAGTATTTAAAAAAAAATACAAATAAAGTTGCTTGCTTAGTTATAACGAAAAAAAAATCGAAATAATGTACACAATTCTCATTACTCATCCATATTTCGCGTGAGCCTACTAACGTAACACTCTTCAGTGTATTCAAAACACACACAGCTATTTATATTATTTACACTCGATTATTAATAAATTATTCAGTGTTTATATTAAGTAAGACGGAACCGACAATCACCGTACGGCCATAGACGTTATCATATGCAATTTTTAAATCGGTCGCACTTGATTTGACAAGGACGGGGAGCAGATATTAGGTAAGAGGAAAGGGGACAGGACGTTAACAGTGTGTATCAACGATTACAAGGCAAACTTTCCATAAGTGCATGCCATGGTGACAATCTGAGAAATTAACATATAATTTAAAGTACACTCACTGACACTGTCGCTGCAATCATTGTGTTCTAAATTCAAATATTCAACAGCAGAACTGCTAACAGATGGCGGCACTTGTATACTCTCGCTGATTTGTAGCCATTTTATAGTTGACTCCTCACCTTGAGGTGGTAAACGGGCTGTGTATATCTGAAATTAATTTTTTTAAATTAAATAGCTTAACATAATTGTAAATATTTTCCTTAGTGGCGATAATTAAAAATCTCACATATTTAATGTGATTTTGTAGTGCTAATGGGTATATTAGGGAACGTACGAACTATGTGAACCGTTCTGGGGAGGTGCTCAAAATATCATGCTTGGACCAATACGTGACCCGTTAAAGAAGGGAGAGAGGTATTACAAAATATATCACGCTTACTCACAGGGTAGAGGGATGGGGCTTAGATTTTTGTCACATTGTCAATATCTCCTAAAGGAAATTTTGATTTTTATCCGTGCAGGGACGGAGAAATAATAGGACAGCAGACAGGCTGTCGTCCCGCATATAATTTAGCAGTTACCGTCGCCTATGGGTGTTTGCAACGCCAATGGCATCACGAACACGCTGCTGTCCCATAAGGGTACAGGAACTTGGTTCACTAATGCCGGAACACAACACAAGGTTATATAATGGCGGCATACTTAAGACCGAAGGTGGTCGCCATCCAGACGGGCTGGAGGCCCTACCACGTAGGGTGGGTTGTTTTGTCGGCTTTTACGACAGGCCGACCCCGGCCGCAGAGGTTAGTATTCTTTCTCCGCCCCTGCACGGATAGATGCATAACATTTACTCACAATAGTATCAGTTGTCTAGTACCCATAACAAAAGAGTTGTACTACTTAATTTGCGATTAGATGACTCTGTGTGAATTATCCCAAAGAACACTCACCCGCCCAGGAGTAGTCATGTTTGAACATACTGCAATAATCACGTCTGAGCGGACATCGAGTATCGTAGTAGACCCCGGACTGCTTTTGTTTGATATGTCCACAATCCTTTTACTATCTATTAAAAATAAATGCATGTTTAGAATAAAATAGGTGTTTTATTTTGGACATAATAGCCTAATAGTGAACGCACACTTGTCTGAGCCGAACGCGCCGAACGAATCGAAGTCAAGGAGGCCTCGCACACATATCCGCACCAGAAGAATCGACCGCGTCGAAGAAATCGTTTATATTTCCTTTACGCCTTCAATGCAGACATAGTACTCGCTCGTTGATGCGAGCGCATCGGTCGAGTCGACCGCATAAGCCTCGCCGAATCTGATGACGTCATCCGAATTCATGTAGGATTTCTGGGGTTCTTCCAGATTCGGACGATTCGACGCGGGCAAGTATGCGAGGTTTCGTGAGATTTCATACACAGAATTCTAAAATTCGTTTCGTTCGACTTGTTCGGCGCGTTCGGCTCGGATAAGTGTGCGTTCACCATTAGAGTATACATAAGCAAGCTAATAATAGCACTTATTATTTTGTAAGAAATTTTAAATATATATTTTTTATTTGTCTTTTATGTGTGTATCTCTAGTTAATTAATTAACTAACAAAAAAGTAGCCAACAAACGAAATTTTTTCCTTTTAAATTCAGATTACGATTTTTTTTATTAGTTTATTATTTTTTTTGTAACAAATTACAAAACTGTATTAAGCGAAATTATGCTATGTATGTGCGCTGATTATTCACGGATTTATGTAATTAACATCAGTGTATGACATATATTTAGTTTTACGACGTGCCTATGTTTTTTGGGTCGTAAATTATTTCTCGCAGACGAGATTGACACTGAAAATCAGTGCTGTTTCGATTTATTTTGACGCAGCAATCACTGAGCTGTTGACCTCTTAATTAACTATACTGGCCGATCACGCTCGCTCCGCTGGGCGAATGACAGACAAAAGTAAATTGAAAAATAAAAGAGAAATGCAGAGACCAAGAAATAGTCAAACAGTGGACATCACCCGACGAATGTGCTCCGAAGGACGCGAAGACTGTACTATCGGGCGGAAAGGTGATGACCACCGTTTTCTGGTATTCAGAAGGTGTCTTCTACATCGACTACCTAAAGAAGAGTAAAACGATCACAGGGCTCTACAATGCCGAATTATTGGGCCGATTCGACACCGAATTCCAGAAAAAATAGTCGCATTTGGGAAGAAAAAGTGCTCTTCCGCCATTACAACGCAACGGCTCACACCTCATCACGGGCAAGTTGGTCTTATTATGTTACAAACTGCTACCCCATCTATCGTATTCTCCAAATTTGGCCCCGTAGGTATAACTTCTTTTTTGGATCCAAACTTGAAAAGTCACTAGCCGGGCACAAATTTGAGTGGAATGAGAAGGTCATCACCGCCACGAAGGCCTACTTTGTAGTTCTCCAGAAAACGTATTTTTCAGACGGGTTAAAGAAGATGGAACATCCCTGGGTCAAGTGTAAGTTAAACTAAAAGGAGACTATGTTGAGAAATAAATCGGCCGTTTTCCAATATTTTCGTTTTTCTTTTGTAGGCTAAGTACTTAACGGACCGCCCTTGATTTAAATGTGCGTGTGTGCGTGCGCGGAGCTCACAGAGAAGAGTGAAAAAAGAGAACATGACAAGAGAGTGTACATAATTTAATAAAGTAATATTTACACAATGAATGTTGTTAATTTTCTTTATAGAACGATAAATAGTTTAAATTATTTATTTTACAATTTAGATTTTAATATAGTTCTGCAATCATATACATTGTGTTCAGTGTTAGCAACAATCTGGTGTTTCTATTAAGTGGGATTTGAATTCATTGAAGATATAACTGTTTTTAGATGGTTTCACGTTCATTTTTCAATAATTTTATATTCATAAACTCTTCTAGGCCATATCCTGCTTTATTTAATAAGTATTAGTTAGTTTTTTTTTTATTTTTATTTTAATAAAATTAAATAATAAATGTACTAAAATTAGACGTGATGCTGGGGAGTTTGTTACTGCTTCTTCTTGTAAGTCGTGTGACTGTGAAGTGGTAATAATTTTAGTTAATACAATATATAATTAAATATTTGAATACATATGAATTTCAAAAAATGTTCCCACTTGCAGCTTATAATATATTGAATAAAAAATGAGTTAGAGTTCAAAGCCAAAGAGAAACAGGATATTGAACCAGACTCGTATTTACCACTTACCGATATCAATTACATAGCTTCGAACTTCTGCGCGTTGTGCCGTCGAAAACACAATTCTCTTTCCATCATCGCTGAAACACTTCTGCGGTAAGCTCTGATTGTAAAGTCCATAAAAGATATCATCATTCGCTATTGTCACCTCCGTCTGGACTATGTCGATTACGACGGAGGTTTCCGCGTTCTGGAATAGATAATATATTTTGGTATCTTGTAAAAAAGTATTGTATAAGGAGATTTGTTCTATTAAATTAAGAATTTCATCGACCTCCCTGAATACACCTCTCTGCGCCGTGCGCAATCAAAATATAAAAAGTAATTGCAGATCCGTTGATTGTTAAATATTATAAACGATTGAAAGATGAGTATGACACCCACTGAAATAACAACTCACCTCATCCATATAATTCTTCATTATTACCAACTGGTGGCAGGCGTGGTGTGGCCCGTCTGCATGACGCTGCAACCAGACCAGATCCCCCTTAGGACTTATCCTAGGCGATCGCACCGCTCGACCCGCCCGGGATAGTCTTCCTGATGTTACATTAAACATTCGGAACTATAGAACTTAAAATTTGTAAGTTATATCGACAATATCCATGGCGCAGGCTTTCGTGCGTCGGAATACGTTTGGAGAGAATAAGAATACCAACAACTGCGGACGGGTTGTGAAGTGCTTAGCTACGTGGTAGGGTCCCAAGTCCGCCTAAATGGCAACCACCATTGGTCTATAAGTATGTCGACATAATAGTCTTGTGTTGTATTCCGGAATTAGTGACCCAGGTTCCTGTCCATCTATGGGACAGCAGCGTGATCGCGGTGTCCCTAGCGTCGCAAACACCCATAGGCGACAGTAACTTCTTACTATTAAGTGGGGCCGTCAGCCTGTCTGCTATTCTTCAACATGCCTAATATTATGGACAAATCATATTTTAAATAAGCACTTACTTAAATTGCCGTCAAGAGATAGACTGAATATGTAGCTGGGTCGGTTGGTGCAGAATATCAGTCCAAGGCGTCGCGGCTCCGTTTCCCAAGCCACGCCCACCACGCTGCCTCCGTCCGGAGAGAAGCGTACCTTAAATAGTATAAAAAACAAGATTTAGGCACTACAATAGTTGGCTTATTGGTCAACGTACATATTTTACGTGACCCATTCTTGAGGGGAGTTATGTCTTCAAAATACCACGTTTCACAAGGAGGAGCGGGTGGAGCTTAAGTTTTCGTCACATATTCAATATCCTGTAAAGGAAATCTTGCACATTTTCGAGTTCAATTCAAATATGGCGTCGTACAGTGTTTAGCGCTGTATTAATAAAGAGAAAAATGAGCCAATTTTTTAAACTTTTTTTTGCAAAAAAATATTGAAACCGTATTTATGAATTATTACTTGAAAAGTAGAGGGGGGGGGGAGGATTTTCATATACTACGCATTGTCAAGGTGAGGAAGGGTTTAAAGTTATGAAAAATAGGCAACGTGGTGTATGTTCTTTTATTACCTATGTTTCACTGACTTATATTCAGTAATAAATTACTTCTTATGTACCATATAATATATTCATTTATAATCTATATTATTATACACCTATCCCCCGATTTACGTAGAAGATAGTTTCCCGACAGAACCGTGTAAAATCAAATTTCCAATTTCTTGAAATTTGAAACCGTGTAATGCGAAATAAACCCAATATATGCTCAATTCAGTCACTTATTTAAGTAAAACAGAAGTGTGAATATGAATAAAAATAAATAAATAAAACAAACAAATAATAAGAAAACAGAAATGTTGAAGAATCTGCATGAAAAAAAAAATAGAAACATCCTTTACTCTTTCTTTATTACGTAAACGTTTCAATATTTTAATTTTTGTTTCCAAAGAAAAGATATCTTTCAATTTTTTATCGATGTTTTTAGCATCATATAAGCTTGAAAAATTGACACATAAAAGCTCCAAAAATCTTCCTCCTCCTGCCCTTATCCCAAACTATAATAAGTGGGGTCAGCACAACATGTTCTTTCTTCCACTCTCCTCTATTAGCAGTCATCCCAACATTCACATCCTTTTTTGCAATATCTTTTACGCAATCCATCCATCTTTTTTGGTCTACCTCTACTCCTGTATCCATCTACTCTCATTCCTATAATTTTTCTTGTTATATTGCATTCTGCCCTGCGCATTACATGGCCAAACCACGCTAGTCTATTACTTTTATGTTTTTCAATAACTTTCACACTTTCTCTAATATACTCATTTCTAATTGTATCCATTTCCGTAACTCCACACATCCATCTCAGCATTCTCATCTCCGCAGCATGTAACACCCTTTCGTCCCTCCCCTTTGTGGCCCAGCATTCCGATTCATACAATACGACAGGCCTTATTGCGGATTTATAAAATTTACCTTTGAGTTTAAGTGGTACTCTTCGATCACAAATTGTTCCTGAGACCTGTCGCCATTTCATCAATTTTTTTTTATTGCGTAGGACAGCAGACAAGCTGACAGCCCGCTTAGAATTTATCAGTTACCGTCGCCTTTAGGTGTTTGCAACGCCAGTGGCATCGCAATCACGCTGCTGTCCCATAAGGGTACAAAAACTTGGGTCACTAATGCCGGAACACAACACAAGGTTATTATGGCGGCATACTTAAGACCAAAGGTGGTCGCCATCCAGACGGGCTTGAGGCCCTACCACGTAGCTAGGTTGTTTTGTCGCCTTTTACGACAGACCGACCCCGGCCACAGAGATTAGTATTCTTTCTCCGCCCCTGTACGGATAAAAATGCATTTACTCTGTTTTTCACATCTTGGCCTATCTCACCGTCGTTCTGGATTAATTATCCTAGGTACTGGAAGTTAGAGCAAGTTGGCAGAGACACGCCTCCTAAGTTAATCGGGGTGAAGGCGGCACCGAAGTTGCAAAATAGATGTTTAGTTTTGGTTCTACTTATAAGGCTCCAAAAATGTTGAATCTTATATATAAAATTCTCGTGTCACAATGTTAGTTCCCGTACTCCTCCGAAACGGCTTGACCGATTCTCATAAAATTTTTTGAGCATATTGAGTAGATCTGAGAATCGGCCAACATCTATTTTTCATACCCTTTAGTGATAAGGTCACTATTCCACGCGGACGGAGTCGCGGGCACAGCTAGTAAATTATAACTTACCAGTTCTAATAAATAAGCTCGCATTCATAGTCAAAAATATAAGCATGTACCATATTTCCACCAGTGGTGCGAATTGTATGAGATCCAAAAATGTTATTAAACATGTGTATATGGGAATATGCATATATACATGAGGGAATTGACATTTCTTGAACGCATGATTTGATGGATATAAGATGATGTGTGTGAATGTAGCCATAGAGTGAAAGGGATGAGATGTGAGTGAAGTTGGCAGAAGACGAATGGACGACGCCGAGCGATACGACGCACGGTCTAATTTAATTTGTAATGTAGTGTTTAATTTTTCTTAAGTATACAAAATTATACGCACACGTCCGCGGCAACTCAAAAACTTGTTTTACGCTGCGATAGCCCGCATCCCAAATACGTTATTAAAAAAAATCACAATTAGTTAATTTATAAACCTCGTAAAAGCGAAATCATGTAAAACAGATACTGTGTTAATCGGGGTTAGGTCTAGATGTATTTATAAATAAAAAATATTTTGTAACAATCCACATAGCACCATCCAGTCCCAAATTAAGTAGCATAGCGCTTGTGTTATGGGTACTAGACGACTGATATGCTACTTATATATTTTTTTGTAAATAAATACATATTATACATAGACACACCCAGACCCAAGACGAAAATCGAACCCATGACCTCAGCAAGCGTACCGAAGTGCGTTAACCGTTACGCCACAGAGGTCAAGTGTATATTTGTATCAAATATAATTTGAATATAATTTTCATTGTACTGGGTTGCCTGAAAGAGGTCGATAAGGTCGGCCATTGTTGATATAGCAATTGAGTTTCATTCAATTAACATTTCACACAATTCCGTTACAAGAAAATTGGCTCCTCCCCAAAAATATAACATTCCACCATTTTTACACGCCTTATATTAACTTGAACTATACATACAGGTCTGTGTATGTAAAGGTCAAGGTCAAACATTTATCTATGTAACGGAATTTTCGGACCCACTTTAAACGAAAAAAAATTTAAATTTTGCACACTTGATGACAATACACAAATTTCATAATTTTGTCCCATATTCCTTATCAGGATCATCAGGGTTAACGCTAGTTTATTCCTTCTGCCGGCAAATGACGTTTAATTAATAAAACACGTTAAAATAATAAAAACTTTTATCGATTGGGAATTGACAATAAATAAATTATAAACACGTTTTTATAATTAATCGAACTAAAAATAATGTAACTAGAAAATTAACTATAAAAGCATGTTATTTAGTTTTAAATAACGAATTAATTGTATAATAATGCTATCAAAAAATCCTCACCTGACCAGGACACCATCCTTCTGGCAATCCCTCCAGAATACTTATCGTCTCTGTCCCCAGTGTGCACATAGCTATCACAGACAAATGCTTGCCCACTAACTGCTCGCCCCAGTCTTGTCTATACAGAAACTCTTCGCCCTAAAAAAGTAATATTACGATGATTAACTTTCACCTTCTTAGACTAGACGTGTGCGACATGCCCCCCCCCCCCCCCCCCCCCGTTGACCTCGGCCCATGTGTGAAAGCGCGCGCGCACCAGCCGAGTTTGTTTTTAAAAAATTAAAATCAATGGCTGCCTGAGTGAGCCGGTCCGAATCATGTCGCGGAAGAATTGTGCGGCACCAGCTAAATGTCATGCACTGAACACACAATTTTATGGCACGACCAATGAGTTTGGAGTAACTATCATGGAGGTCGACCGTCCCGCGCGTTTAGAAGCTTGCCCTCCCTCGTCCCACCCTCGCTTTCACCATTTACCTCACCGAGTGAGGGTAGGTAACAAAAATCAGAAGGTGGGATTTCAAATACCCTTTATGCAAGGATCGAACAGTTGGTGAGCCTCAAGGTAGCGTGTTAGAACCATTATTATTCATAATTTACATTAATGATTTTCCTAAATAATAAACAATCATATGATATTATTTGCAGATGATAGCACAGTATTATTTCAAGATAACAATGACTTATCAATAGAGAATAATATGAATTATACCTTCAAAATAATTATAGATCGGTTAAAATATTAACAATTTAAAAATTAAATTTGACGAAAACAAATTTTATAATTTTTAAGAATAGGACATTATAGTCAATAATAATAAGTACAAAATAAAAATTTTTTAGGACTTCATATTGATTGAAATTTAAATTGTAAAAGTCATATCAAGCATTTGAGTTGGAGACTTAATCAACATTCCTATGCACTATACGTGTTATCAAAAGTATCGTGGCAATGTGCCATCACTTTTGCGGTACGGCATCCTGTTCTGGGCTAACTGTTACTGATAAGGAAATTGCATTTAAATCACAAAAAACATGCATAAGAGCTATAGTTAAATCGAAAATTACAAATAGTTGTAAATCATGCTTCCAACAATTAAAAGTACTAACTCTGCCATCTCTATATATGTATGCAATTTGTGAGCAACAGCAAACATCTGTTTAAATTTTTTAAAAGCACAAGAAATAAAAATAACGTATGTTTTTTTATTGCTGTAGGACAGCAGACAGGCCGACGGCCCACTTAGAATTTAGCAGTTACCGTCGCCTATGGGTGTTTGCAACGCCAGTGGCATCGCGAACACGCTGCTGTCACATAAGGGTACAGGATCTTGGGTCACTAATGCCAGAACACAACACAAGGTTATTATGGTGGCGTACTTAAGACCAAAGGTGGTCACCATCCAGACGGGCTTAAGGCGCTACCACGTAGCTAGGGTGGTTTGTTTGTCGCCTTTTACGACAGGCCGACCCCGGCCGCAGAGGTCAGTATTCTTTCTCTGCCCCTGCATGGATAAGAGAATATAGATATAGCTACAAGCAATAATTACTCACTCTCTTTGGCACATTTTCCCCGCTTCCATCAGTCTTAGGTTTATCTTCTCCCTTCCTCTTAATATAAGGTTCATATTTCTGAGCTTTTTTTTCAGCCACATACACCACCGCAGTCTCATCGTGAGTCCAACCGAGGGATCCAAATTCAGCTGCATGTGTATACGAAATTTATAATTAATATTCTCCATGCAGGAGCAGAGTGCGGCCTGTCATGAAAGGCGATAAAATGCCCCATCTCGTCCGGATAGCAACCACCCCTAACCTGTAAGTATGCCGCCACAATAATCTTTTGTTGTGTTCCGGCATTAGTGACCCAGATTCCTGTACCTCTTTGGAACAGCAACGTGTTTGCGGGGCCCCTAGCGTTGCAAACATCCATAGGCGACGGTAATTGTCTGATGTCAGTAGTAAAAAGCCTATAGAGGATTCCATGAACTTTGAAAATCAAGTGAGCTATTATCATTATATTCCTGTGTCCCCTAGATGGCGGCAGAGGGCACCTGCAGTACATCTCCATTCTAAACAGTCCTGAGTCTTCCCGACGGCCTCCACTTCAGTAATCGACCGCCGCCACGTTTGCGTTTTCCTTAGAGGTTCCAATCTTGGGCTTGGCTCGATATGTGTTTGGAACCCCTCCGAAGGGTGTGGCATATCTATCTCTATTATATTATACACTATGTAGCTCATAATCTACGGTAATTAATGTACAATCATCATCATCAACCCAGCGTTCAAGCCCGGTTGCAACCCAAACCTTCGCTTTGGTGCCCGGAGTCCGCTTTCTTCTTCACTTCCCACGGTCTTCGGCATCCCTGGTAGTGAGTCAATTGGCTCGCATATCACCTTTTACGAAGTGGACTCTACACTTTTTGGGTTTACCCCTCCTACCGGACCTTGGCGGAGATGGTTAGACATCTGTTCCCCGCGTTTTTACCGGGGAAAAGGTTTTTTTTTTTTTTTAACCGGGTTTTTTTTATTGCTGAGTAATAGCAGACAGGCTGGCGGCCCACTTCATAGTAAGCAGTTACCGTCGCCTATGCATGTTTGCGACGCTAGGGGCATCGCGAACACGCTGCTGTCCCATAAAGGTATAGGAACCTGGGTCATTAATGCCAGAACACAAAGTTATTATAGTGGTATACTTACAGACCAAGAGTGGTTGCCATTCAGACCTGCTTGAAGCCCTAACACATAGCTAGGGTTGTTTTGTCGCCTTTTACGACACGCAAACCCCGGTCGCACGAGTTAGTATTCTTACTCGGCCATTACCATACCAACGAAGGCGACAATCCTGCAGTGTACAATACTCACCATCAGCATAAACATCTCCATGCATATCCAATGCAGTTAAATCTATGCATTGGGCGAGAGTCCTCTTGTTCCATATCTCCAGATACTGCTTCTTGACATCTTTGCCATTCTTTTCCTCTCTTATGACCGCTTTGTATGTCTCGCGGGGTGATACGGATGAGAGCAATCTTAAAATGTTAACAAACATTAGCACATTGAGTGCCAAACCTGCGCCTGAGTGAGGTGATGGGATAGAGGCAGGAGGCCGGCCCTACCTCGGAGAGAAGTCAACACTATACCTTATTATTATTAAATAAGTAATTTTTTTTAATTTGATTATTTCTTATATACATATCCTGGAGTAAAATAACGTTATTGTCTATGTACAGTTAAGATACAATTTAAAAAAAGAAAATGGTTCTCACTAACATACGTCTAAGAGAGTACGGACCCTCTTAGACAGCTGGCAGTCAATATGTTAACCTTGAAATAAAAATAGCAATCAATAGAGACTGATTAAGACCAGGGTGTAAGAGGAACCTGCCATACCTACAAACCGCCAATGACTGATGATTATTTCCCTTTTACAAATTATCCGTTCAGGGGCAGAGAAAGAATACTAACCTCCGCAGCCAGGGTCGGCCTATCGTATAAGGCGACAAAACAACCCACCCTAGCTACATAGTATAGGGCCTCAAGCCCATCTAGATGGCGACCATCTTTGGTCATAAGTGTGCCGCCATAACAACCTTGTATTGTGTTCCGGCATTAGTGACACAAGTTCCTGTATCCTTATGGGACAGCAGCGTGTTCGCGATGCCACTGGAATTGCAAACACCCTTAGGCGACGGTAACTGCTAAATTCTCAGCGGGCCGTCAGCCTGTCTGCTGTCCTACAGCAATAAAAAAAATTATCTCAGCATTAAAAAGCTTGATGGACCATGAGGTACAGAGTACGGGGTTCGCATGAAATCTCGCCCTTGCGTGAGGAAGATGCCAGGGCTCATCACGCCCTCTTGATTTGAAGAGGCCCGTAGTCTGACTAATCCGTCGCCTCAGCACTGAAGGCATGTGAAGGAACACCGGGATAATTTTAGAAGGTATACCAGCGACGTGCGTCCCGCAGCCTAGAGAAGGGGACGTACGGGAGCATTGCACGGGGACTCCCACACTACCCCGCAGCCCGTTACCACGCGGCAGGGTGTGCGTCATGCGTTTCCCCACCTCCCAAAAAAAAAAAGAGTTCCGATGAAACGAGGTTAACCTTGTGGTAACAGTTCTGCTCTGTGCAGGGTAAGAATACTAACTCCTGGGGCCGGGGTCGGCCTGTCGTAAAATGCGACAAAACAAACCTGTATGGTGGCAACAAATACGCTACAACAAACCCAGGTGGTTTCTACATATATCGACATATTAACCTTGTGTTGTGTTCCGGCATAAGTGACCAGATCCCCTAGACCAGGTACCCTACGCGGCTAGCAGCGTGTTAGCGGTGCCCCTGGCGTTGCATACATCTATGCTTACTATTGAGTAGACCATCACCAGCCAGACATGTCTATTGTCCCAGCAATAAAAAAGCCTTACATGAAAATCATCTATACAAATAAATAAAATTGGAGGGTCTGTTTGTAATATTAAAATAACCGCTTTTTACTAAGTGCATTCGGATGTATACGCGATACATATACCAAAACAGCATTTTTTACAATTTTTGTCGGTCTGTCTGTCTGTTTGTTCCGGCTAATCTCTGAAATGGCTGCTCCAATTTTGACGGGACTTTCACTGGCAGATAGCTGATGTATCAGGGAGTAACTTAGGCTATTTTTATTTAAAAAAAAATAGATTTTGTTAAAAATAATAAGTTTCGAAAATTTTATATTCCAATTTAAGTTGACCTCAGATTTATATCAACAATCATATGAAATAGGGTTCAGCTTAGGCTGGACAATGTAGGTTCTACACGACTCCGCGGATATATAAAGCGCGCCGATAGGACTCAAGAAAATATGGAATCTAGAGATCAGCGTCTAGAAAATGATCGTATGTATACGACACGCTATTTATATTTCTTACACGAAATACAGAATTAATAAGTTATCGTAATCCTATTAATATTATAATCCTACTAATATTATAAACACGAAAGTGTGTAAGAATGTAGGTTTATTAGTCTTGCACGCTAAATCTACTAAATGGATTTTAATTAAACTACAATAATATAGCTTATACATCAGAATAACACATCCTACTAATATTTTAAACGCGAAAGTTTGTAAGAATGTACTAGTGTTTAGCTTAGGCTAGACTTTGTTGGTTCGAACGTACATATTCCGGAGGCGCATGCCGTAACAGTTGGATTCGATAATACTGTTTGCATATTTCATTTATATTTTAGGGTTTATAGGTTTTGTAATCCAAAATAAACCATAAGATATCCAAAAAATTCTGCCCAAAGTCACTATTCCACGTGGACTGAGTCGTGGGCACAGCTAGTCATATATAAAATCATACAATCAGTGATTTCAATTGAATAATTGAAAGTTACAAAGAAGTATATTGACATCAATATAAAATTGAACTTATGTATTTAAATTTTATTGAAGTAATAACATTTACAAACAACTAAGTTACAAAAGCTACACTGTTATAATGTTGTTGTTTTATGCCAATTATCTTAGCACAAGAAAATAATGTTAATAATTGTTAATTGCTTCATTAAACTCGGTTTTCAAAAACAACTCAGTTTTTACGGAGTAGTAGTAGGAAAGACATAAGCTTTGATACTAAATTATTTATACTCACTCACTACTGACATCTACAGCAAAATCACTTTCTGCCACAACATTAAGTTTTTCATCTAAAATGTATGTTGTTGTATATTTTGAACATTTCCCCTTGTCCAAATTCCTAACAGACCATTTGGCTGATATTCCAGTGCCATTGTTGTTAAGCTTTGCACTAACAATTGATGGTATTTTGGACAAGGTCTTGTAGGCATTCACAATATTATCTATCTGAAAAGATTTTAAAAAAATTGAAGAGAAGGCCTAATTACTCATATATCAATCTAAAGGTCTATGATTTGAATCAAAGGATATTATGCCTTACTTAGGCAATTTTTATTAACTATCAATGTGCCAGCAATTAAAGAAAATATTGTACGGAAACCTGCACACCAAGATCACCGGTATTTGAAACCTGCGAATCCACCTAGCATATACTGACCGATGCCTCTAAGAGAGGCCTAGCAGAGGGATATTATAGGCTGTTTTTTATTTAATTATGTGTAGAGATCTAGGTATGTTTGTTCACGATTGAGGTTCAGTCTGAAATCAAAAAGACAAAGCCCAATTGAATTACATAAATAATATAAATAAATAAATATGTAAGTATATTTAACCTTAGGTAACTGAATTCTGACTCCTTAAATAATTCATAAATGTATATTTTTGAGTAATTAAATTTAATACTCAAAACAAAATTAAGGATTAAATAATATATTTTAAAATAAATCAAAAACTATGTAAAAATTTATTTACCTGAGAAGACATTCTTAACATCACAAAATATATTTGTTAAACACAGAAGATAAACTGAAAAGTAATAAAATACTGAATATCAATTAATTTTACATTGAATAAGTAAGATACAGGGTTCTTCAAAAAAAGATGTAATAAAATTTCTTTTGGGCCAGCAGTGCATTGGTAATCCTCTGGTATTGCAAATGTCCATAGGCGACGAGACCTCCTGCCAGGGTGGGCCGTTTGCCTGTTTGCTGAACTCTAGTTATACAAAAAAGTAGACTGAAAGCAGTCATTAATAAATAAAAAAGAACTGACAAAAATTTTAAAAATGTAACCTTTCAAACAGCACTATTAGCACTACTAGACAACTAATATACTACATATATACTTTTCCTAAACACACAGATTTGGCACTTAAATAATGCAGAATAATGATTTGTAATCATATCTGTGGTACTGGTGGTGTGGTACTGTGGTAATAAGTGATACAATACAATAAATGTGGTTGCTTTAGGTAGTTTTTTTTTATGAAGTAAACTATTTAATGAATACTGCTAGGAAAGGATAAGAAATAGTTTTCTTTTATATGGGGAATGTATAATAAGTGATTTACAATTGGTTTCTAAGTTCAATGTTCATCAAATTTTATGAAAGAAAGCTAAAACAGTGCTTTCTCCTTGCAGGGCGATTAAGAATGTAAAGGCGTGAAAAATTAATACAAGAATAAACATAAATAAACATTTTTTAATACGTAATGCTGCCACTCTGTTAAAAGAAAATGTTAAATAAATAAAACCTATTTACCGGTAATTGATATGAACCAGCTGGAACCATAGGCCGCAAAATTATAATAAAAAAATCCACTTAAATACAATAAAACAGTAAATTAAAAACTTTTTAAATTATTAATCTACATTTCCTACCATATATTTAGAATAAAAATCAATGCAATTTTCCTTTTAAAATGAAAATATTAAAGGTAAATAACTACGAAAACGAAAACAAAACTACGAGTACGAAATGAATTAACAGTGTAGTGTGGCCGACGCGACGTTGCCCTTGAAACAGTATTACCACTTTACCAGATGAAAATTGCAAACTACCGTGTCGGCAGACTAAAATTACCGTGTTTAAAATTACCTTAGATTTATATTTAAATTACAGTGTATATTACCGTGTCAATGTAAAACAAAATACGTTTTTTGATACCTCGTGCCAAAATTCGTCAGCTTTGTCAGTTGAGCGTAAGCGCTCCTTTTGAGACATTACTATCGGGAAATTCCGCCATTCGTCATCCAACGTTTGTTGTTCAGTCAATTAAGTCAGGGGGAGAATGAAGAGTATCGATAATGTAGCAAACCTTTCGCTAGATGCTGTTGAAATGCACACTTCCGGTTTTAATTTTGAAATATCGTCCTTAACTAGATCATTCAGACTATACCTCTACATATTGCCTACAAAAGCAGCTATCATAAACTGCCGACAATTATAACTGAATTCTTGTTTAACAGCATTTAAAACCATAGGCAAATTCAGCTATTGCCCAGCACCAAGACCAATGTACATTTTGTTCAAATCAAGATACTGGTCATCTTCGATGTCATCCAATCTAGAAGATTAAATATAAAACATAGAAGAAGCTCGGTCAATAATTACAGTGGATTCGCTCTGGAAGTATATGTTAGTTTTCATCCATCCATGTCAGAAAATAATAATACCCCTTCATTATCATCATGCCTAGTTTGGAGGCGCTAAGATTGTAAAAAGCACTTGAATAAAAATATTTGATTTTGATTTTTTTTAATACCCTTTCATTATAGGATCATTTATAGCTTTATGAATCTCCGCATATTTACTGTCATCTAACCATCTGCCATCAAAATATAATTTTATAGCTTGTCATTGCTATTTAATGTGGTCTACTACTTCAGTCAGTGACAGCCATAGAGTCTGTGTAGGACGCAACAATTTATGAACAACTTTTTCACTAGTAAACAGCTAAAAACCATTTTTAAGAAATGTAGTGACATTTCATTCCTTAATATACTACTCATTATAACATAACATATACGACAAAAAATCACTACCAGAAATCCTTGTTCATTTTGCCGGATTATGTGGCCTGACAAGCAATGAAATGTTATGGAATTTCTCCAACAGCGACGGCCAGTTTTGCTGATTAAGTCTACCTTAATTAGAATATGCGTTACGTTTTATAATTTTGGATTCGAATTCGACTAATATTTACACGGTAATTTATATTAAAAATACCGTAGGAAATGCCACGGTATTTTTGACCGTGTTTTGGTCAAAAATACCGTGCATACACGGTAGTTACCGTGTATCTGGTAACATTGCGTTGAAGCTATCTATTGCTAATCTAATCTAATGAAAAATGTGGCTAATAGAGTTTTGAAAGAAAATTGACTTTAAATTTCGGCTAGTGGCTTAAAAATTTTTATATTTTTGTGTCTACTATAACAATATGCAATTTTACAATTTATCCATATTAATATTAAAAACGTGAAAGTAACTCTGTATGTCTGTTACGTTTTGACGCCTAAACCGCTCTAACAATTTTGATGAATTTTGTCATAGTGATAGATTCAACTTTAGTGAAGAACATAGGCTACTTTTTGAAGTGATAACTTCTTATGGGAGGGTAAACCGCTTCGTTACGTAACGCGTTACGACACCAGTACGGCAGCGGTAGGCAGGCTCCTCCTCTCTCATTCTAACCCACAGCGCTAGATCTATTCGAATTGCGACTTTAATACAATGAAATACCGTTGTTTTTTTCCTTTATAAAGAATCTACAATATGGAATAATTTAAGTTATTATAATTTTGAAACAATTTTTGGAAAAATTGGAAGTTCGTAAACCTTAGTTATTTTTGAATTATTTTTGGTTTTATTTAAATAAATAACCTTTCCTTACTTTATCATATTAATAAACATAAAATTTAAGTAAGCTTTTCTCAAGCTAAACAATTTCAATATTAAATATTTCAACTTAGATTAGTTTAAGTTATCACTTCTATCAGCAGTCCCGAGACGCACACTTTTTTTTAAATTTATATGTCAGAACAACGTTTGCCGGGTCAGTTAATTTAATAAAAATCGGTTTTATTATGCACAATTTATTGTTATTCAAAGCATTGAAATTATTGTAACTAAAAATCAATTAGAAAATTTATTACTGTTATGGCTGAAACATTAATCGGGGAACTCCCGCAGTGGTACATACATATTATCACAAGACATAAGCAAATATGGCAAATAGCCATTGACGCATATAAAATCATCAAATATTCGTAGTTAATTACAAATGGTTGACCCAATACATTTTTAAAAATAACTATCTCAATACAAGATAATACCTACCTGTAAGTATGACTTGAAGGGATACGCCAAAAAATCGATTAGAGTTTTCGACAACGAATTTTGTAAGGAAATATTCGACTTGTAGAGATTAAAATTTATTCCAACTAATTTTGAGTCACAAAGGTGAAAAAATAAAAATATAATAAAGTTGGTTTTCGAATAATCGAGTTGTAAAGGATGCAAAATTAAACATTGCTGTGTTCAAGATACAGAGGTTAATTTTTTTTTAATTTATAGAGGGATAATAAGTACTGAATTTGCTTATAGGGACTTAGGTACTAATTATTTTGACTTATAGAAGGTTCCGATTTCAAGCAACGGTTTTTTCGAGTTTGGAAAGTTTTCAACTTATGGGTTTAAACTGTCTTAATTATATTCTGAGTTATATTATGTACTTAGTGATTCTGAGCATGTTTCTTGTCCGTGGACGTGCAAATATAAACTAAAAGAATTAAGTTTTCCTCTGTGCAGGGGCGGATAAAGAATACTAACCCCTGTGACCAAGGTCGGCATGTAGTAAAAGGCGAAAAAACAACCCACCCTAGCTAGGTGGTAGGGCCCCAAGCCCATCTGGATGGCAACCACCCCTGGTGTATAATTAATATGCCGCCATAATAACCTTGCGTTGTGTTCCGACATTAGTGACCCAGGTTCCTGAACCTCTATGGGATACCAGCGTGTTCGCAGTGGAAACAAAAACATCAAGAATCAAAAACAGGGGCGGAGAAAGAGGAGCAGACCTTTGCGACCGGGGTCGGCTTGTCGTAAAAGGTGACTAAACAACCCACCCTAGCTACGTGGTAGAGCCCCAATCGCGTCTAGTTGGCAACCACTCTTGGTGTATAAGCATGCCACCATAATAATAGTGTTGTGTTTAAGGATGTGAGCCAGGTTCCTGGACTTCTATGAGACAGCTGCGTGTTCGCAGTGTAAACATCCATGGGCGACCGTAACTGCTTACTATTTTATGGGCCGTCAGCAACGAGCAAAAAATAGCAACGAGATAACTGACCTGTTCGGCATCACACGTCCAAATAGAAGGACATGTGCCATATAAGGATAGAACAAAGAAAGATTTGCTTTCTAAAATGCGCCACATCATATTAAATATAGTTTAGAGCCCTATCAAAATTGAAATATAATCTGTAACTTTTTTTAGGTTATTTGCGTATTAAATATAAGTAGGTATTAAATATAAGTAGGTATCTAAATTTTAGCCAATCGAAGTATTGCCACTTATTTTCGATTGTTGCTTACCAAATCAAAATTAATACTAGATCAAATGTTTTACGAAATCTAACCTTATTCTTGAATAGTGAGGATAGAAATTTGTATAGCAGCAATGAAAGCAGCGATGCGGCGACGCGCGGCGAAGTCCCTGCCGCTCAATACGTGCGGCGCGCGCGTACCGTGCGTCACCGAACCCCCTGCCCTCCAGTACATCACTGAACTTGAATCCAAACACACCCCGCTGCCGTCGTCGAACAAAAGGTAATAAAAATCATATACTTTCTAATATATGAAATAATTCAATATAATACGAAGCGCGGGAAAATGTAATTTCCGAAAAGTTTCATTTCATATTTTAAATAAGTACCTACATCGCATGCATATCAACTTATTCGCATTAAATAATTTCTTTTTTCTTTCATTAAAATATAAACTACAAATAAATTTCAGTTCCCAGAGTACGATGCCGTAATTACAAAAAAAAACAAATGTTTAACTACAGCCAAGTCTTGCAAGATTTACAGCAAAATTAAGCTTAACAAAAATCTATATTTTTTAATAATTACAGATTTTTTTATTGCTGTAGGACAACAGACAGACTGACGGCCAACTTAGAATTTAGCAGTTACCGTCGCCTATGAGTGTTTGCAACGCCGGTGGCATCACGAACACGCTGCTATCCCGTAAGGGTACAGGAACTTGGGTCACTAATGCCGAAACAGAACATAAGGTTATGACGGCGTATTTAAAAACCAGGGGTGGTGGCCATCCATACGGACTTGGAGCCTTACCACGTAGATATGGTGGGTTGTTTAGTCGCCTTTTACGACAGGCCGACCTCGACTGCAGAGGCTAGTATTCTTTCTACGCCCGTGCACGGATAAATTTAAAAAGTGATTTGTATATTAATTACATTTTAAATGCAGTCTTTTAAAGTAACAAATAACTTTTAAAAAAAATCAGGAAGAATAACATTTTTGTAAATAAAGAACATTTTAGTGTGTTATTAGTAGCTACCTAGTATTTCAAAGCTTTATTCAATTCTGTAGAACAGCAGACAGGCTGATGGCCTATTAAATGGTTTGCACTTACCGTCACCAGGGCCGTAGCTAGGGGGGGGGGGGCATTGTGGGGCAATGCCCTACCTTGAAATAACAATGCCCTACCTTAAAAATACCAAAAACTAATATAAATTATTATAATTAATTAAATTTTGTTCATAGTTTGAGGTTAAAAAAATTATACTAGGCATGCCTTTTAAGTTCTGTCGTTTCCATATTTCCCGGCAATTTTGAATTTGATATTCGAATGTGTTTAAATTTTGAATCTCAAAACAGTTGAAAGTATTAGGATTAATCTGTCAGGTCACGTACGAAAATGAATCTTTCTAAAGAAAATGTTCGTGCAATAATTTTCTACAACTTCAGAAGAGGCCTGACACGGCTTCAGTGTTTTGAGTAGCTAACATCTGTGTTAGTGATGAAGCTCCATGTCTGCGGACTGTCGAACGCTGGTATTTAGAATTCCGGCGTGGACATACTAGTGTTAGTGACAAATCTCGCGAAGGACGCCCAAAATCCGCCTTCATTGAAGATAACATCATTGCTGTGAGACAACCTAACTCGAAGATCGACATGTGACGTATCGAGAGATAGAGGCTCTATTAGGCATCTCAGGGACAACCATTCAGAAGATCTTGCATGAAGCGCTTGGTGTGAGAAAGCTAGTTTGCCGTTGGATACCGCATCTGCTTTCCGACGATCACAAGGCGGCCCGCGTCAGATGGTATACGAAACCTCTGCAAGGTTCAACTGAGGAGAGTTAAATCACGTCTACGACATCATCACTGGTGACGAATTTTGGATCTATGCCTACGATCCTGATTCCAAACAACCATCTACAATCTGGGTCTTTCAAGACGATCCAAAGCCGACTAAAGTTGTTCGTTCTCGAAGCACTTCAAAGAAGATGGTGACCACGTTCGTTGAAAAAACCTGTCATGTTGCGACTATTGCACTTGAAGATCGTAGAACGGTTAACGCAGAGTGGTATACCACAGTTATTTTACCATAAGTCATCGCCGAACTTCGAAAATCTAACTCAAAGCGACGCATCATCTTGCACCACGACAACGCAAGCTCACACAACGCTCGTCAAACGGTTGAGTATTTGAAGCAGGAAAAAGTAGAAATTCTTGACCATCCTCCATACAGTCCTGACCTGAGCCCTAACGATTTCTTTACATTATTTTCCTAAAATTAAGAAAAGTCTTCGTGGTTAAAGGTCCGGTGAAGAAGCAGTCGACGCTTTCAAGTCAGCCATTTTGAACACCCCCACTTTATAGTGGAATAAATGTTATAATAACTGGTTTGAGCGAATGGAAAAGTGTAATAAGCTACGTGGTGAATACTTTGAAATACAATAAAAAGTACTATAAGGTTCTAGTTGTGTTTTTTTCTTCAAACTACAAATCTTAAAAGGCATGCCTCATAGTGATAGTTATCTAAACTTTTCCGAATATACCACAGTTGTCACATTAATTTCATATTTTAATAATTCTTTGCTCTGTGTATAGATGGCATTTGAAGCGCCATCACAAAAAACGATGGGTCTATTTAATTATATCTATGATACAGAGGGGACTCCCCGTACCATAGCTTGCAATATGGAATATATTGCAATATATGGTACGGGGAATCCCCTATATACATGGTGATTGATTTAGGAGCCCATGCTTCGAAGGCAGATTAATTATGATAATTTTTTTACGTCTGCCCTACTTGTAACCAATGCTGCCCTATCTCAAATTCAACTCTAGCTACAGCTATCTATTGGTGACGGTCAGGGGACCGTCACCAATAGATGTTTGCGACGCGAGGAGATCCGATAAAATGTTGCCGTCTGCATAGTGGAACTGGACCTTGGGGCACTTATGCCGGAACACAACACAAGGTTATTATGGCTACATATTCAGCGACCAGGAGTGGATTGTTTTGTGCCTTTTACGACAGGCCGCCCCCTGCATTATTCTTATTCGTCGAGTTGAATGAACAGACAGTATACCAGGCTTGTCCAAAGCGATATGCGGCGTTCACGGGTTTGCTTCCCGTCCCAAGTCTGGGTATATGTACACGATTGTGCTCCTATCTAGGGGACTCAGATAAAGGGCGTCTACAGTACTTCCCGCTGTCTCACTTCGTAAGGGATAAATAGTGGCGATTTCGCCTCAAATTACGATACATCTGGGAGCATTTTATCCGTGCAGGGGCGGAAAAAGAATACTAACCTCTGCGGCCGGGGTCGGCCTGTCGTAACGGGCGACAATACAAGCCACTCTAGCTACGTCTGGATGGCGATCACCTTTGGTCTTAAATATGCCGCCATAATAACCTTGTGTTGTGTTCCGGCATTAGTGACCCAAGTTCCTGTACCCTTATGAGACAGCAGCATGTTCGCGATGCCACTGGTGTTGCAAACATCTATAGGCGACGGTAACTGCTAAATTCAAAGTGGGCCGTCAGCCTGTCTGCTGTCCTACAGCATTAAAAAAATGCATTATATAATTTATTAGCGTAGTACGAACCATCACTCACGCATCACTAATAGGTATTTTGTTTTAATTTTTCAAAATAATGTATTTTTTATTTGTGCAACTATGCGAATAGCAGCGTGTTCGCGATGCCCCTGGCGTTTCAAACACCCATAGGCGACGGTAACTGCTAAATTCTAAGTGGGTTCTCTGCCTATCTGCTGTCCTACAGCAATAAAGAAAAAAAATTGTATTTAATTTTGTCATGTTTCAATTCTTTTCCATGACATCAGTCCATGGTTCTAGCGGAAGACCAGCGCTGATTTTATATCTAAAACCAGCATATGGTGAGCTAGATCCAATTTAGGACTTAAATGACTGGCTCAATTATATGTAAGCGTGTAATATGGTTTCCTAAATAAAATATTGTGGTGTATGGTTCCGGGTTTGCGTATGTTAAACGACGGGTGCATTTTAAAATGATTTATTTGAAAATATCGATGAAACGTTTACAACAATAAAAGGACATTTTATTATATTAATTTACGTTCTCGATCGCGTGCGGTCATAAAGCGACTGCCTACTACCAACGGCGGAGTATTATGACTGGAGGAGAGTCCCGGGTGGCGAGTATCGCGAGGGCGGCCTGCCACGCGTGGCGCGCTTCGGGTATCTCCCGGCCGCTATAATATTTCCTTTATTTGTAATATATTTGTCATTTCAGAAAATGAATGAGATCGACCTCATCAAAGAAGTGGAGAAACGTCCGATTTTGTACGACAGATCTGTGAGTGGTTTCAACAAGACGAAACTCAGAGACGATGCTTGGAAGGAAGTGGAGGATGCGCTAAATGTATCTGGTAACACGATAAATACATTTTTGTTTATTACAATAATATTTTATATGCCAACTACACGCCCGTGTATTGGTGGGGTTCGGTTACGCCGGGTTTTTTATTTTACTAAATATGGCCGGCCCCCATTTATGAAATGAAACTTCTTTACCACACTTGCAAATGAAACATACATATTCATAAATGGGATTTAGCCTACGAGAGAATGAAATGTAATACAAATATTTATACAGTGTTTCGTATAATCTTCGTCTCCTCTTTGTTCAGGCTTTATATTCTATATTTATCTCATTCTCCCGTAGGCTACTCTTTTCTTGTGAATTGCACACGCACACAGAGAGAGAGAGAGAGAGAGAGGGAGAGAGAGACTGACTCAGACACACACAGATACGCACACACGCGCGCACACACATGCGGTAACAATATATCCCAGTTTGTAGTTTACGGGTTAAATAAATAAGTTTGTAGCTCTAAGGTTCATATGTGATGTTACAGAAATGGAATGCAAGAAGCGTTGGCGATCCCTGAGGGACTCGTTCATAAAGCTGCAGCGCACGCACGGCAGCCGCACGCGATGGCCCTACCACCAGGCCATGCGGTTCCTGATTCCACACGTCGAACCCAAAATCGAAACAGGGTATGCCTTAATAACTTACTTAACGTTTTTTACAAAGCGTCTTCTTCCTCCTGCCCTTATCCCACATGTCAGCACATGTTCTCTCCTTCCACTAACCCTACTCCTGTATCCATCCACTCTCATTTCTATCATTTTCAGTGTTATATGGCATTCTTCCCTGCGCATTACATGGCCAAGCCACGTTAGTCTATCACTTTTAAGTTTTTCAATAACTGTCGCTACATTTTTTCTTTAGCACAGTTGTGATTTGAAAATTCAAATAGGATTTAGCCTTTTTTTTACTGCTGTAGGACAGCAGACAGGCTGACGGCCCGCTTAGAATTTAGCAGTTACCCTCGCCTATGGGTGTTTGCAACGCCAGTGGCATCGCGAACACGCTGCTCTCCCATAAGGGTACCTGAACTTTGGTAACTAATGCCGGAACACAACACAAGGTTATTTGGCGGCATAGTTAAGACCAAAGGTGGCAGATAGAATCAGTTAACGTCGCCTTTTTTTTTTTTTTATTGCTGTAGGACAGTAGACAGACTTGGGACACCACAAACACGCTGCTGTCCTTATAGGAGGTACTAGAACCTGAGTCAATGCCGGAACACCACACAAGGTTATTATGGCGGCATACATATACACCAGGGGTTATTGCTAGCCAGACTGGGTTCCAGTTCTACTTCTTATATTACGACAGGCCACCCTCCGGCCACAGGAGAAGAGTAAGAGAGATGTATAGGGATATACTACCAGACCAGTGTTATAACATGCATGTACAGATACAGACGCTCGACTTTAACTTTGTAGGTTAGCATGGATGGCCCATAGTTTTCTTTAGATGTTAATTGTTAACACACAAATCTGGATTAATCTGTTGGCAGAACAAAAAAAGAAGCAGAGGATTCTGACACCGAAGAAGAAGCTCGTCAACGCGCTATCCAATGTCTCCCTGATCTATCATTCAACGATAAATATGAAGATCAGGATGATTCCCAACCGTCTCCGAAGAAAGCTAGACTTGATTCCACTGACGAGGAAAGTCCATGTCAATGCAACAGAACTGATCCTGATGAGTTATTTTTGCTGAGCTGTGCGCCTATTTTGAAGAGGTTGCATCCAAAACAAAATGCTGTTGCGAGGCTGAAGATCCAACAAGTTCTGTATGAGGCTGAGTTTGGAAGTCAGGTGGAATTGCCGTACGTCACTCCAGCTAGTGATTGCAGCTTCGATGGTGTCGAGTGATATTTCGCCCATGTTTAAATTTGTTACCGAAACAGAGGTACCAGAGACACTGACTTTTGCAGTTTTTTGTATATATGGACAAAACACCTTATTTTTTAAAACTAAGAATAACACACTGGCAAAAAGCCCACCTATAGTACCTACAATGACTTAGTCCGTTGTTTAGAGACGATTGAAACACCAGACACAAAGCCAACACGCTGCCGGCCTGGTTTACTAGTGCCGGAACATAATACAAGGTCAATATTTTCATTTTTAAACCAAACATGCTAATCAGCTACTTATAAACTACTTTCAGCTACAGTTACTAAGACATAAACTATTTGAAGTGTGAACTTTTTACTATTATTTGTCCAATAAGTAAACGTAAAGATTATGATCGAACTGCGTATTCTGAGATCTATTTGTAGTACTGAGCTAGTGAATTTAAATGTGACATAAACAGTGAATGAATGAGAGTGATACCTTTCAAAAAGATCTACCTCTTTCCTATTATTTGCATATAAATACTACCAAAATTCCGAAAAATTATATACATAGAAATATTAGAAATCATAAACAACACTATTTTATGTATGTACTGTATGGTTCATTCAGAAAGTCGAATGTAATGAATGCATATTGCATCATGAATGTCGTTTTACTGAAACATATAGATTGATTCACTTATGAAATTATCTTTTTGCTCTAGGACCTTCTGACATTTAAATTAATGCACCAAAAAACGTCAAATTAATGTTCCAAATACTTAAAATCTATGCTATAAAAATTACATCGAGTATTACTTGAGAAGCCCGCAAGTTTTGTAAAACCAATTATCAATTCTAAATGACATTGGCAAAATGCACCAATGTGTCACGTCATCTCCTATTTTTGAAGTGAAACTTCTTTGCGCGCATGAGGGTAAATTTTTTACGGATGAAACGCAATATTAGCGTCACGAAGATGTAAAACGTTTTTTTGCTCCAGTAATACTAACCTTATTAATAATGGCATAAGGCTTATTCTATAATGTAATTTTTAAATGATTGCATTACTTATACATATCTATTCGAATTGCGACTTTATCGCAATAAAATACAGTTGAGTTTTGTTTAATAAAATATAAAATAATAATATTTCATAAATTCTCTTTTCTAAATTTATTAGAAGATTTAAAAATTAGTTTGCCAAAGAAGTTTCACTTCTGACATGTGTACTTTGTACACACGCACTTTTTTTATAAGATATAATTCCAGTTTGGTTCCATTATTATCACGGGTATAAATTCTAGAAGTAATATGACGGTATTTGCTGTTATTACTAGAACTCCTCCCCTTGGAGGTAAGGCATAGTATACCCACCATTTATTTATAAGCAAAGCATAGACCAAAAAAGAAAGGAGTGCTACAAGGTTCCAGGATGAACTGGGGGTGGTAACCGATAGGAACCGCTGGAGAGATTTTGTTCGTTCCCGTGTGATCGCTTCATGTAGCGGTCACGATCTTCAGACATGAAGGACCGACCAGAGATATAAGACTCATTATCAGATCTCTAAAACTATTCACCCGATTGACTTGAAATTTAGCATAGATACACATTTCGCAACATAGATATACTAGACACGGAGACTAAGAACGGATTTGACAGAAATCCTATGCATTTTTTTATTTATATGGCAGAACAACATTTGCCTGGTCAGCTAGTTATATAAAATACATTGGCGCGTTACATTCACCGTAGTGTAAGGTAAATAATGCAATTATTGTATTTTTAATATATAGGGCACATTTTGCTTATGAAAAAAACGTTTTTATAATTGATATTTTATAAATATTGAACCAATCATTTTAAATATAAATAATAAAAAAAAACTAGAAAATAATAGAATCAAAAAAGTTTAACTAGTCAATATAATGTTTTATTATATAATATAGTTATGTAATAATGAAATTAAATATCTTCGAAAACCCTATTTTTCATTTAACTCCTAAAGCCTCATTTTAATTTTTGATAAGTACTGCTTTCATTATTACAAGAACCCTTTTTTTGGAAATACCCTTTTTGAGAATTCTTCCACCGCAACTTGGCAGTTGAGCTGAGGATTTTTACAGCTGTGCTAAAAAAACGGAAATGGCTAGCCAGTCATCCAAACCAAACCTCATCATCCAAAAGAGCCAAATATTGAAATTGAAATTTATTCAAAGAGACATTTTTAAACACGCTTTTATTGCATTATCTTTCATTGCAAACTGTACTTTTCAAGTGACATTTGACAGTTAAAGGTCATTGACGTTCTTATTTTTCTTATTTGAATCGCATTGTAGTATGTTTGTTTGTAACCGATTCCTTTGAACTCGATTTTAACCTACTTTAAACGGTCTGATTTCATTTAAACGTTGTAGATTTATCAAGGACTGGTGACGATTCAACAATTCGATAACATTAATTTTAATTAGTAGTTAGTATAAAGAACACGTTTTAGTGACAAATTGAACTAAATAATAAAGAATAATATAGTGTAAAAAAATAAAGTGTTTAATGATAAGTCAACCTAAAAAGTGAATTTCTTGTATAGGAATAAAATAATGAACAAAAAATATGAGTATTATTGTGAAAAAGCGTGGAGTGCCCCGCCTCATAAATCAGTTTTTGAAAATATTCGATCTGTACGATTAGTTCAAAATTAGTAGCAAAGATATGGCACAAAGTGCCCCACGCTTTTTTGACAATAATACTAATATGTTTCGTTCATTATTTAAACATATGCTTTGCTTTAGTAGGAGATATTATTACGGAAATAATTATAGATAATCCTTACTATAATATAAAAAGCGAAAGTTTGTATGGATGTTTGTTACTCTTTCACGCAAAAACTACTGAATGGATTTAAATGAAATTTTACAATAATATAGCTTATACATCAGGATAACATACAGGCTATAATTTATAAAGACATTGTGTGAATTGTCCAAAATATAACTATAAGTGTCAAGTGTAGGAAAAAATTCTGGGGTGCGCTGCAAAAACCCTTAGAGTTACACGTATACTTTAAATAGTCCTACAAAAAAGCCGAAACATCATATATCTATATCATATATTTTATGTGTAAGCCATTATAGCCGGTTGACAGCTGCTGAACCAATTTTTATGAATTTCAGTCTAAAGATAGATTGGATCATAGAGAAGGCTTTTTTAATTTATATGGCAGAAAAACGTTTGCCGGGTCAGCTGTTAAGTAATATTCCGTGTCTGGACTAAATATCTCATGGAAGAGCCGCATGCGACTCGCTGGGTAGGCCAATACCGTGGTCTCGGGATGCTGGTCCGCCTTATATCGAATGGGGTTTTTTTGCCTCCTTCATGATGGACGCCGGTAAGGATATTGACCCCCGACTTATCTAGAGCCAATCCTGAGAAGCAAAAGGAACACCCTGTACACAATTCTAATAGTACTCAATAGTTACGTAAGTATGTGAAAATATGCAAGTTTGAATTAGTTTTGATTATTCTCAATATATATTCAAAATCGTTAAGACAACATCGTTTAGAAAATAATAATTTGTTAAAGTATAAAATTATAATACTGAATATAACATATAGAATAATGGTAGAGATAGATATCAAGTGAACGCATAGTGTTAAAGTAAAAGTATTAGAAAGTAAAAATAAAAACTAAAAAATATAAGAAAAGAAAATATAAGCTGAAAAATACCGCCAAAGAGAAAAACAGAAAATACGGCAAAATAAATCAAAATATCGAAATTTCTAAACATGTTGGGAAAAAAGAGCAGCAATTAATTTAAAAAAAAACATCGTTTAGAACACGCCGGTTATATTTAACAATATCAAAGGTCCCGGAAGAGATCAAAAGAAAGCAAAGCCAAAAACATTTACGTTACAAATGTTTTTGGCTTATATAAATAGGTTGTTACGACTAAATTTGAGTAGTCTTATATGTCGTTATATCAAGTTTCGACTATTCATTAGCACTATTAAATCTTTCTGTGCAGGGGCGGATTAAGAACGAACACTAATCCCTGCGGCCAGGGTCGGTCTGTCGTAAAAGGCGACAAAACAACCCTAGCTATGTGGTAGAGCCCCAAGCCCGACGCCGCCATAATAACCTTGTGTTGTGTTCCAGCATTGGCGTCATAGGTTCCAGTACCATTACGCGGATAGTAGCGTGTTAGCGGTGCCCCTGACGTCGCAAATTGTTAAGTGGACTGTCAACTTGTCTGCTGTTCTTTAGCAATAAGAAAAATAGTATATATGAACTCAAAATTCTTCGTTAAAATGTTATTTTTAACTTTGTCTTACGTAATTACAAAGGTCATATGGGGACTTTCACTGTTTTGTTATGGAAATTAACGCCCCTGGCTGCTAAAAATGTTTTTAAACTAATTTCAACTTTAACACAGTTAGAACAAAGTTGAAAATTACTGACTAGTATAAGGAATGTGCAGAATTTCAAGTACAATATTGATAGAAAATGCAAGTTGTTTATATTCAAGGAAATTAGCTATATGTATGTAAAAAGATCATTTGAAGTTACTTTCGTTGTAGAAAAATCATTATGTGCGGCAGACGATGGAAATACGTACGTTTTCTACGTGGTAGGGCCTCAAGCCCGTCTGGATGGCGACCACCTTTGGTCTTAAGTATGCCGCCATAATAACCTTGTGTTGTGTTCCGGCATTAGTGACCCAAGTTCCTGTACTCTTATGGGTTCTTATATTCGCGATGCCACTGGCGTTGCAAACACCAATAGGCTACGGTAACTGCTAAATTCTAAGCCGGCCGTCAGCCAAAACTCAATGTCAATCAAAAAACTCGAAACACCCATGAAGTTTAGTTTTGAATGAGTTTATTTTTTACATTTAACCAAAAATGTAAATGCCAGCTAATTGTGGATATTATAAAGTATCAATTAACGAATATAATGTTTGCTCCATTGAAGGTATGACCAATTAAAGTGCTCAAATGCAAAGTTAAGGCGCGCTCTTCAGTTTGCCGTTAATTTTGGGCCATTAGCTAGTTTATGAGGTTTCATGCCCCGCTCCGCCAATCTTCTTCTTATGGTAGAATCGGTTACAATCAATCCTCGAACCTCACGGAGCCGCTACTGCAGTTGAAGACAGTTAAAGTGGCGATTTCTTAGAGTAACTGACACAATATACCGGTCATCTTGCTCAGATGTGACTTGATGTCTACCAAATCATGGACGGTGAGTAAACATACCAGTCTCTCGATAACGCTGATACACTCTATTGACAGCAGAGAGGCTTAGATACAATAGTGCAGCCACAACACGCTGA
Organism: Malacosoma neustria; assembly: GCA_963693495.1. Taxonomy (NCBI): domain Eukaryota; kingdom Metazoa; phylum Arthropoda; class Insecta; order Lepidoptera; family Lasiocampidae; genus Malacosoma; species Malacosoma neustria. The sequence continues at coordinate 17,916,791 of OY856382.1, read as the reverse complement.
CTAAGCCTTACTTCCAGCACGACTTGGGCGGCTTCTGTGGGCGAGGTATCCATATTTTTAGGAAAGATTTCTTTGGTAGGATGTCTCAGAGCTTAGATAACAATCAAGCTCAGAGCTCAGTTAAAAAAACGATAAACGGAATAGACATTGATAACAATCTCTAGTAGGTACATTCATTTATTGGATGAAAATTAGAATAATTTAATTCAAATTTGGAATTCTGGTACACCATTGTGTAGACTGCCCGTATTTTTTTAATGATATCAATCCTCTTTTTCATTTAAACGCCGTCTCAATAATACTTGCAGTGGTTTCGATTTTTTTTTTTGATGAGAAGTATGTATATTATATTCGCGACTGGTGTATGATGGCTTACCAAGATCTTCATAGTGGCACATGACAGCTGACACAATGCCGCGCCCGAGTTCGTGTGCATGGTGTTATTATTATTACAGATATAAATAAATATACTACGGTAAAAATTTACAAAGCGCCATCTATTCTCAAAGTAGACTGTAGATCACTTGTATTATGTTATACTAGATAACTGATATACCTACTACTTATAAACTTTTACTCGGTGCAGATGCGGAGTAAGAATTAAACCTAAGTTTAGGCTAACCTTTTTAGGGTAAAAGGCGTCAAAACTACTATAACTACGTGGTAGAGTCAAGCCCGTCTGGATGGTGACTACCCCTGGCTTTCAAGTATGCCGTCATAATAACCTTGTATTGTGTTCCGGCATTTGTGACTCTGATTCCAGTACCCATATGAGGACAGCAGCGTGTTCACGGCGCCCCTAGCGTCGCAAACATTCATATGCGACGTTTACTATTAAGTGCGTCGTCTGTCTGCCTGCTGTTCCTCAGCAATAAAAAATATATTGTTTCGTATTTGAACACATCTGGAATGACTAATATATTAATTTAATTATAAGTATATATTCAGTTAATACACTGACGGACTCATAAACTGCATCAAAGTAATAGACGACCTTGAAATAAATATTTTAACCAAGTATGCAAACTTTCTATACAGATTTAAATTGAAACCTCTAGATTGGTTCGTGAAATTTAACAGCGTAGGGTCATATCCTTAAGTTTAAGTTTGTGTACTGGAAAGGCCCTTAAGATTTTTTTGAAGAAAAAACAGAAATTTAAGGAAAATTGGTTTAATTAAAAAATTGGTTTTAACAATTGACACAAACTTTATGCAAGGGTTTATTTATGTTTTAATAAGGTGTATTACCTCCAAGTGCCCTTATTACGGATTCTAATCGGTTCCGCATATACCTAGTCAGGTCATAAATTCTGTCACATGTTTAATGTAAAATAATTGTAACAAGTTTATTCATTATGTAACCATTCATATACCAAAATGAACTTAACAAAACATAGATTCTTATGACATTAAAGTTTATTAAAAATGACCTCCGTGATTTTGAATACAAGCCTTCAATCTGCGCGGCCAGTCGTCTATCGCAGCACGAACGAGGTCCATGTCAATATCGGCGGCTGCCTTAATCAAGGATGTCTTGAGTGACTCCAAATTGGGATGAGGCTTTGAGCACGCCTTTTCCTCCAAGTGTTGCCATATCTTGTAATCTAACGGATTCAAATCTGGACTGGAGGAGGGCCAGTCTTCGTGCCGGATGAAGTCGATTTCACGCGCCGCCAGCCAGTCTTGTGTGCTCTTCGCTCTATGAGCTGGCGCCGAATCTTGTTGGAATACCCAGTGCCTGTTATTGAACATGGTATGAGAAACAGGTTCCACAAGGTTCGTCAGGACTGTATTTTGATACACAACAGCATTCGTTTTTACACCTTTCTCACAAAAATGTACCTCTGTTAAGCCCCAATAAGAAACTCCCAACCATACCATGAGCGAGGATGGAAAATGACCTCGTTGGACACGCGGAATACGGTTGCTCGCTTCTTCACTACTGTGTGCGTATTCCTTATCATTTTGTTTGTTGTAGCTCTCTTCTACGATAAACATTTTTTCATCCGAAAAAAGAATTTCCCGATATTTTTTTCCCGCGTACCGCTTCAACAAAGCGCGGCATCTCTTCAGTCTCAGGTCCATTAGACGAGCATTCAAACGATGTCCTGTTTTTCTTCGATATGCCCGAAGCCCTAAGTCTTCATTTAACACCCTTTTCACCGTGGTTCTGCTTAACCCCATCTGAAGGGCCAACAGTTTCTGCTTACGTTTGGGATTTCTTTGAATTCGTGCCTTCACAGCTTTTATCACTGCTGGAGTCCTAACAGACCGAGGGCGACCACTTCTTGACCTGTCATCTACACTAGAGTCTTCATTGTATCGTTTGATGGTACGATAAATGAATCTTTTGGTTATATTCAAATTTTTCAGTATGTTAAAAATTTGAATTGGCGCGTAACCGCAACGATGCAACGCAATAACTGCAACACGGTCTTCTTTAAACGTCCACTCCATATTTAAAAAATGAGTAAAATTCTAAAAGTATACATTTTTATTTTCATGAACAATTCGAGATTCGAATTCAATAAACTTTTTTGTGGCCAGCATTCTAAAAGAAAAGTTTTTACTGTGTGACAATACTTATGACCTGACTAGGTATTTTATTAGGGTTATTAAAAGATCTTGCGGAATACTGTCCCATTCTTCTGAAAGTGCTGTTCTTAGTGCTGGCACTGTCGTGGGCAAAGGGTTTCTCGCATATACAGCTCTTTTTAAATTGTTCCAAACATGCTCAATGGGATTAAGATCCGGGCTGCGTGCTGGCCAATTCTTTGTACGTATCCCAACCTCTTCGCAATATTGTCGAATTTGTGCAGCAGCGTCCGGCCGGGCATTATCCTGCATTAAAGTAAAATTTTCGCCTATGAATCCCATGTAAGGCACCACGTCATCTTCTAAGATCTCTGTTATGTAGCGATGTGCAGTCAAATTATTATAAATAGTTTTGACGGACCATGTCTATGAACACAAGTTCTGTTCGCCCGTTCATCGATATGCCACCCAGACCATACACGAACCGCCTCCAAAAGGAACACGCTCCTTAATGCAACTTTGAGCATATCACTCCCCACGTCGACGATAGACTCTTCTGCGACCATCTGCACCATATAAACATGTCCTACACTCGTCCGTGCACAATACGGAGGCCCATTGCTTTTCTGTCCAATTCAGGTGATCACGCGCAAATTTTAAGCGAGCTTGTCTGTGAGCTACAGACAACTTTGGACCATTTGCTGGTCTAAAAGGGGTGATATCCACTTCCTTTAACCTTCTTCTTATTGTTCGTGCACTCACGTTTACTCCACGCACTTCATTAAGCTCTGTTTTGATGTTAACTGACGTGAGGAAACGATTTCGCAGGGAAGTTGTAACAATAAATCGGTCATCACGACCGGTGGTTGCTCGAGTCCTGCCTGTACCACGTCTCCTTCTGTAAGAACCTGTCTCCACAAACCTTCTGTATATTCTAGAAACCGTAGATTTGTTTTAAATTTAAATTTCTACCAATCGTTCGTTGATCCAAGCCCTCCCGCACCAATGCTACAATTTGAGCCGCTTGTTTGGACGAAGTATCCATATTATGGTTCAAAAACTCTCGATGAGTTAAAAAACTAACCCAACAATTCTGCTGGTAACAATAATTCAATTGACAAAAGAATAAAAAATCAATGAGAATCAATTTAAAACTTTGCTATAAATAACACGCAAATCTGATACTACGAGTAAATTTTCTTTTCCCGGCTATGTTGTATTATTTGTTTTACTGCAGTTCTATTTTTAAATTTTCCTTTTTTTTGAGATTAAGAGCCAGTCTCTCCATATTTATATAATTTAATCTAAAAAGAATGCATACTTATTAAAAAAAAATCATTTCAAAGTAATCCTGAACTTTGATGCAGTTTATGAGTCCGCCAGTTTATAATATAAATTCTAAATCTCGGAAAGAATCCAAACGTAATTACAACAATTAATTATGCAAGAAATAATTAAATCTTCAATATAACCAATTAATCGACGTGTGAATTCTAATTTAATGCTGAAATAATGAAAAATGCTAATTTAACGAATTGACATTTTAGTTCAATAACCTATTTATCGTATATCTTTATACGAGCAATTCTTATATATATATAGCGAATAATAATGCTATTTTTTTTAAATTGCTTAACGACACAATAACACTAAAGCTATTCCAGCAGATGGCGTTGTTAAGTAACACGAAGTCAATAAGTGTTTGCTTTGAGGTTAGACTAAGAAAATCAATTGTTAATTTTCAAAAAAAAATAAAAATACCGAGCAAAGCTCGGTCTTCCGGATATTTGTTTTAAATGCATCATTACTGCCGATATTGTATTATTTTGTGGAGTATTTTCTTTATAGTGATGATAATAGTTACTAAAGATCGGTTCATTATGAATCGTCTCATGTCTTTTTTTTTGGTCTCGGGGAAAAACCACTCTTGACGGGTTCCCCCGGGACTTATAGGACTATTTATGGGACTCCGTGTAAGATGTTCGACCATCCGACTACCCACTAAAAACCCCGCTGTTCTCCTATCGCCTACACCCGGGCCCACGGATATATGGCCGGCCGATCTCGTGGCCCGGGCCGGCGCCGGCCCGCCCTTTGTCTTAAGGCGGGCCCCTTCTAAAGTGTTGGCCCCAGGGGGTCAGGGTTTCGTCCCCCCGGCGCTCTCCTGTAACAACTCTAGGAGTTGAGGGGGGCCGCGGAACAGCACGCGGCCCTCTCCCTCGCGGCAATAGTGCGGGCGGCGGATCCACCCCCGATGGGCCGCCCGCGGCCGCTTTCTACGGCGGCCGGAGGTCGCTGCCCGCCCTCCGGCGCCGACGACGCGGCCTGTGTTGGCGGGAGGGGAGTGTGGTGGCGGACTCCCGCTCCCGCTCCGCCGCCTCCTTTGCAGACACTACTGCCTCGCAAAAGGAGGCGACGACTGTCCATCTAGGATCGCCCCCGACCATGGACAGAACCAGGACCGGGAGCGACAGGTCCGCGGCCAATTCCGGACGGGACTCGCATCCCCGTCGCGTGCTAGTCAGGCGTGGGTACGACTACCAGACGACACACCAGAAAAACCAGGGAGTCGCCTGACGTCGTAGTCGGCCCAGCAAGACCAACCGACAGCGAGGATGCGATTCCCGCCCCGGGAACACTCTCTGTGCAGGCGCAGTCGAAATAGGCATGGTTTCGACTACCAAATCCCTTTAACCCATTATAGGCCTGAGCTTCTTCCTCCTGCCCTTATCCCAGTTTTTCTCGCCTAATGTACATTTTATAACATGACTAGTTGGCCAGGCAAACGTTGTTCTGCCATAGGAATTTTAAAAAATCAATAAAATTGGTTCAGCGGTTTATACGTGAAAGCGTAACAAACAAACAAATTCACTTTCGCATTTATAATATTATGTTAGTTAGGTAATTAGGATTACCATGTACCGACAGAAATGCTTTTTTTATTGCTGTAGGACAGCAATAAAAAAGAAATGTGGCCTATGGTTGTTTGCAACGCCAATGGCATCGCGAACACGCTCCTGACTCATAAGAGTACAGGAACTTGGGTCACTAATGCCGGAACACAACGCAAAGTTATTATGACGGCATACTTAAGACCAAAGGTAGTCACCATCCACACAGGCTTAGGGCTCTACCACGTACCTAGGATGGGTTGTTTTGCCCCCTTTTACGACAGGCCGACCCTGGCCACAGAGGTCAGTATTGTTTGTCCGCCCCGGCACGAATAAAAAAATGTATGCACGGATAAATTTTATCTCGCTTGACTGAATAAAGAGCAATTTATTATACATACGGAACCTATATCTTACTTAATAAAAATGGCAAACGTTATCAGAATCGTAACCATTTCAAAGTTCAATATACTTATTAACAGATAATAAATAAAACACAATTAAATTTTATCTCACTATGTTCCTAAAACAACATCCTATGATTCAGTCCAAGGACGTACACAAAAATTAAAAATCTGATCAATTAATGCGTATATAATTGTTATTATATCTTCTCCTATCGTAAAAGGCGACAAAATACCAGTAGGCTCCAAGCCCCTCTGGATGTGCTGCCAACCCTGATCTCTGTACATGCTGCCATATTACATTAGTGGCTACTTTAGTACTATATATAGTATAAGTGGATTAGGTTCCAGTTTCCTAAGTGGACTGCATTGTTATTTGTTACCGGTGCCCCCGTCACAAAAATCTATATGTATAATGTAGGTATCTATTCACAAAATTTTATTTATAAAAAAAATTATGGTGACGTAACGGCAAAGTGAGTCTTGACCTCCGACACCAGATCAAGCCATGCCTCTAGGTCTTGCGATAGTTCTCGCCAGTCGCTATAACAGAGGTTGAGCAGGTCTTGAGCTACTAAGTTTTTCCAGCGGTATCTAGGACGTCAACCGGGCGTCTCCCATTTGGTTGTCCCAGGTACGCTCTCTTCACGGCACGGTCCTCTCCTATTCTCTCTAGATGTTAGAGCCACTTTGAAAAATGAAAAACTGTTCGCAATTTACAAAGGGTAGGTGCTGTGTACTAACTTAACTGTGAATTACGCAGAAAATAGCTTTAGTAAATAGAATTTAGTCGGTCTCCAGAAATATTTTCTGAGAAACTAAGGACAAGGTGGCATAAACTGGTTACCAATATATGTATATTATTTAAAACAAGGAACTTACATAAAATATTTATAATTTGGAGTGACATAGGGTGAGGAGGAAATTTAGATTAACCCCCCGAGGAAATTCTTTGTTTTGTTTAGGGGGTACCCAACACAAGTGCTATGTTACCTTCTTTGTGATTTCACACAGCGCCATAGTCTTGTCACTGCATATTTATACATATACTAGCTGACCCGGCGAACTTCGTACCGCCATATTTTATTTCTCTAATCGCAACTGAGGAAATAAAACCCTTCCGGTAAAATCGAACAGCGACATCTATTGTGCGTATTTGCAACCTAGATGTCAAATAATATTGAAGAATTTTATCGATGAATCAACGTACACCGCCATCTATGAGAACTTCATAAAACTAAACAGTAAATAAACACATGCTTAGGAAACAATTAATTGATACATTTTATTCATTTACATTCACGACATAAGCGAATAATTGAGATGATAACTATCCTATCCCGTAAGTTAGACTAAAATACGGGTACATGTGAAATTTGATTGAAATCGGTTCAGTAGTTTTGGAGTTTATTGGCAACATACATCGTGACACAAGATTTTTATATATATATATATAGAAGAAGAAGATTTTATTAATTGTCTGAGAAGAACTACCTACTAAGTTACATAGTAATGGTCGCCGTTCACAGAACAGGCTGATGTCCCAGTTAATAGGAAGAGGTTACAGTCGCCTGTGGATGATTGCGACGTTAGGGGCACCGCGAACACGCTACTGTCCGTTAGGGGTACAAGAATCTGGGTCACTAATGCGAAACACAACACAAGGTTATTATGGCGGCGTATATTTATAGACCAAGGGTGGAGGCCATTCAGATGGGCTTGGGGCCCTACCACGTAGGTACCTAGGGTTGTTTTGTCGCCTTTTACGACAACCCGACCCCAAACGCAGGGTTCACTACCTTACTCCGTATATATATTTGTAAATAGATTATTTGTAAATTTTTAAAACACAAACAAACGGAAACTAATTATCAAACTTTATCGTATAACTTATTGAATATACAGGAAACACGTTCACATCTGCCAAATGAGGAAAATATAAAAAATATTTACCAACGTTGAAAATATTTTATTTATCACATTTTACTTAAAATCCAACAATTTTTTTTATATTTTTTTTTATTGGAATACAAACAGTGATCTAGCTAAAAACTAAAACTTAGTATAAATCTAAAACACTATTAATGTGTTTATTAACTATATATATATTATATTATTAACTATACTTTATGACTTATTCCGCGAAATAAATTTAATCCATTAGTAAAAGCCTATTCATTTATAGGCCTTAACGACTTTCGGAATGGAGATGTACTGTCATGGGGCAGAGGGCGCCATCTAGGGTCACATGAATTTAATAAAAAATAAATAACGACTTTCCGGTGATTTTTATGGTTGATAACATGACATCCCTCTAAAAACTTAATTCAATGCACATTAAATTAAGTTTTTAGAGGAAGAAGTTTTTAGAAGAAGCACTTCTTGCACAAGAAGTTGAAGTCATGAAAACACACTGATACGAAGATGTTCGCAGAAATGAACCAACACAAAAGGTAGGGGAGTGCGAATAATTTGTACTTACGAATTATTCGTTCCGAATCGAATATTAATTTAATAATTCGTAAATTCGAATTATTCGAAAGTTCCCGTATAATTCGAAAAACTTCGAATAATTCGAATTTTTTTATTATTTTCCGAATTATACGCGAATTATAATATTATTCGCAAATTTTCGAGTATTTTGAATTCAGAGTTTGTTATGTTCAATAATCAAATATGAAATTAACAATTAATATACATTTTATTTAAACCATGAAATATAATTACACAAATAGAACAATTAGTATGAAAAAATTAGTGCGCGTTAACGCTAGCTGTCGTTCTTTCTACTGCTTTGTTGTATGATAAATTACAAATTATAGAGATATAATAGAAGAAAATGACTAAGTTGAATATATTTTTTTTCGTGGATAAAAAAATTAAGAATACGTATAAAAAAACTTGGAGAAATTAACTTCAAGAATTTTAATACATTGCATGTGTAACGTTTTTCTTATAGATTTATAACGGAAATTAATAATTATAAAACCAAAATTAATTGAAAAGATCTCTTGCCAATATTAGTATCTAGATTTTTTATGCTACTGACAGAGATGAACATATATTGAAATTAAGCAATTGTTTTCTTTGGGTAATTGATTTTTAATTAAAAAGTATATTATTCGTAAGTAGAATATTTTAATACACGATGTAATGAAATTCAAATTGGAAACAATAGAAAATGCAGTGATGTTTCGATAAATCGTGAATTGTTCGAATTTTTCGCGAAAAATTTCGAATTATTTGATTCGAATTTCGAATCGAATATTAATATTCGATTCTATTCGAACGATATTCGCACACCCCTACTCCGTATGTTTAGTGACCTATTTTTCTAAGTTTTTACCCCCTCCATCTTTTAGATGATAATCTATACTAGTCACTTACGCTATAATTTATAAAGATATTGTGTGGATTGTCCAAAATATAACTATAAGTGTCAAAGTAAGTAGAAGAGTAAGTAGTAGAAGTAAGTAAGTAGAAAAAATTCTGCCATCTGGGAGTTATTCTGGCGTGTGCTAGAGTTATACGTATATAATGGAAATGTTTATCTTAAATAGTCCTTCATAAAAACCCGCGACAGCATATATCTATTTTTTATGTGTAAACCATTACAGCCAAAATAGTGAACCATAAGTAGGTACAATAAAAATTGATAATTTATTTCTAATGCAATTTGTTAGTAACAATTCTTCTAACTATATCTTCTACTAATCTAAAAGTGGAAAACTTACTCCATCCGAGATTGGTGAAGTGACGAATTTCCATTTTGATGTTAAATTGTGCTTCACTTGATTTTTATATAGTTTGGCTCTATTAATTCGTTTTGTTCGGCTTAAGTTTTGACCACATTTTACTCAAATATCGAAGCTCACCGGGTCATCTAAGTATATATGAACGTAACTCTGTTAAGTTTTCATTTTGATGAATATTGGTAATTTTTTTTATTGCTGTAAGACAGCAGACAGGCGGACGGCCTGCTTAGAATTTAGCAGTTAACGTCGCCTATGGGTGTTTGCAACACCAGTGGCATCGCGAATACGCTGCTGTTCCATAAAAGTACAGGAACTTGGGTCACTAATGCCAGAACATAACACAAGGTTATTTTGACGGCATACTTGAGACCAAAGGTGGTCGCCATCCAGAAGGGCTTGAGGCCCTACCACGTAGCTAGGATGGGTTGTTTTGTCGCCTTTTACGACAGGCCGACCTCGGCCGTACAGATTAGTTAATTAATTTAATGCATGGGCTTAATATCACAAACAATATTGTGCCGACCTTAAATGATTGGAACAAAGACAAGCTAATGATGAATTAAACTCCCTTTTTATTGTTTTGTGTTTTTGCCATTATTACTCTTCAAATAAATATTTAAATATAAACATAATTTTTAATTTTGTTTCGTAATAAATTTTGAAGATGTTTGCTTACTTTTTATCCATATGAGACATTAATTGTTTGACTGATTGAGTGAATAAAAACAACTAGTATTATTTAAGAATGACTTATTGGATTTTATGTCTTATTATGTCATATAAATAGTTTTGGGATATATAATACCACATGCATATACGCGCCATATAGCTTCAGGCCTACAACAGTTCGGCTATTAACTGTTGTTTTAATGTCTATATACATAACCTTTAATCGTCTGTTCATCTTATCATATTAGCACTACGCACTGTTTGTCTTTAGAATCCTTGGTTATAAGTATAATATTATCACAAATAGGAACGCAATCTTTACGAGGTCAGTTACTATTTCGTGTTTTGTATATCGCCACCGCATACACTACGACAGTTATGTTTTCAGCTAATGTATATCCATATTAATATTATTAAGGAGTCTGCCCACTACACCGTCCATACCATGACCGTGCTAGGAACGTGCCAGGCAAAAAATATTCTTTGTATTAAAAAGTATGTAACTATGCCCACTAGACCGTTCCGTAACCGACCAGCGTGTTGCTTTTGTCTGATACGGTCCTAGCACGGTCATGGTATTGAACGGTGTAGTGGGCAAACTCCTTAAATGTTAAAGTAACTTTTTCAGTATGTTTTCACCAATTTTGATGAATTTCGGCTAAGAGATAAATTGGATCTTGCAGAAGAACATGGTTACTTTTGTTCGTGAAAATAAAAGTTGAATGAGATGAACGTAATTAAGTTTTTTTCTATTCATATGTCAGAACAACGTTTACCGTGTCTGCTAGTCAATAGCATATAGCTGGTTGTTATGCATGTGTTCGGTATCGGGAGTAGAATTACAGCAAGACAAATGCACGACCACTTACCTCTTGTCTTCGTGCTGCTGGAGCTCTCCGATTATGGCTGTAGGAAGCACTGGCACGAACTACTTTCGATTGTGCTAGTTAATTTATTGAAATATTGGAATAGAACAACGGAAATCGACGCGACGCGTCCGCAGCGTATATTTTGAATGTGTGAATCGAGAGATGGCAGCGTCGTCGTAGAATAGGGGTGGCAATGCATTTGCTTAGATACGATTAACTCGATACTAGGAAATATTCGCGGTAAATTGATTGTGCTAAATACGCAACAGCATGTCCAACCCACGCGTTTTTCTAATATTTATTCGCATATTCACAGACATAGAGGCAATCTAACACAATAAAATTAATGAAAATTTTCAAGGAGGTTACCTTTTATTTCGATTGAACCGCACATCATAAGTATTCCTTTACACGAAACCTTTAGGTATTGATCAAAACATTAAAAAAACTGTTCTTATAAAAATATTATCATAACCCATTTACATAAATTACAGAACAACTGATTTGCTCTTAATTAATTCTTGATTCGCAAACTAATTTTCTTAGAAACAATTGTTTTATCACCAGGCGTATAATAAAAAACGTCACGTAAATATTATTCACTGGCAGATCCATTATAATCTCAGTTGAGAACCATTATACCCTGGTAGATAAAATTAAAATTATAAATAAATAATTGCCTATCTAAATTTGTCTAACGTATGGCAAAGCAAGCCCAATCTTCTCTTCTATTGTCACTTCTTTACCATATCTTTGAAGTAGTTCTAAAGCAACGCCATTCGTCCACCCAAAGCCATCTTGCACATTATACTCCCCTCCGCCCCCTTGGTGACCCGGCTGGACTGCGCTATATTTCTCGAACATTTTCTTCCAAGTGCTGAATCCTAAATAATTTGCTCTTATCCATAATACTGCTTGTTCTTTCGCAAGACGTTGGGCTTCCTCGTAGCCACTATTGCCAAGTCCCCCTATTAATATACTCTGTAGTGGTGGCCATGCATTCGGATAATCCCACTGCTCACCGGAATGTAACACCGAAGCTGGCACCCCACCCGGATAATCTAATCCACCTGATGTTAACAGGTAACGAACTAACTTGGCAGCATATTTAGGGGCTTCGTATTTATCTACAGCACCAGCCCAAAGTGGTGTAACACAGCTTGGGTAGAAATGCCTCCTTGGAGCTCTAGCCTGAGCATCATAGTCGTACCAAACGCCGTGGCTAGGGTCCCAAAGCACATTATCAATAGCATTCCTCCAATATTTGGCCAAACTCCACCATTTTTGCGCTTCACGCCTATCTTTTAGCACGCTGCGGAAATCACCTGCAAGTTCAAGAGCCCCGGCAAATATAGAATTTAGATCAACAGGGATAATACGTGTGGCATGTACATCGGTTAGATTGCCGACAATATCGTCGCTAGCTGTCACAAACCATCGAGTGGAGAAATCCCAACCGCTTTCTGCCGCACTCTTCATCTCAATATAAAACTCCTCTCTCAACTCATCATCAGCCAGCGGCAACGAATTAGTATAATCCTCGTAGTACGACTCTGGCCTAGGTCCTTTGCATTTACGGTCTGACAGATACCGAAGCAGCATATAAGATTTCCCATTAACTTTAACAGTCTCTTTCTTCTCATCCAACCAATACTGCAGTTCCTTCTCGACCGTAGCAACGTTCTGTTCAAGCCAAGAAATATCTCCTGTTGCAGCGAAATAACTTGCAACCATCGCTGCAAGGAGTGGAGGCTGGCTTCTGCCTAGGTAATATATTCTGCTCCCATTCGGGATGTAACCCAATTTATTTACTAAATATAAAAGATTTTCTATCATACCTTTTGCAGTCTGGGTCATGTTGCTGATAAGTAGTCCACGGATTATCCAATAGGAGTCCCAGTAATATAATTCCTTAAATCGGCCTCCTGGCACGATGAAACCATTTGGCACATAAAGGAAACTGTACTGATCCGGATTCTGCGCGACATCAAGCTTGACTTTCCGACCTAATTTAGCCCAAATACCGATTACATTCTTGGCAAATTGACGAAGCTTAGGATCAGAAATTGTTTGCAGTACAGGCGGGTCGGGGTTAAAATCAGGCGGTTTCCAATCTTCTAACTCATTTCCCTCTTTAAAGTGCTGGTCTACAAAATCAATCAATTGTTCCCGTGAAGGATTTCTATTCGTTTCGTGCATAAGTTTTGCGAAGTCTGCTCGAGTTTCATTCTCACTGTAAATAAGTTTCAAATCCACGAAAGTCTTCGAATCGGGAAAGATTCTCGCTAGTTGAACTTTTTGAAGGAGTTCACCTGAACAGTACACTGAGGAGCTGCAGATTGGTACGATAGTTAGTGCTTGCGCGCATCCAAGCAGGCCAAGGAACGGGTAAAGCGGCGGGAGTCGTATCTTCAACATGCTCACAATTTCCGTAGGTCATTCGGCGTAATTGGTTCAGTTATGAATAACGCGATAACGTGCTGCGGCGAGCAGTCGCGCGGGGCGAGTGGTGGCCGCCAGGCCGCCTCACAATCACAACCGGTAATAAATGTGTACCGCGCCATTATTCATCAACTACAATTAATACTGGACGCGATACGCATCCGTCCCATCGCTTTCACTCGGCTAGACAGTGGCGATCTCGTTCGAGCCGCACTGTAGGCCCTGACCTCGACACTAGTAATTGGTAAACAAACGCACGTGCCCCCTTCGCGATGAAGGCGAATTAACTGTCAAATTGAATGACTTATCTGTAGAGTATTATATCTATGCTTTCATTATTCGTGTCATCGCGTCGTGTACGTACATAATATTTGTTCTTGGATCATTTTTGATTTACAAAATATAGGAAATTGGTGCGTAATTTCAAATGATTTTATCCATCTTTTAATACGAATTATTATTAATGTTTATTTCTAAGCGTTATATAATAGTAATTTTTTGAAGTAATTCGCTGTTTTATCATCTATAATCTATACTTGATATTATACATATAAATGTGAAAATAACCTCTGCCTATCTGTTTGATACGTTTTCACGCCAATACCGCTGAAACAATTTTGATGAATTTCAGTATAGAGATAGATTGGACTTTGGCAAAGGCTACTTTTTATCGCAAAAATGAAACTTGAAGTGGCTGAAATAGGGATGAACGTGATTAATTTTTTTTTATATGGCAGAACAATGTTTGCCGGATCAACTATAAAACTTCGCAAACTAAAGAAAGACGATGCCAAATTTTGATTCCGGAGTGACTACGGTGGCAATTGTTTCTGCAAATACAAATTTCGTCCAGCCTTTTATCTATTTGCACATCTATTTTACTAATTTTGACTTGTGACACTCCGTTACACTACATGTTTCGTTGCAAATCAATGATGACGTCGATGCTACGACCCCCCCAAGGCTTTGGTGGCGACCGGGGTTTTTAGTAGGTATGCTGCCACGACCATCCTGACCAATTCTTGCTAGCCATTTAGTTTTCCCCTGGCAAACTAAAAAAAAGTTGGCTACAGTACATAAAGAGATACCTGATTAATAATAATGAATCAAATAAATATATAAAAGCATAAAACGAATAACAGTTAGAAGAAAGGTACAGTAGTAAACCCTTGTCCAAGGCGGGTTGGCGGATTACTCATATCGTTGGTCTCTGTTTCCTCTTGGTGTTTTGCTTAATCTTTGATAGGTGGCAATTATCTTATAACATTCCGCCTGTGCTATTCAGAAATATTGAATACCGATTGTAACGGGAAAAGCAAAGTTTCAATATAACATTTTTATGTTTTAAATACTAACTGAATAATTACTGTATTGTAATGTATGAATTTTATGAATCTGAAGTAAATTGATATTATTAATATGCACTTTAAGCGATTGCCAAAGAGGGATTGAAGCTATGACCCTTAAATTGATCTCCGAGTATGTAATCACTGAGCTACGTACCTATAATTTTTATATAGGGAGTATTAAATAAATAAAACAATATAATCAGACACAGCCATAGTCTTTTATTTAAAGTTATTGCAACCAGGTAGTAAAAATATAATATCAATCCTGAATGGTAACTTAAATGGTAAATACGTTGCTTAAAAACATTTGTTATAGATGTAACAAAGTAAAAATCATGTTTGTATATTATAGAAACTTATTTAAATATAGTGAAAATTGTACATTATTTAAAAAAACAAATGTTATATAAAATAACATCATAATATAAAATATGAAAAAGGTAAATCAATATTTATATGGAGAAAATATATTTAAAAGGATGAAAAACTACTGAACTAATAATTTTCACTAATAGCTCACCCAGCAAACGTTGTTCTGCCATGTAAATTTAAAAAATTACATTTTGGATTCCCGTAAAATCCGTTTTCAGTGAACGTCTACATTGCGAAGT
Source organism: Malacosoma neustria (assembly GCA_963693495.1). Lineage (NCBI taxonomy): Eukaryota > Metazoa > Arthropoda > Insecta > Lepidoptera > Lasiocampidae > Malacosoma > Malacosoma neustria. The sequence continues at coordinate 17,901,266 of OY856382.1, read as the reverse complement.
GCTATATTTCAAGTCAATCAGATGTAAAGTTGTATGTCAAATTTTCACCATAAAATATTTCATTCTAAGGAAAATATCGTTACTAATTCAATCGTACAAAATAGTCATATGGTGCAAATTTCGTACGTTAACCTGTTATTACCTGTCTCTGTCACTCCCGTGTAAATATCGTAAGTGAGTAGTGCGTATTCGCTCGCACAGATGCAATGACCGCCGTCCTCGGCCTCGTACTAGGTCATTGAACCATTGAACCGATGGAGAGGTCATTGATACTTGCGCGCCGTATTATGTAAGGGGCCGTCCATTAATCACGTGATGTTTTTTTTTAAATTTTTAACCCCCCCCCCCTCCCCTTGGTGATACATGGTGAGGTTTAAGACCCCCCCTATATCACGTGTATTTTTTAGTACCTACAAAGTATCTTAATTTTAAGTATCGTCTAATTTTATTATAGAAAATTAAAGACTACAATAATAACGTTTAGATGTAGACCGTAGACAGAAAAGTTGCAGGTTGTTTTTGACTGACAAAAATAATGAAATAAATGCGAAAAACTTTTTTATACTAATACATTGATAATGAACATAATAAAATATACAGTATCTTCGGACCACGGATTAGCAAGACTTTCTTCAACACCAATAACTGGATAAGCATTTTGCAAGTTAGTTGTTGGCACAGTGCTAAATTCTATTTTGTACGTGTTTGCCGAAAAAAATAAATACACTTGATATATTATTACACAACTTTGTGATATTTCGTGATTTTTTTGTGGACCCCTCCCCCCCCCCCTTTTTTTTTGAGCCTCACGTGATTAATGGACAGCCCCTAAATTGCGAGTTCTTTGGAAGACTTTGTGATGCTGATTACTCAACATTTTTGTACTATGTGATACTAAACTAAAATACAAGTTTCTCATAACTTTTACTAAAGATTATTCTGTGTGAATTTGGACGGTTTTGTCAAAGTCACCCTGTAGTAGTAAGTAGGTAGTACCCGGGGAAAAAATTATATATAATCATATATAATTACAGAAAAATTATATAAAGTTTACGTAAAATTATATATAGTTAGATATAATCATATACATATAACTATATATGTAACTGTATATAATTAGATATACAGTCTCGAGCGACTATATATACTTATATGTGATTATATAATTTTTTTCCCCTGGATAATATAGTAACCCAAGCGAAACCAGAGCTAGTCATATATAGATGGAGTTAATTGTCTTCTCTTACATTGTGTAGTCAATGAACTAGTAATCTATATACATATTAATACGTGAAGCGAAAACTTTGTACCTCTTTTTACGAAAATTGCGCAAACGAAGGAGTATGAAATTTGGCATAATTAAAGTTTACATGGAGGAGAAGTGCAGAAAGCTATTTTTTGACTAAAATCCATTAAATTCACATCTTTCCCGGAGTCCCACATATCCCTCGGTCCCCCCGGGCCGGGGGAACCCGCCAAGAGAGGTATTTCCCCGAGACCAAAAAAAATACCTTACTTACGCTTTTGATTTTTTATATAAGAGTTTATGGCCTGGTTAAGATCACTAAGGTTAATTTTATAATAATGTATTTAAATTTATTAAATACATTAGTAAATACTTAAATAATTAATAAATAAATAATAATTATAATATACAATTATTAAAATTAAATGTTAAATAAATTACCATTAATTGTCTTATTATTAAATTAATAGGCTTATGTGAACTCTTTGGTCATATTGAATGTCAAAATTGATAATGTTTTGTATTTGTATACCACCATGCTCGTATAAAAATAATGGTGTGTAGGTCTGAATTGATTCTGTCGTCTGCCTATTTGTGAGAATAGTGTTTACAAAATGCGAAATTTGATTTGATGCGAAAAAATTGAAATAGAAAACAGTGTTTTCTTTCTTATTCATTTACTTGTATAGTGTTTCTGTTTCCTATGGGTAACTCTGGCTCAGTAACGTCTACGTATATCACTTCGACATATATCTCTATGTCACCGACCGAATATAAAATATCGACATATGTATTTTATCCGTGCAATGGCGGAGAAAGAATACTAACCTCTGTGGCCGGGGTCGGCCTGTCGTAAAAGGCGACAAAACAACCCACCCTAGCTACGTGGTAGGGCCTCAAGCCCGTCTGGATGGTGACCACCTTTGGTCTTAAGTATGTCGCCATAATAACCTTGTGTTGTGTTCCGGCATTAGTGACCCAAGTTCCTGTACCCTTATGGGACAGCAGCGTGTTCGCGATGCCACTGGCGTTGTAAACACCTATAGGCGACGGTAACTGCTAAATTCTAAGCGGGCTGTCAGCCTGTCTGCTGTCCTACGCAATAAAAAAAAACATTTAACGATATTATCAAATTCATCTAGATTGATCTACAATCGATATATTTCATCTGATATACCGAATATCGCGAAAGATTAAAAGGACTTTTCATTCCTTTTTTTATACTGATTTATTTATTTATGGTTGGCACCTTAAATAAAATAAAATGTAAAACCTTGAATTATTTAAAAACTAGCCTTCGCAATAACCCTCTTAACATATTACGCCCACTGAAAGCAGCTACTTAGAAAATATCTGGCGATGTTTAAGAATATTGATCTTGGAGCAAGCCATTAGTGCACTGCATGATAAAAAACTGAAAAACCTAGTACCTAATTGAAGAACCTTAAAATCAAAGGGGTCCATTGGTTTGTTAATCTCGGTAACAGTGCGTTTCTCTTACCGAGATTAACAAACCAATGGTACCATTGAACAAGTATCATCACTAGCTATTGTTACAATATTGGGCCCGAATATATCGAAAGTATCGATATATTTGCACGATATATCGCAGTTTCCATAGAACACTACGATATGTTGTATAGAAATAATCGATTTTTTCCTGAACATCCTTACTTCACCCTAGCTGATTTTACTCATATTAACCTGATTCTTAATATTTAATATTATCGAATAATTAAGTACAAAAGACGATATATCGCAAAGTATCAATACAACTCTACGATATATTATATCGAAAAAAATATTAATATATATTTTTCATCAATCCCACACACACTCGCCCATAGTTCTCGTGTCTTGACAGTGACAGTAACATCTTCACGAGACTGGGTAGGTTGGTATGCTATAAATACATACACTACAACTAACATCAAAGGTTTATATTTAACTCTGAATGCTGCTTACGTATTAACCAGAACAAAAATAGTCGGACTAAAATCACATACTATTACTGTATACATTATAAATACACAAGAATTTATTAATTTCTGTTATTTTACCATTACACACATTTGTACATAAGTATGTTCAAACCGATATCAATATTAACTATTTTTACTTAAAAATAATCTTATTTTTAAGTTATCTTAAACGGGCTTGGCTAATTTACAGTGTCGACTGGCGTGTTTAAGTGTCATAAATAGAGCTTAGACTGTTAGGTGCGACAGTCTAGGTCTTTATTAATTTATTTATGCACGCAAAAATATAATGAATAGTAATTAACAGATTTTGAGGCTGCATAATCTTTATATAATACAAATAAATATTTTAATAATAAATAAGTCACAACCAAAGAGATTGAATAACAATAAAACTTAATACAAAAATTATAAATATTTGTTTTATACTTGTACTTTTAAGTTACTATATGCCTGTATAAATAGGCTGAGCCTATAACGTTAAACAAATAAATAATTATATGTTTAATATACATTAAAATATTGAATTAAGTTATAAGGCACAACATTTCATTCTTAGAATATATTTAAAATATATTTTATACTAGAAAAATCAGCTACGTTTATATATCTTCAGGCTTATCAACTTCGTCAGCATCTTCTGAAGTGAGACTTGCATCAGAAGTGTCGTAAGCAGTCAAAGTTTGCCCGTACTTGTTTAGAAACTCAATGACCACACCATTACTCCAACCAAATCCTTCTTGAACAGTGTACTCCCCTCCACCACCAAATCTTCCAGGATTTTCAGCGTCATACTTTTCAAACATCTGCTTGTTGTCAGTAAAACCTTTATGACAAACCCTCACCCAAATCTGAGCTAAATCTTTGGCCAAATTACTTGCTTCTGGAAATTTCATATTCTCTAGAGCGTTAACGACAATGCTTACTTCTGGAGGCCATACATTTGGGAAGTCCCACTGTTCACCAGATCGAATTAGGGAAGCTGGAATCCCACCAGGAAAGTCTAATCCTTGTGATTGCTTAAGATAACTGTAAACTTCCGGGCCATGTTTAGCTGCAACTCTTGCGTCTATTGCGCTTAGCCAGAGGGGCGCCACGTTGCTCGGATAGAAATATTTACGATGCTTCATATTTGCTATATCGTAATCATACCATATACCATCTTCATCGTCCCACAGCACTTGATCAATGGTACTTTTCCATTGCTCAGACAAAGCGGCCCAATGCGCTGCCCTGCGTGGGTCTTTCAAAATGCCGTAGAACATTGCTAAATTCTCCAAAGCATTAGCAAATATGGCATTCAAATCTACTGGAATTATTTCCGTGGTATGTATATTCGTTAAGTTTCCAGTGTTATCGCCGTCAAAATTGATAAACCATCGTGACGAGAAATCCCAACCACTTTCAGCGGCGCTCTTTATATCGATATAAAAGTCGGTATGATCGTTCTGATCATCGAATTTATGAGCATTTTGGTAATCTTCGAAATAAGATTCCGGTCGAGGACCGGCGCTCGGTGCATAATACCTCAGCATGGTGTGTACTCTATCGTCTTTTTCAAAAGCAACAATATGAGTATCCAGCCAGTAGAACATCTCTTTCTCGAGAGCTTTGATGTGCTTCTTAATAAAGTCGACATCGTTAGTTTTCTTGAAGTAAAGATACATCATAGCTGATAAAAGAGGTGGTTGACTTCTTTCTTGATAATACCATCTACTCCCATTGGGTATATGTCCAAGTTTGTTAAGCAGTTCGATTAAATTTTCAATCATCCCTTTTGCTGTTGTCTTCATATCACTGATCAATAGACCTTCGATAATCCAATAGGTGTCCCAATAATAAATCTCCTTGAATCTTCCTCCCGGTATAACAAATCCGTGAGACACAGGTATGAAGCTGAATTGTCCAGGTTTTTCAAAGACTATTGGCTTCACTTTCCTGGCTAGAGTAGGCCAGATTCCATTTATATCTTTAGCAAATTGCTTAAGATTTTCGTCTTTGATGTTATTAAGGTATTGTGGACTGTCCAAGTGATCTGAGGGCGTCCACGATTCAAGCTCGCTTGTTTCGTCAAAATATTCGTTCACAAAATTAATGAGTCGTTCTTTTGAAGGGTTACCTTTGGTTTCTTTGAGAAGGTTATCAAATGCTTTTAATGTTGTATTTTCGTCATTTTTCATTTGAAGGTCGACAAATGTTTTAGAATCCTGATACAGTCTGGCTATTTGGACGTGGTGAAGAAGGGAACTGTTGCAGTATACAGGTCTGTCACATGATGGTGGAAGATCATCCGCGAAGACAACAGCTGCTGACACCAGCAGCAATAATACTCGTCTCATCTGAAATGAGTTAATGCTATTATTAATAGATAGCCTTGCTTACTTTAATATTATACGGGTGTAAGGTTAGATAATTAGAGGATGATTTTACAGTATAAAACCAAATCATCCTTATCTTTTTTATTGCAGCAGTAGATAAGCTGACGGCCTACTTAATTATAAACACCAATAGGTGCCAGTAACTACTAAATTGTAAGTGAGCCGTCAGCCTGTCTGCTGTCCTACAGCAATTAAAAAAATGAATCTTCAATCAAAGCAGGATTTGCCATTAGTGTTAGCCAAGATGCGTAATCTCTTTCTTCTTAGAATCCTTAACATCCGGTTGTATGTATACTTTGGAGTCTGATATAGGCTGTTTCAAAGTGCTCTTGGCCAGAATTTCAGCGCATCTATTTGTTTGATGCCCTTTAGTAACTGTTTTCAAGTGAGCAGTCAGCTATAAAGATATAGATATCATAGATCTAGCTCTCCTTACGTCTGCCATCTAGACAACCAATCCTTTTTTAGGACATACACTTCTTTTTAGTAGTTTTTAAATATTAATATCCGGATGACCGAGCTTTGCTCGGTATTTTTTTTATGAATTGTTATTTTTGGAAATTAACAATTGATTTTCTTAGTCTAACCTCAAAGCAAACACTCATTGACTTCGTGTTACTTAACAACGCCATCTGCTGGAATAGCTTTAGTGTTGTTGTAACGTTAAAGCAATTTAAAAAAAATAGTATTATTATTCGCCGATAGATGTCAGGAAGTCAGTTTTCAGTTTAAATTGGGACTACTCAAACACCACCTTTTGACATTTTCTAGAAATGATTCCTAGCTATATCGATTTATCGCCCCCGAAACCCCCCGTATACTAAATTTCATGAAAATTGTTGGAGCCGATTCCGAGATTCCAATTATATATATATACAGTAATACCCCGCTTAGCGCGACCCCGTTACGCGCCGTTTCACTATAACGCGAATTTCAAATTTCGCCCTCAAATGCCTCGCTTACGCGAAAGAGTGCATATAAACATAATGTAGTCTTATTACCATCGCCGCACTTTTAGCCAACTAATTCATGAAACTGACGGGGAAGGAAGACAGTCTATGCGAGAGTGGTGGAAGTCATACAACATTATGAAGTCTATTCACAACATAGAAGAGGCTTGGAAGGAAGTTAAAATGAGTTGTATGGGGTGTGGCGTAATCTTTGGCCAGATGTAGTGGAAGCACCTACAATAATTGTCCAGATGCAGAGACAAGTGCTTGAAGACATTGCTGGAATGATTGAGGGGTCTGAACTTGAAGATGTCACGGTAGAAGATCTCGTAGAACTTGTAGTAACGCACGACGATCCTATCAGCAATGAAGATCTGATCGAGTTACAGAATAATCCTATCTACGATGAGGAAGAACAAGTAGAAGAGAAAGTTTTATCTTCAGGGGAAATACAAAATGCACTATTCAAAAATTTATTCAGGTTTGGACATATTGCAGAGTATAGACAATAATGATGACCGTGTCTTGACCATGTGTCAAGCAATTAAAAACAGTGTTGGGTGTTATGAACGTATTTAACAAGAACGTAAACAAAACGCTACCCAAAAGACAATAGATGTATTTTTCCGTAAAAAATAAGAGTATGTATTGCATAAACACTTTATGCAATACATACTCTTATTTAAAGTAATTGATAAGAAGAATAGAATTAAAGTGATTAGAATTAAAGTGATTGATTAAAATGATTTTTTTTTGTATTAAATTTTGACTATGTTTAATCATAAACCCCGATATACGCGAATTTCAGTTAACGCGATTTTTTTCGGAACGTATCCCTCGCGTAAAGCGGGGTATTACTGTATATATATATATATATATATATATATATATATATATATATATATATATATATATATATATATATATAGACCCCCTGGGGCCAACACTTTAGAAGGGGCCCGCCTTAAGACAAAGGGCGGGCCGGCGCCGGCCCGGGCCACGAGATCGGCCGGCCATATATCCGTGGGCCTGGGTGTAGGCGATAGGAGAACAGCGGGGTTTTTAGTGGGTAGTCGGATGGCCGAACATCTTACACGGAGTCCCATAAATAGTCCTATAAGTCCCGGGGGAACCCGTCAAGAGTGGTTTTTCCCCGAGACCAAAAAAAAAGACATGAGACGATTCATAATGAACCGATCTTTAGTAACTATTATCATCACTATAAAGAAAATACTCCACAAAATAATACAATATCGGCAGTAATGATGCATTTAAAACAAATATCCGGAAGACCGAGCTTTGCTCGGTATTTTTATTTTTTTTTTGAAAATTAACAATTGATTTTCTTAGTCTAACCTCAAAGCAAACACTTATTGACTTCGTGTTACTTAACAACGCCATCTGCTGGAATAGCTTTAGTGTTGTTGTGTCGTTAAAGCAATTTAAAAAAAATAGCATTATTATTCGCCGATAGATGCCAGGAAGAGTTATTTTTCAATTTCATGAAAATTGTTGGAGCCGATTCCGAGATTCCAATTATATACCTATATATATATATATATATATATATATATATATATATATATATATATATACACAAGAATTGCTCGTTTAAAAATATAAGATGTGTGCGTATGTGTGTATTATACTAAAATAAACTTATTTTTCTTTCTTTTTTTCAATCCTGAAATTATTTATTAATTTTGCCTAATGTGCTCATAATTGTTCTTACTAACGATGTAAGACATAACAAGAAAAATGCTAGCAATGAGTGTAGATGAATACAAAGAAAAGATGAATGGATTGTATAAAACATAATATGACAAAAACAGGTGTGTGTGTGTGTGTGACAGATGACGACTAATATAGGAGAGAACATGTTGTGGTAATCCCACATAGTTTGGAATAAGGACGGGAAGAAGAAAAAGACTGGCGATGAGAAAAAGTCATTGTAATGAAACCTGTGTGTTATCACCGTTATCGCTGTCAGGATTCCCTCCAGGAGAGGCTTATATGGTTGGCCCATCTGGTGTTAATTAAACAATTTTGAATTTTGTGCCCATTAGAAAAATTGCGAGCGCGAGGTCCATGTGCCAGTGCAGCCAGATCGTGCTATTTTTTTCCCCTCTCTAGCGTCACGCGCGTGACACACATATAAACGAAATGTGTCGAACGGAGCCGAGGGAAACCAAGATAAGTGGACAATTCGAGGGGGATGAAGCCTCTTACACGCGAAACAGAGATAACACACACACCACTTGCCTTCTGTTTGTAATAATAAATGGAGTTGATATTAAACCAGGTCAATAAATGAATCAGGTCCAAACGTTTTTCATTGGAGTAAAATAGTTCATTAATTTTTAATTTGTTTTTTTATTAACACCTAAATAATTTGAATTAAAAACTACCTGTGACCATGGACACTGCAACATGTTTGAAATATATTTTTATTTAATTTACATTAAAAATATGCAAATAAAATATTACGTGTGTCACGTCATCACTACGATATATCTTTGTATTGATAACGAGAATTTAAAGATCGATTACGAATTCCTCATCACTAATGAGAGGTACACCACTACAGATAGATGGAGCGACGCTTGACAGTTCGGACGGTTGCCGCGCTCTTGTTCTGTTACAATTTTTTAGTAAGTTTTTAATTAAAAACAATATATATTTATTACAAATATTTATTTATAAGTGTTATTACTAATCCTATAACTATTTATTTGTGTTCTTCAGGATTACAGATAACTACCGAACCAACCACCGCATCGAGCCCTTTTTTTAAATCTCCATTAAACCGGTAATATTTATATATTACTTGGACATTGGCAAAATCAAAGCCAAAGGCGTTGGAGTCACAACTACAAAAACTGAGCTGATCGGTTTTACATTCACATATCTACGACAATATCTAACAGTATACTGTATTCGATTTTCGTACAACAACACATTTTAGCAATAAGTTGACAAATATAGCGCACGATAATGAACTTCTGTCCTCTACGGTCTTTTGTGATATGTATAATCTATAAATAAAATTACGCAAATGAACGCGACCCTGATCGTATGTTCTTGCTGATTTAATAAGCGAAGTTTGACAACCTTATGACAAAATCCAATGTATACATGATACTAACAGTGGTAATTGATATAAAGGCTAGACGCCTGCAGATTTAAATGTGGTGTTGAACTTGAAATGCGCTACTGAGAAGTAATGTCATTAAATCGGCTTTTAATATAATCAGTACTTCAAATATCCCTATTAAGCATTATTTCTCCTCTCCGTGCAGGAACGGACTACGAAGCCTGTCATAAAAGACGACAAATAACCCTAGCTATGCCGCCATGCCCGGTGGAGGCAACCACCCCTGGTTTCTAACCATGCCGTACTAATAAATTGGAGTTGTGTTCCGGCATGAGTGACCAAATACCAGTCCTCCTACGTGGAAAACAGCATGCTAGCGGTGCCTATAGCGTCACAAACTTCCTTAGACGACGCTAACTGCTGTCCCATAGCAATAAAAAATTGAACTTCTAATTCTAAATAAAAATAAATATTTTAAACAGTAAATCCAAAACCACCTATCATTTTAAATGATTAAAAATATATACAATGGGAATGTCTGATTTTTCTAAATATACGTATTTTTCATAATAAGTTTGAGTATGAAATGGAAAGCCATGACGACTAATGCATAGATATAAAAAAATAGAATTCTTTATGGATGGAAAGTTGTCACATACTAATTACTAAATACTTCGAACATATCGATACTTTAAAGCAGAGGTTACCAACTTTTTTGCTCGTAAACCACTTTCAAATTTTTGCTGGTTCCGGTGGACAGCAGCTATATTTCTACTATATTCTCAAAACTCGAAAAAGAATGATTAGATCTTACGATGGAAATTTGCGTTGCGACTGAGTTCCAACCATTAATTTTAGGAAATTAAATATTAATATAAATAAAATAAATATTAAGGAAATTATGTACACATTGCTTAATTTTAACACATACAAGATACTAAGTGGAGTCCCGCCAGGATATTCGCAGTTGTAATCCTAACTAATATTATAAATTAGAAAGTGAGTTTTTTGTTTGTTTGTTTCGCTTTGACGCCTAAACCGCTGAAACAATTTTGATGAATTTCGGTAGTAATAGATTGGACCTTGGAGAAGGACATAGGCTACTTTTTTATTCATATGGCAGTACAACGTTTGTTGATCAACTTTTTTTTTATTGTAGATAGGCGTACGTTTGACCGCGAACTCACCTGATGTTAAGCGACGATGCGGTCGACGGTGTAGCACGCTTGCCTATAAGAAACCTGTTCACTCTCCTCTTGAAGACCCCTAAATTATAATGTTCGGGAAACACACACGCCGGCAAAGAATTCCTCTCCTTGGCTGTTCGCATAATGAATGTGGAAGCAAAACGCTTTGTGCGGATAGGGGGCATGTCGACCATAAATGGGTGGCGCATTGCCGTACGTCTGGTTGTCCTGTGATGGAAGGGAGACGGAGGAATTAAGTTGTGTAATTCCGCCGCACACTCTCCGAAATGTATCCTGTAAAACACCGAGGGACTGGCAACTTTGCGTCGATGTTCAAGACTCTGAAGTCTAGTCTCAACCAAAGAATCGTTACCAATGAGTCTTTTGGCTCGTCTTTCTATAGAATCCAAGGCCTCCAGCTTATATTTGGCAGAGCTATCCCACAAATGGGAACAGTACTCCACACATGATCGGACTTGAGTTTGGTATAGATCAAGAAGCTGTCCCGGTGTAAAGTACTGTCTCACCTTGGCCAATATACCTAGTTTTTTCGAGGCAAGGTTGGCCTTGGATTCAAGAAACAAACCAAAGTTTAGAGTCGATGTTAAAGTGACACCTAAAAGCTCCAGGTGGTCAGCAATCTGCAGGGGTGCATTCCGGAAAGTGGGAGTCAGATGGAATTGACTTCTTTTTGCGGAGAACAGACATAATAATATAATGACGAAAAGGAAAAAGAATTGAGATATATTGATCTGGCGCACGAAATTGCAATAATAGTTCCGATAGTAGTGTCGGTGAATGGTCTGATAGCGAAGAGTCTTGACCGACACCTTGAAAGGCTCTCGCTTGGTCCCTGGCAGAAGACAACTCTCCTGGATACGGCACGTATTATGAGGAGGTTCCTTACTCTGTTGCCTTGACTACAGATAATTTGGAACCGCAAGGACCGCTGCTGTTGGAAGACGATTTTTTATATTTTTTAAGACATTTTAATCTTGTTTTATTTTATAAAAATAATAATAACTTTATTGATTACCAAATAACAACTAATTAAACAAAATATATGGTGAGCGACCGGCGGCCTTACACGGCACATTTTTAGCAAAGCGCTATTTTTGGGTATTAGACAATTGATATAATACTTATATACTTTTTCTTTCGCTCATAAACATCAATTCAACAAGTGTGGTGTTGTGGAAGATGCATATCATGTTATATTGGAGTGTATACATAATATATATGATTTTATTTAGGTGAAAAATAATTTGTATAGATTACAGTACTGGATTAGAGAAAAGGTAATTTTTTTTACATGCTGTGGAGATGAAAATGCTGCCATTGAAAGGTAGAATTCCAAAAATAAATGAAATCAGGATTATCAAAGGACGTTTGAAAGTAGCGCCTGTTATAAACTGAAAAGTAGTAAAATCGTAAATATTAATACATTACGCCTAAAGCCATAATTATATACTAGCTGTACCCGCGACTGCGTCCGCGTGGAATAATGACTTTGGGCAGCATTTTTTTGATATGTGAGGTAAACTTAAATTGGAAATACTACCTACATACAATATCCAGCCTAAGCTAAACTCTGTTTCATATGATTGATGATATAAATCTGAGGTCAACTTAAATTGGACATTAAAAGTTTCCGAAAATGATAATGTTTAACTAAAACTATTTTGTTTTTCTTAAATCAAAGTAGCCTAAGTTACTCCTTGTTACATCAGCTATCTGCCAGTGAAATTCCCGTCAAAATCGGTCCAGCCATTTCAGAGATTAGCCGGAACAAACAGACAGACAGACAGACAAAAAATTTTAAAAATATTAATCCGTACAGGGGCGGAGAAAGAATACTAACCTCTGTGGCCGGGGTCGGCCTGTCGTAAAAGGCGACAAAACAACGCACCCTAGCTGCGTGGTAGGGCCTCGTGCCCATCTGGATGGCGACCACCTTTGGTCTTAAGTATTCCGCCATAATAACTTTGTGTTGTGTTACGGCATTAGTGACCCAAGTTCCTGTACCCTTATGGGACTTCAGCGTGTTCATTCATTCATTCATCTAAATACAATAATTATTATTAAAATTACAGCTAACATGTCCACTCCAATAGCTTAAATACTCTAAGGTAGCGTCACACTACGTAACGTCAATAGATCAACCGTAACTTTACGACCTTCATTGTTTTTTATTTCACGCTGGCCTGTTACCACTTTTATAAGAAGCAAATTAGCTCTTAGTCCATGAGCTTCGTTTTTGAGATAATAAAAATATTTATCGATGTAATTTGAGTATCTTCGCTACCATGTACTGAGACCACTTTTCTCTGCAGGGGCGGAGTAAGAATACTAACCTCTGCGTCGTAAAAAGCGACAAAACAACCCTAGCAATGTGGCAGGGTCAGTTTGGCCCATCCGGATGGCAACCATCCTTAATCTATAAGTATGCCGCCAAAATAACTTTGTAGTGTTCCAGCATTAGTGACCCAGATTCCTCTACCCCTATGGAACAGCAGCACGCTGTTACATAAACATACATAGGCGATGGTAATTGCTTAATATTAGTGGACCGCCAGCCTGTCTACTTTTTCGTTAATTCCTCAGGAATAAAAAAGACAATCACGCAAAGCCGTGTAGTCTCAGAGTAAGAAGCAGAGCCCTTGTGATATGGATATTAGAAACTATAATACTTCTATAGTATATACCGACGCCCCCAGGCGTACCACCGCGCGATAGTCTTTGCGACATGGAGTATTTGTACATTTTTTTACAATTAGCGAGTCCTTGGGAAGACAATAATAGAGCCTTAAGCCAGCTTTTGACTATGGGATATTATATAATAATAATATATATTACATCTTGAGATATAATATTTTGTCGCTCGTCATACATTTTGTACGAAACCGTTCACACTGTGCTATAATATATATTACATCCCAAACTATAAATATTTTTTCGACCAAATAAGCGATATTTTGAAGGAGTATATTTTACCTCACGTCCCCGGACACCGCGCCTCCCCCTGCCTCGCCATCAACACAATGGTGATCGAAGCTGAACTGTTCCAAAATATATATCTTACAGTGTGAACAGCAATCGCGGGATGTAATATATAGCTCAAGATGTGATATATATTACATCCCATAGTCAAAAGCCGGCTTTATACTGAAAATAAATGAGTTTGTCAATATAAATAAAATGATAGAGGTAACAGTTGTGCATGCATCATGGCAAAACTACTAGGTAGATTTCAATGAAATTTTCTAACATTTATTTCTTAGAGACTTGGCTTAGATTTAGACCTTTATCTTAAAAATTTATTGCGATATTTTCATTTAATATCAAGTTATACAGAAGACGGAGGAGTATAACCAGCCACTATGCTTGGCGTTCGTGGACTATGAGAAAGCCTTTGATTCGATCGAGACCTGGGCGGTGCTTCAGTCTCTCCAGAGGTGCCACATTGATTATCGATACATCAAAGCGTTGAAGTGTTTGTATGAAAACGCCACCATGTCAGTCCGTCTCCAGGATCAGAACTCGAAGCCTATGCGACTGCAGCGGGGAGTCAGACAAGGCGATGTCATATCGCCGATGCTGTTCACTGCTGCGTTGGAAGATGTCTTCAAGCTTCTGGACTGGAACGGACTGGGCATCAACATTAACGGTGAGTACATTACTCACCTTAGATTCGCAGATGATATCGTAATCATGGCTGAAACCATGGAAGACTTAAGCCATATGCTTGATGGCCTCAATACAGCTTCCCAAGGAGTAGGTCTCAAAATGAACATGGACAAGACGAAGATCATGTCTAATGTCCATGTCGCACCTACCCCCGTAACAGTTGGGAACTGTACTTTCGAAATTGTTGACGAATACGTCTACTTGGGTCAAACGATCCAGTTAGGCAGGTCCAATTTCGCGAAAGAGGTCACTCGTCGAATCCAACTCGGATGGGCAGCGTTCGGGAAGCTTCGTAAAATCTTTTCGTCCCAAATACAGCAATGTCTCAAGACGAAGGTTTTTAACCAATGTGTGTTGCCAGTGATGACATACGGAACGCAGACGTGGTCGCTAACTATGGGCCTTATGAGAAAGCTCATGGTCGCTCAGAGAGCAATGGAGAGGGCTATGCTCGGAGTTTCCCTGCGAGATCGAATCAGAAATGAGGAGATTCGCAGGAGAACCAAAGTAACCGACATAGCCCGGATGATTGCAAAACTGAAGTGGCAGTGGGCTGGGCACATAGCTCGAAGGACTGATGGCCGTTGGGGCAGAAAAGTCCTCGAATGGCGACCGCGTACCGGAAGACGCAGTGTTGGTAGGCCCCCCACAAGATGGACCGATGATCTGGTCAAGATCGCCGGGATAGGTTGGATGAGGGCAGCGCAGGACCGATCATCGTGGAGATCTTTGGGGGAGGCCTTTGTCCAGCAGTGGGCGTCTTCCGGCTGAAATGATGATGATCAAGTTATTAGTGTTTTACGAAACATGTGTTTTGTTGCCGCGGAGAAGTGGGGCAAGCGGTGCAGCGCGCATGCGTAGGAGAGAGGAAGTCTCTTCTACATCTGCCTCATGACGAAAACTTTGTTAATATATCAAGTAACGCGGACAAAATCACCGGTATCAACTTCCTAGTTAGTTTAGTTTACTAACTAATAAAATAAGCCATTTATTGGAATAACCCAAAGACCCCCTTACTGAATAAAGACAATGGCTAGTCCATAACTGCAGTGAGTTTCATATTAGAACGAGGGCCCAAAGCCGCATTGGCAGGTTCATATCAGGTTTGGCTGAACATGGAGTGTTGTATGCCCACTCCCGTGGGCGTGAATTTCTGGTAGGATAACACTGGTAGACTGGTAGAACGAGTTTCGTAGTTATACTATTCAGTCCAAGAAGGAACATTCCGTAGAAATCGCGATCATATCATGAAACTTATTGACTTGTGTTACAACAAGTCAATCAAATCAGCCTACTTAAATCCACAGATGAACACGGGCCTCTCCCAACGCCACTATGCCTGATCTTTGGTTTATTACATCCATTTCCTGCCACCAGCTTTTCGTTATCGTGCCATCTAGCCAGGAGGCGTCCTACGCCACATTTGCCAAGACGTGGTTTCCACTCTAGTAACACAAGTATTTTTTATCCGTGCAGTAGCGGAGAAAGAATACTGACATCTGCGGCTTCTCATAAAAGGTGACAAAACAACCCACCCTAGCTACGTGGTAGGGCTCCAAGCCCGTTTGGATGGTAACCAACCCTGATCTATAAGTATACTGCCAATAATAATCTTCTGTTGTGTTCCTATATAAGTAACCAGTATCCAGTAGCACTACGCGAATAGCAGCAAATACCTATAGGCGACGGTGACTGCTAAATACTAAGTGGGCCGTCAGCCTATCTGTTGTCCTACAGCAATAAAAAAAGTAGTTAAGGTTAAACCCACACCCATATCCTACCTACGATGTCTACGCGATGGACCCGGCATTCGCATTGTGAATCAAAGCTAAGAAGCGTGTCTCTACAAGATTTTTTTAATTGAATACTAAAATTCCTAATCACATAATGGATGTATAAATAAAATAATAAACCTTCCTAACTCCTTTTTAGTAAGACAATATTAACTAACTACCTATTGTCATTTTGTTGAATGACAGCTGACTTTTATTCTAAGTGCTATTGAAGTTTTATATAATAATATTGCACTTTTATTAAATAATTATCTTCTCTCGGTTAACAGTTAACTAGTTAAAATTACTGTTAAAATTATTTCCTTATCCTTGCTTTATTATTCTCTTTCGCCACCTGCGTTTTCTAATCGTAATATTCTACTAGTATAATACTTTGACATTGGTAAATTAATGCCTAAAGCATTGGAGCCAAATTTAAAAAAACAATAATATATATATTATTTGTTAATAGTCAAAAATTAAAGCAAAATTTAATTACTACTTTTTAATTTAGCTTTCTTTGAAGTGAAAACTTCTTTAGCAGCGTTGTGCATTTTTATGTGATGGGTAAAAAATGTTAAACTCGCGTCAGGGCACGTGACCTAATCGAAAATTCGTATGACGGAGGGAGTTTTGTTCCAGTAATACCAACCTTATTAATAATGACTTAAGGTTTACTTTAGGTAAAAATGGTTAAACTCGGGTTAGGACACCTGACCTGATCGAAAATTCGTAAGACGAAGGGAGTTTTGTTCCAGTAATACCAACCTTATTAATAATGACTTAAGGTTTACTTTATAATGAAACTTTTAAATGATTGCATTGCATTACTTATACATATCTATTCGAATTGCGACTTTATTACAATGAAATACAGTTGAGTTTTTGAAATGAAAACTTCTTTAGACGCGTTGAGCACTTTTTGGGTGAACAATTTTGGTTTGTAAAGAAGTGTTAATGACCAATTTAAACTTTAATCCTTGATCATAAACACTTCTTAATAAACCGAAAAAATAATCTAATAGCTCGACGATACAATTCACAAGTTACTTAGTTTTCACTTCTATCGGCAGTCCCCAAAGACTGCCCCGCATGTTTTTTTATAACTGAGATCAGCAGACGGACAAACTACCCACCATATTGGTGGTCACCGTCGCCTATAGACGTCAGCCTGTCTGTTATCTTACAGCAATAAAAAGTACCGAATTGGGTATTTGAATAAAAAATATTTTTTGTGATAAATGAAAAGATCATATATAAGTTTTATAACAAAACTATTTTTATTTTTTTTCGCAATAATTCAAAAGTTATTTCAAAATAAAAATGAATTTTTGAATCCAGTACCGAAGACACGCCGATAACTCCCGAACAAACCCGAGCGCGTGTGTGACGTCATAATGTTAGTTTTCACTCATTGCAGTTGATAGAAAAATAATAAATACAGTGTTTTGTGATCTATTTAATTTTGTTGTCATTGTTAAATAATTAAATTTATATTAAAAATGTCGAACTAAAAAGTTATCGTTCTTGTTTTGTACCATCATGTACAAATACTACAAAAACAACTCCTGACAAAATGTTTTTAAATGTTCCCCAAGATGACAAATGTCGAAATAAATGGTTTCAAGCAGTGCACCGTGATAATCCCAAAACAAAATAATATAATAAATACTTAAATATTTTCATTTATTAAAATATTTTTTAACAGACTTACCTTGATGCCTTGGAACCTCGAACTTCAGCAGAATTAAACCGAACGTCATTTTTTTTTAAATTGGTTATCATAAATATATCAACATCAGGAATATTATCAGACTTTGCCATAATAAATCCTTTATCACACAAAGCTAATCGGAACTAACAACTCGTATTTTAGCAATAAATTTTCAATATTATTGTCTAGTCACGTGTTAATTTATGTTATAAACAGCCTTTAACGCTGTACTGTTATTGAATAGCTATAACATTATGACGTCACAACTATGGTGACCGATTATGGCGCGTTTATAGTCACGTGATTTTTATTTAAATTTCATCAATTTATTGTTTATAATTAATTCAAATTTTTTTTTAAGTTTTTTGCATTAAATATCAATATTATTAATAATAAAGTTTTAAAAAAATCAATAATATTTTTTTTCAAATACCCAATTACCAATTAATACGAAACTTCATGAGTGGACAAACGTCAAAACGGCCATCATAGCGTGCCGGTATAGTAGTCGAGAAAAACTGGCTAATCGGTGCATACGGTGGCAATCAACTACGAAACCTTTGTTTTTTCAGTCGAGTGCTATTTCCAAGTGCTTAACAAAAATACAACAATACTATTAATCAATACATTCAAATTAGAACCTAGTGGTTATCATAATTTCCATTAAAAACTATCGACAACGTTTCTTGTTATTATAATGTGTTATTCACGAATTCGTGACTTGAAGAAATTAATGAGTGCAAGATACAAGGACAAGGATTTTGTTGTAACATTGACAAGAATTAGTCAGTCATCCCTGAAGAAATACAGTGAGAACTCTATATAGTGAACTTCTATTTAACGAAAAACTCCTTAAAACGTAGAAATTGCTGAGGTTTGTTAGGTTTACGTTACCCTTACCCTTGTTTTGAATTACCATGCTTTGTCTCGGTTGTGAATGGTGCATCGTGAGGGACCTTGGCGGAACATGCCTCGAGTAGACCATTGTTGTACAACAATCGGAGAATCTAACCATTTACGTAATTTTTCTTAGACGGTGAAGAAAAACATATTATCTACGTGGCAGGGCCCCAAGCCCGTTTGAATGGCGACCACCCTTAGTGTATAAGTTTGCCGCCATAATAACCTTGTGTTGTGTTCCGGCAGAAGTTGCGGCATTAGTGATCCAGGTTCCTGTACTCCTATGGGACAGCAGCGTGTTCGCGGTGCCCCTAGCTTCATAAACATCTATAGGCCACGGTAACTGCTTACTATTAAGTGGACCGTCAGCCTGACTGCTCTTCATCAGCAATAAACAAAAACCAATGAACTATCAGCACCATTTGAGCCAACGTTAGAATGATTTATTGTAATAGAATTAGAAACATGACCATCATCTTGACAACAATGGTCTACTCGTGGCACATTAGTCGATAAAAAAAACTAGTTTAGTCGGCGGCCACGCTTTAATACTAGCATGTAAAATACGCGTTCACTCGTTAACCGATTAATATATTAATATCAAATACATGAAGGGTTAGAATTGAACAAACAGGCATCTGCGTTAAAAATTTGATTAGTATCAATTGCAGAACTACGGCTAAATTATTGATGCGTTAGCTCTTGCCTAAACTTCTTTGGTGTAGGAATCCGTTCTAATACATTTGTTTTGAGTAATACTCGAGTATACAGGGGTTGCCTGGAAGAGATCGCTTTAAGCGATAAGGCCGCCCTTTGTTCAACAATTATTGTACCTAGTTTTTAAGAACATAGTTTTAATTTGGTGAACAATAAAGTGTTTTCATTAATTAATTCATTCATTTCATTCATTCATTCATTCATACTCTTTTTCAGAATTGCCCAATTTAGGATTGAATCTACGTAAGGACCTTAGAACTGAATCTACTTAAACGTAATATGCAGTTAGGGCCATATTCCTGTTTTGCTCTTCTAAATCGACTTAAGGCATATACAAATTTGTTCTACATATTTCTTACAAACCAAATCCACGTGCGTTTTCCTAATATAGTTCTTGTTAAGTATGATACCGATAAATTTAATGTTATCTACTTCGTCTATTGTCTAGATTAAACGTACTTACATTTACTTGCAAAGATAATAATTTGTGAACACTCAACACAACTATCCAAACTTGTGAACGTACTTCAAAACAACTCGAGAATGCGTCATAATTGCAAAATATCTCCTTACTATTCACCTCAAATACAGTTCTTATCAATAAAGATAACGGGGATCTAATATGACTGAATCATATTTTCACCTTATATTAACTAGGTAAATAAATACATTATAGTATCAGGCAACAATGTAAATCCCCTTGAGTTTTGTAGTTTTCGATTTAGTGGTTAATAAACCACACTTCAACGTGTCAAAGGCACCTTTGACACGTTGCCGTCGGATAGGAGTACTGAAATCAATGTCACAAAGGCTGTCAAATCAAATAAATCATTTATTTCGGCACTATACAATTTAAATACAGTATTACAGGGATATCGTTGGTACGCAAAAGTAAAAACATACTGCAGTAGCAACGTTCACCTCAGTTCATCAGAACTACATTGGTTTTAAAGCACGGATAGAAAATAGGAGATTTTGTGTGTGTGTTTGTGTGTGTGTGTGTGTGTGTGTGTGCGTGCGTGCGTGCGTGCGTGCGTGCGTGCGTGCGTGCGTGCGTGCGTGCGTGTGTGTGTGTGTGTGTGTGTGTGTGTGTGTGTGTGTGGGCAAAAGAAGCCATAGGGCCAAGTCAACGCTTTTTTATTAACATGATCTTTGATATTTTAAATTATAATGTGACTCAAGGGTCCTAAACATGTCACCATAACAACCTTGAATTCCGGAATTAGTGACCCAGGTTTCAGTTCCCCTTCGCGGACGGAAGTTAGCGGTGCTGCTGTCGTCGCAAACATCCATAGGCTAATAACTGCTTACTATCAGAACGTGTTGGGGCCACCCCACATAGATAATTTAGGTCTAGGTTTAGGTAGTAAGTTAGGTTCGTATGGGACAATTTGTAGATATAGGCTGCTAATATATTTATTTATTGTGATCTTAAAAACACCTTTACTCATGATATAGTTACAAAGTGTCGTCACGTACAGCATCCGGAAAATGGTATTATTTCCGATTAGCTTGTTATAATTCTACCTGCTGCAAGGTTGTATCGTAATGTCTATTGTTTCTTTGAAAGTTTGTATATTGTTATTCTATAAAAAGCAAACTTCCGCTCATCGCAAGATATCTAAAACTATGATATACGCCCAATTTGTTAGAAATTTAGCATATTTATTTCTCGGTGTAGTCGCTCACTAAGAATGGATTTAAGGAAATCTTATCCAGTTTTTTTTTATTGCTATAGGACAACAGACAGGCTGACGGCCCGCTTAGAATTTAGCAGTTACCGTAGCCTATAGGTGTTTGCAATGCCAGTGGCATCGCGAACACGCTGCTGTCCTATTAGAGTTCAAGAACTTGGGTCACTAATGCCGGAACACAACACAAGGTTACCACTAGGGTGGGTTATTTTTCACCTTTTATGACAGGCCGACACCGGCCGCAGAGGTTAATATAACAACCCAAGCTAGGTGGTAGGGCTCAAACCCCGTCTGGATGGCAACCACCCCTCGTTTTTAAATATGCCTCCATAATAATCTTGTGTTGTATTACGGCATAAGTGATCAGTACTTATACCCGGATGGCAGCGTGTTAGCGGTGCCCCTGACGTTGCAAACACCCATAGCCAACGGTTACTGTTAACTACTAAGTGGTTAGTCAGCCAGTCTGCTGTTGTACAGCAATAAAAAAAACAACATCTTCTTCTTCCTTCAACGAAATGCCCTTACCCCACATTACATGGGGTCGGCAGAACATGTTCTCACCTTCCACTCTCTGTTAGCCGCCATCCCAACATTCACACCCTTTTTTGCCATATCATCTTTTACGCAATCCATTCATCTTTTTTTTTATCTACCTCTACTCCTGTATCCAAACACTCATTTCTATCATTTTCCTTGTTATATGGCATTCTTCCACCGGAAGACGCAGTGTTGGTAGGCCCCCCACAAGATGGACCGATGATCTGGTCAAGATCGCCGGAATAGGTTGGATGAGGGCAGCGCAGGACCGATCATCGTGGAGATCTTTGGGGGAGGCCTTTGTCCAGCAGTGGGCGTCTTCCGGCTGAAATGATGATGATGATGATGGCATTCTTCCCTGCACATTACATGGCCAAACCACGCTAGTCGTACTTAATAGTACTTTGACGTGACGACAGATAATCGTGTAGTTTTAAGTGTCGTGGCTTATATGTTTAAATGGAAGTGTTCACATATAGAACGACACGATTTACTGTCGTCTACGACGTTTTTTGCAGTGACGACAGATTGTCATGACAGTGGGAACGGCTAACACGACAGTCTTAAAACGGTAAAAAATCGTTACGACTAAATCGTGAAGGCAAATCTATCGTAGCCACGATAAAAATATCGTCTCGTCGTTTACACGTAGAGGTGACTGTAGATTTGTAACTTGCTAATGATGTGTAAGCGACAAAGCGATTGCTGTGAAACGATAAAATGTCGTCGCGATCCAATGGGAACAGATAAATACGATAGTCGCTAAACGATAAAAATTTTTGACGACAAACAATCGTTATAATGGGAACAGCTAGAGACGACAGTAGTCCAACGATAAATTAATCGTTACGACATAGTGTGAACGCGCCCTTACGTTTTTCAACCCCTGGCGCTACTTTCACACTTCCTCTAATATACTCATTTCTAATTTTATCCATTTCCGTAACTCTGCCATTTCATCAAAAAAACATTTATACAAATTTATAAATATACAACATATTTCGCCTTTTCTGGCTGCTATTTCATGACCTATATATGTATCATCAGATCATCTATTATGTTAAATTATAGATGCGCCAATCAAGGGATTGCTTGATGCCTTCACAGTACATCACCGCAATTATTTAAGAAAAAAATTTACAGACAAAATTGTGAGCACAGCCAATCTTCTTTATAATTAAAAACTAACATTTCTTGTTTAACGTATAACGAGTTTTCCGATAAAAAAAATGTTAATACAAAAACACGAAATCATTAACAAGACATTTTACTTTCAATAATAATATATTAGTGTTCAAAATAAAACCTGTTTGGATATTGCATACTAACTTTGCTTATAAATTATTTATTATATCATTTGTTAATTTTTTAAATGTAAGGTAGAATGTAAAGGAAAAACTGAACGAGAAGATAAGCCGTTCCCGGCTGAATAATAAAAGAATTTAAAAAATTAAAAGAAATGAGCAAGAATATTGTTCATCTAAGATGTAAAAATATGTTTGCGAGATAACACTAATTTACAACACCCATTAATTCCCTCAATCTCTTCATATTCTAATAGCATCCCACGTCTTTAATAAAATTTATATTGGTCTATGATATACTTATTCATAACATTTTTGACTGACTTATAGTTAGAATTGTTAATGACCGACGTGGGCCACGCGATTTGCGAGCCATGTTTATCCGTAGGCCCAGACAGCAACAGGTTTAGTGGGTAGTCGGATGTTTCTCTTTCCTGGAGTTCCCGGGGCCACTCGTTAAGTGCAGTTTTTCTTTGAAACCGATTTTGATCCATGCAGGGGCCGGGGTCGGCCTGTCGTAAAAGGCGACAAAACAACCCACCTTAGCTACCTGGTAGGGCCTCAAGCTCGTCTGGATGGCGATCACCTTTGGTCTTAAGTATGTCGCCATAATAACCTTGTGTTGTGTTCCGGCATTAGTGACCCAAGTTCCTGCACCCTGATAGGACAGCAGCGTGTTCGCGATGCCACTGGCGTTACCTTTTTTTTTTATTGCTATAGAACAGCAGACAGGCGGACGGCCCGCTTAGGATTTAGCAGTTACCGTCGCCTATAGGTGTATGCAACGCCAGTGGCATCGCGAACACGCTGCTGTCCCATAAGGGTACAGGAACTTGGGTCACTAATGCCGGAACACAACACAAGGTTATTATGGCGGCATACTTAAGACCAAAGGTGGTTGCCATCCAGACGGGCTTGAGGCCCTACCACGTAGCTAGGGTGGGTTGTTTTGTCGCCTTTTACGACAGGCCGACCCCGGTCACAGAGGTTAGTTAGTATTCTTTCTCCGCCCCTGCACGGAGAAAAAAATTAATAAAAATAATTTTTAACCTAACCTATCAAACATTTGACATCAGTGTCTTTTCAGTAGATACCGGTTGCATTATAAGTTTAGGTCCGCTCGGGGCACGGTTGCTTCGGGAGGTACCTGTGTCGCATAGGGCGGGAGACGACGTCGGGGTGTCACCACTGTGGCGCGGGCGACGAGGAGAACACGGTGGACCACACTGTCACCGCGTGCACAGCGTGGCGCGAGGAGCGCCGCGTCCTTGTCGCCTAAAATCGGCGCGGGCCTGTCGCGCGTGGTTCTGTCCATGGTCGGGGGCGATCCTGGATGGACGGCCATCGCCTCCTTTTGCAAGGCAGTCCTGTTCGCAAAGGAGGCGGCGGAGCGAGAGCGGGAGTCAATCACCACACTCCCCTCCCGCCAACGCAGGTCACGTCGTCGGCGCCGGAGGGCAAGCAACGACCTCCGGCCGCCGTAAAAAACGGCCGCGGGTGGCCGCTCAGGGGAGGACCCGCCGCCCACACTATTGCCGCGAGGGTGAGGGCCGCGTTCTGTTCCGTGGCCCCCCTCAACTCATGTTGATTCAGGAGAACGCCGGGGGACGAAATCCTGACCCCCTGGTACCAACACTTTAGAAAGGGCCCGCCTTAAGACAGAGAGCGGGCCAGCTCCGGCCCGGGCCACGAGATCGGCAGGTTATATATCCGTGGGCCCGGGCGTAGGCGATAGTAGAACAGCGGGGTTTTTAGTGGGTAGTCGGATGGCCGAACATCATTTCCGGAGTCCCACATATCCCTCGGTCTTCCCGGGACGGGGAATCCGTCAAATTTAGTTTTTATTGATATTTTTTATGATGGCAACCGCATTTCATAGTTTAAATAAATGAGATTAGAATCTAAATTAATGACATAAAAAGCAATTAGTTATTTCTGCTTTTAATATATTTTGGTCATAATTTTTTATTAAAATGGGGAGGCATTAGTTCAATTTTAATTAAAATAATATGAGCATAAAATGAAATGAACAAAATGAATGCGTGCCATTGTTTGAGATTAGGTAAACCTGTTGCATGACATTAAAATTTATTATATTAAAAAAGGTCAATGAACATATCGCAAGCTCCAAATTTAAGCGATTTAAGAAGAAAAAGACATTTTGAGTATATTCTGGTTGGTATTTAAATACTTAAAAAAAGTTAATGGCTTTCTTTAAATGGTTTATGGAAAGTATTTTCGTTGGCATTTCTTGGCTGCCAACCACCAGTATCGTTACCCGGCCATAAAATTAAAAAAAACTGCGAAATTACGTCCCATTCGAATACGATGCTTTCGCTTCAAGGCTTTTGAGTATCACAGAGCTTATTGATACTTCTGCGCATCTTTACGGTCTTTTGTGATACGCCCATTTTATTAGCAAGGAGGTTCAATAAATGACGTAACTAAGTTTAGTTTCTACGCCACGCTCAATGCTTAGCAAGCAGTTAATACGCCATGTTGTTGTAGTATCAAAATTCTAATTTCAAAATCTTATAGAAAACTAAACTCCCTATCAGATAATTAATAATAATATAAAAATTTATTATTATTGGATCTGTTACTCAACGAATTAGGCATTATTATACAAAGAAATGTATTAACGTAACACCATAACAGCCCAGTGTCCCACAGCTGGGCTCTGGCCGCCGCTAAAAAGAACGGACAGTATACCCACCACGCTTTTCCAATGCAGATTGGCGGGTTGCACATATCGGTGATATCGGTATACAGATTTACGATGTTTACCTTCACCGTCTGTACCTCTCAATAATTCTGTATGCATATTTCTTTAGTGCTTCAGTACAGCAGATAGGCTGACGGCCTACTTAAAATTTAACAGTTACTGTCGCCTATGGGTGTTTCCAACGCCAATGGCATCGCGAAAACGCTGCTGTCCCATAAGGGTACAGGAACTTGGGTCACTAATGCCGGAACACAACACAACGTTATTATGGCGGCATACTTAAGACCAAAGGTAGTCGCCACCCAGACGGGCTTGGGGCTCTACCATGTAGAAAAATATTTGAAGAAACTGACTAAGCGGTGTCATCATGGGAATCAAACCCGGGACCTCTAGGTTGATCTCCGAGTATAATACTGACAACCTTTTAGTTTGACGACCTCCGTGGCGTAGCGGCTAACGCACGTCGGTACGCATGCGGAGGTCATGGGTTCGATTCCCGTCAAGCGTCTGGGCGTTTATGTATAATAATATGTATTTATTTACAAAAAAAAGTATATATGTAGTTTATCAGGTGTTTAGTACCCATAACTCAAGTGCTATGCTACTTACTATGTGGCTAGATGGGGCTGTGTGAATTGTGTAGTATATTTATTTATTTATAATACCATTGAGTTACCGGGTACTTAAAGTGGCATCATAATATTATACAATTAATAAAATAAACGGATGTTAAAATTCCAAAATATCCAATTATGTTGCACGAATAACATCTTAAGGAAAATAATGATCTAATATCACATTTTTCCTTTAACTTAAAATTACCGATAACTTTTTTTCTTTTTAAAATTCTGTTTATTTCGGATGAATTGCCTTGGGTCTCTACCAACACCTTCGAGGCCCAATTCAACCTCACCTGCAAGTCGGCGCACTCTCGTGAATACCGGACGAGACCCTGACGACGGCTTTCCTTTTTGGGGGGTCAGACGGCAGTCGACCCCGTAAAAGCAAAACCAGCCAAATCAGTTTATGGAGAGACAAGGAATGCGAGTTCGTGGGAGCCGCCGCATAAAGGCGTGCAAGAGCTTCGCCCGACTCTTGTGAAAAGTTGATAAGGGCTACCGTGTCATGGGCGGGCCTGGCTAACGACGCTAGCCCCAACTCACACAGCCTGAACATCTCAATAGATCCGCTTCGCAGCATGGCATATAGGCACGCTAACCGGACGCTTGAGAGGTTGGCCGATGTGCTCTCCAGGCGGTGGGTGGCCGTGGCGTTCCTGCAGGAGACTCGGTGGAAGGCCAACAGATTCCGGTTCATTGGGAATGCCTATGAACCGGATGCTATGTTCAATGGGGATGCCATAATGCTCTCGGAGGATTTCCAGAACGACATTTTGGAGGTGAAACGTCATATGGTTATGGTCATGAACGGGCTTACCGATGGAGTAACTACCCCGCTATCCCTGCTTAATAAGTGCCTACGCAACACAGGTCGGCTGTGACGAGGCCGATAAAATAGCGTATTGGAATCCACTCGGAGAAGTGCTCCGTGGAATCCCATTATCACAGGGGATCGTTTTGGGGGGTGACCTGAACGGTCATGTGGGTGAGGAATGAATGTAACCATTATAGAAGATTTCTTTGAAGAGGTTCTTTTTTACAATGCAATCAGAAAGCGATATTCCAAATATCTGATTCAATTTATGAAATGCAGATAATTACTCAGGTAAAGCCAAATCCAAGATGTGAGCTCCAAGGAAGCAAATTGACTGTAACTTTCTAACTATTGAATAATCTCGGAACTCACTACATTTAAAAAATTGTATGCTGCCAAGCTATTGTAATTTTTCAAAGCAAAGTTAACAAAGTAATGAGTTGGGATTAATTTATCTAATGATGATTTTCAAATCCGTTTAAGTGTTGTCACAAGCCACCGAGTTAGTTCAATTAGATTTAAACACATAATGAAATTAAAATTTAATAAAGCTCTTATCTGCACCGAACAAATTCAAATTGAAAATCAAAACTCTGATGGCCTCTCGAATAGATCAGTTTTTTTATTATTTCTGCGGAATAGCAGACAGGCTGGCTGCCCACTCAGTTGTAAGCAATTACCATCGTCTATGGATGTTTGCAACGCTATGGGCACCGCGGACACGCTGCTGTTTCATACGGATACAAGAACCTGGGTCACTAATGCCGGAACACAAAACAAGGTCCTTATGGGAGCATACTTATATACTAAGGGTGGTATCTCAGTACTAAAAAAAAGCCATAATATATAAAAGTATTTTTTGTGAAATATAAACGGTTCCCTTTCCAGCACCGAAAATCAAATAAACCGCAAGTAATATTTAATTGAAAGAAACAAGAGATCATTTGAATAATGATATAGCATAAAATGATCATCATCATTGCTACTTTGCAACATGTCATCTTTTTATAAGCTTATTTGACTTGAGTGACGTCACGGACAGTGACACGGGTAATACGGCTCGCGCTTACCGTAGTTATAAAAAAAACTAAAAAACGCGCTTATACCAAAATTCATCAAAATATTTTTTATAGGACATTTCATACAACACCATCTAATACCAAACTAAGTTGCACAGCACTTGTGTTTTGGCTACTAGACAACTGATATACTGCAATATACTTTTATTGTAAATAAATACACATTATAGATAAACACCCAAACGCTAGACGGGAATCGAACTCATAATCTACGCAAGCGTACTGACGTGCGTTAGCGGTTACGCCAGGAAATCATCGGGTATAGATACTCGTAGTATGGATGCAAAATGTTTCAATGTGGTGTATAATAAAGAATTGTCTATCTAAAATTTCAAAGGACACGTGTAACATAAAATACAGTAAGACATTGATGTATTACGCTCTGAACACGGAATTTCCCCACCAATGTCCTCGCCAGAGACGATGGAGTTAAGGAAAAATAGAAAGATAAACAGCCGTTCGAAGAAACCGTTCCAATACGTACAAAATATAAATAATCAAATAGTTACGTCTGTTTACTTTGATACAATATTCGGCAGTACAAGGTTTTAATCAAATCCATTGAACAACTTGCAATATTTTTAATCAAATATTTGTTTACACAAATTCGCGTGATATTTTTATAAATTTTATAAAGGCGTTATAAAATTTCTTTGAGGCCGGCAGCGCGTTGGTTTTGCCTATGGTGCTGCAAACGTCCATAGGCGACGGTGACCACCTGCCAGGGTAGGCCGTCTGCCTATCTGCTGAACTCTAGCTATAAAAAAAACGATTGATTTAATCGATATATTTATGTTCGATTTTCATAAATCGTCTAAAATCATGTTCCTTGTATTATAGTCGACCAAATATATCCATTTTCTTTATTTTCTTTCCACTGCTAGACTCGCTTTACTCCTTTCCCCTCTTTCCTAGACTGAACCGACAGTACACCGACTACACTATTCAAGATGGACCTACCAAGGTTGTTTTCTTTCGGTATGTACTTGGAAGTTATGCTAAAAATGCATATATTTAGCAAGAAAAACTGCTTAAACGATGTCTTCGTGAGATTCAAATCCCTGAACTTTGAACCGATCTCCAAATGAAATAACCACAAAGCAACAAATCAACGTATCGACATAATTTATATCAATATCAAATTTTAGAGTTCACTTATTGAATGTCAGAAAGTTACTGTTTCCAATACAAAATGCTAGTTAAATAACGCTGTCTGTCTATCTGTTATGTTTTCACGTCAAAACCGCTGAACAAATTTTGATGAATTTCGGTATAGAGATTGATTAGACCTTGGAGGACATGCTTCTTTTTGTCGCGAAAATGAAACTTGAAGGGGATGAAATAGGGTGAACGTAATTACGTAGCTGTTTTTTTTTTTATCATGGCAGAACTACGTTTGCCAGGTTAGCTAGTATAATATATAGTTACATATCAAGCACACTCGTATTACATCACTAACGGGGATTACATAAATGTTGTTGTTCGAATTCATGAATTGGTACTTTTAGATGACATACCAAAATTTAACATAGCAGGAGCCTTTGTGGGGAATCGCAGGACCGACTTTTGGTTATTACTCTGCGACAAAGCTAACGCATATTTTTATTACTTTAGGACAACAGACAGGCTGGTGGCCCGCTTTAGAATTTAGCTGTTCCGTAAGGCTTCGGGAACTTGGGTCACTAATGCCGGAACACACCACAAAGTAACTATGGCGGCATACGTAAGACCAAAGGTGGTCGCCATCCCGACGAGCTTAGGGCCCTACCACGTAGCTAGGGTGGGTTGTTTTGTCGCCTTTTACGGCAGGCCGACCCCAGCCGCAGAGGTCAGTATTTTTTCTCCGCCCCTGCACGGATAAGATTCTTTACTAGCCGATATATAAATTATTTTATTGTATATTAGACAAATTTAAATGATAAAATACTGCTTTTAAGTTTTAATATATGACGATAAAAATGTAATTAAATACTAATTTGGAAAACTAAAACAAGTCTTACAAAACGATATCTGTGAATAGGGTTGTCAAGAGTTTTCTTGTTTTTTGGCTCCAATGCTATAGGCATTGATTTTGCTAATATCGTGGTAAGAGGATTTGGCAGGTTTCTTTTCCGTTAGCCGAGCGCAAATGGTAGGTTAAGTTAGATAATTTTTTTCGTACTAATAATTAATATTTCCGGGCCTCACCCGAGACAGAAAAGGGGGAGAAGGGTTGAAAAAAATAATCTAACCTTTTTTATTTGGTCTCGGGGAAAAACTTCTCTTGACGGGTTCCCCCGGCCCGGGGGGACCGAGGGCTATGTGGGACTCCGGGAAAGATGTTCGACCATCCGACTACCCACTAAAAAACCCCGCTGTTCTCCTATCGCCTACGCCTGGGCCCACGGATATATGGCCTGCCGAACTCGTGGCCCGGGCCGGCGCCGGCCCGTCCTTTGTCTTAAGGCGGGCCTCTCCTAATTGTTGGCGCCAGGGGTCAGAATTTCGTCCCCCGGCGCTCTTCTGAATCAACAGTTGAGGGGGGCCGCAGAACAGCACGCGGCCCTCTCCCTCGCGGCAATAGTGCGCCTCCTTTGCGGACATGACTGCCTCGCAGAAGGAGGCGACAGTCGTCCATGGACAGAACCAGGGCCGGGAGCGATAGGTCCGCACCGATTTGGGCGACGAGGGCGTGGCGCTCTTCGCGCCACGCAGGGCACACGGCGACAGTGTGATCCACCGTATCCTCCTCGTCGCCCGCGCCACAGTGGTGGCACCCCGACGTCATCTCCCGCCCTATGCGACACAGGTACCTCCCGAAGCAACCGTGCCCCGAGAGGAACCTACTCTTTGCTCTCGGCTAACGGAAAAGTACACAGGTTTTTTTTTAAATTAGTTGATACTAGGAATATATTAATTTAACTGAAAGTCTTCTGAAGACCTGGTGGGAATATATAATATATATATAGGGTGACTTTGACAAACCCATCCAAATTCACACAGAAGAATCTTTAGTAAAAGTTATGACAAACGTGTATTTTAGTTTAGTATCACATAGTACAAAAATGTCGAGCATCACAAAGTCATTCAAAGAACTCGCAATTTACATAATACGGCGCAAGAGTATCAATGACCTCTCCACCGCTACAGCAAAAAGCTGGCAATGACCTAGTAAGCGGGCGAGGTCGGCGGTCATTGCACCGGGCGACGAATACGTACTACTCATTTACGCGGGAATGACAGAGACAGGTAATAACAGGTTAACGTACGGAGTTTGCACCATATGACTATTCTGTACGATTGAATTAATGATCATATTTTCCTTGGAATGAAATGAAATTGACTTTTGACTTTGACTTGACATACAATTTTTATTGCAAAAATGGGTTCCTTAAATGATGTTTAGTGCGTCAAAAAATTTGGACGGGTTTGTCAAAGTCACCCTGTATATATGATAAACTGACATTAAGAGTCTAAAAAGAATTATTTAACCACTCAAATGTCTTATATTCATACGGCTGTAAATAAGAGAAAACGCTCCAAATTGTCTTACGTACTCCATAGGTTTAACAGCCATCAATAGTGACGGTCGCCATTGCCCTCGTCCCCCGCTCGTTTTTATCACTCACTTCACCGAGATGAGGGTAGATAACAAAATCAGGAGGCGAGATCTCATGTTCTCATTTTAGACCCATGTACAAAATGAGAACTGGTAACTAAAAACTGAGTAGAATATCGTAGTTTGCATTACTAAGACGCTAGATACATGACTTCTGCGTGAAGTTCGGGATTGTGTCAAATAGATAATGTTCGATCCTTGCATAAGGGTATTTGAAAGCCCGCCACCTCATTTTTTGTTACCTACCCTCACTCTCGGTAAGGTAAATGGTGAAAGCGAGGGTGGGACGGAAAAATAATAAGTAGTGACCGACAAGCTCCTAAACTAGCAGGACGGTCGACGTTCGACCTCCTTGGCCAAGTTACGCGTGAGCTTCTAAACGGACGGGACGGTCGACGTTTGACCTCGCTGGTTACTCTAAACTTTAATTGGCCGTGCCATTAAATCTGTGTGTTCAGTGTTGTGACTTTCCTGGTGCCGTGCAACAATTCCTCAGGGACCTGAAGCGAACCGGGAAGGGGTGGAATCAAGGTCAGTGCGAATTTCTTTGCCCATTGCAAGGCATCGCGTCTCTCTAGCCACCGCTCCTATCCCATCCTCTCTCATACAGTCCACTGCTCTCGAGCTGTCCTTCTCATTCCTGTACAGTGCAATCTCGATCCGTGACCGGCATCGAACAGATAATAAAATGTTTGATGGTAACTCAAAACCCATACATATAGCCGTAAGTACATAAAGTCTATACTTTTTAGTGAGGTAATTAATTGTAAAGGCCTCCCTGATATGTTTAATCTGATTGTACGACCTCGTGACATTTTGATGCCAGTTATTGCTCTCGTTCAGTTTTGTAAACAGTTTATGATGTTTTCCCTTGTAGGAATCTCATATTACAAGCATTAGCTAAATATGCGGACGGATTACTTTTTTATTTATATAAAGACTAGTCCAGTCCGTGATGATGCATCAGAATTTTCGGCCACACTCATCACTCACTGATCTGTTACATGTTTTTAAAATCTATTCTTTTTTTTTAAATTTATAGCTTTATTTTCATCCATATTTATATAATTTATATAATAAATGCGAAAATGAGTTTGTTTGTTTGTTAAGCTTTCACGCTTAATCCGCTTTCCGCTGAATCAATTTTGATGAATTTCGGTATAGTAATAGATTGAACTTTGGAGAAGGACATAGGCCACTTTTTTTAATTCATTTGGCAGAACAACGTTTGCCAGGCCAACTAGTATATATATAATTGAAATAAATAAATAATAGAAAAGGGTGTGTTTACTATAATCATATGAAGCGTGCTTCCCGACGAAAAATATAACACGGTAATGCCATGCCATGCGGAAAAATATAAAACTCTTTTTTTCAAGGGGAAATTCTTTCGCCACCCCGCCATTTGGCTGGAGAACGCATGTCGCTGGTATGCCCACTAAAACACACAATAGATTAAACTATAGTTATACAATTATATAAGCTGAAGTTGTAACACCATACCAAGAATGAAAGAAGGAACCGCGCCGACTATGGCCCCCATACACACCTCTATGGCATCACCCTTCTGCACGCCCGGCCACCGGATCACTGCGGCATTTGACTACTAACCCCCAGAGACTTAATAGCGGGACGAGAGACTTAATAGCTTGGTCACGAAATCACCAAGCCACAGATAAGCCAAAACGCTGATGGCCTCCAATAGCCAATATTGGTTCACAAAGCCAAAATGGGCCGACGCAGAGCTTCGGCGAAGCTACGCCAAACATGGATGTCAACTACGTCACCGGGTAGTACTGCCCTGTCAATTCAAGCTCCCCAAAAACACACAGCGGGAAAAAGACCCAAAAAGGAAGAAGAATATAAATAAATGGACTATTAATTAACAATCTATACGAATAAATAAAATTGAAGTGTCTGTTTGAAATATTAAAATAATCACTTTTTACTAAGTGCATTCGGACGCATACACGATACATATACCAAAACAACATTTTTTACAATTTTGTCTGTCTGTCTGTATGTTTGTTCCGGCTAATCTCTGAAATGACTGCACCAATTTTGACGAGGTTTTCACTGGCAGATAGCTGATGTAACAAGGAGTAACTTAGGCTATTTTAATTTTAGAAAAAAAAATTTTTGTATTTCGGAAATTTGTTATTCCAATTTAAGTTGACCTCAGATTTATATCCTCAATCATATGAAATAGGGTTCAAGCTTAGGCTGGAGATTTGTGGGTTTTATGTCTAATTTAAGTTGACCTCAGACTTATATCATCAGTCATATGAAATAGGGCTTAGCTTAGGCTGGACTTTGTAGGTTTTTTTTCAATTTAAGTTGACCTCAGATTTATATCAGGCGTAACAGTTGCATTCGATAACACTGACTGTTTGCATATTTCATTTTGTTATATTTTAGGGTTTATAATCCAAAATATACCATAAGATATATCCAAAAATGCTGCCCAAAGTCACTATTACACGGGGACGGAGTCGCGGGCACAGCTAGTACGATCATAAAGTCCGATGCTTAATAAGCTATACATTCATTAATCATTATATAATCAAAACGAGCTAAAGTTCACGGCTAAACTTAGCATATACACGCTCTATAAATAATAATCGTAATTTCGCAAGTTTATCGACACCGTTCGTAGCGTTGCAAAAGTCAATACAAATGCTGTATGGACTGACAAGGTCTGGGTACAAAAAAGGCCACGTTTGATTTGATAGATCTTTAATAATATAAATAATGGAAAGAAAGGAGAAAGATAGATAGATATTCTGTGACAATTTACACAGCGCCATCTTGTCCCAAACTAAGCACTTGTGTTATGGGTACTAGACAACTGATATACTACATATATACTTTTTTTAATAAATAAATATATATTATACATAAACACCCAGACGCGAGACGGGAATCAAACCCGTGACCTCCGCGAGTGTACCGACTAGCGTTAGCCGTTACGCTACAGAGGTAGTCAATGAAAGGTTATTTTGCATGCAACAGAGATACGAATATTGAGATGGATGAACGGAGTTACAAAAATGGATAAAATTAGAAATGAGTATATTAGGGGAAGTTTGAAAGTAGTAGTGATTGAGAATCTGAAATGTAATAGGTTAACCTGGTATGGCGTATAATGCGAAGAGAGGAGCGTCATGTACTAAGGAGGATGCTAGAAATGAGTGGAAGGAGAGAACCTGTTGTGCCGACCCCACATAGTTCGGGAAAAGGGCAAGGAGAAAAAGAATGAAAAGACTGTGTTTTTAAGACAATGCCCTTTGAACATTAACGCGGGATTTTTTGCCTAGCTTCAATTATATGAAAGAAAGAAAATAAATTTGTTTGATTGAACAAAATTGCAAAAAAATCCACCAAATTAGGTCGACCACTCTGTATGATGCTGTATCTAATGCTGTGCTGGTTTTCAGTTTTCAATTGCTGGACACACGAACTGCAGATCATATACAGCTATATTTTGACCTGCGTATGAATCGTTAAATATAATTAAGATTGGTTATTTTTTTTTAATGCTGAAGAACAGCAGACAGACTGACGGCCCACTTAATAGTAGGCATTATCATTGCCCATGGATGTTTGCGACGCTAGGAACATCGCGAACATGCTGCTACCCCATAAGGGTACATAAACTTGGGTCACCAATTCCGGAACGCAACACAATGTTATTATGCAGGCATACTTATAGACTAAGAGTATTACATAGCTAGTAGGGTTGTGTTGTCGCTTTTTATGACAGGCTGACACTCGAAGTATAGGTCTGTAAGAATACTGACCTCTGCTTTTTTTTTTTTTTTATAGCGAGAGTTCAGCAGACAGGCAAACGGCTCACCCTGGCAGGTGGTCACCGTCGCCTATGGACGTCTGCAACACCAGAGGCATTACTAACGCGCTGCCGGCCTCGAAGAAATTTTATAACGCCATATTTTATATTTTGTCGATATAAAATCAATAAGTTAAAGACCATTTCCTTTTGTTACTTGAGATGTGATAATATTACATATAATTAAGAAGAAAAAAATCCCCATTTTGAAATGTGTTGAACAAATGTTTATACCCCGGTTAATAGTTTAAAGCTGTGGTAGAGAGAAAAATCCTCATTTCCCATCAATTAGGTACTTATCCGAATTACCGATAAATTTTACATTTAAATGCGCGTACATTTTTAAATGTACACACGACCCTACAAGGAAGTTATCTTTGCATCACGCAATAATTACAGCGCGCCAAAACCACAAAAAATAACCAATTAAGACACTTGTGTTTATTTTTATAGTTCGAATGCTAAATTCGTTTCAAGGTTTTATCAAAATTAAATTGTGCTGTTTTATTACATCATTCCTGCCCCCTTTCCAAATTATGCAATACTATACGTACGAGGGACGGCTGATATATTCACGGTATAAGGTACTTAATGAAAGATATATTGAGATGTATATTTTTTATATTTTAATATCCTTCAACTGAAATACACTTCTCACATCTGGGATACAATGTCTTTAAACCACTCAAAAAATATTCTTGTCATCAAAATTACGATATACGGCAGCATTTGTAAGTTCTTATTCAATTTGGAAAACACGAAAAAATCGCTAGGTGCCAAATCTGCACTGTCCGATAGGTGGATGAAAACCTCGTGGCTTTCAAGACCTGTCTCGCAACTCGCGCGGCGTGAACGGGCGCGTTGTCTTGCAAAAACAATAGTCCGCGCGCTAGCTTTCCATGTCGTTTCTAAACAACAGCCTAACTCGCCAAAT
The DNA here is from genome assembly GCA_963693495.1 of Malacosoma neustria. NCBI lineage: Eukaryota > Metazoa > Arthropoda > Insecta > Lepidoptera > Lasiocampidae > Malacosoma > Malacosoma neustria. The sequence goes on along the minus strand of OY856382.1, from coordinate 17,864,487 downwards.
TGACATTATATTGACCGTTCATTGTAGTCCCTTTCGGTAGGTTTATTAATAAAATTCCCTCGCTATCCCAGAAGATAGTTGCCATTAGCTTAGACGCCGACTTTTGCACTTCGAATTGCTACGGCCTTTCTCTTCATTTAATTGCATTGACTTTTGTTCAGGCTCTGGATCATACTGGCTTATTGTCAGCTAGCGCCAAAAAATCCTTGCAGCTCTCGAATCATCGTTTGCTTGTCGAGTGGTGTGAGCATTCTCGGTAGGTACCCAACGCGCGCAACATTTTCTTCTGTCACTACCGTGACAGGCTCATCTTACGAGTATTTTCTTTATATCTGTTTTACTAACTAAATATAAAACAAACACACACACAACTTAATTAATTTACGATGTTAATTTTATTTGTTTGTTGATTGTTTGTTTTTTGCTCCAGTCAATGCGAGGTACCTTTGAACGACTCAAAATACAGGCCAGTTAGTTTGAGACTCAAGAAGCAATCATGCTATTGGGCTCAATTATAGCCAGAAGCATATCTTAATTTTATAATATTTATACTATTTTTTGTAAAGACTAATAAAGATATATAATTATTTAAAAAAAACATAAAAATCATTAGTTACGGATGAAGTCAAATTTATAATTCATTTAAATTTTTTCATCAATAAGTACATAGATTTTATAAATTTAGTATATTATGTGTACTTATATGTAAAAATGTTTTTGGTTACAGAAAAAAAATAAAGGAATATATGGAGGTCGATCGCCAACCACCGACGGCGCAATCCTCTATATATATGTATGTATATATATATATATATATATATATATATATATATATATATATATATATATATATATATATGTATATATATATATATATATATGTACATATATATATGTATATATATATATATATATATGTATATATATATGTATATATATATGTATATATATATGTATATATATATATATATATATATATATATATATATATATATATATATATATATGTATATATACATATATATATATATGTATATATACATATATATATATATATATATATATATATATATATATATATATATATATATATAAACAAAAGATGGATGGATTGTGTAAAAGATAATGTGGCAAAAAAGGTGTGAGTTTTCAGATGACGAGTAATAGAGGAGAATGAAGAAAATGTAATCAAGAAAACATGTGCCGACCCGACATTGTTTGGGATAAGGGCAAGAAGAAGAAGTATATTTTTATAAAAAAAGGAGTTTTGTAAATGAAAACGCGCTTAGTGTTCAACAAAATCAACACCTTATCAAATGATTATCATAATAACGCAATATAACAATAAAAAATAGTAATTACTAATAATAACTCTTGAATTTAATTCTAAAACAATGCAAGAAATAAAATGCTTGGTTTATTTTAATACTAGCTGACCCGGCAACCGTTATTCTATCATTTAATTTTAAAAAAATTACTTAATGATATTCACCCCTATTTCATTTCCTTCAAGTTTCATTTTCGCGTCAAAAAGTAGCCTATGTCCTTCTCCAAGGTCCAATCTATCTCTATACTGAAATTCATCAAAATTGGTTCAGCGGTTTAGGCATGAAAACGCAACAGACAGGGTTTTTTTCACATTTATAATATTAGTATGGATTAATTGTTAAAATAAACATCGCGAGGGAGCCTAGAAATAAATTACTGATGCGTACAATTTAATCCGCCACAAAACGTGGTTTCGCGCTATCATAACACTAAAACTGGGAATATAAACTAGTTTTCTTAAAATCATTGTTTTTAATAATCGCTTCGTAATAGCTTCATTAAATATAATTATCCTTATTTTAATAAAAAATAATCAACTTACCTTAATGGAATCCGTTCACTCGTACACCACAAATCTACACAAACAAAAACTTATTATAAAATATAATTAATTTAAACTATATAAATTTAAATAAACTAAATGCACTTATTGTTTCATTTATTTGTGCCGCATGTCATCGTTTCGATTCAAGCGCGTCCTCTCTCGTTCGTTGACGCGCTCTATCTGCGGATTTACGCGGTCTGTGTCGCCGTAGATGTGTATATGAGTATATAAGGGATGCACTCTATATACATTTAGTGATAAGCCTCAATTGTATGGAAAACAACTGAAATGTCATCGTTTGGAACATTTTTTTAACACGCTTTTATTAGTTTCGCCTTTAAGTTTGTTGGTTTGTTTGTAACCTTTGGACTCGATTTTGTCCCACTTTAAACAATCAGTTTTCATTTAAACATTGTAAACTTATCAAGGACCAATGACAATACTAATTCGATAAGATTATCTCATTACTAAACTGTAAAAAAATAAATATAGTTAAAAAACTAAAAACATGCTTTTATGATAAGTCGAAGCAAAAAGTTAAAATAATTCTTCATATAGGAATAAAATAATGAACTAGAAATATTAATGTTATTGTGGAAAAAGCATGGGGCGCTCGATAAATCAGTTCTCAAAATATTCAATAGATACGATTAGTCCAAAAATGGTACGCAAGATATAACACACGGCACCCGGACGCTTTTTTGACAATAATACTAATATTTTTCGTTCATTATTTTATTTCCGTATATAAAGAATTATTTTTCACTTTTTAGATCGATTTATTATTAAAACGTGTTTTTTAGTTTTTTTATTCTTGATAACTATCGGCAGACAGGCTGACGGCCCACGTAATAGTAAGCAGTTACCGTTGCATATCGATGTTTGCGACGCTAGGGGCAATCACGAGCCGAACTGGAACCTGGGTCACTAATGCTGGAACACGACGCAGGTTATTTTGGCGGTATATTTATAGACCTGGAGTGGTCTCCATCCAGGCGGACTTGCAACCCTACCACTTAGTAAATAAATAAATAAAATTATGTATACTTATGCTATAAAACAAAACATCAGTTCCAGCACCCAAACTAGAAAAATATCTTCATCTTGGAGGCCGAAGCAAAAATTATTGTGGTGTGTCCGTGCGGTGTGGGTGTGAGTGCGTATGGGTGTGTATACATTACATCTAATATATAAAATTCTCGTGTCACAGTTTTCGTTGCCATACTCCTCCGAAACGGCTTGACCGATTTTGATGAAATTTTTTGTGCTTATCCGGTATCTATGAGAATCGGCCAACATCTATTTTTCATCCCCCTAAATGTTAGGGGTGACCCATCCCCAAAATTTTTTTTTAAATTTTTTGACATTTTATTATTTATATGGCAGAACAACGTTTGCCGGGTCAGCTAGTAAATGTATATACAATATTATACAAATAAAGAAGATTATTTTATTGTAGATAAACACATACTGGGAAAAAACGCCTTGACTAACGTTTTTCTAAAGTACATTGTTTAATAAGAGTAGTAAGAGTATTATTTAAAAAGATAGTTGCTTAATTTGCATCATTGATTTGATATATTGAAGCAACATCAATAGTATTTATTGTATTATCTAAAGCTGAAAATTTTGTTTTATTAGTATATACCTAGTCAGGTCATAAATTCTGTCACATGTTTAATGTAAAATAATTGTAACAAGTTTAGTCATTATGTAACCATTCATATATCAAAATGAACTTAACAAAACATAGATTCTTATGACATTAAAGTTTATTCAAAATGACCTCCGTGATTTTGAATACAAGCCTTCAATCTGCGCGGCCAGTCGTCTATCGCAGCACGAACGAGGTCCATGTCAATATCGGCGGCTGCCTTAATCAAGGATGTCTTGAGTGACTCCAAATTGGGATGAGGCTTTGAGCACGCCTTTTCCTCCAAGTGTTGCCATATCTTGTAATCTAACGGATTCAAATCTGGACTGGAGGAGGGCCAGTCTTCGTGCCGGATGAAGTCGATTTCACGCGCCGCCAGCCAGTCTTGTGTGCTCTTCGCTCTATGAGCTGGCGCCGAATCTTGTTCGAATACCCAGTGCCTATTATTGAACATGGTATGAGAAACAGGTTCCACAAGGTTCGTCAGGACTGTATTTTGATACACAACAGCATTCGTTTTTACACCTTTCTCACAAAAATGTACCTCTGTTAAGCCCCAATAAGAAACTCCCAACCATACCATGAGCGAGGATTGAAAATGACCTCGTTGGACACGCGGAATACGGTTGCTCGCTTCTTCACTACTGTGTGCGTACACCTTATCATTTTGTTTGTTGTAGCTCTCTTCTACGGTAAACATTTTTTTATCCGAAAAAAGAATTTCCCGATATTTTTTTCCCGCGTACCGCTTCAACAAAGCGCGGCATCTCTTCAGTCTCAGGTCCATTAGACGAGCATTCAAACGATGTCCTGTTTTTCTTCGATATTCCCGAAGCCCTAAGTCTTCATTTAACACCCTTTTCACCGTGGTTCTGCTTAACCCCATCTGCAGAACAACAGTTTCTGCTTACGTTTGGGATTTCTTTGAATTCGTGCCTTTACAGCTTTTATCACTGCTGGAGTCCTAACAGACCGAGGGCGACCACTTCTTGACCTGTCATCCACACTAGAGTCTTCATTGTATCGTTTGATGGTACGATAAACGAATCTTTTGGTTATAGTCAAATTTTTCAGTATGTTAAAAATTTGAATTGGCGCGTAACCGCAACGATGCAACGCAATAACTGCAACACGGTCTTCTTTAAGCGTCCACTCCATATTTAAAAATGAGTAAAATTCTAAAAGTATACATTTTTATTTTCATGAACAATTCGAAATTCGAATTCAATAAACTTTTTTGTGGCCAGCATTCTAAAAGAAAAGTTTTTACTGTGTGACAGTACTTATGACCTGACTAGGTAATTATGGAACTCAACATTTTATTAGGTAATAAATTTAAGGAAAGCTTCACAGTCCAGTGATCTGTTAAAGTGGTGTGAGAGACCAGGCAGGTTACATTATGTTTTGTTTTAACTGTCCAATTATCTAAACAAGTAAGCACATGAGTTGGCTTTATGTGAACCGGCAGCAACCTATGAGAAGCAAGGAGATTTAGGTATTCATATGATCGCTTGTCTGAAATTGAAGGTGCAATGTCAATATTTAAGTATCCAGTTAACAAGATATTGTTGAATATTTTTAAAAACAAGCGACCTAAAATTTTGTCGCCTTTTACGACAGGCCGAAACCGGCCGCAGAGGTTAGTATTCTTTCTCCGCCCCAGTACGGATACAACGATACTGTTAAACCCAATTATAATTAAATACTTCTGGAAATCTATGTAAGTTGAGCAGACAAGTCTATAATCTTCGCGTGATTCATCTCATTAAAAGGCAATGTTTAGCCTGCAATTAGAAATATTTATTTAAAGAAACTGAGACATAATTACAAATACAACTGTACCAAATTATTATGCAAGCAACTGGTTTTTCTACATACTTGTGTACGAAAACGTAACCTAATTTGACTTAATTAACGAGCATAGATATTTGCGCTAACGTTTGACGCCATGACACAAAAAAGTCATCAGAAATGAAGGTTCTTACTTCGCTTGAACATTTATGACATCGTTCATATAACAAATCCAAAACACAAAACTTTTACTCTTCCTAAATATAATCCGTTACCTCTCTTTTGAAACCATAGCACGTTGGAGTCAGGAGTTGCTAACTAATTTCAGCGTCTGTTCTAATTTTAGAATTTTTAAAGTTCTTACGAACTTGAAACATTTTCTATTAATGAATGATGAATGAAAACACTTTATTGTTCACCAAATTAAAAGTATGTTCTTAAAAACTAGGTACAATAATTGTTGAACAAAGGGCGGCCTTATTGCTTAAAGCGATCTCTTCCAGGCAACCCCTAAACTAGGGAAAATATTTAAAAAAAGACAGTGGCAGTGAAGACAATAAATAATATGAAAGATTTAGAGCATAAATAAATAATATACTTTATATACAAGCATAAAATACAGAATAAGTAGCAGTGTTAGACCTGAGAGGACCAATAATAATTATTAACCATGATTTTAAAGGAGGATACTGATTTAGCTTGTCTGATGTTGAGTGGCAGTGAGTTCCATAAACGCACAGCCTGTACCGTGAAGGAGTTATCAACGAAGGAAGAAGTGTGTACATGTGTCATTAACGAGAGATTATTACTAGAGCGCAAAGAACGGGAATGAGAAAAATGTAGGAAATCATTAAGTGAGAATTAAGTCCAATCAGCATTTAAAGTAAATAAGAAAATAAAAAAGTGTGTGTGCAATGTTCACATATGGCAGAAGTGAAGCTTCAGAAAAGTAGATTATATTTCATATATTTTAAAATTCTAGTGGAAATTTATTATGATATAAAATTTACAGAAGAAAAAGAAGTAAAATCTAAATAAAAATGGCGTGCTTTTAACCCGAAGACTGCGAGCAATTTCCAGTATGTCCGATGTTAGTGGCCCCTTGTCCAATAACGTACTGTGAAGATCCACCCTGCTTGCCACGATGTCCTTCGCCGAAGGTTATGTATTGTTATGAAAAGAAGCCGCGAGTTTCAAGGCCTTTAACTTGCCAAGAGGAAGATTGCTGTGCCACCACCAAAATATAGGAAGATGGCATTGTGTGCAAGCTGCCTGTGTCTACATTCAAGCGCAACGGAATGTAGGAACAAGAGCATTCGAAGTTCGTAGTTGTCGAATGTGAATTGTGCATGGATCCCGTAAAAGTCGGCGACCTGGCAAAAGTGCCACCCTGCACACCCAAACCGACACTCGAATGTTGTTTACCCAAGAAGAAACCAATAAAAGTGTCGCTTGAGGATATATTAGACGATTGACACGGAAATTTCGTGTCCTACTTTCTATGTGAAACGAGAAAAATAATTTAAATAAAAAGGATGTCAGATTTTTCTCCAAAAATTATGCCACAACTATTACAACGTGTAACACGTTGTGCCCTTTTAATATAATTTTTTGGTATCGCATTTATCGTTTCATCGAATTTTCAAATAACAACTGTGCTAAAAAAGGTTCACTTCAAAAATATATAAAAACATATCAACATCAATTGACACCGCGTGGATGGGAGGGGCAACTATATGAATATTCCTCCGCCTCGGGCTTAGGGCAAGGAACACGTGGTGCTTTTACTGGATATTATACCAGCAACTTGCTTGCGTAATTGTAGAGGACACACGAGAGTCCCCCACTACCGCGCCTCGAGCCCCCAAGTGGGGGAAGTACATGAAGCATTTCTCACATTTTCTTTACTAAGGAATAGTAGACAGGCTGACGGCCCACACAATAGTAAACTGTTACCGTCGCCTATGGATGTTTGCGACGCTAGAGGCATCGCGAACATGTCCACATAGGGGAACTGAAACCTGGATCTTTTACGCCGGAACACACCACAAAATGATTATAGCATACATATAGACCAAGGGTGGTTGCCATCCAGATGGGCTGGGGCCCTCCCACGTAGCTAGGGTTGTTTTATCGCCATTTATGACAAGCCTACTCTGGCCGCAGGGGTTAGTATCCTAACTCCGCCCCTGCACGGAAACCATGCATATACTATTGATATCGTTTACATGATCAAGTAACCGTCTGTCCCAAATACATTATTAATTTTAAAAAAACATCCACCGTCCTGTCTAATCCAATATTATTTACAGAAAATCATTATTTAAAATGACTGGTCGAGCAACATGAAACGAAGTCGTGTTAAAAAAATAAATAAAATTTATTTTCAATTCAAAAAGGGTCAGGTTTTTCTGATTTAGACTAATTAGGATCAATACAAATACTGGTTTTATAAAGATAATAAAAAGTATTTTACCTTTTATTAATGACTAAAGAGGAATTTGGCAAAAAATGCCTGGTGTTATTGACTGCAGTTTTGTTAAGCAAATGAAAAGTTATAAGTTTTAAGTAGTTAAGTATTATTAATACGTATGTGTTGTTTTCATGTGGAAATTAATTTTTTTTTTTCTATTGCTGTAGGACCGCAGACAGGCTAACGAGCCGCTTAGAATTTAACAGTTACCGTCGCCTATGGGTGTTTTCAACGCCAGTGGCTTGGCGAACACGCTGCTGGCCTATAAGAGTACAGGAACTTGGGTCACTAATGCCGGAACACAACATAAGGTTATTATGGCGGCATACTTAGGACTTCTTTACTTAGGACGACTTACATTCCTTCGCTGTACAGGCTGTCCGACTATGGAACTCTATAAATAAATAATTTTTATAAATATACTGTAACAGTTTACACAGCGCCATCTACGCCCATAGTAAGCAGCAAAGCGTTTGTGTTATGGGTACTATGCAACTGATACACTTTTCATTACAACGTACTTATTATTTTAATAACTTTTTAAGATAACTGATTTTTAATTTTAATATTTCCAATGAAATTCTTTTCTATAAATATACTATAAACATAGTGTGAAACTTAATTTTTTTTATTGCTGTAGGATAGTAGACAGGCTTACGGCCCCCTTGGAATTTAGCAATTACCGTCGCCTATGGGTGTTTGCATCGCTAGTGGCATCGCGAACACGCAGCTGTCCCATAAGGGTACAGGAACTTGGGTCACTAATGTCGGAACAGAACACAAAGTTATTATGGCGATACCGCCAGGTATACACCTAAGACCAAAAGTTGCCATCCAGCCGGGCTTGAGGCCCTACCACGTAGCTAGGGTGGGTTGTTTAGTCGCCTTTTGCGACAGGCCGACCCTGGCCGCAGAGGTTAGTATTCTTTCTCCGCCCCTGCATGGATAAAAACTTTTTTCTATTAGCATAGCCAGTAACTTTAGCCAAATAAGGTCCCCTTACTTTTTTTTTGGCCTCTATACAGTTATACCCTGCCGAATATTTTCCCCCTATGGCTCTCTTTTTATCTTTTTGTTTTATTCTTTGCTTTTATTTATTTATTATTTTTATAAATTCTCTCATTTATATTACATTTTTAATTTTCCTTTCTTTTATGCATGTATTTTTATTCTTACATTTGTTTTTTGTTATATTTTATTACCATCATTGTGTTATATTTTTAAGTTTTATTACATTTATCATTTTATTTCTATTATGTATATTATCAATGTATATTGAAACAGTCCTTAACCTATGTTTTTATTTAATTTTTATACATTTTTCTATTTATTTAGTTATTCTATATAATATTTCGTCATATTTAAATGTTTACATTTATCTTATCTTATTCCTTTTGGTTGCAGCTCTGACCGAACATACAGCACCGATTAGCAAGTACATACATAAATGGCTCGCATAATTTGATGGTCTTTATAAATTTAACAAGGCTGTTAGCGCTAACGACGTATTTTATTGAGACGTATTGTAACAAAAGAAGTATTGTATTGAGCAAATTTTAACAACAATGACAATATTATTGCATAAAAAATCGGACTAATTGACGGATTTGAGACGCCATGTCTCACAAAAACAACAGGTTGTAATGACAATGACAAGTACGGGGTAGCTAAGTGGTAAATCCAATTCGGTTACCGTCACGGCATATACTCTGTATGTCTGTTACATTTTCACGCCTAAGCCGCTGAGCCAATTTGATTAATTTCGGTACAGAATTAAATTGTACCTTGGAGAAGGACGGACTACTTTTATAGCGAAAATGAAACCTGAAAGCGGTGAAATAGGCGTCAACGTAATTAAGGTCTGTTTTTTTATTTATATGACAGAACAACGTTTACCGGGTCAGCTAGGTCAGAAATTAGCTTTGTGCAGTGAATCATGGAGTGAGATCAGAAAGATCTGGAGTACTTAGATCAAAAATGACGCTCAGGACCATTTGGGACCATTGGGAAAAACTATATAATATAAATAAATATTTTAAAAGTATTTTTTAAAGTATTTGTTCTTGAGTTTTGGATATTCCAGACATTTATTACTTTATGGTGAAGGTCCTCAATAGATATTTTTATATCCTCTTTGTCTGTAGATGAGTGTAGATTTTTAGCACAACTCTAAAACTGCGGTCATTTTTTGGCTGGTAACTATAAAATTCAGTATTAATCAATACAGCAAGACAAGCACCACTGGGGCTCCAACACCTACCCCCCCCCCCCCGGATTATGACTGGGAGTGAGAGGTCCAGACCGATGGCAACGAGATTTCGACACTCCGATACCCATGCGGGGCACACTTGGAAGGTGGGCAGTGCCGTGTCCTTGTCGCCGGCATCACAGTGTCCTACCGTTTGCTCCTTTTTACCACGCTTTCATTAACTTAACCTGTGTGTATCTATGTAACGGAATTTTCGGACTCGATTATTACCCACTTTGAACAATTAAAAAATATCTAAATTTTGCACACCTGTCAAAACCTGACGACACTACTTTTACCTTCTGCCGAAACGCCATCTGGCATTTAATTAATAACACTACTAGAAGATGGCGTTAAATTAATAAAAACATTTACCGATTGGGAATTGACAAAGAAATTATATTTTATATATAAAAATTAAAAATGAATTATAGTTTAAAAAATAAAAAACACGCTTTTATAATTAATCAAACTAAAAAGTAAAAAATAATAATTCTTAACTTATGAATAAAATTACTGACAAGAAAATTAATGTCACTGTTCTAAAAGCGGGGTGCTTTGAACGATATTTTTAAACTCTGCATTTTGGAATGATACTATTAAAAAAAATTATACCGATTGTTAACGAGCAACTCACGCTTTTTAGACCTACTTAATGTTTCACTATTTATGTCGCATATCATCGTTTTGATCACACGCGAGAGGACTCTCGTTCGTCAACACGCTCTATCTGCGGATTTACGTGGTCTATGTCGCCGTAGATGTATACGGGGTATATAAGGGATGCGCTTTATATACATTTAGTGATAAGCCTCAATTGTATGGAAAACAACTGAAATGTATGGGACATTTTTTGCTGACTAACAGCAGGCAGGCTAGCGGTCCACTTTATTACCATCGCGTATGGATGTTTGCAGAGCTAGAGGTACCGCGAACACGCTGTTGTCCGCATATGGACACTGGTATCTGGATAGCTAATGCCGAAACACAACACAAGGTTATTATGGCAGTATATTTAAAAACCAGGGGTGGTTGCCATCCCTATAACCTGGCTTGGGTTGCTTAGGCGCTTTTACGACAGGCCGACCCCGACCGCAGAGGGCACTATTCTTTCTCCACCCCTGCACGGACAAAAATGGTCTTATATTAAGGGGTTAAAGTATGAAATTGCCGATTTGTACTGAAAAATTGAAACTTGTTTTTTTCTAAGATTTACATATTTATTTAATCAAAATATTTACCCTCAGAAGTCCATTTATGCCTTTACGATAGAACTCTGGAGATCTAGATTCAACAAACTGTGTGAAAGCATTTTTATTGCTTCCTGGGAAGAAAATTTTTCACGTAGAAAAGAAGAAGATATTGTGGACGTATTGTAAAAATATAATCCATTTGATGCGATGCGTCCGATACTTACGTTGTGAAAATGTGGACACCTAACTTTAACGCGTAGATTTTTACTTTATATAGTCATGACCGACGAGATTTCGAAATTATATTCAAATTCCAAATTAAACAAAAAGACGACGCAATTCGCCCTTCTGGTTCGAGACTCCGCGTCGTCAACGTCTTCTCACAATTTTATCAATTTATAACGTGTCCACCTTTGTTATTTTTGTAAATAATATTTAATATACAAGACATACAATTAAAGTGAAGTGTGTTTCATTGGGCGTAATCCACATCAGCGGAGTTGACTACTATTGGCAATGTTGCCAGCGGCCACGCGACCCCGCGTTCATCTACGTCCACACAACTCAAAAGCTAACAATTAGGAAAACCCAACCTATTTCCTAAAATAGTATACCAGTAGTATCTAGTATCCATGACATAAACCCTCTTCTGTTTACTTTGGGACTAAACGCCGGTGTGTGACTCAACTTACGGGAGTAATTTCTTAAAGACAAGAACCCGTTTGAACATTTATTCCTTTTATTTATTGGGTTGTTAACGAAATTATTTTCCAATTTCGTTTCTTTTCGTGAAAATTAAAGAGATTTGTGCTTAAGTGATAAAAAAATTAATTTAATTAGAATTATTGTCCGTTCTGATTTAATATCGTCTGCCATCTTTCTGGCAGTAGCATGATTCCACGCTCAAAAAATTATTGGTCTTTGCTAGCAAAAAAACTGCTCCAGGTGATTTTTGACCTCCTGTTTGTCAAGGTTAAAGGTAAAAAAAATTGTAGAGACCGGAACAAATAATAATCCGAAGGTGTCAGATCTGTTGTTGTCAAAAGCTTTTGGCGAGTTACCACACTTGTCTCATATTCTCTTGGTGGAAAACAATACACCTTTTCTGTTGATAAATTCTGGCCATTTCTGTTTGAGCGAATTATTTAGTTTTTCCAGCTGATAACAGCACAATATTGATCGTTGCGTTGTGCGGTGACAGTAAAAAAAACGATTCATTTGGAATCCCACCAAACAACCTTTTTTTGTTAATATATTAGCTTTCGAAGTACTTTGAGCCGGTTCATCTTTTTTACTCCATGATCTCTTGCGTTTGACATTGTTATAGATAGCCCATTTATCGCCCCCAGTGATGACGCGCTACGAAAATGGATAATTTTCTTGACATTTGAGAAGAAAATCACAGATATCAACGCGGTGACACAGATTTCGGTCCGTCAGAATATGAGGAACCCATATGTCGAGCTTTTATGTTAAACCTAGGCCTTTCAAGTGGCCCTGAACGGTTGAATTCAATAAATTCAACCTCTCAGTGATCTCACGAGTTGTTATTCGCATTTGTTTGCATCAACTAATGCCTTTATCATGTCTTTATCAGAATTGGGAGCATCATCAATATCAAAATTACCAGACCTAAAATTTAAAAACCAGTTTTAACACTGGCTTCCTGTCGATACATCTTCTCCATACACATCGGCAAATATTTTTCTTGCTTGAACAGCATTTTTACCTTTTCGGTAGAAAATCATTTTTATATCCGTGCAGGGGCGGAGAAAGATACTAATCTCTGCGGCCGGGGTCAGCCTGTCGTAAAAGGCAACAAAACAACCCACCTTAACTACGTGGTAGGCCCTTCTGGGAAGCAATTACCTTTGGTCTTAATTATGCCGCCATAATAGCCTTATGTTGTGTTCCGGCGTTAGTGACCCAAGTTCCATTGCAAACACCCATAGCGTTGCAAACACCCATAGGCGACGGTAACTACTAAATTCTAAGCGGATCATCATCACAGCATTATAAGAAAAAATTAAATACGCCGAAAATGCCTTTTACCCTCCAATTTGAAAGGGCACCAACCAAAAGCTACGTGGTATCATTCAGCATTTTTCACAAGCAAGCCTTGCTATATCAGCTGTTGAAACAAATGAAGATCATGCGGCTCCTGCGGCAAGTGTTGGATGCGAAAGAAAACAATTAAGCCCTCTGTCGGGGACAACGAAATTGTAATTCTTATTATCTATCAATTTTTTTTTATTTTTTTTTTCTTAATGCATATATCTATAGACTTTAGGTATTAATACAAAGAATACGTAGCTCGGTTTGTGGGTGTGTTTTTCACCACAATAGGTACAGTACGTCACACTATTTACACAATACAATAATAATAATCACTATTAGTAGGGTTTACCTTAATTCGTAAACATTTCATCGCATTAATATTACGTGATTCATGTTATAGGTAAAACTCATTTCTCATCATCTTGTTATTAATTAATCTTGACCTGTTGGTCCTTTGTTTTGTATTAAAACTATTTACTAAAAAGCTATTTAGGATGAAAGATGTCAAAACGTGCAGGGGCGGAGAAAGACTACTGAATTCTGCGGCCAGGGTCGACCAAACAACCCACTTAGCTACGTGGTAGGGTTCCAAGACCGTCTGGATGACGACCACCTTCGGTCTTAAATATGCCGCCATACTAACTTTATGTTATTTTCCGGCATTAGTGACCCAAGTTCCTGTACCCTTACGGGACAGCAGCGTGTTCACGATGCCACTGACGTTACAAACATCCATAGGCGACGGTAACTGCTAAATTCTAAGTGGACCGTCAGCTTGTCTGCTGTCCTACAGCATTAAAAAAAACGACTCATTTCAGTGATTAGATACTTATTATTTATGAACTGACGGACATCAAATATTCGTTCTCTCTTAACTCTTTCTCTGTGCTGGGGTGGAATAAGCATATTAACACCTGCGGCCGGGGTCGGTCTGTCGTAAAAGGCGACAAAACAACCCTATGTGGTAGAGCCCCAAGCCTGACTGGATGGCAATCAACCTTGCTCTATAAGCATGCCGCCATAATAACCTTGTGTTCCAGCATTAGTGTACCTAGGTTTCAGTACCCCATATAGTAAATCCCCACAAAACGTGTAATAAGAGCAGGAAGAAGAAGAGCTCATTTTAGTCTACCCTACGTCATATCCAACTAAGGAAAAATGACGATTTGGATGTCGTCATAAAACAATACAATCACAAAATGACACTTGTTAATGATTTCACGAATTTTCCCCGATTAGGAATTAGAACATCGTGCAAGGTCTCACGTGTGCTTGTTTTCGATGCATAATAGGGACTTTTATAATATGTAAAACACGTCACAGTTAATAGGTTTTTCGTATCTATTGTTAGCCGTGATTTTAGTCATATTTTAGTCACACACCTTCATTTCAAAGTGTCAAAAATTTCTGATACTTTATATTGTAATGCAATTTCGAAAGCAATTCGCCAAAATTAGTTCGGGGACCAAGAGCCGTACTATAAGCTAATCTATATTAATATTATAAATTTGAAAGTAACTGTCTGATACGTTTTCATGCCTAAGCCGCTGAACCAATTTTGATGAATTTCTCCGTGCAGGCGGAATAAGAATACTAACCTCTGCGGTCGGAGTCGGCTTGTCTTAAAAAGTGACTAAACAACCCTAGCTACGTCCAAGCCCAAGCCCGTCTGGATGGCAACCACTCCTAGTATATAAGTATGTCGCCACAATAACCTTGTGTTGTGTTCCGGTATAAATGACCCAGGTTCCTGTACCCCTATAGGACAGTAGCGTGTTTGCGATGCCCCTAGTGTCACAATTTATAGGCGACGGTAACTGCTTACTAAAGTGGGTCGTCAGCCTGTCTGCACACCCACAGCAATAATAACCAGAGCCGAATTTGCTTATATCGAAAACGATAAAAATAATGAACTTGTTTTAAAATTGTTCTATTTTTTATCAAATAAATCAATATAATACAACCTTGTCCATTAAGACCCGCATGTGCGAAGAAAAACTAACATGTTATTACGAGATAAAATCTATTATTACCTTGCAAATACAAGTAAAATAATTACATTCAATATTATACATAGATAGCATTATTTATCTTATTATTTATCTCTTGTACGATGGTGGTTGGTTGTCGTATCCCAGCTTCCTCATGTCTTTGGAGACCATTGTCATATTTACTGTCACAGTGCCGTATGATTCAGTCCTCAATACTGAAACAATTATATTACAAATCTTTGAATCCGGCTCGAAGGACCATATTAACTCTAATGAAGGTATTTATATATTATCTCTCTGTGAGTTAGCTGGTCACATATTTAGCTTACTCTTACTATAAAAATATATATAATACGATGAAATTTCTGTAATATATCAATTAAAATGCTAGAAATGAGAATGGATGGACAAAGGAGGGTTAGACCAAAGAGAAAATAGATGGATCGCAGTGGCAGATTTGCCCTAAGGCCCAGGAGGCCCGGGCCTAGGGCGGCCAGATATTAGGGGCGGCCAATCGTGACAAAAAATTCACTGATGATGACAAGAAATAACTCAAAGTACGTAAATATTCTAAAGGCTAGCGCACATTATGGTGGGCCGTACAGCACCGCATCGTATAACAATAATTTTCCTAAATCACTTATTAAATCTTATCTTCTACGAGAATAAACATGTAATTAAATAAATAAAACCATTTTAAATGTTTTATTTAAATGTGCAATTATCCCTGAAACCTCGGAAAATATTAGAAGCTAGCAAATATTATAGTTAACTGAATTTCTGAATCGATTTCGATAAAAGTTGGTAAAAAAGTAAATTCATTATGTACTCAATATTGTGGGTGCTGAGAAAGGGGTGGCTGGTACTTAGTATATGGTCTGGGGCCTAGGGCGGCCAAGATTGCAAATCCGTCACTGATGGATTGTGTAAATGATGATATGGTATAAAAGATCTGAATGTTGAGATGACGACTAATTGGAATTGGAAGGAAGGACATGTTGTGCCGAACCACATAGTTTGGAATAAGGGCAGGAAAAAAATATTTAATGACCGTCCATAATAACTCTGTACTCAGTTTGAATTTGTCACTTAGGGAATGGTAAGATTCAGAATAACTCTACCACAATTAATTGTTCGTGGATTGACAGGTTCTGCGGCTTAGTCACAGATGACTTCTTCTTCTTATTCGTACACTCTTGACAGAGTGGTCGTGGTCATGCGTCGGTCAATTTCTGCGCCACCGCTGTTTTTGCGATGCGCCGCCATTCGCATCGATGTCTGGCAGAGTGAGAGCAATCATTGATACCGGAGTGCGTCTCAGATTTGATGAAGTCTGTCCACCGTGTTGGAGAGCGCCCGCGAGATCTTTTGCCCTCGACTTTCCCTTACTCAACCAGCCGTTCCATCGAGTCCTCGTTACGGGTGATGTGCCCGAAGAACTTTAGGATTCGTATTTGAACAGTCGACGATAATCTCTCTTGGATGTTAAGTTCCTTCAGGATCGAAACGTTGGTACGGTGCGCGGTCCACGGGATTCTGAGCAGGCGTCTCCAACACCACATGTCACAGATGACATGCAATAAGAACTCCGTTATCTGTGACGGGCTTAATTTATGGAACAGACAAACTGCAGTCTTTTTAATTATTTTCTATAGCAGATATTGCCAGACAGGCAAACGGCCCATCTGGTAATAGATGGACACCGTGGACACATACTTTTGCAATACCAGAGGCATTGCCTGCCTACGGCTATCCGCGCCTATCGAATCTAGCCATGATGGGTAGACCCAAGAAGAAATCTAATGTACGTGCCAATTAAACTATTATTATATGCCGATAACTGTACGAAGTAGAGAAGATAGAGTCGAAAAGGGGTCTTCGGGTACCCAGGAGTAAGTTTGGATTGCAGTCTATTCGATCAGCCTATCCAATGCTAAGATATGCCATGACCTCGGTGTATAGATTTTTTTTTATATTATACTAGCTGTCCCCACCCTCTTCGCTGGTCGAATAACGAAGTTTTACGTACGCATGCGCGGCGTGCTACACCGCTTGTCTCACTTCTCCGCTGCAAGAAAAACATGTTTCTTAAAACTTTAATAACTTTGTATTAAATGAAGATATCGCAATATTTTTTTTATAAAAATAATAAGACCTCTATCATTTTATATACATATATAGATTTCACTATCTGTAGATAACCATTCTCTTATAATATGCACTAAAGTTATTTAGCTTTTTGGAAATCGAACCCCGTTTCCTTCTAATTTCAGATTCAACTGTGACTACTTACCCAATTGATTATCATTTCTCATCAACAAACTAGCAATTGCCAATCATTATTTTATCAATTATTTATCAATAGATGACGCCCGTTATTTTATCGTTGAGGAAAATTAAAGTAGATTCACAAAACCCAGATGTCTTCCTTAAATGACACATTTGTGAATTACTAATACAATAACAAGGTCCATGGTAGTCATATACTCGTAGAATTCAAATCGGCCAAGAAGTATATATACTATACTAGAATTAGAATAGAAGAATCTTTTCCACTAAAAACTTTTTAGGTATCAAACAATTTATCTAAAACTATCCGTCTATGGATGCCTCATTACTCTATAAACTTTATGCACACTAATAAAATTCGGAAATGTAATTGTTAACATGCAGATACTCGTATATAGTATTTATGCACACTACAATAATATCCATTTCTCCGTGCAGGGGCGGAGTACGAATACTAGCTACCACTGCAACCGGTGGCGGCCTGTCGTAAAAGACGACTCAGCGATTCTAGCTAGGTAGTAGGACTTCAAGCCCGTTGGAACGGCAACCACCAATGGTCTCTAATATGAAGCCATTATAACCTTGAGTTGTGTTCCGGCATGAGTGACCCAGGTTGGGCTGTCATATGTCAGCCTGTCTGTCGTTCCTTAACAGTGAAAAAAATAGATCGAGTGGCTAGAGTACTGTCTGTTCAAAAATTACGAGTAGGACGAACATTTACCCTGGCCTGAATGTTAGAATTATAGAATTGATTTAGGGACCTATTTTATTTAAAAATACATATAAAATATAAATCTTACGATAGTTATCTTTGCCATCTGCCAGCATCCGAGCATCTGCGAGTTCGGGATACCTCCCAGTGAACCAAGCTAACCAATCGCCAAGCATGGTAGCAGAGCGAGGCCGGAGCAATGGCGCTGTGGTGGTCCTTCTGCCTGTAGTAGATGGCAGCAGTACCAGGGCATATCCGCGTAAGGAGTCACCGCTTATTGGGTTTTGTGCCCTCACTGTTAGAACTAAGCGAGGCCCTGGAAACAAGATAACAAGCACCAATGAAAAAGGATACATTATCATTTGCAGCCCAAACAAATCCCCAACTGGGCAGAGAAACAGCGGTCAGCTCGATCTATAGCTATTTTGCATCTACCAGCCCACTCATTTTCGTAGGTCTCCGCCCCATTTTACACTACGTATACCAAGTGATCTACAAATCGCCCAGTGCCTGGAGCTTATTGGGTTCTGATATATTTGTGTCAAGGGCACCTCTAAGATGTTGGAGTGAGGTTTTACCCTATATCTGCCCTCCCCCCTTCTCCTCCGGCGCTCCCATCGTCACAGATAGCCTCTACCGCACGATAAAGCGTAACCACTTCCTAGGGGTCACGCGCGGCCGCTATCCTCAACCAGTTACAAATTATAATAAAATATGTACGAGTAAATGCTTCGTACACCTACATAATTGTTATGTAACTTATATAAAAGACAACATATCCAGGACTTTTATAAATATAAATACATTCATTATTACTTACATAGCTATTAGCTTGTCTTTATAATAAATTAATTACAAACTACCTCACGGATTACACTTGAGTCGCAACCAAAAAATTCCGGATCCCTCGCAATGTCATGTAAATGATAACTTTGCGGAAAAGTGATCACAGTGATCACCGGTGCATGTAAACTCTTAGATACGTGACAGGAATTAAAGGGTGGTATCATCATTATATGATAATAATAATAACTAGAAGCTCAAGTAAACCTCTTATCAGTCAGTCATCAGCCAATCATAGTATAATCCCGGTGCCGGCTTTTCCCATCCAGCCCCGGAGCCAACCTTGCGCAGTACATTTTTTATTGCTGTTAGACAGCAGACAGGCTGACGGCCCACTTAGAGTTTAATAATTACCGTCGCCTATGGGTGTTTGCAACGCCAGTGGCATCGCGAACACGCTGCTGTTCTATAAGGGTATAAGAACTCGGGTCACTAATGCCGGAACACAACACAAGTTTATTATGGCGGCATACTTAAGGCCAAAGGTGGTCTCCATTCAGACGGGCTTGGAGCCCTGTCACGTAGCTAAGGTAGGTTGTTTTGTCGCCTTTTATGACAGGCCGACCCCAGCCGCAGAGGTCAGTATTCTTTCACCGCCCCTGCACGGATAAGATCCATCCATCCATGATAAATTGAACTAAAAAGCGAAAAATAATTCTTAATCGTAACTAATATTATAAATGCGAAAGTGCGTTTGATTGTTTGTTTGTTACGCTTTCACGATTTCACGCCTGAACCGCTGAATCAATTTTGATGAATTTCATAGTATACCTAGTCAGGTCATAAATTCTGTCACATGTTTAATGTAAAATAATTGTAACAAGTTTATTAATTATGTAACCATTCATATACCAAAATGAACTTAACAAAACATAGATTCTTATGACATTAAAGTTTATTCAAAATGACCTCCGTGATTTTGAATACAAGCCTTCAATCTGCGCGGCCAGTTGTCTATCGCAGCACGAACGAGGTCCATGTCAATATCGGCGGCTGCCTTAATCAAAGATGTCTTGAGTGACTCCAAATTGGGATGATGCTTTGAGCACGCCTTTTCCTCCAAGTGTTGCCATATCTTGTAATCTAACGGATTCAAATCTGGACTGGAGGAGGGCCAGTCTTCGTGCCGGATGAAGTCGATTTAACGCGCCGCCAGCCAGTCTTGTGTGCTCTTCGCTCTATGAGCTGGCGCCGAATCTTGTTGGAATACCCAGTGCCTGTTATTGAACATGGTATGAGAAACAGGTTCCACAAGGTTCGTCAGGACTGTATTTTGATACACAACAGCATTCGTTTTTACACCTTTCTCACAAAAATGTACCTCTGTTAAGCCCCATTAAGAAACTCCCAACCATACCATGAGCGAGGATGGAAAATGACCTCGTTGGACACGCGGAATACGGTTGCTCGCTTCTTCACTACTGTGTGCGTACACCTTATCATTTTGTTTGTTGTAGCTCTCTTCTACGGTAAACATTTTTTCATCCGAAAAAAGAATTTCCCGATATTTTTTTCCCGCGTACCGGTTCAACAAAGCGCGGCATCTCTTCAGTCTCAGGTCCATTAGACGAGCATTCAAACGATGTCCTGTTTTTCTTCGATATGCCTGAAGCCCTAAGTCTTCATTTAACACCCTTTTCACCGTGGTTCTGCTTAACCCCATCTTAAGGGCCAACAGTTTCTGCTTACGTTTGGGATTTCTTTGAATTCGTGCCTTCACAGCTTTTATCACTGCTGGAGTCCTAACAGACCGAGGGCGACCACTTCTTGACCTGTCATCTACACTAGAGTCTTCATTGTATCGTTTGATGGTAGGATAAACGAATCTTTTGGTAATATTCAAATTTTTCAGTATGTTAAAAATTTGAATTGGCGCGTAACCGCAACGATGCAACGCAATAACTGCAACACGGTCTTCTTTATGCGTCCACTCCATATTTAAAAATGAGTAAAATTCTAAAAGTTATACATTTTTATTTTCATGAACAATTCGAAATTCGAATTCAATAAACTTTTTTGTGGCCAGCATTCTAAAAGAAAAGTTTTTACTGTGTGACAATACTTATGACCTGACTAGGTATATTGTATTGATATATTTCATATTGTCATATATTGTACATTGGAGAAGGATATAAGTAACTTTTTTTTAATTCATATGGCAGATCAACATTTGCAGGTCAACTAGTATAGAAATAAAATAATGAACGAAAAATATTAGAAACACTCAGGAACAGCAAGTAGTTAGAAAGATAAAACACGATCCTGTCTCTCCATCAAGCCTCAAACAAGCGCTTGATGCAACTAAACTATTAGTTTTTATTTAATCAAATTGATCGAGCAATACTTATGAGCAGTAGATATGAATAAAATACATAAGAAAATGCAATTAAAATATTGTAGCAGCAAAAAACATCAGATGAGGATAACTGACTATACACAATAAGTGTTCTTATTTGTATGAATAATGATGTTTCTTTCTCGCCTTCTATCCATGGAGGGGCGGAGAAAAAATACTGACCTCTGCGGCCGGGGTCAGCCTGTCGTAAAAGGCGACAGAACAACCCACCCTAACTACGTGGTAGGGCCCCAAGCCCATCTGGATGGCAACCACCTTCAGTCTTAATTATGCCGCCATAATAACTTTGTATTGTGTTCCCGCAATAGTGATCCCTGTTCTCTACTGTCTGCTTTCCTACAGCAATAAAAAAAAAGTTCGTGTGTAAAATGTGTAGTAGGTATATTGGTAAATACATACATTTTTTTATTGCTTACACCAGTAGACAGGATGACGGCCCTTAATAGGTACCGTCGCCTATGTATGTCGACGCCAGGGGCATTACGAACACGCTGCTGTGTGTATAGTACAGGAACGTGGGTCACTAATACCAGAACACAACGCAAAATTATTATGGCAGCATATTTATACTCCAGGGGAGGTTACCATCCAGATGGGCTTAGGGCTGTTTTGTCGCCTTTTACAACAGGTTGACCCCAGCGCAGGGGTTAGTATTCTTACCGCCACGCCGCCACTACACGGAAACTTATTGAATAGTAAAATAATATCTTTTGTTTCGCTCCATTTAACGACCACTCTCTATAACGCCGAAAAATGCTCAAGCTCAGTCCGCAGTGTCATAAAGGGCTTACATAGTATAAAATACATATTTCCGCATTCCTATTAAGTATTCAATAAAGAACAAAATCATACAGCCTGATATATTAGTACTGCTGAATACTATCTCAAGTGGCATGTTGAACACAATTTTCTCTGGATCGCTGCCACATCGTGCTGCTTGAGTCGTTCCTGATGACAGGCCTGATATTGGGTTCCAATCTAGACCCCATACAATTTCGTAATTTATGTACACTTTATCATCAAACACTCCGGCTGGAAAAGTTATATACTCTATTTGTCCACTAAATGACACGAAAAATTTAGTTATTTCGTTGTCTTTCATTGAAATATATTTAATTAAATGTATAGTATCGTACATGCATAAATGGTAAGCAAATTGCAAAACAAAACAATGGTAACCATAGCAACGTTCACTTAGGTTGCCACATAAAAAATAGTACAAAAAATAATTGTTATCATATATATTTGATTAGTAAAATATGAATATTATTTATGATACAAAAAATATGAATGGGGATATTGGGAAACAAATGAAAATTACTTAAATATTCATTTTCGTTCAAATATTGGTTTTAATCGGCCATAGACAAAAACAAGCATGCTTCCGTTGTGCTGTTTGATCGACATATGTTGCAGATAAAATACAAGGTGGCGCTTTTGTCGCTTTAAAAAAATTTAATCGGCCACCATTGTGAAGGCGATTCTATAGCTAACTTTGATGATTTTGGCATTTTTCGTGAGAAATACCGCCAAGTTTTACTGTTTTCTGTGGTTTTATATAGTGTCCTGTTTACCCCGAAGGAATATTAAACTATATTGTTCTACTGAAGTGCCTATTTTCAAAATCTACTTGCATTCAAAATGTCACGCGAAGTGAGCATCAAATTCGTGAAAACCATACCATGCACTGGATAAATTTGTTTTTCTCGGGAATAAGTGTTCGTAAAACTTGCGCGAGGTCTGAATTAACTTCTGGAGACACGTGTCATTCGTTATGCACTAACGAATTTAATATACGCACATGCTAGCGTTAGAGAAGGATCTGTACACGTCGTAAGGGAACGGAGTTACGCGGCCGAAGGCCTCTAAATTGCCGGCATCATTATGGTGGATTGAATGGTTGTTTGTTGACGGACTAGTGTCGAACAAGTGTTGTTTAAAATATTGTAAGGGATCCCGGCGTCATGTCTGGCGGGTCACAGCACAATCCGAACGGGCGGCAGTCGCAGCTCAACCCTGGATGGAGCCCCTTGCAGGTGGTGCTTATTATTCTCTGTTGTAACAACACGACACTAACCTATTCGCGTGTCATAATATCTAGTTTCAAACTACATTGGTTACTGATTTGTTATAACTAACACCTCTATTATCGTAAAATAATCATGTGTTTTATGTACGCAAGTATTATGGAGCATTAAATAAATGTGGCAGTAGTATCTCGTATCGTAATTGCAAATCAGCTGTTTTGTATGTCATTTACTTGTAACAGTAGTGTCACACACACAACAATGCAGCTTACAGAGTTGCTACCAAATCAATCAGCTTGTAATATTGATAAAACTTTATCACATTCTTTTACATAATTTTTTTTATTACATATAAAAAAAGTTAATAAATGAATAGTAGAAAAACTTGTGTTACTGTTTTTGTTTGTACAAGTGACACTAAAATTAACTGTACTATTATAATATTTAAATTTTGGTATGTTTATATATAACTAGTTGACCTGGTAAACATTGTTCTACCATATAAATTTTAAAAAAGTAGCTTGTTTCCTTTACTAAGGTCCAATCTATGACTACCGAAATTGGTTCAACAGTTTAGGTGTGAATGACAAACTCACTTTAGCATTTAGGTATAGAAATTCTGAAAGAATAATTATTAAAAAAATTTAATTTATGCTTTTTTGTAACAATGTATAAATGAGTTTAACATTTAAATTTGTTGATCATTGATTGAGTTAAAATAGCTGCAGTGTAGCATAGTGACTTATAAATATATGCATTTTCTCCATGCAGGGGCATAGTAAGAATACTAGAATCTGCACCCGGGGTCGGCCTGTCGTAAAAGGCGACAAAACAACCCTATCTATGTGGTAGGGTTCCCAAGCCTGTGTAGATGGCATCCTCTTGTGGTGTATAAGTATGCCGCCGTAATAACTTTGTGTTCCGGCATTAGTGACCCAGGTTCCTGTATGTGGACAACAGCATGTTCATGGTGCTCCTACTGTCACAAACATTTATAGGCAATGTTAATTTTTAAAAATTCCCTCTCCTAACTGCTAGTGTCTGAAAAAGTACTTTTATCAAATGTGCTTTAATACTAGCATGTAAAATACCATTTCTCAATTTAGATGTGTTAAAGTTATATATTGTTATTAGCTATAGACCAGTTGACTGTCTAGTATCCCACAAAAAAAACCTCAGGGTTCTTTTGGTTCATGCCTGAGCCAACAGATACCCGGTCTGCAGGTCTAGTGGTTGTTTCTAGTGTCAGGGTAGATCTCTTCCATAAGCTGGGTCAAGGTTTTGTCCCCTGGTACTTGCTGTTCCATGTGCCCCCTGAATCTTGAGTGGTGCGAGTTAGATTGGCAGTAAATTTATAGAATACAGTGTGTAGTTGATATAGAATTTTTTATTCTAGTAATGTCACAATTTTTACACCCATTTTCAAGTCTGGATCTGAATTTTAATAGATCAGTGAGTAAGTTTGGCATTAGCCTATATAGGCAGAACATGTAATTAATTTCTGATGGGAAAACATTTTCGCTCAAGCCATTGAGCATATTTGACCCCTAAATTTAGTTTCAGTAAATTATAATGATGTTATAAACTTCATCCATGATTTTTAGATACCTATATCTTATAGAAACACTAAAACTCCAATCATTGAGTACACCAGACCGGGGGAATTGGACGGCATGTGGGAGTCTAAGAAACCCTACTACCCTTCTCTCAGGTAGTGCCTGGGTCAACAGATAAACTGCCCACCGATCACATGGCCCAGGCCGATGCTGGCCCATCTCATGTGTCAAGATGAGCTACTTCCGTGGTTTACGCTAGAGGTCAGGATTTGACCCCCGACGCTCTGGTATCAATGCAAGGTTGAGCGGGCACAAAGAACAGCATGAGCCCTCATTCACTCTGCTGTAATAGTAGTACCTAGTCAGGCAGCAATTGATTATTAAATATCAATGCTTGTTCTTAGTTACAGATGGCGAACTTGCTGGCGCGCGCCCCTCAGGCGCACATGGCGTCGGAGCGCGGTGTAACATGGCATACGCCCACCCCTCCGCCGCACCTCTACCATGTACCAGTGCCCTCGCCTCCAGATCCACTCCAGGTATAAACAGTGCAAATGACCATTCTAAAGTAGGTCATGGCACATTTTGCTCTGGGGATTATAGAATGACAAAGTGGGAGGCAGTTGTATTCTGTATATACATACATATATATGAACCCATATTTTTAATAGAAATAGCTAAATTAGGACTATAAAATATAAACTGACGAATCATAAACTGCATCAAAGTTCAGGATTGCTTTGAAATGATTTTTTTTAATAAGTATGCAAACTTTTTAGATTAAATTATATAAATATGGAGAGACTGGCTCTTAATCACAAAAAAAAAGGAAAATTTAAAAATAGAACTGCAGTAAAACAAATGAATATAGCTGGGAAAAGAAAATTTACTCATAGTATCAGATTTGCGTGTTATTTATAGCAAAGTTTTAAACTGATTCTCATTGATTTTTTATTCTTTTGTCAATTGAATTATTGTTACCAGCAGAATTGTTGGGTTAGTTTTTTAACTCATCTAAAGTTTTTGAACCATAATATGGATACTTCAACAAGCGGCTCAAATTGTAGCATTGGTGCGGGAGGGCTTGGATCAACGAACGATTGGTAGAAATTTAAATTTAAACCAGTCTACGGTTTCTAGAATATACAGAAGGTTTGTGGAGACAGGTTCTGACAGAAGGAGACGTGTTACAGGCAGGACTTGAGCAACCACCGGTCGTGATGACCGATTTATTGTTACAATTTCCCTGCGAAATCGTTTCCTCATGTCAGTTAACATCAAAACAGAGCTTAATGAAGTGCGTGGAGTAAACGTGAGTGCACGAACAATAAGATGAAGG
This sequence comes from Malacosoma neustria, assembly GCA_963693495.1. Taxonomy (NCBI): domain Eukaryota; kingdom Metazoa; phylum Arthropoda; class Insecta; order Lepidoptera; family Lasiocampidae; genus Malacosoma; species Malacosoma neustria. The sequence goes on along the minus strand of OY856382.1, from coordinate 17,838,084 downwards.
TTAAAGGAAGCGGATATCACCCCTTTCAGTCCAGCAAATGGTCCAAAGTTGTCTGTAGCTCACAGACAAGCTCGCTTAAGATTTGCGCGTGATCACCTGAATTGGACAGAACAGCAATGGGCCTCCGTATTGTTCACGGACGAGTGTAGGACATGTTTATATGGTACAGATGGTCGCAGAAGAGTCTATCGTCGACATGGGGAGCAATATGCTCAAAGTTGCATTGAAGAGCGTGTTCCTTTTGGAGGCAGTTCGTGTATGGTCTGGGGCGGCATATCGATGAACGGGCGAACAGAACTTGTGTTCATAGACATGGTCCGTCAAAACTATTTATAATAATTTGACTGCACATCGCTACATAACAGAGATCTTAGAAGATCACGTGGTGCCTTACATGGGATTCATAGGCGAAAATTTTACTTTAATGCAGGATAATGCCCGGCCACACGTTGCTGCACAAGTTCGACAATATTGAGAAGAGGTTGGGATACGTACAATGAATTGGCCAGCACACAGCCCGGATCTTAATCCCATTAAGCATGTTTGGGACAATTGAAAAAGTGCTGTATATGCGAGAAACTCTTTGCCCATGACAGTGGCAGCACTAAGAACAGCACTTTCAGAAGAATGTGACAATATTCCGCAAGATCTTTTAATAACCTTAATAAAATCTATGTGGAACCGATTAGAATCCGTAATAAGGGAATAAGGGCACGTGGAGATAATACACCTTATTAAAACATAAATAAACCCTTGCATAAAGTTTGTGTCTATTGTTAAAACCAAGTTTTTAATTAAACCAATTTTCCTTAAATTTCTGTTTTTTCTTCAAAAAAGTCTTAAGGTCCTTTCCAGTACACAAACTTAAACTTAAGGATATGACCCTACGCTGTTTTAAAGTTCACGAACCAATCTAGAAGTTTGAATTTAAATCTGTATAGAAAGTTTGCATACTTGGTTAAAATATTTATTTCAAAGTCATCTATTACTTTGATGCAGTTTATGAGTCCGTCAGTGTATAATAAATTGCCGGGCCATTTAAAAGAAAATTCCTTCTGCTCTTATCCCATATTATGTGAGGTCAGCGTAATATGTTCTCTCTTTCCACTCGGCTCTGTTATATAATCTTTTATGCAATACAACCTGTCCTTGCAATCTTTCCTTGGTCTACTCCTTTTACATGACATTTCCTTTACCCTATAACCCTTAACCCATGTAGTTTATTACTTTTCATCGGAATCATACCTTTAAGGTTAATTTTATAACAATATATATAATATTTAAATTCATAATATTTGTTGGATATAAGGATATTTTTATTAAATTAAGGAAAGAAATGTATGAAATATACATCGTATTTGTGGACATTTCTAGGGGTCGTCAAGGAGTCCTAGTCGAAAAATGTTTGAGCACCTAGGATTGTTTTGTCGCCTTTTAAAGAAAGTGGCGCTCGGCCGCAGGGTCAGTGTTCTTATTGCGCCTTTGCATAGAGAAAATAATATATAGAATATGTCTATCTGGAGGGATTACCCCCTTAACCACGTAAATCAGAAGGGCTCATTTTATACTCCTGGCCTACACTGATAGAAAGTGGGGGAAACAAAAATATTATTATTCTAAATAACATCAGCTCATAATGTCCCACTGCTTGGGCCTTTCGGTACGCTTGTGGAGGTCATGGGTTCGATTCCCGTCTCGCATCTGGGTGTTTATGTATAATATGTATTTATTTACAAAAAAAATATATACCTAGTCAGGTCATAAATTCTGTCACATGTTTAATGTAAAATAATTGTAACAAGTTTATTCATTATGTAACCATTTATATACCAAAATGAACTTAACAAAACATAGATTCTTATGACATCAAAGTTTATTCAAAATGACCTCCGTGATTTTGAATACAAGCCTTCAATCTGCGCGGCCAGTTGTCTATCGCAGCACGAACGAGGTCCATGTCAATATCGGCGGCTGCCTTAATCAAGGATGTCTTGAGTGACTCCAAATTGGGATGAGGCTTTGAGCACGCCTTTTCCTCCAAGTGGTGCCATATCTTGTAATCTAACGGATTCAAATCTGGACTGGAGGAGGGCCAGTCTTCGTGCCGGATGAAGTCGATTTCACGCGCCGCCAGCCAGTCTTGTGTGCTCTTCGCTCTATGAGCTGGCGCCGAATCTTGTTGGAATACCCAGTGCCTGTTATTGAACATGGTATGAGAAACAGGTTCCACAAGGTTCGTCAGGACTGTATTTTGATACACAACAGCATTCGTTTTTACACCTTTCTCACAAAAATGTACCTCTGTTAAGCCCCAATAAGAAACTCCCAACCATACCATGAGCGAGGATGGAAAATGACCTCGTTGGACACGCGGATTACGGTTGCTCGCTTCTTCACTACTGTGTGCGTACACCTTATCATTTTGTTTGTTGTAGCTCTCTTCTACGGTAAACCTTTTTTCATCCGAAAAAAGAATTTCCCGATATTTTTTTCCCGCGTACCGCTTCAACAAAGCGCGGCATCTCTTCAGTCTCAGGTCCATTAGACGAGCATTCAAACGATGTCCTGTTTTTCTTCGATATGCCCGAAGCCCTAAGTCTTCATTTAACACCCTTTTCACCGTGGTTCTGCTTAACCCCATCTGAAGGGCCAACAGTTTCTGCTTACGTTTGGGATTTCTTTGAATTCGTGCCTTCACAGCTTTTATCACTGCTGGAGTCCTAACAGACCGAGGGCGACCACTTCTTGACCTGTCATCTACACTAGAGTCTTCATTGTATCGTTTGATGGTACGATAAACGAATCTTTTGGTAATATTCAAATTTTTCAGTATGTTAAAAATTTGAATTGGCGCGTAACCGCAACGATGCAACGCAATAACTGCAACACGGTCTTCTTTAAGCGTCCACTCCATATTTAAAAATGAGTAAAATTCTAAAAGTTATACATTTTTATTTTCATGAACAATTCGAAATTCGAATTCAATAAACTTTTTTGTGGCCAGCCTTCTAAAAGAAAAGTTTTTACTGTGTGACAATACTTATGACCTGACTAGGTATATGTAGTTTATCAGTTGTCTAGTACCCATAACAAGTGCTATGCTACTTTGGGACTAGGTGGCGCTGTGTGATTTGTGTCAGTATATTTATTAATTTAATAAATTTATATCAGGCTTAAAATCCATCTTTGCTACTAGGAATAATAAAATATTTTGATGTTACAGGCGATGAAGAATGCAGCCGGCAACTCCGTTTTTCGGCACACTGCGACACCTCCGGAGCTATTCAGACACACGCCCACGCCACCGGACAAACATCTCATTAGGTATGATATCCCCACGATTCAAAATTATTAGAAACTTATAGAATTTTTTTATGGCTGAAGAACAGCAGACAGTCTGACTGCCCACTTAATAGTAAGCAATCACCGTCGCCTATGGATGTTTACACTAGGGGCACCGCGAACATGCTTCCTTTCCATAGGGGTACAGGAACTTTGGTCACCTATGCCGCCGGAACATAACACAAGGTTATTATGGGTGCATACTCATAGACAAGTGTGGTTGCCATCCAAACGCGCTTGGGGCCCTAGCACTTAGCTAGGGTTATTATGTCGCCTTTTACGACAGGCTGATCCAGGCCGCAAGGGTTAATATTCTTTCTCCGCCCCTGCACGGTTAAAATAAACACGGTCAAGGTTCATAAAAATCGCAATTTCGAATGGGTTAGCATTCATCAATATTTACATATATTTCTGTATTTATTAATTAGTATAAAAAAAACTTGTCTCAAGAACAACTTAACAGTGCTAAACACTATTCAAGAAAAAGGCTATCAACAAATTGAATTGGATATCCCCTGATAACAAATACAAAAAGGAAATATATTTTATAATTTGTAACTGGCCCTAAGCTTTTATAGACACAGGAATAGTACAGAACCTGAATTTTAATAGAAATTATCATATGGTCAGGTGCACATTGAAACTGAGTCACCCAAAACGGTCTAGAAGGAATTTCAGAATTATAAACCAGTATTGGACAAGTGTACTCTGAAAATCAGAATATCAGCAGAAAAAAAACAAGCTAGCACAATCAATTATATTAAAGAATAAAAAAAACAATTTTAAAATGAACAAAAAAGTCTTCTCAAACAACGAAAACAACTACTTAGTAACAGAAACGATAAAAAATAGCATATAAAAGACATATGTAACCTTAGTAAAAAGATAAGAGAAGAGATTAGGAAAGTCAAAGAAATGAAAACATTCGAAAAAGTTGAATTGTAATGAGCTAGGCCTAAATATAAATGGCACAAATTAAAGTTATTTACGTTTTAAGGATAATCTCGTAATTTTTGAGTAAAATCCCCTTAAACTGCAGAAAATGCTTGTCGAAATGTCTGAGAAAAGCAAGGAAGTTGTACATCCAAAACTAAACTCATGACAAATGTAGAAAAAAAATCATCACATTTCAAGACCAAATCAGCAAGGAAATTGATAAAAGAATAGCCTCGGAATGGAAAAGATATTGGAGCCTTAACTCAGTAATGAAAGACAGACATACCCTTATGAGATAGCAGCGTGTTCGCGATACCACTAGCGTTGCAAACACCCATAGGCGATGGTAACTGCTAAATTCTAAACGGGCCGGCAACCTGTCTGCTTTACTACAGCAATAAAAAAAAAAACATGAGCTTGGCCACAAAAAGACGCATCTTTAATGTCAGCATCCTGCCGTGCATAACATGGTTGTAAAATATGGGCACTAAGTAAAATCCACTGATACCAACTTAGAAGCTGTCAACGTGCAATGAAGTGTAACATGCTAGGTGTAATGCTGTCAGACAAAATAAATAGTGAAAACATAGTAAAAACTAAACTTAGAGACATTTTATCACAAATAGATGTTCAGAAATTTAGATGGACTGGCCATATACTTAGAACCAAATATCCAAAATGGAGCCAAATAGTGACACATTGGTATCCTAGGGATGGAAAAAGATGCAGGGGCAGGCAAAATAAGCGTTGGGAGGATGAACTGAAGCTGGCACCACACTGGCATGAGCTGGACGAGGCCTTTACCAATAGGTACTCGGAAATTAGAGTTTTAATCTAAATAATTGAAGGATTTCCTCCTACAAATTTGGAGTAAGGCTTATTATTATTATATACAAAAAAGAAGTAAATGTTTGTTTACCAAGATGTGAATAAACATTTTGACCTCTATCAAGGTAATATGTCAAGGACAATTTTATATTGATTTCCTATTAAAGAAAATGCACAAGATCTACATACAATCAGCTTTATGATCAGCCAATTATATACAGGCTGATACATTTTACAACTGATGTCTTGTGCAGTGTCATGAGAAAGGGTCTTTATACATGTAATTGAAATACTATTTGTTTTTTTATAGCTGAGAAACAGCTGATAGGCTGATGGCCCACTTAATAGTAAGCAGTTACTGTCGCCTATGGATGTTTGCAATGTTAGAGGCACCGCAAACACGCTGGCGTACCATAGGGTAAAGGAACCTGGGTCACTAATGCCGGAACACAACACAAGTTTACTATGGCGGCATACTTTAAATCATGGGTGGTTGCCATCTAGACTGGCTTGGGGCCCTACCATGTAGCTAGGGCTGTTTAGTTAACAATAGGCTGACCCCGGCCCCAGAGGTCAGTATTCTTACTCCGCCCCTGCACGGAGATAAAACTATGACAATCTATAATTCTTTGTTAGTGCACCAAGCACCACTTGCATTGTTTTTTTTTTAATTACACGAAAGTTACAGCGAATGAGAATTATATACAGTGGAGGAAGATACATGGATATTAACGAGCTAGTGAGGCACCTATAAGATGTAATGCTATAGAAATGTTATAATGTTATATAATAGATATAGTATATATTGTATGAACCTAAAATTAGCTTTATTTTAATATAAGCTAACTTTGAGTTTTGTACAGGCATTCCCCTTCTCCTGGCGATGTGAAGGTTGGCGCACCGTTGCCCCCGGCCGATTTGTACCCACACTTAGGTCCAGGAAGAGGTAAGGGAATGTTTTTTTCAAGGATAAACCATTATTGACTGGTGTCCACGACCCAGGGGGTATGTCGATGTCCAGGAAAGATGGTCAACATCCGACTAATCACTATAAAACCGTGCTGTTCTATCACCTATATCGCCTGAGATAAGCTGATCTGGTGGCTCAGAATTATGTTTTAATTAATGGATCGGTCTCCATCCATTAGAGATCACCCTTATGGAGTGAACTTGCTATTGAGGTTTAATTATTTTAAATTATTTTCTACTCAAATTATTTAATAATTTTTCATGTCTATATACTTATATCTCAGTTCAAAATACAATAACTACCCATAACATTCTACTCCTGGTTTCGGGCCTCCTCCAAGGGGCGCCATACCCCCCACGTTTGTCTAAGATGGGACACATATATTGGTAATCTCAGTTTGCAGGTTTCCGCATGATATTTTTCCTTCACCATTATGTTGTAAAATACACGGAGCCGAGAAGTGGATACTAATGGGATTGGTTCACAAGGTTCAAATAACTCAGTGGGCTATGTTGGGTGTTTATCTTATGGAAAAATCTGAAGGAGAACTAAAGTGCTCGCAAAATATGCAAATTGAAGCGGCAATGGGCCGGTCATGTCTGTCGCAGGAGATGTGTGTTGGAGCAAATGTGGAGTGGAGACTGTGTGTCTACAAACATGGTATGGGACACACCCCAGCCTGGACCAATGACCTGCGCAAGCTTACCGGTCGAGCTTAGATGGGGAAAGGAATGGACTGGGATTTCTAGGGCAGACTTGGGGAGGCTTACATTCAGGAGTGGACAATGCAGATTAGACGAAGAAAACCTACCTAGACAGTGCTTGATTTTTTTTTATTGATGTAGCACAGATGACAGGCTGACGGCCCGCTTAGAAATTAGCAGTTACCATCGCCTATGGGTGTTTGCAATACCAGTGGCATCGCGACTATGCTGCTGTCCCATAAAGGTACAGGAACTTGGGTCATTAATGCCGGAACACAACATAAAGTTATTATGGCAGGTGGCATACTTAAAAATGGGGAAAGAGGAATGGACTGGTATTTATGGGGCAGACTTGGGGAGGCTTGCATCCAGGAGAGGACAATGCAGATTAAATGAAGAAAACCTACCTAGGCAGTGCTTGCCTTTTTTTTTATTGATGTAGGACAGATGACAGGCTGATGACCCGCTTAGAAATTAGCAGTTACCGTCGCCTATGGGTGTTTGCAATACCAGTGGCATCGCGACCACGCTGCTGTCCCATAAGGGTACAGGAACTTGGATCATTAATGCCGGAACACAACACAAAGTTAATATGGCGGGCGGCATACTTAAGACCAAAGGTGATCAACATCCAGACGGACTTTGGGCCCTACCATGTAGCTAGGGTGGATTGTTTTGTCACCTTTTACGACAGGCTGACTCCGGCCGTAGATGTCAGTATTCTTTCTCCGCCCCTGCACGGATAAATAAAAGAATGAAAACGGCCATTGTAGTATTCAAACCCATGACACTAGTTTGTGTCCAAATGTGATACTTGGCTATCACGCACCTATAGTAGAATATGATCAAAATATACTTGGTGAGCCCTAATTTAATTAGAACGATGACGTTTTGAGTGTGAATTGTTAATTTTAGAAATCATTCATCATATTCAGTGTTGTGTTGAATCTCAACATATTGAACATTTTTGTTCTAGTTGTAATTAAATAGTTATTTTAGTGTAAATGGACTATTGAAATCTTAAATTAATTAAAAGATTTATAAGTTTGTTAAGTATGTGTATCCCTCACTCGGGAGATTAACATAAAGGTCCTTGGTTCAAATTTAACAATGCACCACTCAGGCAGTTTTTCTTTGACTTATATGCCTCACCATCATCATCCTCGCAGTAACTCAAACTGTCGCTCCGGTGCCTGGGCTCCGCTTTCCAACTTTGTATTCTTCACTTCGCACGATCTTCGATACACCTCTTAGTCCAGTGGCACGCATATCACCCTTTACGACGTCAAGCGAGCACTTTTGAATCTATCCCTCCTGTCGGGATCTGGTGGAGGCGGCATGGCTAGACATCTGTTCAACGATTCTGAGTATTTAAGGTAGATTTTTATATTCAAATCAGTGTCCTAAATTCGAAGATACCACTACTGGCTCAGTATACGCAAGTTATCTAGTACAATTGTATCTGGTAGGTTTGACTCCTTCTCATAACAAATGTTTGTATGATTTATTTCTGCCCAAAATCAAAGTTATAATTTAAATTAAAGTTCCTGGATAGAATTTATTTTGAAATTCAGATATGTAAATACATATTTATTAAATTATCTATATTTACCGTATAAATTACCATCGCTTTACAGTATATGGTTGTTACAAGGAGAAGCATCAAGAAACTCCCGTCAATTCTAACATGTCTAATTTTAATTGATATATTTTAATCTTATATAAATTGTTTTTTTTTTTAATTCTGAAAACAATGTATAAGCTTTAATAGCTAGTATATATAAGTCTAGAGTCAATAGTGATTATATAATTATATAATAGCATAGTGAATTTATTTTCTTTTTGCAGATAAATTGGTCCGCGCAGAAGAGTTGCTCGCGTACGCACGGGTAGGCGTGGATTTATCCCTGGGCGGCCGGGGGGCGTCAAACGGATCGACCTCCTCCCCCCTGCCGCTGCCGTCGCCGGCGCTGTCGGTCCGCGACGCCCCTACGATAAACAGCCTGATCGCTCGCGCGCAGCCGAGGCACGCGCACACGCGGGTCGACGCGTTGCTGGAGAGGCTCGTGCCGTCCCCCGTCTCGCCCCACTCGGTGATCGTGCACTCGCGCGCCGCCCCCACGCCGTCGCCGCCGTCCTCTAATGAGGTATACCTGTTGACTATAAATACCAGCCAGAACGGACAGTAGTGAGAAACCGCCTAAGCGATGCGTGCTAACGTGGGATTCGAACCCGGAATGTTTAGATTGGTATCCAAGTGTACCGCTGAGCTACCAGGTACCATGAGGTATCTCTGTTGCCCCTAAACGTATCACCTCTGTTGGACTCGGGTTTCCATAAAAGCGAAGGCGCAACTCTGCCAACTTACGTCTGAATACCTACGGAGGTCACGGTTTCGTTTCCCGTCTCGAATCTACGTGTTTATTGGATAATATGTATTTATTTGTAACAAAAAAATATAAATTATACGAGTAAATTATCATAACACAATTTTGGATAGATGGCGCTGCGTGAAATGTTACAATATATTTATTTACTAGCCGTTCCCGCCCACTTCGCTGGTCGAATAACAGAAAAAAGTAAATCGAATAATATATGAGAAGTTTTCGTACGCATGCGCGCTACACCGCTTGCCCGCTCTTCTCCGCGGCAAGAAAACACATCACTGAACACATAGTGCTTATAAAGATCTTTGTTTCTTAAAACTTTAATAACTAATTAAACCACATCATTCATAATCACAATTTTTTTATATAACGGCTAAGTGTCAAGATTTTATTAATACAGGGTCAGAGGCTACAAAACAACCCACCCTAGCAACGTAGTAGGGCGAGCCTCAAGCCCATCTGGATGGTGACCACCTTTGGTCTTAAGTATGCCGCCATAATAACCTTGTGTTGTGTTCCGGCGTTAGTGACCCAAGTTCCTGTACTCCTATGGGACAGCAACGTGTTCGCTATGCCACTGGCGTTGCAAACACCAAACCAAAAAAAAGTTTCTAAGAAATAAAGTGCTGAAATAAATGCCGTGATGTGCGCAAAACTGCAAACCTCTGTCATTTTATTTATATAGATTTTAATATGCCCAGTAATCGTCTTTGTTGCTTTAATAATTCAAAGCAAAGAGGATGGATTCACCATGATCTTTCTAAGAAAAATTATCTATGAGATATATGAGATAGATGAACTATAATAATTATTCTCTTATAATTTAGTAATGCGAATATTCTATGTGAATATTTCAGGATTCAACTGACTCGACGGGCGCCCCACCTGGTGCAAAAAGAAAACGTAAGCCAGAGCGCACAGTGCGGATGGGGGCAATGGGAGCGGTGGTGGGGACTGGCGGGCCCACGCTGCCTCCTTCGCCCCTCGTCGAGGTGCCGCGGCCGGGGCCGCGTGTGTCGCCCCCGCCTCCTGAACCACAGCATATACCTATCCCCGCCGCCCGCCATGACAGACCACCGAGCCCTCCGGCCCCAACGCCACTCGAGAACGGTGATGCAACCCACGCCAAGAATGACAGTTCCGAGGACAAGCCCCCTTCGCCCAGACCCCCCGATCGCCCTCCTGTCAGGAGAAAATCGCGGTCAGGCTCAGCGGAAACGATAGCCGACATCGCAGCCATGATAGCTAGCACTGACGAGCGGCCCTTGACCGACCGACCGGCGACGCCTCCCGTCAACCCCGAACCAGACTCCGCGGTTACGGTTGATAAGTTGAAGAGCGTGCTAGCGAGTCCCGAACCAGAACCGGAGCGGGAGCCCACGCCACCCCCACCCCCACCACCGCCACCGCCACCACAGCCAAAACTAGAAGAGCCAGAGCGACCCCCCTCCCCTCCGACACCGGCGGTAGAGACTGCGGCGGCTCCTAAGCGACGCAGTGCGCGCACGTCTAATTCAGAGTCCACTAATGTACCGGTGGAATCACCCTCAGAAGCCAAGCCGGCAGAACCGGAGACGTCAGAAACGAGGAGCGCCGAGCCGACTGCAGCTAGTTTTGTGGAGGTGGAAAACCAGTTGGAGAAGATGTTCGCAGGTTTAGAGGAGGAACAGAAGCAGGGCAAAGCGGAATCAGAGAGCCAATCGAAGGCGACTCCTCCGGCGACGAAGCGACGGAAATCCACCGCGCCCAGGGCTGAGCGGGCCAGGAAACCACCCAGGAAGAAATTAGATGGTGGAAAACAAAAGAAGAAGGAAACAAATGCTAAGGATGCCTACGACTCGGGCAGCAATGCGAGCTCGAGTAGGTCGCGGGGACCTTACATCCAGGTAAGATATTTTGCCAGTCTTTGTCTGCAACAACGTAACCCATTTAGGCCTCAGTCTCATATTTTCTTTACTAACTTTACTGGGTAATTTTGACCACAAACGCGTGCTATGCTGCCTTGACTTGTCTTGATCAAATATCCGGAAGACCTTACAATGGTAGAAGAAGAAAAAAATTTTTTTTATTGCTGTGGGACAGTACTGGCGGCCCACTTAGAATTTAGCATTTACCATCGCCTATGAGTGTTAGCAACGCCAGTGGCATCGCGAATACACTGCTGTCCCATAAAGGGTACAGGAACTTGAGTCACTAATGTCGGACCACAACACAAAGTTATTATGGCGGCATACTTAAGACCTAAGGTGGTCGCCATCCAGATGGGCTTGAGGCCCTACCACGTAGCTAGGGTGGGTTGTTTTGTCGCTTTTTACGACAGGCCGACCCCGGCCGCAGAGGTCAGTATTCTTTCTCCGCCACTGCACAGGCAACCACGAAGCTGGTTTGGGTTGCATTTGATGATGATACAACTTGGTAACAAAGAAGGAAAAGAAAGATTGAGAAGTGAGGATACATTAAGAAATGGTTTACAGGAAGTTTTAGATATGTATGAGCAATGAAATTGAAGATGAATGTAAAAAAAATTAAATGTAAATTACAGATTCGTGGACCTCGCGATTCGCCGGTGTCCGTGAGCGTGATGAACGCCTCCACTGGGGAGGAGGAGGACCCGATAGTGCGGAGGAAGGGCAAAGAAGAGTTCCGCAACGGAGCGCGCGTGGGGGGGCGGGGCCTGCACGCGAGTACGCTAGGGCTGCGCTACGACGCCACCACGCCCGACCGCACCTGGTTGTGCGCGTTCTGCCAGCGCGGGCCCCACGCAGCGTCCCTGGGGGATCTGTTCGGGCCCTACCAGTTAGAAAATGATTGTGAGGAGTACAGGTTAGTCATTCTCAATGAAAATAATTTATGTTCTTTTAAAAAACGTAAAAATGGCTTTATTGAAAGACTAAACTACAAAGTATAAAATAAATAAACAACCAATTAAAGAAATGACTTTCTTTCGATTTCCAATAGATTCATAATTTCCCAAACTTTTTCTTTTCTTTGATTGACGATCATAACTTCTCTGCAAATAAGGAAAATGACATTCTAGTTAAGTCAAAGTTGAAAATGGCCCTTCAAGACGATAGATTTTCAGAAGATATATTAAAAAAAATTGTAGTAATATGAAAACGAAAATTTGAATGCCTTATCTTGCCTTTATAAGACTAGCAAATGTTTTTTCAGTAGTTTTTTTAGAATTACTCTAGAACTGAGAAAGTAGAGACTTGTGTCTGCAATGGGCATTGTTCATTTTTTTTTAAATGTTGTAATTGAAAAACCATTTAGAGGAATAAGTTTACTGATCATTACAGACTAATTAATTATGAAAAATATTCACATTTTATTGATATTTTTGATAAAATATGATTGACCTTCTCTGCCCTTCAAATTTCACTGTATAGTTTGTATCGTTGCCTCAGAAAATAAAAAGTAAGTGGCAAGTATTGATAATCTGTCATGTGTAAAATTTATAAATGTTAAAAATAATAATTTTTCCTGCGACTTCTCTTTTTTCGTATGAGATGGATGACATGGTGTTGACAGCTTTCAATTTTTTTCATTATTTCTAGTGAGGCAACGGCACAGTCCATTGTGCCGTGTGATGACGACACTTACCTTTAAAATTGAAAATATTTAAACATTTTTCTTTAAATAACTGTTGAGCCAATCTTCAAAACATTCAAATTAGTTTCTCAAAATGCTCTAAATTTTCAAAAAAATAAATTAAAATCGAATGGTTAAAAATTTTAGACAATCCCCATTTACCTTTTTTTGCTGTATGATCATTTTTATCTCTGAGTTACAGCCTAGAAAATCATCATAAAAATTTATTTTTTTTCTTTAAATCTTTGTGACTAGTATATATTCTAGGGTACTTGGTAGCTTAGTGGTTACAATTACACTTGGAGAACAATCTAGAGGCCCCTGGTTCAAATGCCACAGTGGTATGTACCGGTTAGACAGATTTTCTTGCTTAATATGCTTTTCACAAACATCTTGAGAAAACATGCATACGGAGATCACTGTTATATGTAACCCGTTAATCCGCCTTGGGGATCGTTCACGTATTACGTAATGAATTAGGGGGGGGAGAGGTAGAGTCTTGTAAAACGTTACGATGCGTTACCGGGGCTGAAAGGCTTTTGAACTGCGCGTTCCGTAACATTGTTTTTTTTTAACCCTTCAGATTTTTTTTTACCTTCACATAATTGCTTTACAGGATAGTGAATAAAAGCAAAAAATGCTCGATTAAAACAATAAAAAAGGTATTTTAGCGACTTTCCGGTGCTTTAGCCACATAATTGTGACTTTTAGGTAAAAATGGTCACTTGATGGTTACATAACAAGGAGGGAGGGGGAGGTACAGAAATACGTTACGGTGCGTTATGTAATATTTGAATGCTCCCTTGGACACAAACGTGGCGGGTATACTATCCGTTCCCTCTAGGAGGAGATCCGAGCCCATGGGGGTTGTTATTATTATAGTCGATATTCTGATGTACATGACAAATTAGTGGAATAAATAATTACAGAGCAATGGACGAGGCGACGCGGCGTCGGTACGAGAGCGAAGGCAACATGGTTTGGTTCCACATGTCGTGCGCAGTGTGGGCGCCAGGGTTAGTCGCGTGGGGAGCGAGACTCTGGGGGTTGGGACCCGCAGTATGGGGGGCGCGGGGGTCAAAGTGCCACTGCGGGAAGGCGGGTGCGGCGCTGGCTTGTCACGCGAGAGGTTGTTTTGCGCGCACGCACCTGCCCTGTGCCCCCACGTACCATTGGACCTTAAATGAAGATACCTTCCATGCGCTGTGCCCACGACACGCCTAGCAAACAGCCGCTCGTGACTTGGACCCTGATATAAAAGGAACAAAAGCAAATGTTACGTAGTGAAAAGTGTGCGCTTAGTAAATTGTGGTGCCAGACAATGTATAAACCCAATATAGTGCATAGGGTGACGTTCGTGTAGAAGTGCAGTTCAAGTAAAACGATCAAGTGTGACTTCATGTAAGCATATTTCACAAGTTGATGAAATTCATTGTGACATAGCAAAAGAAAATACACTCTAGATTAAGTTATAATTGTGACGATTGTACGTAATACAACAAAAAATACAATAATTATGGTCTAGACTTAATCAACTAGTACAGCCTTTTTAGAGGCCTAGTGTAAGAGCGGATAAATGTTAATAAAAAGGCAAGTTTTAAAATATTATTATGAAATGTGAGAGTTGAAAGTCAAAGAATATTACCAAGATGGTATAAGTTTGCAATAATGGGCAAATAAACAAAAAAATGTTTTAAAATCGATTTGTAATTTAGATTAAATGCTGAACAAATAGTGAGAATACTGGATTTTTAGTAATTTGAAAAATGTTAATAATAAAAGTAATATGAGATATAAATAATGTTAAGTGCCAATATTTATTGGTATCTATAAATTAATGACAGTAGCAGAGGATAATATTAAAAGTAACTTTGGTTTATTATAAAAAAAATAGAGAATACTAATATATGGAGCAAATATAATTGGACAGAAAGATGTCATAGATAATCCAAGTAACATAGCATACCATAAACAAAACATCTCTTTGAACAAAATTGCTATATCTCTTTATTTTTATTTAAAATATGATAGCAATAATTTTTCATTTTTAAAGTAGAAGATCACTTCTCAAGATGGTATCCGCGGTTTTAAAATCTTCTCCTCTTGGTCGAATTCTTCATTTCTGATGATCGTGTCCTTGAAAATCAACCGTGGCTTGACTTATAAGCTGTGTGCGGTCCTCAGCTTCTCGAATAGCGGTTGCTATTGGGAGTCCAGTGAGGGCAGTTACTTGGTCACACCAGCGGCTAGGGTTTTGGCCATGGGGTCTCTTTCCTTCCATCTTGCCATCCATACCATCTGCCATTGGGCAATGTGACCAAAGTACCCAAGAATCTTCCGATAACAGATTGTTGAGAGCATGACTTTAATGTGAAGCTGGTCAAGAATAGATTTATTTGTTCTTTTGGCCGTCCAAAGTATGCAGAGTGTTTGTCTCCAACACTTGCGCTCTGATGCCCTAATTGTCATTGCAGCTTTGGCCATTTGCTCTTCTTTTGTTCTCTAATATACTTCCTCTTTGGTCAGTCAGTAGAGGTCCGAGGTAAACTAACTCACTGACAAATTCTAAGTCCGAGAGTTGGCCAGATCTGTCCACAACCATGACTTTCGTTTTGGATTTATTAATAGAGCGTCTCACCAATCCACTTTCATACTCCACAGTGCAAAACAAGTCAGCAAGTTCCTTCTCCAATGATGCGAAAAGTGTGATGTCATCCGCATATCTCAGGTCACTAATTTTCATGCCACCGACCGAGATGCCCCCCTCACAATCTTCCAAGGATTTCTTCATTATATATTCACCATATACGTTAAAAAGAATGGGAGAAAGAATGCATCCCTGTCTTACTCCCTTTCCTGGCTTGGAGGATCCTCAGATGACATTATTCATCCTTATCATAGACTCGCCATCTTGGTATAAGTTAGCGACGCCTGTTTCATGCAGGATGCTCCACAAACAATCCCATCGAACATAATCAAACGCTTTCGTATAGTCTATGGATGCACATGAGTATTGGCATCTTGAATATGCGACCCTTCTCGATTGTTTGCCTTACATTTACAATTTGTTCTCTGTGACCCTTTACAAAACCCGTTTGTTTACTAGATATCTGCCACTGAATAAAGGATTGTAGCCTGCTGTTAATTACATGAAGCATTATCTTGTTCGCATGCAATATTAATGCCACTGTATGGTAGTTGCTACATGCCCTCGTCGACCTCTTCTTGTATGATGGAACTAGCAGACTCTTTCCAATCGGTGACCCATCTGCCTGTTCTCCAAACTTGGTTACATAGATCAAGTAGTAACTTAATTCCTCGATCTCCTAGATGTTGCAGGTTTTAAAATAGAGGAGGTAGAAAAATTTTACTTAAGTTGGTCAGGAATGGAGTCAGGGGTGTAAACCATCAATACTCATTAATTGAAAATATGAAGCATAACTAATCCTTAATACGAGAGTGGTCTGAAAAGTGTCCGACCTCAACATGTAGATAGCAGCTCTCGTACTCGTAAATAAAAGCTAGTGAATTTCGTTGTTCATCTGTTGACAGTTACTCGCCAAAGTTTCAGCCATTTTGTACGCGCAGTTGTTATGTAACAGTCGTTTGAGTGAGTTGATGTGAGTTTTTTCATGTAAATGGACAAAATCGAGTATCAAGCTGTATATAAATATTTATCAAATATGAATTGAATTCTGTGTATGGAGACTCTGTACCATCATTAACCACACTGGGATTTTGGGCAGCTGAATTTAAACGTGGCCGCAATAGCTTGGAAGACGACAAACGTTTGGGACGTCCAAAAACTGCAACTACCGACGAAAACATCGCCAAAGTTCACCAAATGGTACTAGACGACTGCCGAATTAAAGTGAAAGAAATAGCAGAGGTTATGAACATGTCAAAAGAACGTGTTTGCCACATATTAAATCAACATTTAGACATGAGAAAACTGTCCGCTCGTTGGGTGACGCGTTTGCTCACGTTAGACCAAAGATGTATTCGATTAAACATTTCCAACGCTCCGTTGGCGCAGTTTAGACGCAATAATTCCAAATTTTGGCGCCGATTAATTACTGTAGATGAAACTTAGATACACCATTATACGCCCGAAACAAAAATACAGTCTAACAGTGGACTGCAAAGGGAGAACCGGCTCCAAAAAAACAAAAACTGTTTTTTCGGCTGGGAAAATGATGACGACTGTTTTTTGGGTTTGTAGTCATGGAGTTATTTTAATTGATTATCTTCAAAAAGGAAAAACCATTACAGGAGCATACTACGAATCATTACTTGACAAGCTGAAGGCAAAACTTGCGGAAACTATCCGCCTTACTCACCAGATCTAGGCCCAAGCGACTTCTTTTTGTTCCCTCATCTAAAAATTGCGCTAGGAGGACAGAGATTTTCGCCAAATGAAGAGGCAATCACCTTCGTGAACAATTATTTTGCAGAGAAAATGCCGAGTACTATTTGGACAGGTTACAGAGATGGGAGCATCGCTGGGCTAAGTGTGTAGAGTTACAAGGAGACTATGTTGAAAAATAAAAGTTCAGAAAATATGTCTTGTATCTTTGTTAGGTCGGAAACTTTTCAGACCACCCTCGTATAGCGAGCTCTTATGAAAGGGGTAGATATGAGCTCTTTTGAAAGGGGTAGATTCTTTTGCTTTGGAGGGATAAGCAATTACTGGAGTACAACAAAGTTATGGCAGCCTATGTAGCGACCAGGTGTGGTTGCCATCCAGATGGCTTGGAGCCCTACCACCTAGCTAGGGTTGTTTTGTCGCCTTTTATGACAGGGCTATTATTATAAGATAGTATTCTTTCCCTGCCCCTGCATAGAGAACTATACAAGTCATTATTGGCTTCAGTATAATCATTTCATATGTAAAACACCCTTTTGTTGTATGATGTACCAGCTGCGCCCTGCGGTTTCACCCGCGTGGTGATGGAAAATTGGTAGAGTCAACATCGTCTGCCCTCCCGCGTTTGCACGCGTTCGGGTCGCGCACTAGGCGACCTCTTCCCTCGCCCCGCCCGCGCGCCCGTCCCATTCGCCCGCCGCCGAACCGCACCATAATATCGTGCACTACGGTTGTTTATCGTCATAACTATTCCAATATTTGTCCAAATGATGTTTTAAAAGACAAAGTTTATCTCTACTTTAAATACCAGATGTGATAAAAGTATTATATATATATAAAAGATAGATATATGCTGTCGCGGGCTTTTCTGTAGGACTATTTAAGATAAACATTTCCAATATACATTATATACGTGAAACTTCAACGGTTTTTGCGGCGCACGCCAGAATAGATCGCAGATGGCAGATTTTTTCCTACTTACTTGACACTTATACGCTACGTTATATTTTACACTAATTATCTTTATAAATTATAGCCTATGTGTAAGCTATATTATT
The DNA here is from genome assembly GCA_963693495.1 of Malacosoma neustria. NCBI lineage: Eukaryota > Metazoa > Arthropoda > Insecta > Lepidoptera > Lasiocampidae > Malacosoma > Malacosoma neustria. Next base: position 17,819,902 of record OY856382.1, on the reverse strand, counting down.
GTAAAGTTTCATCAAAATCCATTCAGTAGTTTTTACGTGAAAGAGTAACAAACATACATTCTTACAAACTTTCGCGTTTATAATATTAATAGGATTACCAAGTGTCTAATTCATTATACATTTTTAGTTAAATAATATTTCCTTAACAAATATGTATGTAGATTTCATGAATGTGTCGTAGCAATTTTGCTCAAAGTTCATTTTGCATAAAGGCTGGTTCCTATGATTCGAACGAGTGTTACAACACTCTAGTAAACATTTACTCTTTCCACATGTTTAAATATATTAACTTAGGATTATGATATTCATTGAATATCTGAAGTTGAATCTCATTCATAAACAAGCATAAATATGACATGATAATTTAAATACCTTCCTATTTATCGCTAACTTTATTCAGCTAGTTCACTTTGTGTTTAAAATACAAGTAAAAAACTTCAACAGTTGACAACATGTTTATTGGCCATATTGTCGGCTTAATTATCAGAATGTGTAACTCCGTTTGGATAATCTTTACAGGAGCAAGTAAAAACTTTGTTTTTGCTATGCACAAGAATAATTTTACTAATAACCAATTAGCCATATTTTTACATACATACATACATACGAAGTAAGCCGATAGGGCTTCAAAATACTTCACTAGCCATCTAATTAAATTTAAAAGTTTTATTTTGATATTTTGTGGAGTTACGCATTCTCATAATTAAGCCAACGATATATGAAGATTACCAGTGTTAAACCTACTTCATATTTTGGAGTCCCAGATTTCATATACACCTATCTCAACATATGGCCAGTGTAGATATTGAATATATGAAAATTGAAATTCTGTAATGATAAAGACAACCAATATTACAAACTGCACAGTTATGCGAAATCCTCTTTATATCTTCATACATATGTATGCAATTTGCTTACTAAATATACAACCTAGCATAGCGTATTTGACCGCTCTTTAAAGTTGTTTATTTGTTTCAGTGATATATTTGTGTATTTGCTTGAAAGGCAATTTTTACTAAGTGACATCGAGTGAACTTTCCAAGAAAGTGATTTGTTGTTCAAATATATAGATAAAAAATATTATAATTCACCTAATTGTTGGATTGAAGTGATCCAACAGAAAATAAATAATCTTCAATAAAGCAAGCCTTTCAAGTGTCGATATATATTTCACTCATCATAAATTATTATTTTTTGCAATGTGTTCCTGGCTGGTAAGTTAAATGAAGCCATTGTCGAATTATCCAGGAAAATTAATATTTGGAAAAAAACTTCATGTTTTAAGATAAATTAATAAAGCCATCGAAATGTTAAAAACCTAAAAAAAAAATACCTAATATCTATTGGTATTGTCTTACTTTGAATTTTTAAATATAGAGAATATATTTAAAAAAATTGCACATGGAAAAATTATCATAATGTAGTGAGAATAAGATAGTTTGAATATACTGCCCTTTAGTATTTTATTTACTTAATGCTGCAAATCTAGATTGTTTAAAATTTTAGTATAGAAACTCTAAGTATTAAATTATTTTAAATATTGTAGGTATGTGTACAGAGTATTTTACACTATAGTATACATAGTTAATTAGTTGTACACATATACATGTAAATATGGATGTGGTGTGTATATAGGTGGTATCAAGACACCATTATGTGCTAATTGTATATATATATAATGATCATAATTTTACTCAATTCCAGTATTTGGTATACTCAAGGAGATTTATTTATGATATGCCAACATATTATTTGATAATGAAGTGGCGTAATTCTCTTTTATTATAATCTCTGAACATTGGAAATGGTATCCCAAAATTTATATATTTTTGTTTTATGCAACTTGTGAATGTGAGGTATTAAATCTGAACATTGATTTCAATTATTTTGTTTTAATTTTTCAATACAATACTCTTCTGTTGAAGATGTATATTTAAAATGTTTTAACGTATTAATTTTTCATGAACAAAGCCTTGTTTGTATTTTTCAAAATTGTAAATCATGTATCTTTAGAGAAAATATTTCACAAATCACAGTGGTTTTTTAGGATTTATACTGGCAACACTTGAAAATATTTTAAAGGATGACAGGTTAATGTGGAAAAGTTTATATTGAATAAAATATCTGGTATATTTTATTTCTTGAGAGTTTTCTTTTTTTATATCCCTTTTTCATTACTGACTATACTTATACTGTTTATTGGTACCATATTTATGTACATACGTTTGCATTTGTTTTATTGAACACATTTTAATGGAATTTATTTAATGATGTACATATATACATATGTATTGATGTCATGTATGCATAACCTTGTGTATTAACTGCATACGATGTGCCCGAATTTAGATTTATTCTTTATAAACTTTTAGATATTAAACTTATAATTCCGTTATGTAAAAATCTGTTTAGCCATCTTAACTCTTATGTTGCCATTTTAAAGTATGAAAACTAGTCTAATTAATAGTGTCTTGTGATTTATAGTAAAAAAATGTTTTGGGAATCTATGGAAATTTTACAAATAAAATTCTAGCTTCGTAATAATTACAATAAGAGTAGCTAAGGCGGCTGTGTTTGCTTTTAACAACTTTTATTATTTTTTTTTTCTATCAATATTTTATGATCTGCATAATATTTACAGGTATTTTTTTATATTTTGAATAATCCAGCATACAGCCGCTATATATTATTATTAGGGTAACATCAAATCTGTCAGCATCAATTCGCATTATAATATGATGTATACATCAATTATCGGTGTGTATACATCATAATTCAAATATGATTTATTCAATAATAGCCGCTTTGCTGGTCGAATAACAGAAAAAAACACCGCTTGCCCCATTTCTCCATGGCAAGAAAAGTTGTTGTTTCTTAAAATTTTAATAACTTAATATTAAATTAAGCTATCGCAATATTTTTTTAGATAAGGACCATGTGTCTAAGAAGTTTAGAAAATTTCATTGAAATATATCCAGTAGATTTGCCGTGATGCGCGCACAACTGCAGACCTCTATCATTTATATAGATTATTCGAATTAATGCTGACATATATAACTGTGCCCCTAATAAAGGGTACGATGATTGTTATCGGTGGTTTTTAGGTAGTAAACTAAATACACAATGGTTAGCGCCCTTATGATTAATTATACCGTGAAATATACGCTTATATTTTTAATGAAACAATCCAATGTGTGGGATTTTTATGAAAATCATGAATTTTATTAATAATTTTATGAGTATAATATATAATTTCTATACACTGCCACGTTCTATATGTATTGAAATTGCACTTTCATTGTTATAGTATGGATTTGTTTTATTATAATAGTATAAACCTTTAACGTATTGAGAAAATAGTTTTATTGTCAATAAGAAAAATCTGGTTTCAATAACATTATTATCAAAATTTTGTCCTTTAAATGACCACTTGTTACTCGTTAATAGAAGTGTAACATTATTGTATTTAAAATATGCGCATTGAGAGCTATTCATATGTTTCGACGAGAAATTATCTTTTTTAATTTTGTAATAAAATTCCCTGCCCTTACAAAACCCTAGATCGCAAGGCTTTTTCACGTGTGTATAATTTTGTGTTGACAGTTTCGAAGCTAAAATGGTTTCTACACTACATCCGGCTGTCTGAAAATAATCAAGTAAATATCAATTTCATAAATCAAAAAGTATTACGATAATCATTAAATGTACATGTATTGTTATATTTTAATACCTCTACCTCCGTTTTATATAAATGTTCGATGTATTACGGTGCGAAAAAGTGTGAGCGTGCCCTAATGAACACAAATGATTTTAGATTTATTGTGTCAAGATTTATTCTCGTAACAATGTCTAGTGTCTACGGTTACGTCTTTCTCTATGATAATAAAACTAAAATATCGATTCAAATCGTTCACTCGTTTGAAAATAAAATTCCTAGTATGCGGAGACTTTGGCACTTAATGGAATTTTTTTGAAAAGCTTTTAGACTACTCATGATTTTTTTTACTGTTCGTATACATCATGTTATATAGTAATGGCAAAAGTCAAACTCGCTCAATATGTGTCTCGGTATTCCCTATAGGTTACAAATGTCTCATATGCATTACGTTTATTGCGTGAACTGTATAACATACATGTGCGTATGTATGATGACTTGTACTCGGCTCTGACACTTACCTGTTTCCGCGAGCGGATGAGATGAAGCCTAGATTTAAATGATCATATATTTTAAATGGATAGTTAGAAACGCTGACCATTCTATTTATTATTTATAAATGTTTTCATGCAGGGGCTAATACAAATATTTTGACTAATGAAGATCGCTATATAGATTTGATATCTTGTTCCCATTTCAAAATGGCATTCAAGATGGCGGTCACGCTATCATGGTGATTGCGTAAATCAAAGTAGCGTGACAATCACGGAATGTAGTTGCATTATATTTTTATATATCAACAACTTCTGGTTTATATATACTCGTACCCGTACGTATACAATCCCATCAACAGAGCGTGCGCATCCTGACTTGCTAATATGTTAATGCCTAGTAGTAAATGTTACCTTTACATACATTTTCAAAGAATCTCATGGAAACGAGTCGTTTCATAATTATAAGGTGGGGTGTTGATATAATATCGGATAGCTGGCGTTGTGTTTAATACAAGCTGAAGCTGTCGATATTGTATTTTAATTCCAGTGAATAATAAAATAGACTTTATTTAGAAAATATTAAGGTACAAATTTATCTTAGGGGGAAATCAGGCCAGTTAGTGTTATTTATGTCGTAGACAGGAGAATTTTCATTCGCCATACAATAATACAAATTTTAACGTTTATTATTGGAGAAAAATCGTTTATCATATGAATATATCACAAATTTGTTGCCTAATCAGGAGTTGTGTGTGTTGTTAGGAGTAATGTGAAGCAGAGCAGCCAGAGCGTGACTAAATGACCCCACTTTCTAGTACCGCGCGCACGTTTTGTACAGTGGGAGGTCATTGTACCAACCCCCTGACTACAGTGATGTGAAGTCACTTTCCTAACTTACAATAATTGTAGGCAAGAATTTAACTCGGTTGTAAAATAATGATCGTTATTATTATCGCATAATATTTATCATGAGCACAGTCTCCAATCCCACGCACCTGGACTGATCTCAATGCTTTACTGGATACAAATCATGATTATGATTTTTTCGTTATGATTGGAATAACTTTTTTGCATTATTTCTTTAGTTCTGTGAGACGTAAAATTTATCAATTATTATTAATTAATGGTAATATATAATTATTAATAAACTGGTTGTGGCCATTTTAATTAATTTAAATAAATTATAATTGTGATGGAAAATATTCCGTATTTTCTGTTATAGAAAGGTTATTTTTATAAACGCGTGAAGCAAATTCTCCTGTTCACGACTCCAATTTTATGGTGAAAGAGAGCCAATAGCTCGGTATTTCGCGCAATCAAAAAGCAACTTTGTAGTGGATCATCCCAAAGCCTTGAGATTGAATTGTGTAAGATTTTTTAATAACTTACAACAAAAATTTCTTTATTAAGTATGTAATTGTTATAAATTATATTTATCATGACATTATAAGCAAATCGAAATACAACATGTTTAAAATGAAATTGTGGTGGTTTTTTTTAATGATATAGGACAGCAGACGGGCTGACGGCGCGCTTAGAATTTAGCAGTTACCGTCGCCTATGGATGATGTTTGCAACGCCAGTGGCATCGTGAACACACTGCTGTCCCATAAGGGTACAGGAACTTGGGTCACTAATGCCGGAACACAACACTGAGTTATGGCGGCATACTTAAGACCAAAGGTGGTCGCCATCCAGACGGGCTTGAGGCCCTACCACGTAGCTAGGGTGGGTTGTTTTGTCGCCTTTTACGACAGGCCGACCCCGGCCGCAGAGGTTAGTATTCTTTCTCCGCCCCTGCACGGATAACGGTTATTTTATTATTAACGGTTTTTTCCTTTTTCTCTCGAGGAAAAACTGACAAATGCTCTCCGAGCCGGTCGGGGTTCTATAGGACTCCGGGAAAGATGTTCGACGTTCGAATACTCACTAAAAAACCTCGCTGTCCTTTTGTCGTCTAATACTTTTGAACTACGGGTAAACTGGTCCGCCGAACTTGTGGCCCAAGCTGGCGTTGCCCGTTCGGCAGTTGTCAGGGCGGACCTCTTTAACTGTTTGCACTAGGGGTCGCTCTTGTGGCAATCGGGAATTGATTTGGACGCCCTCTGGCGTTGAGGTCTAGTCCTACGTTGGCGGACCTGAAGCTGAGTTCTCCGATATTTAACGGCTCCGTGCTTTTGTGGTTGGCTCAACTTTTGTTACTTTATTTTAAACCATTTTATGTATCGCACCCATTTGAACAGTTGAGCTCGCTGAGTAAATAAGTCTTCCATAATAATACCGTGCAGTTCTATTATTGATATGGTAATTTGTCATAATATATTATAAAACCTTTGATTAAAAAAAGTATCAATTTTAGGCTAACTTTTCTTCTGATATTTCAACATTTTCTCTGAGATTTTTTCCACAAAAATGCCTTAAAAACAAAAAATTCATTATGAAACTTGGCTTGCAGATTATTTTAAAAACATAACCGTTTTCTTAGCTCTACAAAAATGCATAACAAGTAGGAACTTATTTGAAAGAAACTGAAAAAAACACATTTATACAGGGTGACTGACAACACCGTCCAAATTTACACAGAAGAATCTTTAGTAAAAGTTATGAGAAACATGTATTTTAGTTTAGTATCACATAGTACAAAAACGTTGAGTAATCAGCATCACAAAGTTGTCCCAAGAACTCGCAATTTATACATACTACGGCGCGCAAGTGTCAATGACCTCTCCATCGGTACCGTAAAAACTGAAGAATTTCGTACAATGACCTAATACGAGGCCGAGGACAGCGGTCATTGCATCTGTGCGAGCGAGTACTCATTATATTTACGCGGGAGTGACAGAGACAGGTAATAACAGGTTAACGTACGAAATTTGCAGCATATGACTATTTTGTACGATTGAATTAGTGACCGCGCTGCTAAATATTTTCCTTGGGATGAAATATTTTGTGGTGAAAATTTGACATACAATTTTTTTTGCAAAAATGGGTTCCTTAAATGATGTTTAGTGCGTAAAAAAAATTTGGGCAGTTTTGTCAAACTCACCCTGTATATATCTACATATGTAGATTATAATGACACTTTAGAAATGTGCATCATGCAATCGTAAAAGGAACATGTCGCCACCAGTCCGCTTTCGCCGACCTTCCAATCAGCCCCATAAGCGATACTTTCGTGTTCCAAATATTCTCCAACTTCATGGACTAAGTCTTCCACCTTCAGAATGCGAAATCCTCCATACATGCAAGCAGCAAGCACTGTGTCTGTTTTGTGCGGATGCCACTTCAAGCGCCATACGCCGCCCTTCGCGTTTGTTTCCGTAACACAATGTTTCAGCTTTCTTGTGTCCCATAATCGAACTCTTTCATCGTAACTAAAAAATTGTAATGAATAAAAAACCCTTCGTGCCAACTTTCGCTTATGCCGAGTCCTGGGTGTTTACGTACAAGATGCATTTAATTACAATATTATACTTTAGAAAAACTAAAAAAAACTCGCTTTTATAATTAATCAAACTAAAAAGTAAAAACTATTTCTTAAAATATTAATAAAATTACTGACGATAAAATTATTGTCACTGTTCTAAAAAGTGTGGGGGTGCTTTGTACGATATTTTTAAACCAACAAAAAAAAACATTTTAAATGGGGGTGTGTATAAAGTAAAATGTTACCTTCCAGTAATAAGCCGATGCTCGATATTAATGTGACTTCTAATAGATGTTACTCCTGCTTCATGGCTTTTATTAACTGCGGTGGGTAGATTTGGCGTTCTTATGTCAAAACTTTTGAAAGTACAGTCGTCGCCGCCTAAAAAAGTAAACAGTTTATTTTTGGTATGAAACATAAACGACGCCAACTGTCGATCTGACCCGTCGCTCTATAGCGATCGACCGTTGGCGTAGCGTGACACACTAACAAGTGATTCAAGACAAAAGTAAGTATAATACCTAGTCAGGTCATAAGTATTGTCACACAGTAAAAACTTTTCTTTTAGAATGCTGGCCACAAAAAAGTTTATTGAATTCGAATTTCGAATTGTTCATGAAAATAAAAATGTATAACTTTTAGAATTTTACTCATTTTTAAATATGGAGTGGACGCTTAAAGAAGACCGTGTTGCAGTTATTGCGTTGCATCGTTACAGTTACGCGCCAATTCAAATTTTTAACACTGTTAAATTTGAATATAACCAAAAGATTCGTTTATCGTACCATCAAACGATACAATGAAGACTCTAGTGTAGATGACAGGTCAAGAAGTGGTCGCCCTCGGTCTGTTAGGACTCCAGCAGTGATAAAAGCTGTGAAGGCACGAATTCAAAGAAATCCCAAACGTAAGCAGAAACTGTTGGCCCTTCAGATGGGGTTAAGCAGAACCACGGTGAAAAGGGTGTTAAATGAAGACTTAGGGCTTCGGGCATATCGAAGAAAAACAGGACATCGTTTGAATGCTCGTCTAATGGACCTGAGACTGAAGAGATGCCGCGCTTTGTTGAAGCGGTACGCGGGAAAAAAATATCGGGAATTTCTTTTTTCGGATGAAAAAATGTTTACCGTAGAAGAAAGCTACAACAAACAAAATGATAAGGTGTACGCACACAGTAGTGAAGAAGCGAGCAACCGTATTCCGCGTGTCCAACGAGGTCATTTTCCATCCTTGCTCATGGTATGGTTGGGAGTTTCTTATTGGGGCTTAACAGAGGTACATTTTTGTGAGAAAGGTGTAAAAACGAATGCTGTTGTGTATCAAAATACAGTCCTGACGAACCTTGTGGAACCTGTTTCTCATACCATGTTCAATAAAGGGCACTGGGTATTCCAACAAGATTCGGCGCCAGCTCATAGAGCGAAGAGCACACAAGACTGGCTGGCGGCGCGTGAAATCGACTTCATCCGGCACGAAGACTGGCCCTCCTCCAGTCCAGATTTGGATCCGTTAGATTACAAGATATGGCAACACTTGGAGGAAAAGGCGTGCTCAAAGCCTCATCCCAATTTGGAGTCACTCAAGACATCCTTGATTAAGGCAGCCGCCGATATTGACATGGACCTCGTTCGTGCTGCGATAGACAACTGGCCGCGCAGATTGAAGGCTTGTATTCAAAATCACGGAGGTCATTTTGAATAAACTTTAATGTCATAAGAATCTATGTTTTGTTAAGTTCATTTTGGTATATGAATGGTTACATAATTAATAAACTTGTTACAATTATTTTACATTAAACATGTGACAGAATTTATGACCTGACTAGGTACATTGTATTTAACATTACACAACATTAACATTATATTTTTATAATTAGAATGTGTAATTTAATTTTGTATTTAATAAATATAAATGTTTATTAAATATACAGACATCTTTTTCTTGAAAAAAAAAAGTTAGCTAATAACTGTCTCTCAAGTTTCCGTGAAAACTTGTAACTATAATCTCAATAGTTTCTGAAATATTCTTATACCTAGTCAGGTCATAATTTCTGTCACATGTTTAATGTAAAATAATTGTAACAAGTTTATTAATTATGTAACCATTCATATACCAAAATGAACTTAACAAAACATAGATTCTTATGACATTAAAGTTTATTCAAAATGACCTCCGTGATTTTGAATACAAGCCTTCAATCTGCGCGGCCAGTCGTCTATCGCAGCACGAACGAGGTCCATGTCAATATCGGCGGCTGCCTTAATCAAGGATGTCTTGAGTGACTCCAAATTGGGATGAGGCTTTGAGCACGCCTTTTCCTCCAAGTGTTGCCATATCTTGTAATCTAACGGATTCAAATCTGGACTGGAGGAGGGCAAGTCTTCGTGCCGGATGAAGTCGATTTCACGCGCCGCCAGCCAGTCTTGTGTGCTCTTCGCTCTATGAGCTGGCGCCGAATCTTGTTGGAATACCCAGTGCCTGTTATTGAACATGGTATGAGAAACAGGTTCCACAAGGTTCGTCAGGACTGTATTTTGATACACAACAGCATTCGTTTTTACACCTTTCTCACAAAAATGTACCTCTGTTAAGCCCCAATAAGAAACTCCCAACCATACCATGAGCGAGGATGGAAAATGACCTCGTTGGACACGCGGAATACGGTTGCTCGCTTCTTCACTACTGTGTGCGTACACCTTATCATTTTGTTTGTTGTAGCTCTCTTCTACGGTAAACATTTTTTCATCCGAAAAAAGAATTTCCCGATATTTTTTTCCCGCGTACCGCTTCAACAAAGCGCGGCATCTCTTCAGTCTCAGGTCCATTAGACGAGCATTCAAACGATGTCCTGTTTTTCTTCGATATGCCCGAAGCCCTAAGTCTTCATTTAACACCCTTTTCACCGTGGTTCTGCTTAACCCCATCTGAAGGGCCAACAGTTTCTGCTTACGTTTGGGATTTCTTTGAATTCGTGCCTTCACAGCTTTTATCACTGCTGGAGTCCTAACAGACCGAGGGCGACCACTTCTTGACCTGTCATCTACACTAGAGTCTTCATTGTATCGTTTGATGGTACGATAAACGAATCTTTTGGTAATATTCAAATTTTTCAGTATGTTAAAAATTTGAATTGGCGCGTAACCGCAACGATGCAACGCAATAACTGCAACACGATCTTCTTTAAGCGTCCACTCCATATTTAAAAATGAGTAAAATTCTAAAAGTTATACATTTTTATTTTCATGAACAATTCGAAATTCGAATTCAATAAACTTTTTTGTGGCCAGCATTCTAAAAGAAAAGTTTTTACTGTGTGACAATACTTATGACCTGACTAGGTATATACAAATGTTTTATATCAGTGGCGATAAAAATTTAGGTTTAATTGTTTCCCATGTAGCCGGGAACCGTCGAGCTAAGAACGCACCTCACAGGAGGCGCGTCCCCGAGCCCGCGGCCACGGCTGATCAACCCCGCTCCCACGGGCTTGGAATGCCTTTGGCGTCCGTAATCGCTGTCGAGTCGTCTGAGACAACAGCCTTAACACAACACAAAAAAGTCGCGGAATTGCTACATTTTTCTGTTGAATTTTAACGCTATAATAACAATCAGTATCTATATATGTTACTATTATCGTATATTATAAAACTAGCTGACTCGGCAAACGTTGTTCTGTCATATAAATTAAAAATAAAACATGGTCTAGTAGATTAAATTGTAAATTTAAACTATTCTCGAATTGATATATTCAAAATTTAGAAGAATTATATACATTTTTTTTTTTTTATTTATATACATAAAGATAAATACCTGAATAAAAGACAGAGTTATTCCAATAATCAAAAGCAGCAATCCAGGCTTCAAATTCATGTGCATTCCAAGCTTCAATCACTTTCAAACTACCCTCATCAATTTTCAAAACGTAAACAATTCCCTTAGAATCGCTTACAACCAACATTGGTACTTCATTAATTTTATTCGTCGACCAATCCACAGATAATGCTAAGATATCTTTATCAAATGAATAGTTTAACCATAGCTTAAGCTCCAAGTTTTCGTCTTTGTACAGTTGATATAATTGCAAAGAACCTTCGGAAGTAACAACTGCGAGTGTGGGTAGATTTTCTATAAGGTGGTAGCTCCATTTTTGATCCAATACTCCGGCGATATCTATTGTTTGGGTTGGCTTTAGGTCAGTTGTATGCTCGTCGATTAGAAATAAATATATCTTACCAAGTCTTTTTTGTTTTACAGGTTGATCTGAAATATATAAGATTTAGTATACTTTAAGTAAGTACTAGTAATTTTTAAAGAGTTCCCTGCACTTGGTAGACAGGCTAGACTAGAACAAATGGCGACTTCCGTGGCGTAATAGCTAATGCAACGGTCGAAAAATTGACTCAACCTCAAAAGAAAAATAAAACTGAAAATCTTTATCTGTGAACTAGCAGAAAGAGTAGGTAAATATCAACGATTCTACTCTTTGTAACTACACTGTCGCGTATTAAAATGGTCTGGAAATAGTTTATAAATAAATATATCGGAACATTTCACACAACGCCATCTAGCCTATCTAGATATACTACATGTATACTCTTCTTTTGTAAATATATACATACTAGCTGTGTCCGCGACTCCGTCCGCATGGAATAGTGACTTTGGGCAGCATTTTCTGGATAAATATTATGGTTTATTTTGGATTACAAACCCTTTATACCCTAAAATATAAATAAATGAAATGTGCAAACAGTCAAAGTTCAGCCTAAGTTAAACCCTATTTCATAAGATTGATGATATAAATCTGAGGGCAACTTAAATTGGATAAAAAAGTTCCGAAACTGGTCATTTTTAACAAAAAAAAATTTTTTTTTCTAAAATAATAATAGCCTAAGTTACTCCTTGTTACATCAGCTATCTACCAGTGAGTCCCGTCAAAAACAGTGCAGCCATTTCAGAGATTAACCGGAACAAACAGACAGACGGACAAAAGTTGTAAAACATCTTGTTTTGATATACAGGGTGACTGACAAACCCGTCCAAATTTTTTTACGCACTAAACATCATTTATGGAACCCATTTTTGCAAAAAAAATTGTATGTAAAATTTTCAAAATAAAATATTTCATATATGACCATTAATTCAATCGTACAGAATAATCCTATGGTGCAACTTCGTACGTTAACCTGTTATTACCTGTCTCTGTCTCTCCCGCGTAATGAGTAGTGCGTATTCGCTCGCCCGGTGCAATGCCGCCGTCCTCGGCCTTTTACTAGGTCAGATGGAGAGGTCATTGACACTCTAGCGCCGTATTATGTAAATTGCGAGTTCTTTGAATGACTTTGTGATGCTGATTACTCAACATTTTTGTACTATGTGATACAAAACTACATATACATGTATAATACATGTTTCTCATAACTTTTACTAAAGATTCTTCTGTGTGAATTTGGACGGGTTTGTCAAAGTCACCCTGTATGTACCATGTATACGTCCGAATGCACTTAGTAAAAAGCAGTTATTTTAATATTACAAACAGACACTCCAATTTTATTTATTTGTATAGATGTACAGATTATATATAAATACCCAGACGCGGAACGGGAATCTAACCGGGGACCTGCGCAGGCGTACCAATGTGTGTTAGCCGCTACGCTACGGAGGTCGTCAAAATGTATTAACATAAGATTTAGGATATTTTAAGTACTAGAATTTTTTAGATAGATAACTTGATAGATACATATCTATGTAACGTAATTTTCGGGCTCAATTTTTACCCACTTCGAACGATCAAAATTTCGCACACTTGTCAAGACCTGATAGACAATACACAAATTTAATAATTTTGTCACATAATCCTTATCAGGATCATTAGGATTAGCGCTTTTTTGTCCTTCAGCCCGAAGATGGCGTTTAATTAATAAAACTGCCGGAAGATGGTGATAAAATTAATAAAAACATTTATCGATTGGTAATAATTGTCCGTGCAGGGGCGGAGAAAGAATACTAACCTCTGCGGCCGGGGTCGGCCTGTCGTAAAAGCCGACAAAACAACCCACCCTAGCTACGTGGTAGGGCCTCAAGCCCGTCTGGATGGCGACCACCTTAGGTCTTAAGTATGCCGCCATAATAACCTTGTGTTGTGTTCCGGCATTAGTGACCCAAGTTCCTGTACTCTTATGGGACAGCAGCGTGTTCGCGATGCCACTGGCGTTGCAAACATCCATAGGCGACGGTAACTGCTAAATTCTAAGCGGGCCGTCAGCCTGTCTGCTGTCCTACAGCAATAAAAAAAAATTAATTGACAATTTTTTTATTATAATTTACAATAAACAGCTGGACCCTTTCTAGCTTTTCTCAACTCAACTTCTCATCTTTTATCCAGACCTGTCAAAACGCTTAATAGAGGTCTCACGGGATCAAAAAGCTGGTTTATATTTAGGGCAAAGGATAAGTGCCATCCAATGCGGTTATGCAACCAGCGTTTTGGCAACGTTTCCGGCCGAAAGTGATTTGGAATCAATTTATTATGTATAGTTTTCGTGTATGTGTGTGATTTTTTTATTTCTTTTTGTAATATAGTGTAGTTTTAAAATTAATTTATAATCTTATTTAGTAGTAACTTAAGCTGTATCTATGCAGTACATATACTATAAAAAATTCTCCCCCATATCAGATGACTCTCATCACGGTCCATAAAAATGTAAGCACTAAGTTGGTTGATGATTACGTACCTTCTTTCTTGTCCAGTTGGTATGTGCCGCAAACCAAAATATTGTGGTAAGATTCCACAGGACACCATTCGACAGAATCTGCGCTATATCCAGTGTGCCACTTCCATTTGTTCTGCCAAGTGACCGCCATATTTGTTCTTAAATAATACAAACTTATTTCATAAGGTGTGTATAGTCATGTAGAATTGAAAATATTAAAAAGTAGGCTATTAAAATAACACAATAAAGATGATTTTAAATGAATTGTCGAATGTTTGACGCCTATGAGTTGCATTCGCGTCATTTTGTTACGTAGCGATGATTTTTTTGTTCGAATTACCAAGTGCTTAAAAATATATTGATTTTTTTCGAAATATAAAGAGATATTCTAGGGAACTCGTGACAACTTGGAATTATAAAGTTACGAATTATCGCAGGTTGGAATTAACGAGTCGACTGTATTAATAAAAGAGATAAAGGAAATATTAAGAAAACAAAAGTAGACTATATTAGACCCATTTATTAATAATAAGTATATTAAAAATATGTCCGTACAATGAGTATGGCGCCACAACACGCCGCCCGTAACACCTTATGCATTAATTCGCTAAAATTTGTACTGATTTCTGGTTCCTTGCTTAAAATTACATTACATTGAAGCTGTAGATTTTTGAAATTATATTTGTTATTCAATTGAGTCAAAATAACTTTCCTAGATTTAACACGTTGAACGCCATACTAGAAACTAGGCCCGGCGGCCCATTATCGCCGAATTCTTTAAGCAGCTGAGGGAAACTACTGATTTTACTATGGCAAAAGCCTTTTACTGACATGTATTCAAAACCACACCAACAATTTTTAGACGGTTCTTGATAAATGGGGTGAAAATATACTGTCGGACACACGGTGTCCGTCATGACGTTCAGCGTGTTAATCATCAATACACGATTTACGATCAATAGATTTACACTCGAATGATTAAAACATATCTATCTCCTACGTAAAAAATTATAAGATATCCTCTCGTTTACAATTGGTGATTTTGTATTAAAATATTTTAATATTACTAGCTGACCCAGCAAAAGTTGTTCTGCCATATAAATTTTTACAAAATACATTTCAGTTAAGATTGCCGTAAAATCCATTCTCAATAAGCACCAGAGACGAATTTAGAGGTCTGGAGGCCCCGGGGCTATCGCCCCGGTTGCCCTCCCCTAATTCCGGCCCTGATGAGCACCTACATCGCAAAATGAGTAACTATGTTAAATTTCAAGTCAATCGGGTGTAGTTTTAGAGATCGCGCGATAAGTGGTATTTCGCTTATATCTGTTATGTTTTCATGCCTAAAAGCTGACCTGAAGCTGAACCAATTTTGATGAATTTTGGTATAGCGATAGATAGGACCTTAAGGAGTCTGCCCACTACACCGTTCCATACCATGACCGTGCTAGGACCGTATCAAGACACAAAAGCAAACGCTGGTCGGTTACGGAACGGTCTAGTGGGCAGTCACATACTTTTTAATACAAAGAATATTTTTTTGTCTGGCACGTTCCTAGCACGGTCATGGTATGGAACGGTGTAGTGGGCAGACTCCTTTAGGGAAGGACATAGGCTATTTTTTATGGTAGAACGCTTGCCGGGTCTGCTAGTATATTATATAGAAGATACTGTTTAGAGAAAATCACGCTCTCATGTCGAGAAATATGCCTTAAACTAATCTATATTGAAAATGTTTTATATAAGTCTGAGAGTCCCGTGGTTCTCTCAACCATTTCCACATTCATTTCCGTCGCAAGGGTGTTTAATGTGTATTTATTTACAAAATAAAAACATAAGCAGTACATCAGTTGCTTAGTACCCGTAACATAAGCGCTACGTTGCTCATTTTGAAATTAGATGGCGCCGTGTGAATGTCCCAGTATGTTTTTATTGTATTGTATGTATACTTTTATCCACAGCTTCAATCACAGGACTGCTTCTTTTATTTAATTACGTTATACCGCCCTTCTCAGTCGTATCTCACTACGTTTTTACACTGAAATACTAAAATTCTATTTATTTATATCAATGTGCAACATTTGCAATCAATTTCTAAGAGTGGTGTCTTTTGTAGTCACTTTATGTATGGTTTGTAATAATAAATCTTTTTTTATTGTTAACCATATATATCATCATCACTCAATAAACCCTAGTTTCCAAAGAAGACTCAAATAATTTAGACAAAAAATGGAAAAAAGAACTCTAAGATACCGTTATAATTTAAAAATAAACTGTGTGTTTGTGTGCGTGCGTGCGTGTGTGTGAGATTGTCTGAAATAGATCGATTTATTATAATTAATTTTATATTGTTTATGATTTGTATATTGGTCCTAGAAGCAGGCCATAAGTCCTGAAGCAGATTCACAAATCGCATCAAAACAACTTACGACCTTTTTCTATAAAATTTTGCACGCAATACACGACCACGTGTATCGCACTCTTTCATCGTCATCCAGTCAAAAAGAATGCGATATAGTGATCATTCGACTGAAAAGCCTGTCGTATCGAAATCACTCACACGTATATACACGCAGTACCGAATAGGCTGGATATATGGCCGTAGGCTGTACATTAAAGATTAGGTATCTATCAAAATATAGTATGAATACACTTTAAAGCAATATCCTGAATTTCATCAGTCATTGTGTGTAAAGAAACTTTTACTTTATCTCTGAAACTTTAAGATTGATTTTTGCTACCAAGTATTGCCAGTTACAACGGCTTTATTATAAACATTTGGTATTTTAACAATCGATTATACTCCAAAATGATTTGTATTTAGAATTCAATGTTATATAAAATATATTTTTTTAGAAATTGTTTGCAACTGTCACTATAATGATTCGTCTCAAAGACATGAAAATATTATCTTCACAAAATATATTAAAAAACTACTGTTAATTTTACTCGTATACTTATAAACATCACAATAATTCAAGGTTTTATTTCTATGCGCTAAGAAGCAGTCCTGTTGACAATGGGCGGTTTTTAAATGCACGATCGCACAGTCAGGCGTCTATGAATGACGCTTAAAAACCGTCCATACTTAGAGAAATAATTTCAAAATACATATGTTCAAGGAAATCCAAACGATACACACAGGTATAAAACAGTTAACAATTTAATATAACATCAAATCAACGCTTGAAAGGCAAACTTTACTAAGCGACATTGAGTGGACTTTCCAGGAAAGTGATTTGAAATTTATATATTTATAATTTTAATTCGTAAAAGGTTCAAATGATTACCAATTCAGTTTCAGGAATACTCACATTCTCACTTTATAACATACTTTTTCCTCCCAATATATATTACGTGTGTGTGTGTGTAATATATGTTTTATTATAAATGTAAGCAATAAAGAGTTATCTATTTAGGAAAATAATATTACAACTATCCTAATTGTTGCATGATTATTTATTTTGTTAGATCATTTCCATCTAACAATTAGGTGTACAATAATAAGTTAATATACATATTATTTTAAATATTTGAACTTCACTTTCCTGGAAAGTTCACTCAATGTCGCTTAGTAAAGATTGCCTTTCAAGCGTCGAATCACAAACTACCTACATATAAAATATCAAATAGGTCGTCATTCTCTTTTGTTTGTAATTATTATTTCGTTAAATCTGATAAAATTATTCAAATCAAAAGTAAGTTACAAATATGATAGACTTAATTTCAATAGAATCTTTTAATAAAACGATTCAAATTTAATTACAAAAATATACAAGAAATGGACTTTAAGATGTCTATGGTCACTAAAAATTATTATTTAAGTACTATAATTTAATGGTAACTTATGTTTAAGTAATTTAAGCTATTTCGCCTTAATACCTAAGTATAGTATACTTGACGGCAGTCGTACCGCTTTCTAGTGTAATTTGCTATAAGATTGCAGACGAGCGTTTTTCAAACGCATCATTTTTATTATTATAATTATATAGCTCTATTTACTTTAGAGACGATTTATACTCTATGGAAATTTTGTACTCTATTTACTTGACTCAATCATATACACCAATAGTAAAAATGATAATTTTGAAACATTTCATAACATTCAATGTTCACGGCTAGACAAAAACGTTTTGATGGTAAGATTTAAAACTATGTGACGCAAAGAGATACGTTTTTTTTACCGCTCGTCTACATTACGAATATAACGCACACGGAACTATTGTCACAGCTAACTAACGTCAAAGATTATAATCTAAATTATTTACATCTTAGAACTATATAAAAAAATTATTAAGAAAAATTAATGAGCACATTTTCTTAATAACTAAGCCATTAATTGAATACGATTATTGAGGTCACAAAATTGGCTTGATACTGTCTTTAATAATTTAATTAGTTATATCTTAAAAAAAGAGATTACATTAGTACTCTCCTCTACCATAAAAATATATAGTAAAAACTCGCGCAAATTATCATCGAGTATGAAAAAAGGCATAATAACAACGTAACATTGAGCTTATGTCCTCATAAAGCTTCTGCAATCTTATCTTAAAAAAAATCATAAAAAACACAGTCCTAATTTTTTAACACGCTTTTATTAGTTTCATCTGTATGTCTGTTTGAACTCGATTTTGACCCACTTTAAACGGTCAAATTTCAATTAAACGCTGTAGACTTATCAAGGACCGATGACAATACAATAATTTGATAAGATTATCCTGATTAGGATCGCCAGGAATAAAAAAAAAATTTTCACATACGCTTTGCGTGCGAGCGAGTGAGTGAAAAAAAGAGCAAGCACGCAGTCTGCGCACGCGTATCGTTTCGGACCTACTTTCCGAAAAATATAGTTTATTTTAATAATTTACCGAATACGTTAGTGTATTAAAAAATCTAAAACAAATACCATTGAGAAAATATTGTGCCGTAGGTACTAACATTCGGCTCGCATTTATTATGCTAACAAATAATATAATATAACAAGCAGTCCGATTACGATAGTTGGGACGTGTAGTTGCAAAACCCTTGCTGATGTAGTAGGATTAGATTATTGAGCAGTTACCATCGCCTATGGGTCTATGAAACGCCAGTGGTATCGCGAACACGCTCCTGTCCCATAAGGGTATAGGAACTTGGGTCACTAATGCCGGAATACAACACATTTTATTATGGCGGCATATTTAAAACCAAAGGTGGTTGCCATCCAGACGGTCTTGGGGCCCTACCACGTAACTAGGGTGGGTTGTTTTGTCGCCTTTTACGACAAGACGACCCCGGCCGCAGAGGTCTGTATTCTTTCTCTGCCCCTGCACGGATAATCATAATGGTGTGTAGTCACACCGATCAACAAAATGGTGACAGGTTTGCTCAACCATGTGTTACAAAATCTGATATATAGAGTCGTAGAATCTTTTGATACTATTTAATTTTTTATGACGAAGGACTATAACCATAACTGATCTACCGAAGTAGTCAGAAACAAACAGACTATACCACCTTTTCAAGAAAAAGAATCAACGAGACTCATCGATTAAAAAGGAGCGATTAAGTCCTACGTAACTGTACCCAGGCTTTAGATTGCGAACTTTGCAACAAAGATTAACCAGTTGGTCGATGATGATGACTGTGTAGCCTGCCATAATGAGGCATTAGTGATTGAGGCACACGAGTTTCTAACATACATTACATCGGAAAAGCCGGGAACAGCGTCATATAACCAGCAAATCTGTGTCATTGTTATAAATGGTTTAACAGAAGACGCTCCAATAGAGAAATCTCTTTGGAAATTTCTTATGTTATTTGCTATGGTACAATCCACATAATGAGCTCAAATCTGCACACTCAAAATGCTAAAAAATAACATAAATGTCGAAGAAGCCAAATTGCATGAAAGACTAATTGAACGATGAATATTACATTTATCTAAATGATTCACATAAAAATTGTAATGTTCCAACTCTATAATCTTTACTTATAAGATCAGCTGAAGGGTAAAAAATTCAGTGACTGAAAATTGCTGAAAACAGCCCAAATGTCAATGATGGTGAAAAGTGATCATATTTAAAATATTGCTATTATTAAAAATGTTCACACACCCTGACTTTATATTAAAATTTAAACATTTAATTGACGTCATATTTCAATAATTACATAATATCAGATGGATATTGCTAATTAAAGTACATTGTTCATAACACAATCCTCATAGTAAGGGAACCCGACCCATGCTATTCACTACTACTTTTGTCAAATTTTTACCTCTCCATTGGTGAACATCCGTAGCATATGAGAAGGCCCCCTCTCCCTTTGGGAATTCACGTAGTAAATCATAAATACAGTTTTCAATAACTATTTCCAAACGGAAAGTTAAAAAAATGTTAACTTGGCAATTTTCTTCAATAACCTATAGTTAAAAGTAAAAACTAAACGCGCTTTATTTAAATAGAGCTTGACAAACGCGAGGTTTCCTTTATTAGTATGTAGTATATTGACTACGTGACGAAAACCTAAGTATGGTATTTCAATATACCTCCCTCCACACTGAACGGATCATGTAGGTAGTAAGTAGGTTCCCTAAAGTACAGTAGACACACTCATTTCAGCTAACTCTATTAAATAACTATTAGGATATTATTTAAAAAAAAACTGGTTACTGTATAGTAAATAAAATCTGATAATGAAACTAGGCAGGCACCCATGTTTGTTTAAGTAGATTGTAGTTTATATGAGTGGAATTAGGAACTAATTCTGTCCACTGCGTTATACTGGACTACATCTCATGAAACTTATATATATTTTTCCAATAACATCGCAAATATATATAAGATATAGTAAGATTTTTTAATTATGTGCTAGCTAAGTGGAAAATTTTATTATTCCTTCGGATAAAAAAAAATACCTTGTTGATTCTGAATATCCAACAAGGAAACTCGGCAAGTTAAGATGCAATGCTTTGATCAATCAACTGTCATAAACTCATCCATCTACTTATCAACAACGAAAAACACAATTGTAACCAGTTTTTACGAGTAAACTTTCAATATATAATTCTTATATGTTACAATATTGAATCCTATATAAAACTTTAATTAAAATATGTATCTGTATGAGGTAGATGTTGACAATAAATGTTGCGATCACAGCCTATGTTCATTTAGTCGGATACAGGTATACAGGGTTCATTAATATTAATTAATAACTATGTTGTATTAAAAGGAGTAATTTGATTCACTGAATCTTATAAAGGGCAATGACTTCTCTCATATATGTATAAAACATTTTCTCCTTGCAATACATTCAATGATTAACACGTTGAACGCCAGAAACAATGCCGACATGGGCCGCATCTGACACCAGGTGTCCACATGCCCTCAATCACTGAATGCGGCCACAAAGAAGCATGTATGCGGCCGACAGATCTACTTTTTTTTACTAAAAGCCTGGGTAATTGGCACAAGAATTCAAAAAGACATTAATTGTCTTTTAAACGAGTTATTATCAAAAATGTCTGCTTTTTGACATCTCAGAAAATAATGAGTACATTTACAGTTTCTGTAAGTCACCCTTCATTTTAGAGTTATTTTTTGAAAATATTTGCAAAACTCCCCAGTGGACCAGAAATTTTTCGATGATTCTTGATATTATTAGTGTGACCCTGGTGGAAAGTCAGATTGGCCATGTAATGCGTAGGGAAGAGTGCCATATAATAAGGAAAATGATAGAAATGAGAATGGATGGATACAGTAGAGGTAGCCTAAAAAAAAGATGGACGGATTGCGTAAAAGAATATGGCAAAAAAGGGTGTGAATGTTGTGACAACTGCTAATAGAGGAGAGTGGAAGAAGAGAACATGTTGTGCCGACCCCATATAATGTGGGATAAGGGCAGGAGGAAGAAGAAGAAGAAGGGGGAAAGTCAGATACATGATGTCTATCGTGGTGTTCAATGTGCTAACCATATGATGATCTTTCATTCTTTCATACAAATGTTTAATTTTTATTGCAGTTGCAGTAAAACTTTATGTAATTGCATAGATATTCTTATTCTTTGACTATATAATATATAGTAAAATATTGTAAATATTTTTGATTCAAATCAAAATACTCCTTATTTTGTACTGAGATACATTGCATATATACTATCACTTGTTAGATGTATTATCAACTGCCAATTGTCTTAACTTAAACCTTACTAAAACTCAATTTCTGAATTATTTTAATCATAATTTGTGATATTGAATAAGTTATTATATTTCATTTGATAAAATTTATTTCTTCACTATGGTTAGGCAGGGTGAAACACAAGGGTCAGTGTGTTATATATTTTTGTTCATAATAATTTGCCACAGAGCATATTGTGTGTTTTCACTAAGATGTTGGACCACTCTGCCTACCGTCTAACCCTGTGATTTGCAACCTTTTTATATAAAAAGCCATTTTTTAAATAAATGCTTTGCTTTAGTAGGAGACATTATTAGGGAAATAATTATAGATAATAAGAAATATTCTGTGCTTGTATTAAGCATTTCACAAAAGAGTCATAGCAGAGGAGTTAATGAGGCTCGGGTTGCCAACCACTGGTCGAATGACTGGTCGAATGACCTTGCAAGGAGATAAATTAGGATAATTAAAATATACTTTCAAAAGTAACAGTTAAGTCAAATTTAATAGTTGTAATTTACTGATTTACAAATATTTTAGATGAAAATATGAAAAAATAAGAAAATGAAATTATTTCCTTACTTTACTTCTAAGTACCCTGACTTATATATTTATAACTTTAATATATCAAGTATATGCTTAACATTCAAAAAAATTATTCATTTAAATCCAAATATGTTATATATAACTTTCATATCCTCCAGAAATCCAATTAATATAATAATTTGCCTATTTCTTTACCTATATATTACATTAGTTAGTACTTGGTATCATTATTGATAAATAAACAAATAAGTAATATATATTTTAAGTTGAGGATAGTAGCAACTTTTAATTATTGCTCTACATAGAACAAAATAGCAAACCATGCTAATGGGGTGTATTACTATTTCTCCAGTTAGTTCTGTGTTATTTTGGGGAATAAATGTTTATATAACATAAAAAAAGGTATTTTTAAAATGTACTTCTAACACTATCACATGAATTCAGTGTTTTCAGCCATTTTTTATATTTTTGAGCAAGACTTCTAAACAATAACTAATTAGAGATCCTTATTATTTAATTAGATTGTTTTGTAGACCTGCATAGGGGTGCATTAAATATAATCAAATGTAAGATAATCTCTTACATTTGATTATATTTAATGATAATTCTATAACTGACAGGTCAACTTTATTTGATACAAATTAAAAAATAAGAATTACATTTTAAAACGTTCTATATTTGAATAAAATATATCTTATGATGCCTAAACTCTACAATATCAATAATAAAACCAATATACAATCTCAGTATACATCTTTCTATTAGGCATGATTTCACATCATACCATAAATTAATATTAATATGTTAAATAATTTAATTACTTCTGATGTGAACTATGTTAAATGACCTTCTGTCATGATTTTTTTAAATTAATTATGCCTACACTTTTTGCTTCATGCCAACATTGTTGATGTTCAAATTTAAATATTTATTAACTTTCACTTTAATTTTCATATTAAACTATTTTCAAAATATGTATATTTCGTTTACCATAGACATACCATAGAGCAAAAATAGCAACATTAACAAACAGTCAATCATACATTACAATATCTAGAGCAAAATTTGAGGTACACTAAAAATTGACTGGGACAAGGTTCTGAACATTATTTTACTGTCGTGCTGATCTTTCTGTCTCGATAAGACACTCTCTCACTAGTATACGCGCATGGACAATCCCACGCTTCAAGCGTTCTGCTGAACTACGACTTCCTGAATAGCTAGGTCTCACTTCCTTACCCATTTCCTCGATGACAGCGAGCAATTGCGCGTACTTCGACATACCGTTATCCTTATCTTTCCCATTGGAGGAAGGCGAGGAGGCAGGGACTGTAGATATTGTTGCGTGTGTACTCCCGCCGTGACCGAGGTCCTTGTGAACACTCTTCCCACTCATAGGTATCGCGGTCACCGTCACGTCACTCAATTTCGATTCTACAGCTTGAATATCCATGGCCTCCATCGTACCTTTAAAACAACGGTTGCCGCCATCAAAACAAAGACCGTACATACAATACTTAAATGAATCTAAACTTACCGATTCAATAGTTAAGTGAAACGTTTAAATATAATAAAAGCACTTTGCGAAATCACTACACGGAGATGCTATTTCATTACAGTAATAAATTAAATGCATGTAGGACATACCTAATCCAATCGCCCTCAACTAGCCGAAGAACGAATTATATATCCTTTACAAGTACAGTTTTGTAAAATTTAAGGTCAGTATAACTGGAATGTATTGAGAATTGGGCAAATAATAATTAAGATATTTAAAAAATTGAATAATTAAATTAATAGTAAATAACAAACAAGTTCACCAGTCAACACATTGACAGAATGTCAAAATTTCTTTTTCAATTAGGAACTTGTCTATGATTTGATAAATCATAGGCCGAAGGCAAATTATCGAATGCAATAATCAGCTGTAGGTAACTGACAGCCAAAACTAGTGTTCACTGTAGTTTTACACGCAGATTAATTTCTTCACAGTATTCAAATTAAACGTTACTATATTCAGAACTTATTTCCAATAGTTTGTATAGTATATTAGATATGTTCAGCTAGCATACTATAAAAGATAGTAATAAAAATGCCTTGAATTAACATTATCAATAAGGGAATGAAATGTTATCAAACTTGTTAGTAACATCACAGGTGATAGTCGTTGCTTGCAGGCACAATTGATAATTTACTCAGTTTTTTTTATATAAACTACATACTTAAAGGATTAAACTACAGTTATAATTACGAAATGTACCCGTTTATTGTCTATGTTGTATCTTTTTTCCTCTTGGATAGTGTTTTTTTTTTTTTTTTTGTCTTTTTTTTGGCATATTAAATAGTGTTTAATTGTACACTGAAGTTCACTGAACAGTGAACACACTTTTAGTCAATTCATAGACAATGAGATGAAATACGTTTCATTTCACGTTTACAATCTACATCTATTATCTAAGTAAGGTAATTAATACCTATCAACCCTATCAATGAAATTTGAAACCCGCTGTCAATTTATGAGAAACGAAACAGTTGAAAAATAGATTTGTCGCATTGGCTGGCTAGGCGAAATCGTGTATCGGTTTTATTTCGCCTTTTATTTTAATTTATCTACAAAAGTTTATATAACTGTATTCTAAAACTATAAATGTACCGTGGTGCGACTACCGACTGAAAAATTTATAATACTTTATCTAGCATAACTATCATGTCAAGTTAAATTTAAATTGATCAAATAAATGTAAATAATCAAACAATAAGTGGTTGGTCCTGAGTGATTTCGCCGCCCACTGTCGCGCCGGGGGTCATTATGCCGTTATTGTGTCTCAGCGGGTGATTGTTGGGCGGGAAGATGTCCGAGGGCGATCGGGCTTCGCGGCCCAATTCATTATTGTTGGATGTGCCGCCGCCCGAACGAGAACCACTACACTTCGACGTGCAGCTGGTTGGAGCACCACCCGAAGTGGAACAGCTCGTAAATAACATCAAACAAGTAGCTGAAGAGTTTTTATACCATTGGAAAACTTTCCCTATTGGTGAGAAAGTTGCTTTCTGCTAGTTCTTTGTTTGAGAAATAAGTTTTCATAAAGCTTTCTCTGCCATAATTATTATTTCGTTTATACATACACTTTTGATTGTGTTTTTAAATTCTATATTTGGTGGAATATATGTTGGATTTGGGTAAGGATATTTTAATAAATGTAATAGAAATTATAATTATTAATGTATTATTTTACTTGTAACTCTTTAGTTGAAAGAATCGATAAAATATATAATGAACATTGAGATCGGTTTAAATTTATATTCATCTATTATATATAATTTTCGTGTTATTTTGCTCATGATAAACTCTGAAACTATGTAACTGATTATCACGTTTTTTTATGTTTGTTTTACAGGCTTGGCTAAGATAAGACAGTTTTTATCACATATATTTTTTTTTTAGACAAAACAGTTTGCTGGGTCAGCTAGTTATATATACAGTCAAAACCTGTTGTAATGACATTGAAGGGACTACTTAAATTTAGTCATAAAAACTGATAGTCGTAACAACCAGCAATATTTTTGAAGTGCAAATTCAACCGGGACCTTTGATGTTAGTTAATGTAACCAGTATGTTGTTCTAAATGATGTCGCTATAAAGGTTTTAACTGTATGTTCAACTACTTTCTACATTCATTGAATGAATGAATGAAACTCTTTATTGTGCACCAACTAAAGTAATGCAGCATCAGCGTGAAAAATATCTATATACATAGCACAATGCAAGGCAAAAGTTTGGCACTTCGAAGTGCTGGACGAACAACGGTGCAACTAAACAACTCTAGCTAAATGGTAGAGACTCCAGCCTGTCTGGATGGCAAACACCTCTAAATATTCCACCACAATAACCTTGTGTTGTGTTCTGGCATAAATAATCCAGGTTCCAGTTCCCCTATTGGGCTGGCAGCATGTTAGCAGTGTCCCCGCCATTTTTTTTCTTGGTATACTTCTTTCTTTCCCACTAAAAAGTGGGTTGTCAGACTGTCTGCTGCCCTAAAGCAATAAAAAATTAATATATACAGGAATCTATGAAAATGCCTGCTGGGTAAGAGTAGAGGAACACTGGGATAGATTTAGTAAGTCCCTGGTATAGAGATGTGTGTTGACCCTTGTCAACTGTGAGAGCGATCAGGTGCATTGCACAAAAGTCTGGCACTACCTCTCTGTGAGCTACATTAGAATGTACATCAGAGATTACCAGCCTGAGAATAAATGCTGGTATACTGAAAAATAGAAAGTAGTTGATAATAGCAAAATGTTAAGTACAGTATGGTGTATTTCCTCACAGTCCTCCCACCGTCTCGCTTCACTGGCCATGGTAACCGGCCTTCAGACATAATAATCCCACCGCCATGCGACGAACTCGATGCTGCTGCCTTGGATGCGGGTATGGAGGCCCAACCTCTGTCACCAAAACAACTCCATGCTATAAGAGCGAAAGGGTAAGTTGCATTTCTTTTTATAGCAGGAGAATCTTAGTTCAAATGAAGATAGTAGTACAATTAGCTTATTCCTTATGATTGATGTCAAAATCACTTTTGTTTCATAAGCTATTAAAATATAATTTTAGTGTGTTAAAAGAACTAGGTTTAAGTTAACATCAATAAATCTCATAAGATAATAGCTTGTTTCTAATTTATGTGTGTGTGCTAGCTGAAAGAGTAATTGTCAGAATGAGATGTATAGGTGCTGTTCTTCTCATAGGTAGAGACTGCATTCTAACACATTGTCTAAGTGAAACAACAAAAACCCTTTTAATAAATCATATGGATTATAAACTTTGTAGTTTAATTAAGATTTTTAATTAAGATACTAATGAGAGCAGTTACAAATTAAGTATCAACCAATTTAAATAGTAATAAAGGCCCTATTATTCGAGTACTTGTTCAGATATCTGTGGAGTTTTTGAATTTCGAACAATTGTGGTATCCTGGTTTTTATACCTGTCCCAAGACTAAGTCTATTTAAAAAAGAATGTAAGCTCTGCTGATCTCTTATCTGCTTACTTTAAGACTACAGCACAATTATTTACAATATCCATTATTTTTTAATATTGCTGAGGAATGACTGAAAGGCTGACAGCACACTTAATAATAAGTAGTTACCATTGTTCTTTGATGTTTGTGATGCTCCTAGCATATGAATATGCTGCTTTCTGCATAGGGGTAATAGAACTTGGGACACTTATACCGGAACACAACATAAGGTTATTATGGCGGCATACTTATAGACCAGGAGTGATGGCCATCCAGTCGGTTGTGGGGCCCTACTACCTAGCTAGGGTTGTTTTATCACCTTTTACAATCACGCAGGGATTGATATGATTACTCCCCTCCTGCATGGAGAAATTTCGTCAATTAGAGGCATTTACAAATGTAACCTTGACCTGGCTCCTGAGGTGATTACACTGTTGGTTAGCAAGATATGGTATGATCACTGTTTTAAAGACCATTTGGAATTCGTCGTCAGCCGTCCGTTGTCCACTACTGGACGTAGGCCTCCCCAAGTTTGCGCTACAAATCGCGGTCCCTTACTTTTTCCATCCAGCCTCAACCAGCAAACTTACGCAAGTTATTTTTGCGCACTCTTTTAGAATTCATCAAATATATTTTCTCATGGCATTTACGTCATTCATTTGCCTATAACCCCCTCTATCATATCCCTTGAGAATAATTTCATATGAAATTGATTTATGAAAACAATCTAAACTGATCTGGGTGTAAACGTCCTTCAGTTGTTCGTTTTTTTAGTGTAGGATTTGTAACAATTCCTTTCTTCTAAAGCTGGAGGGATTTTTTTTTATTTCTCAATTTCAATTTTATTATATTAGTCTTCTCTAATGCGATAAATTTTTATCGCGTTCTGACCATTGAACTCGGGAAATTGTCGGGAGCACCCTTCCCGGCCCTTATAAACTCATTAGTTTCAATTAATGTTTTACTCAAACAGCCGCAAACGTTTTATTGTTCAGCACTAATAACCGCCTCAACAAGGACATAAAATACAGAAGAGTGTAGAAGTTAAAACATTAAATGTGAATTTATTCTCTTGTTTTTTTTTTCTCCATTTCAACTGGGAGCGTATCTAAATATGCCGCCATAATAACTTTGTGTTATATTCCGGCTTATGTAACTCAAGTTCCATTTGCCCTATGCAATCGGCAACGTGCTAGCGGTAACTGCATACTATTAAATGGGCCTGTCAGCGGTTCTGTAGTAATATAAAACATTTTGAGAAAATGCAGTCAGGTATGATAACTGTCTCGGAGTCGCATGCGAAAGCATATCCCTCAGCACGCAAGCTCGGTCGTCGGGCATTAGAGAAACACTAGTGTTAGTTGTTATACCAGGAACCTGCGCCGTCTTGTCAACTATGCCTGCATGGGCACATTGTACGCGATTCCCACACTACCCTATATACCGTTAGCCCTCAAGCGGTGAAGTATGCATTAAGCATGTTTACCTTTAAAAAGGTCTAATAACTCTAGGTTAGCTGAATAAAACTAGATCGCCTAGTTTTATCTAAAACGCTTGCCGCTAAAATATGTATGTAATTTTGAATTAAAAATCACCTTAAAAAGAGTGGTCACGCTATCTGAATTTAGCAAGATTTTAGTGACACCGGTAGTTGAAAAGTAACACATATGTCTTTAAACATCTAAACCGTTATAATAACTTGGTTCATTCCCCTATTTTTGCACAAAAGTCTTTTACGTTTCTGCAGACATTGCCAATATGTCATTCGCACTCGATCTATACACGAGTGTTCCTTGATTTTGCGCCCGTCAATCCATACTAATATTATAAATTTGAAGTAACTCTATTTGTTACGTTTTCACGCCTTCTACGTGATACCTACATCGTCTACGTGACAGGGCCTCAAACCCGTCTGGATGGAGACCACCTTTGGTCTTAAGTATGCCGCCATAATAACTTTGTGTTGTGTTCCAGCATTAGTGACCCAAGTTCCTGTATCCTTATGGGGCAGCAGCGTGTTCGCGATACCACTGGTCTTGCAAACACCCATAGGCGACGGTAACTGTTAACTACTAAGTGGGCCGTCAGCCTGTCTGCTGTCCTACAGCAATTTAAAAAAAAAACCGCTGTACCAATTTTGATGAATTTCGGTATAGAGATATATTGGACCTTGGAGAAGGACATAGGCTACTTTTTGTATTTTTTTTTAAATTTTATATGGCTGAACAAAATTTGCCGAGTCAGCTAGTTATATGTAAGTGAGTCAAAGTGAGAGATCGGGAACTATATGTTAGGTTGAAGCTTGCTTTCTGTACTCCGTCTTCTGTGACCGGACCGAATTCCCTTTTTATAGTCCCGTCCCGTATCATGAGAGCGGTTCGATGTTCGCAATGGTTTGCCCTCCAGACGTCTGTTTCTATAATGAGACATAAACAAATATACGTCCTCTGTATTAGAAATCAGTCATTTTACTGTTGTGATGAAAATATTCAAACTTTTTGCGTTAAATAATTAATTTTTTTTTTTACTTATGTATATGCAAGTGAAATGATAAAACGAAAAAGTTAGGACAAAATTTTATGGACTATTCAGATGTATTTAAAGGCAAAAATCTTTACTAAAGCAAAATAAAATAGAGAAGTTAAAAAAATCTGCCATTTGTATGAAAATTTTGTAAAATAACGTAAATAAATCTACGATTCCATAGGTTTTAGAGAGACCTTGGAGAAAGTTTATCGGTTTTCAAAGAGTGAGTTGTTCACCAAAACTGTCTTTTAGTGCTTTTTTTTCGTTATAACGACTTTATCCCCATGATTTATTTTTACTGCCGTGGAACGGTATACAGGCTGACAATCGCTTAATAGTTAATAATTACTGACGCCTATAGGCATCTTTAGATACTTAGGGTGGCTGCAATCCAGACCGGATTGTGGCTCTACCACCTAGGGTTATTTTGTCACTTTTAGGACC
The DNA here is from genome assembly GCA_963693495.1 of Malacosoma neustria. Lineage (NCBI taxonomy): Eukaryota > Metazoa > Arthropoda > Insecta > Lepidoptera > Lasiocampidae > Malacosoma > Malacosoma neustria. The sequence goes on along the minus strand of OY856382.1, from coordinate 17,788,920 downwards.
GTACGCCCCCGACCGTAGGAGTCAGTATTCTTACTCCGCCCTCGTACAAAGAATTTTCGAAAATTTGTCTTTATTTTAAACATGTTTATTAGCTTGGTGGTAGGGCTCCAAGCCCGCCTGGATAGCAACCATACAGCAACAAGCAGAAGTGACCCGAGGTCTAATTCCCCTACGCGAACGGCAGCGTGTGCGCGCCGGTACTCCTGGCGTACCAAACATCGATGGTAACTGCTAACCATTGAATGGATCGTCAGCCTGTCTACTGTGTCAGAGTAATAAAAAACTTGAGAAAAGTACATTATATTTCATATATTAACGTGTCCCCTTTCGTAATGGTACGAAAGCCCGAACAAAAAGGAGACGAAGATTATAAGAAATACTGTAGGTATACTTGTATTCTATCTCATTCTCTCGTAGGCTAAATCCTATTTATGTTTGTCTCTTCTTGGTGTCGCTTTTTCGTTTCATCGAATTTTCTAATCACAACGGTGCTAAGAAGTTTCACTTGGAAAAAATAATGGTATTTATGGCCAGACCACTCAGTTTCCACATGCGAGATAATGCGAAAATGTTTATTATACATGTATATATACAACGACACTATCGCGACTGCCTTCATTACTAGCCGTATTATGTTACTACATATTCAGTTACACGGCACTCAAGGGGCGAAGGAATGATGGTATAATTATACGAATTTCCTAATATGTATAAATTATTATTGATAAGTTTTGCAACATTGTTGCACGTCTTAGTATGTCATCTATACTCTATACAAATAAATAAAATTGGAGGGTCTGTTTGTAATATTAAAATAAGCGCTTTTTACTAAGTGCATTCGGACGTATACACGATACATATACCAAAACAACATTTTTTATAATTTTTGTGTCTGTCTGTCTGTTTGTTCCGGCTAATCCGTGAAATGGCTGCACCGATTTTGACGGGACTTTCACTGGCAGATAGCTGATGTATCAAGGAGTAACTTAAGCTATTTTTATTTTAGAAAAAAAAATAGTTTTGTTAAAAATGATAAGTTTCGAAAATTTTATTTTCCAATTTAAGTTGACCTCAGATTTATATCAACAATCATATGAAATAGGGTTCAGCTTAGACTGGACATTGTACTTTTATTTCTAATTTAAGTTGATTTATATCATCAATATATGAAACTAGCTGTGCCCGCGATTCTGTCCGCTTGGAATAGTGACTTTGGGCAGCATTTCTGGATATATCTTATGGTATATTTTGGATTACAAAACCTGTTAACCCTACAATGTAAATAAATGAAATATGCAAACCGTCAGTGTTATCGAATGCAACTGTTACGCCATGTAAGTAGTTTTTGTTAAACATGATAAGTTTCGGAAATTTTATATCCAATTTAAGTTGACCTCAGATTTACATCATCAATCATATGAAATAGGGTTCAGCTTGGTTGGACTATGTAAGTTGAATTTCCAATTTAAGTTAACCTCAGATTTATGTTATCAATTATATGAAATAGGGTTTAGTTTAGGCTGGACTGTAGGTTCGAACGTACGTATTCCGGAGGCGCATGGCGTAACAGTTTCATTCGATAATATATTTCATTTATATTTTAGGGTTTATAGGGTTTGTAATCCAAAATAAACCATAAGATATATCCAAAAAATTCTGCCCAAAGTCATTATTCCACGCGGACGGAGTCGCGGACACAGCTAGTTTAACATATAATATACCAGCCATTTACGTACCACTGTTAAGCTAACCCCCGATAGAGAGCGGATAAAATACCGCTACGCTTCTCCAAGGTGTATTGGCGGGTTACATATTATTGATCTTAGTATGCAGATTATGTCAAGATATTTTCATTTACCATCAGATATGTCGGTACTTTAGACGAATAATGGTGAACGCACACTTGAACGAGTTGAACGAAACGAATTTTAGAATTCTTTATATGAATGATTCGGACGATTCGACGCGGACAAGTGTGCGAGGTTTCATGAGATTTCATATACAGAATTCTAAAATTCGTTTCGTTCGACTCGTTCGGCGCGTTCGGCTCGGACAAGTGTGCGTTCACCATAAAAGGTGCATTCGATAAGCCCATTACATGAGCCAAAATTTTGCTGTTCATTAACACGCTTCTATTAATTTCATCTGTATGTTTATTTGTTGGTTTGTTTGTTTATTTGTAACCCACTCCTTTGCACTCGTTTTTGACCTACTTTGAACGATCAGATTTCATTTAAACGTCGGAAACTTATCCAAGGACCGATGACAACACAATTATTCGATAAGATCACCTGATTATCCTGATCAGGATCGCCAGGATTTAAAAAAATGTGACGTATTATAAATTACACCTGATAAAATATTTATAGCAAATTTTAATTAGAATAATTAAAAAAACTAAAGAAAAAAGCGTGTGGCGCTCGATAAATAAGTTCTCCGAAATATTCGATTCATGCAATTAATCCAAAAATTGCACTAAGATATGGCCCAAAGATAAACCCTACACTTTTTTGACTGTAATACTAATATTTTTTGTTCATTATTTTATTCCCATATTATGAATTATTTTTCCCTGTTTAGTTCGATTTATCATTAAAGCGTGTTTTTTTTATCGTACTTAACATTTTACTTTATATTTTACATATTTCGTATTTAATATTTTTAGAACTATAAAGAATTTCTACTCATCTAATTTTACAGTTCATTGTATTTTCGATGTAAATAATCATATTATTATTATTGATTACTGTTTTTCTTGAAGTGAAAACTTCTTTATTATCATTGTGATCTGAAATTCGATGAAACGGAAAAATCACAGTAAAAAGAGACACCTATATACATCTTTCTTTTTTGAAGTATTTAATGACTTGAATAATTTTAACCCTAAATTTCGAGTGGATAGCTCTTGGGTTGGGTCTCTGGGTTTCGGATCGGTCCGCGTTCGAATCCTGACTAACTCCAAAAGTTCCCTTTTTGAAGTGAAAACTTTTTTAGCATCCTTGTGATATGAAACTCGATGAAACGGAAAAGTCACAGTAAAAAGAGACATAATAGACATATCTAACGTGGAGAGAATGAGATAAAAGACGTTATAAAGTGTTTCCTATATTTGTGGTCTCTTCTTTCACTTCTATCAGGTTTGAATTGCACACCGTCATGTTTTTTATTTCTTTATTTATTATACACATACTCCTGACACGAGTGAGTCAATACATTTATTTAGATGTTTACTAATTCAACACCTTAAGTTCTATTTGCAATACATCTTCTTCTTCCTGCCCTTATCCCATATTATATGGGGTCGGCACAACATGTAACATGTTGTAATAGTTGTGGCTTAGTTTTTACAACCGGCCACCTGCCTGACGTTAATCCCTTTTTGGAGAAAAACCTCTCTTCCTTTTTATTTAAATTATTTTTCTCGTTTCACATTGAAAGTAGGACACGAAATTTCATTGTCAATCATCTAATATATCCTCGGGAGTAAACAACATCCGAGTGTTGATTTGCGTGTGCAGGGTGGCACTTTTGCCGGGTCGCCGACTTTTACGGGGTCTAATGTGTCTAATGTAATGCTCTTGGTCCTGCATTCCGTTGCGCTTGAATGCAGACACGTTCTATTTGTAATACATTTATATCTAAAATTACCATTACATACATATTTATTAAATAAAATAACTTAAATACTTACGCTCTCTCTCCGTCTGTTAGAAACAGATCAGATAAATCTGATTTATACACTTAGAGATCTTATTTGTTATTATTATTATTTTTTAACTTGTTAGCTTTGTTTTACCATTTCATTGTATACGTTGGAATTTTAATCTTGGTTTTACATATATATGCTAATGATACATATTCCATATTGACTACTGCTAGGAGCTGTTGCTTTTCACATTTGATCGATAGTGTGTTAAAATATCTGATGTTGGTAGCATTTAAAATGAAGACGTCCGCATGCTATTATGTAGGCCAGGGTCTCCAAATCGCGGCTCGCAGTTCAGTCCGTCTTGTCCATTATTATATTTGACCTCACTCCGTTTAATCTCAAGTTTTGAAATGGTATCATTTTATTTGTAGGTTACAAATAAATTGTCTAATAAATTATTATTTTGTTTGGCTTGTAAAGTTGAATCTTAGCCATTGAAACCATGGGTTTGTTTAGGGCAATATAAAAAGAAGAAAAAACACAATAAAATATAATAATATTTAAAATAATATTTTCGATTTGTACAATAGAATGAATTAAAGCGAAAATATAAAACAGGTTTGCTATGTTAGCAAATACCTATATAGAATAATTATGGTTGTTTTTTATGACCACTCATACAATCTGTGTGGCTAAAAATCTGTAACTACGGTGGTGTTAATACGTAAGTACCTTTTTCTTCATGCAAAGTAGGAATACTTACTCCGGCGGTCAGGGACGGCCTTGCATAAAAGCCATAAAACCCTAGGTAGTAGGACTCCAAGCCCTAGATGACCAACACCCTATGGTCTCTAAACATGCCGCTATAGTATACGTATGCTGTGTTTTGGTATAAGTGAACGAGGTTTCAGTTTCCTTACGCGTACGGCAGGGTGCTAAAACTGCCCCTGGCGTCGCCAACATCCATAGGCGGACAGTAACTGTTTATTATTAAGTGGACAGTCAACCTGTATGTATAACAGCAGACAGAACAACGACCCACTTAGAATTTAGGAGTGACCGTCGCCTACGGATGTTTGCGACTTTAGGGGCACCGCGAACACGTTGCATTATGGCGGCATACTTTAAAATGTGGGTGGTTACCATCCCGACGGGCTTGGGACCTTACCACGTAGCTAGGGTTGTTTTGTCGCTTTTTACGACAGGGCGAACCCGGCCGCAGGGGTTAGTATTCTTACTCTACCCCTGGACGGAGAGAAAAACTTTTAATAAAGTATAAAGTTCATAGATAACTAACTCATTCAATTGTAGTCTACAATTAAATCATGAAGAAGAATTTTATCATCTCACAACTAGACGGACTAGACGGATTAGATTCTAGAATCATCTGCTTTCATTATAGATGTTAAATAGTATTACATAACTTTTTGTTTCCATTAAGCTTGCACAAGGACAGAGTATATAAGCCGAAGAGGCTAAATGCTAAACAATTGGATTCAATACGCGAATGGGGGTATGTCACCCTTATGTATATATGTATGTTATTTACCTGTACTTTATGTATTTCGATGTTTATCCTATCCGACATTAGCTTCTATATTCTTTATTACTTGAAAGTAGAAAGCACCGAAATGGTACGGATTTTGATTTTTTATTTCACGCTTTGATTTGCAATTCACGCGATGTAGAATATACACTAGGCATTTATTCATTATAACTGTATATCTATGGAACAACTAGATTGGCCGACCAAGTCAAGAGGGGCCAAAGTATCTATTATTGGGTTTTCTTCACCTTGTGCAGGGGAGTTTGGCACTACGAGGAGATCCTCTTTACCCTGGTATAAACTTGGGAGGCGACTATCCCCCTGTTGGTGACACAACTCCTTGATATACAATATATTATTAGGGTTTTTAACCTATGTCATTGTTCAGAAAGTAAAATATAGGCACATGTTGTTCAGTTCTCTGGTTGTTTGAGTCTGTTTTCCTTACATCGCCTATATCCCAGGTGGCTTGCACAACTTTTCTAAGTGAACTGCTTTAAAGCCACACCCAACATATCGATGTGCGCTCTCGCAGTTCGAATAACGTCACCATCCATACGGGGAGTCGTTTCCGTTCGTAGGGTAAATGTGGGAAGACGTTGTTCCATCACTCGAAGTGATGAAACAACGCTTACTCGTTAACGTGTCATTTCAATAGTAAATTAAACGCTAGAATGCTGTGTTTAATCATCAGCTGACTGAAGTCCACCGCTGGACATTGACTTCTCCCAAAACAGACCACTTTGCCCGATGTTTGGCTTGTTGCATCTACTGAACTTCTCTCCATCTTGCAGACAGAACAGATATTTACCAAACAGTGGTTCCAACTTTAGGACACATTTATTCCAACGATAATTGGTTCTCCTGCATATATGAACAGCTCACTGTCACTTCAGTTTGCTAATTGAACAAGATACATCGCTAACTTGGTCTCTCGTACTAACTACTCGTTTGCGGGTGCGATGTCTCTGCGTATCCCATTGTTGTTAGTACAACTTTTGAATTGTGACCTTTTTTTTTGTATATATTTTTGCGATCTGTTTCATTATTAACATTCAGCAACTAGTTAAGCATGTTTAGTGTCTTGGAGGGCGGTCTGTCCAGTGACATTTGCCCTTTATTGCAAGTGGTGAAGCTTATGAAGGTAGGTCTATCGTGCAAGTTATAAGTCATTAGGTGACTTTCTTTTCAGCCTTTTGAACGCTGTATCGATATTCATCAGTCCCGATGCTAATACATTTGGATGGTGGTTTAGTCTAATTCTGTAGGATCTTTATATTTTCTGAAAATCGTGTGTGTGTTAGTGAAATTCATTATAAGATTAACAGTGACCTCTAGTTCTTTTTCGTAATAACAAGAGGCTGTCTGTTAACGACGCAACAGCGATAATAAATTCTTTCGGCTCGACCACTGCATTCTCCGAGGTGGAATATAAAACCATTAAGGCTGAAAAAAGAACACTTTCCGCTCCCCATAGCCTATGAACACACACACACACAGTTTAATATACAAACTTCTTTCACCGTTTCTTCTCCCCATCTGTACATATTCCTAAGTAGGAGTAGTTTAGAATAGGATCGGTTTCACCGGTGAAGTCGATATTACGCCTTTTTTCCGGCTATACACGGCTTGCTCTCTCTTGCTCCCCATACAGCGATCGAGCAGCGGGTTCGCACCACACAGGAGGTGCATTCCCGAGCCCGCCGCCATGACTGATCGACCCCGTTCCCAGGGGGTCGGAATACCTTCGTCCGTTGTCGCTGTTACGTCGTCTCAGACGAACAGCTTCAAAACACACAAAAAAGGGTAAAACGTCGTCTGCGAGAACGATCCTAATCTATCATACTCACACAAACACGCCTAACTAACTGCATGAACTCTAGAATGATGAAACATTAATCATAATCATCAGTAGCATAGCATATCAACATATAAAATTAAAATATAATAACAACAGGCGCTTTATTCATGTAAATGTAAAAAATATGCAATATTGAAGCTAATGTCTATTTCTGCTGGCATGATATTAAATTTATACTACCCCCTTTATTATTATTATGTATTGTCCAAGACTTACCCCATTCATAGCATGAGTTTCTTCGCCTCGCAAATCTGTGATCCTTATTTTCTAGTAGCCCTGTGATATAATGACAATGAAGGTACTTGACGCATGACTTAAAATATTTTAGTTCAGCTATAGAGTGTAGAAAGAAAAAAACCCTCTCATATGAGGGAAACGTTGAAAAAGTGTCCAGCTGTACGATGTAAAAAATAATTCGAAAACCCGACAGAGTGGCGCTAGTGTACCTACCCGTAGATACAGTGATGTAAATATGATATTAACTACATCAGCTTTTGACTATACATACAAATTCGTCTACGAATTTAAATATGCCGAGTCAAAAATGTTATCTTAGGTGACTGGAATAGTAAGTGACGATACAGTATTGGAAATCTCAACTAGTAGCCATCTTTAGTGTGACGTCACTCCATGGCCCTGACGGAAGATCAGCGGTGGCTTTTTCTAAGCCAGCTTTATGCGGAGTCAGGTCCAATTGAGGACCGCTATGGTTTCTAGATTATTTTTATAAAATTATAATATAATGTTTTGTAAAATATTGTCCTAAATAAATATTATACTTATTTACCTAATTTCTTTCTAAAAAAAAAATTATACTGACGCAATTGTGGCGCCACCTTAATTTAACGCATTTCGACGGACACTTTTTCGAACACAGAGACAGTTCTTACCTCTATTCTACATAGTTCAAGCTAAAGACATTAAATCGGAATTTAATAAATATCTAATATAATCTTTTTTCATATACTTTGAATATCAGCAAAATCTAAATGCCTAAGTCGCCATTTTAATATACATATGTATATGTCTAGATAGTAACCATTATGTATTAGTAATTACACTTTTTATATTCACTACTAATCATAAATAAATTAAAGAAGCATTATATAAGTCTATATATCAAATACTGGCAATCTACCCCCGTTTCGCACGGGTAGAAAAGAGGTTTATCTGGAACAAAAAAAAGCTTTTTCACAGGTCGTAATTACGTTTTCACGGTTTATATTAATCGTTAAACCAAGTTTTTCACGGATTTTATGTGCATGTTTATAGAATTTAAGCGGCCACTGAGAAGTAGCTGTAAAATCAGCAATTATTCAAAATAAGCACGTGTTTAAAAACTTTAAATAGTATTTTTATTGATCCACAAGTCATATCGGATATATTATACTTAAAGTATTATTAGCAAGAAACCTGATCGACAGTACAATTGGTTGCAGAGAATTCGAAGTGCCCTCCCGACATTTCCCTGGTCAGATTCACGTGTGGCGGGTGAGCGGGTGGCTGCAACGGGGCAGGGCGAGGGCCAGGGAAGAGCTGTACTGCCACGTGGCGAGGGCCATCGCGCTGGTGGTGGTTGTGGCGAGGGACAGGCTGCTGAAGGCTGAACCGTTGTCCGTGCGAGCTGGCATCGAATCCCTCCTCGACGGGTTGCATAGGTAAGGACTATACGAATATGCTGATTTGTGTTCACATTAGATAACTATCCGATTGACGAGTGCCTCTAACCCGGGGATCGGGGGTTTGTGGGACCCCAGGAAAGGTGACTAGCATCCGACTTCTCGCTACAACCTCGCTGTCCTTCTATCGCCTACTGCCTTTTATTGGTCTCGGGGAAAAACCTTCGACGGGTTCCCCCAGCCCTCACTCTCGCGACAATAGTGCGGGCGGCGTATCCTCCCGCCCGCGCCACTATGGTGGCACCCTGACGTCGTGCCCCGTCCTGTGCGACACAGATACCTCCTGAAGTAACCATGCCCCGAGAAGGATGCGATAAGCGCAAGGTCAGGTCCAATGGACAAACTTGGAGTAAAACTACTTAACCAATTTGACACGGGCGATTTTTGTAACACTGATCTCAGGAGCGATTTTATTATTGCACACTCTGTGTGCAGTCGGTCTCGAATGGGTTAAGAGGTGCATGGAATGAGTGCGATCCTCGGACCTCTGGGTTGTGACTCCATCATGAAATTTACATTAAAACAACACCGATGAATAAGCTGCATTTAAGAGATTTATTTATATATTTCAGGCTTTTGGATTTAACATTTGGAATGCCGTCCATGGAAGCTCGTGATCTAGAAAAGAAGATACGCGAAGAACGCTCTCGGTACTTGGTTGCTGAATTAATATGCAAGGTAAAAAATGCAATTAGCGTGTCTGACCAGTTGAGAAGGATTTTTGGTTTTATACTCCAGGACATAAATAAAAATAATAGAACAGCTACCCTCTCTTTCGCCCGTAAAATGCGACGAAGTTATTGGATGGAAGGAAGCTTTAATAATAATTAAAAATGCACTTAATAAAGCAATATATTTTTTTTTTTGGTGTCGGGGAAAAACCTCTCTTGACGGGTTCCCCCGGCCCGGGGGGACCGAGGGATATGTGGGACTCCGGGAAAGATGTTTGGCCATCCGACTACCCACTAAAAAACCCCGCTGATCTCCTATCGCCTACGCCCGGGCCTACGGATATATGGCCAGCCGATCTCGTGGCCCGGGCTGGCGCCGGCCCGCCCTTTGTCTTGAGGCAGGCCCCTTCTAAAGTGTTGGCGCCAGGGGGTCAGGATTTCGTCCCCCCGGCGCTCTCCTAACAACTCTAGGAGTTGAGGGGGGTCGCGGAACAGCACGCAGCCCTCACCCTCGCGGCAATGGTGCGGGCGGTGGATCCTCCCCCGAGGGGCCGCCCGCGGCCGCTTTTTACGGCGGCCGGAGGTCGTTATTTGACCTCCGGCGCCGCCGACGTGGCCTGCGTTGGCGGGAGGGGAGTGTGGTGGTCGACTCCCGCTCCCGCTCCGCCGCCTCCTTTGCGGACATGACTGCCTCGCAGAAGGAGGCGACGGCCGTCCATCCAGGATCGCTCCCGACCATGGACAGAACCAGGGCCGGGAGCGACAGGTCCACGCCGATTTGGGCGACGAGGGCGCGGCGCTCCTCGCGCCACGCAGGGCACACGGCGACAGTGTGGATAAAGCAATATATGAAATAACTGACCATAAACCCCAGTCGGCTTGAAAAAAAAAATGACATGTACCTTATAAATATTTTTTTTCAGTTTTTTCCCGCGTCACATAAAGTTGATTTTACACGCTTTATATTAACATAAATGTCAGTTATCAATGTCACTGTCAAATATCGGAGGTACGGTATCGGAGGAGTAGGAAATTATATTTTACTAGGGACTTATATGATGACATGTTTCTTTGGTTGATTGTTATTAAATCTAAAATATACTAAGAAATGAATAGAAACATTGTTTGTTTATCTTAGCCAGAACATCAGGAGGAGATAGGTGCGTTGGCGGCGTGGGTGAGCCGAGCGATGCGGCGCGCGGCGTCCGAGAAGGCGGACGCGCGCGACCCCCAGCGCCCCCCGCCGCGCGTGCCCTGCATATACACCACGCCCCAGAGAACTGAGGTATATACGTGATGACGTACACCATTTAGCCACTTTTTCCCCTAATGTGCATTATATAACCTGTATAATGAGTTCAGTCAGTCAGTCATCAGCCAATCGTAGTCCACTGCTGGACATAGGATTCCCCAAGTTTATGCCACACAACTCGGTCCCTGACTTTTCCTATCCAGCTCCGATCAGCAACCTTGCGCAGGTCATCGGGCTGGGGGGCATCCTACGACACGTTTGCCTAGACGCGGTCTCTACTCCAGGACACGTTTGCTCCAGCTCCCGTCGCGTCGCTCGTGCGACAAACGTGACCGGCCCATTGCAACTTCTGCTTGCAAATTTTGCTAGTTATATCGGTTACTTTGGTTCTCTTACAGATTTCCTCATTTCGGATTTTGTCCATAAGAGAAACCCCCAACATAGCCCGCTCCATAGTGCGCTGAGTGACTTAAAATTCGTGAACCAGTCCTGCCGTCAGTGTCAACGTCTCGGCTCAGTAGGTCAATACTGGTAGGACGCATTGCTCGAAGATTCGTCTTCAAGCTATGGGGGGATGGTCGACGAATCCAGCTGAATCCTATTATACACTGAGTTCACCGCTAAGTAAAACCCACCAATCCGTTTTGAACAAGCATGGCAGGGATGTTATACGCGCCCATTGGGAGAGGTTCGGGCCCAGCTGTGGCAAGTTGTTGACTGTTATTATTATTATTATTAACACTAGCACTTATAAAGGCAGCTTAACGGGCTAATCAAGACGACACGTATGACCGGAGGCATACATCCCGCAAAAAAGGATGTTCTGTTTCAGGAATGGAATTTCAACAACACAAATACACAACTGATTACGTCGGCCTTCGTGCTGCTGGGGCTCTCGCGATTGTGAATTACTTTCAATTGAGCTAGTTGGCTTGAAATATTAGGATAGAATAACGGAAATCAATTATTGTGCTAAATATACGCCAAAAGAAATTCTGCCAGCATCCTTAGCACGTTGACCTGTGGCGAGGGGCTCATTGAACTTGGCCATTATTTTTGAATATATTTAGTTATTTAATATGTTGTTAGGTGGACCTTAGGTTGTACCGCCGTGAACTATTGCGCCGCGCGGCGTCCACGCTCCAGACCCTACTGGATAGGGAGTCTCGTGGTTGGTTCCTCCACTTCAGGGAACGCAGGGCGGCGCAACTCGCCACCCAAAAGGTGCCCATGAAGGATATCGAGGAGGTATGAATGTATGGAATGAAAAATAAAGTGTGTGTTTGTGTGTGTGTATGTGTGTACAATTCACACACGGCAGAAGTGAAACTTCATAAAATCTGTCTACGAGAGAACACTGTATACTTGTATGCTATCTCATTCTCTCGCAGGCTAAATCCTGTTTATGAATATGTTTTTTTCTCTTTGGTGTCGATTTTACGTTTCATCGAATTTTCAAACCTCAACGGTACTAAATATGTTTGACTTCAAAAAAAATCACAATGGATATATTAATTTATTTACAAAAGTACTAAAGTACATATTAGAAATAATTTATCAATTTTTATTGTATTTATGGTTTACTATTTTGGCGATAATGGCTTACACATAAAATATAGATATATGCAGTCGCGGGCTTTTTTATAGGACTACTAGCTGACCCGGCAAACGTTGTTCTGCCATATTATTTATATATATATTTATAAAATGTCAAAAAATTAATAAAAAAAAATTTGGAGGTGGGTCACCCCTAACATTTAGGGGGATGAAAAATAGATGTTGGCCGATTCTCATAGATACCGGATAAGCACAAAAAATTTCATCAAAATCGGTCAAGCCGTTTCGGAGGAGTATGGCAACGAAAACTGTGACACGAGAATTTTATATATTAGATTTAAGATAAACATTTCCATTATACATTATATACGTGTAACTCTTAACGGTTTTAGCAGCGCATGCCAGAATAGCTCGCAGATGGCAGATTTCTTTCCTAATTACTTGATATGATGATTATATCTTTATTATGATATCTAAATTATAGCCTACTAGCTGACCCGGCAAACGTTGTTCTGCCATAAAAATAATAAAATGTCAAAAAATAAAAAATAAAATTTAGGGGTGGACTACCCCTAACATTTAGGGGGATGAAAAATAGATGTTGGCCGATTCTCATAGATACCGGATAAGCACAAAAAATCACTAACTCAATTTAGTTATCTGCCTACTGCCTACCCCCTAAGAACGATGGCGTGATTATTTATAGCCTATGACCATTTCTAGGTTATCATCTATCACCATACCAAATTTCATCAAAATCCGTTCAGCCGTTTAGGCGTGAAAGAGGAACAGACAGACAGACAGAGTTACTTTCGCATTTATAATATTAGTATGGATGTGTTTGTTATTCTGATTTATAAGCTTGTCGGGTTTGGCCCATACATCAGAGGGGCAACTCTGATATGGCAATATACCAATTTATTTCATTCGAACAATCAGTTAGATCTAGAAATATAGAAATACAGAAATGAAATACATCTAATTAAATAACTAGTCATGTGACAGTGAGGGCGGATTAAATAACGTAGTCATGTGACAGTGAGGGCGGTCACCTAGGGCTGTACTGACTGTCAGAGACAGGGTTCCACGCACCCACCGCAATAAGGACAGTACTAATTGCCTGAGACAACGTTCCATATCCAATAACTGGGCAGTACTGACTGTCAAGAGACAGTGGTCCGTGCACCAAGACGCATTCGTATGAAATGCGTGCCGGCTCAACAGCGCGGCTCCTTATATAGGCGGAGGTGGGGCGAACTCGGTGCACGTTCCACTAGCGCCCTCTAGACGCCGTCTCGTTAAATAATATGGCTGTCGTTACATCCGGTGTAGTTTTTAAATAATATGACTTCCGTCAATGGCCGCTGCCACATCCGGTGCAGCGTTTAAATAATACGACTTCCATTACAATACGGCCGCCGCCACATCCGGCGCAGCCGTTAAATATATGACTTCCGTCACGGCCATTCTGATAAATCACTCGTCCTCGAGTGCATTAAGAAAAGGACTCGTTATTTCCCACCATTATCATTATTACATATCAATATGGTAAGTACTACTGGTCCAGGTTTACAATAGGAAAAACCCCTACAGTTCAAACATGCTGGTCTGAATCGTCACCCACTAAAGCAGGTGAGACTCCTGCAGCGCATCACTGATCATCACTATAGCAAGTTAAAGAGGCTGGTCCGAATCGTCACCCACTAAAGCAGGTGAGACTCCTACAGCGCATCACTGATCATCACTATAGCAAGTTAAAGAGGCTGGTCCGAATCGTCACCCGCTAAAGCAGGTGAGACTCCTACAGCGCATCCTTAAATCACCACAGCAAGATTAAACAGGCTGGTCCGAATCGTCGCCCACTAAAGCAGGCGAGACTCCTACAGCGTATCATTTATCATCACCACAGCAAAGTCAAACAGGCTGGTCCGAATCGTCGCCCACTAAAGCAGGCGAGACTCCTACAGCGTATCATTTATCATCACCACAGCAAAGTCAAACAGGCTGGTCCGAATCGTCGCCCACTAAAGCAGGCGAGACTCCTACAGCGTATCACAGGTCTCCCACAATAGCAGAAGAGACCATACTAATTGATCACTCAAAAGATTCTATTACAGCTTCGGAATTATCTACACTTAATACTGCAAAAGGTTTAACCCGGGCTTTTCATTTATTAAATCTTATAGTGTCAACATTAGCCACTTTTTGAATATTTTGTTTCAAAACAACTAGGAGCTATTTTAGCTAGATTAAGTGAACAACCTTGAATGCCAAACATCAGTTCTATAGGCGTAAAACCTGTGGTCCTGGAACGCGTACTATTAAGAGCAAGCTGAACCTCTCCCAGTTCATCCTTCCAGGTAATATTAGTATTACATTCTATAAAAATTTTAAAGTTCGCATGACCCAAACTTTTTGCAGTCATAACAACGTCCTCTATCTGCGATAATGCGCTTCAGAGCGCCAAATAAGTTCACAGCATTTTTAATTGCTCTTACCGCATATGAAGAACTTAAGGCCGGAGTATATTCAAGCAGTACAAACTTTGTAAAGGCGTCTATTAAAACCGAGGAATATTCCTTTCTATCACTTTTTCCTGAAAGTTTTCCTGTTAGATCTAAATGAATTGTATGCCAAGGGACTAGATGTTTGGAAACTGAATGCAACTGCATTTGCTGTGCACCTGAAGGGCCTTTGGAAGTTTTACATACTACACAGCAATTAAACTTTTTTACAAATCTAGCCATATCAGGAAACCAAAAAATTCATAAAGTTTGTCTAAAGTCTTATTAAAAACTAAATGTTTTATTTCATTATGGACATGGCTAATGAGGGACCAAACCAAAGAACGAGGCACAATAGGTAACCAACCAGGAACGCTTCTACGTTCTATCTTCCTATACAGTATTCCTTGTCTTAATTCATACTTATGCAATATCTCTTTAGGTAATTGATTATTACGGACTTTTGATATTATTTCAGAAAGTGAATCGCGTTCTTGTTCTACGATTAACCAAACTTTATCCAATTCAAGAAAATTTACCTTACGGGGTTCAGAATAAGAAATCTGCATGAGCCATCTTGCCTCTTTGTACACGATATCAAAATCGTAAGCCTGCAATATCACGCTTTGAATGAGAAGCTTTAAAGGAGTTACAATCGGTTAATACAGTGAATTTTCGTCCATGTAAGTAATGACGAACTGAAACTATATACCCGAGGTATTCGGTTTGGACTTTTAGAAACGAACACTTCTTTAAATTAAACTAGAACCCTGCATTGGAGTGGTTTAAGTAATTTGTCTAAACGGTGAAGCCCAATCATCAATACTTTTTGAAATTGAAAGTACATCATCCATGAAAACTAAAATCTTTTCGTCATTCATGGGTTTTAAAGCACTATTAACAGCCTTTTGAAAAATGGAGAAGGGGCATTGCGTAATCCAAAGGGCATAGCCAAATATTCAAACTGCCCTTTTGGGGTTACAAATGCAGTTTTTTTTTTGCACACATTAGACTCCCTACATTTAGACTCCCTACATCGCTTAAATATTAAACCGGTCTTGGAAATTTCAACTAGAATATCACACTCGAAGTATATCTCCACCTAATTAAATAGCGTCTCGCAGGCAATCGTCCGGAACTACATGAAGAGTGACGCTAATTTCGAAGCTCTGAATATTTATGACACAAACAATTTGCTCTGTGCTACTAATGGTACTCTTTTCAATACCAGTCATGTTGATAAGGTCATTCAATCGTTGTCCAATAACAAGGTGTGAAAAGCTTTTCTAATTAAACTACACTCCGAACCGGAATCGAAAATAAAGAGAAATTTCATACCACCACAGTCCATAATACCCCGAACGATCTGTAGCAACTTGTTCCTTCTTCATATTGTCAACCCTTTTTGGGCAGGTGGAGACGACGTGGCCTGGCTCCCGCAAACGTAGCAGGTGGGGTGTGGCCTCTGGTTGATTCTTTCTTTTCAAGGAAAAGAGTCGAGTTCAATTTACGACGTATTTGAACATCGCACTGAGATAATACGGAAATGGCAAAGCCAGTCACCACCTTTTCAGGTAAACTTGCATCCGGGATGTTTTCAATTAACTGCCAAAGTCTTAAACATGCTTGAGCGGGGGCCTCAATCCTGAATCAACATAGGACGAGAGAATTGAGCTTTCAAAGTCTCCTGTATATCTTCCCACTGATACTGACTGGGAGGTATTTTGGTGAACAATGTGGCTGCACGGCCTCTTAGACAATGGGTCAGCGTTATGATTAAATCGACACCTTTCAAATTCTTGTTATTACTAATTATGGTGTCGGACAGGCAACACCATCCCTCTATGTCTGAATTCGGATCATCAGGGTTAAATGGCACTAATACCGAGAAAGTATGTGGTGGTGCATCGGACCGGGGTAGTCTAAATTATTTGAGGGTAGCGGAATATTTTCCTGCATATTTTGTGATGAAGTGCCAGAGGTGGGCGGAAGATCCGATCCCACTTCTGATGTCGGGTTTGGCCCATACATCAGAGGGGCAACTCTGATATGGCAATATACCAATTTATTTCATTCGAACAATCAGTTAGATCTAGAAATATAGAAATACAGAAATGAAATACATCTAATTAAATAACTAGTCATGTGACAGTGAGGGCGGATTAAATAACGTAGTCATGTGACATTGAGGGCGGTCACCTAGGGCTGTACTGACTGTCAGAGACAGGGTTCCACGCACCCACCGCAATAAGGACAGTACTAATTGCCTGAGACAACGTTCCATATCCAATAACTGGGCAGTACTGACTGTCAAGAGACAGTGGTCCGTGCACCAAGACGCATTCGTATGAAATGCGTGCCGGCTCAACAGCGCGGCTCCTTATATAGGCGGAGGTGGGGCGAACTCGGTGCACGTTCCACTAGCGCCCTCTAGACGCCGTCTCGTTAAATAATATGGCTGTCGTTACATCCGGTGTAGTTTTTAAATAATATGACTTCCGTCAATGGCCGCTGCCACATCCGGTGCAGCGTTTAAATAATACGACTTCCATTACAATACGGCCGCCGCCACATCCGGCGCAGCCGTTAAATATATGACTTCCGTCAAGCTATATTATTGTAAAGTTTCATTAAAATCCATTCAGTAGTTTTTGCATGAAAGAGTAACAAACATACATAGACAATCGCGTTAATATTAGTAAGTATTGTATTTTCACGTGAGATTAATTTTTAATTAACCATAAAATGGTATAGGAGGTCCGTTTGGATGCCATGCGCGAGTACGTGAGCCGCGTCTGCAACGCGGTACTCTGCAACGCTGCGCTCACGGCTCTAGGTGAGGATGTCCCTGCGTTGCTCGCAGACCAACTACGGGCGCACGCGATAATGTATAGGTAATTATTAATTCTTTGTATAGTGTGCTTAGTTATCATTCTACTAGGCTGTAATGGGTCCCACTAGGACCGTTAGCGTCGAGCCTCATCTGCTATTTTTTTTATTGCTGTAACACAGCAGACAGGCGGACGGCCCACTTATAATTTAGCAGTTACCGTCGCCTATAGGTGTTTGCAACACCAGAGGCATCGCTAACACGCATATTGGTACTGGAACGTAATCAAGTGATAAGTATATATCACAGCACAAGGCGGCATATTTAAAAACCAAGGGTAGTTGCCATCCAGACCTAGGCCCTACCGCCTAGTTTGGGTTTTTAGTCGTCTTTTACCACAGACCGTCCCCAGCTGCAGAGGTCTGTATTCTTTCTCCGACCCTGCACGGATAAAATTGTGTCTAATGTATTTGTTGAAGGCATTGCGAGCGATTTAGAAGTCTTTACTCAACATTATAACTAAAGAAGACAGAAATTAAACAAAGAAATTACTATACAGTGCACCTGCACTGTATTGTCAAGGATTGAAAATAGCAAAATAAAAACATGTATAGATCAGAGTACATCACAAAATATAACTATAAACCAATAGCGACGGCGTTTAGGACCCTTAAAGCGACGATATAATAAATATTTATATCTTGTTTATTAACAATGTGCTATTAGCAAACACATATGTATATGTACTAAATATTAAAGGAAACAAAAAAATATTAGGTAATGTAAATAAAGAAAAAATTCAGACAGAAAACATCAACTGCAAGTGTTTAAAGGTAGTAAGAGGAAACAAAAATACGAAAAAAAATTGTAAATACGCTAAGAATATAAAGATGTTGATACAATTTTGATTATTACAACAACTACTTAGTTACAGAAAAAATAATTATCAAAACATTAAGATATTATTTAAAAAATACTATATTACAAAGCACTTGTATTTAGTGCCAGGTTTGCCTGCCTCTTTTTGTGTTTAAAGATAAATAATTTTAGTTTTTATTTTAGCTCTAAAACTACATGCTTTAACTTTTCTTATAGGAGGAGGAATATTATTTATGTATTTGTTAAAGGTTTTTAATGATATTGCGGACATTAAAAGAACCTGTTAAAATTAGCTCCTTTATTTCACTAGCGCTGCCAGACAACCAAAGATAACGTAAAAACTAAAACTACTCACTACAGTATTCATAAATAAATATTTTAAATGTAAACTATATTAGTTTACTTTAGAACTACCTTCATCCTAGAAATGAAGTTACCGGATATTTTACTGCGCCTATACGCAAATCTGAGTCATACAGCGTGCATTATGAAAGTAATGCGCATTTTCTAGCAGAAATAGATTTATTGATCCGATCGTTACAAATAATTGCTAAAATTCTTCGAAATAGTCTCCTCTCGCATCAATTCACTATTCTGCAACACCTGGAAGACACTATGAAAGTACTTCACTGGAATGCCTCTCAGGAACCTCGTAACGTGAGCTTGGACGTTCTCTACTGACTCCCAGTGTACCCTTCAGCTCTCTCTCTCTCTTCAGTCGGGGAACAAAAAAAATCACACGGAGCCAAATTTGGGCTGTAAGGAAGCTGGGGCACCACGGGGGTCTTGTTCTGGGTCAGATAGTTGGTAACGACGAAGGCCGTGTGGCTTGGGGGTATTGTCGTGGTGGAGCTTGAAGTCGTATTGATGTCAGACCTGACACGCGCGACCGTGTCTGCGTTGACAGTTTGTCCTTGCAGTACAAACTCTATAAAAGGACTTCGTGTGAAGACACGTCCAACCTCTCCTACTGCTCGTAGCAAACTGAGAGGCGCGTTTGGAAGGGCAGACTCTTCACCATATTATCCGGTCTAGGGGCACCCTGCGATGGATAGTTACGTCACAAAAAATTAATGCTCATTACTTTCATAATGCACCCTCTACCTACAGACAGAAAAGTTGGGCTCCTCCGCGAACGGCAAACGACCTGGTGTTATACTGTGTATTTAAATATTTTGTGTTCTGAAATCACGTCCCATATGATACTATACAAAAATTTTCGCCTAAATATTACACGTTATTAACTAATGAGCGATAATTACTTAAAGAGCTGAAGAAGGTGTCAGGAAGAAGCTAGAAGCCGGCCTAGCGACAGCAGAAGCGCGGATATGCGCCGCCCACCCGATATTGTCGCGGGCGCAGTCCTGGCGCAAGGAGAAGTTAGCTGCTGCCGCGCTGCGCCTGCGCAACGAACTGCGCTGGACGGCGATGGAGGACGCCGCTGCAGCAATGCAAGCGCACAAGCTGCACCAGCACAGATACTTCCTACTCCGGGATTTGGCTTTCCTACGGGATCGAGAACCGTTGCTTATGAAGGTATTTTAACAAAAAAAAAATATTTTTGCCGACAGAACAACCTACCCTAGCTACGTGGTAGGGCCTCAAGCCCGTCTGGATGGCGACCACCTTCGATCTTAAGTATGCCGCCATAATAACCTTGTGTTGTGTTCCGGCATTAGTGACCCAAGTTCCTATACCCTTATGGGACAGCAGCGTGTTCGCGATGCCACTGGCGTTGCAAACGCCGATAGGCGACGGTAACTGCTAAATTCTAAGCGGGCCGTCAGCCTGTCTGCTGTCCTACAGTAATAAAAAAAATCATTATAGTGTGCTAGTCAAATTGTTTTTGTCTTGGAGAAATAGTAAAACGTTATCAGAAAAAATTATCAGTTGCTATTTGGTTTTGATTTTTTATCGATGTGGAGCAACAGACAGGCTGACGGCTCACTTAATACGAGTAGCAAGCAGTTACCGTCGCCTATAGATGTTTGCCAGAGTCACCACTCACACACTGCTGTCTACGTAGGGTGCTGGAAGCTGGTCACTTATTCCGGTATATTTAGAAACTAGCTATGTTTATTATCCAGACGGGCTTGGATCCCTGCCACCTAGTAGGTTTGCCACCCACTAGTTTTGTCGCCTTTTACGATAGCTCGACCCCGGCTGCAAGGGTTAGTATTCTCAAATATATTTTGTTAAATATACTCAAACGTTTTACTACGGGGGAAGGGGGGAGGGTACAGAAAAACGTTACGGCGCGTTACATTGGGGGGGGTAACGGGAGGGCCGAAAATTGCGTTACGTAATACATAAACGCTCCCTCAGCAATAAAAAAAAATTATATATGTTTGTTTAGGAGTTGAGCAGTGCTAAGTCACCCACGCGCGAGTTTACATGGGCCACCCGGATATGGCGCGCGCAGCATTGGGTAGTGGTGCGGCACTTCAGGGGGCGGTCGGAGCGCATCCCTACGGTGCTGAGCGGACGGCCCACCTCCATCGTGACGCCGCGGTCCGACCCTAGCCAGCCCGTATTCCTCGTCGACAACGAGACGCGGCGCACCACCACCACCCGCTGGCCCGCATGGCGACTTCTCAACTTGGCGCACAGGTACCCTGTCAACAAATTACATTTTCCCAAAACCATCATGTGACCAGGAGTTGTGAGGGGTTCCTGACCTCCAATAGATTTATAGTTTAAGATGGGATTCCTCCACGGAGGTCTTCTAGGGACTGGTGTTTCAATAAAGGCTAGTTCCAGGATTCCATGCTTTATTCGAAAAAATGCGCTTATTATATATACTACAATGTTTTCTAAATAGATGGTAATAAAATAATATAAATAAATGTAAATGAGACAAAAGAGGTGTGAGAGAGACAGAAGGATATTAAAGCGGCTCGTACTTAAAGCGCGCAGCGTGAAGAGTGAAGAATAAGACAAGTACAGCGCTGCTACAGGCTGTTATTATTATTAATTGTGTGATGCCAGGACTTGGAGCTGGGGCTGGAACATGATGTTCGTGCTGGGGGTGCTGGTGCCGTGGTGCTCGCCGCTCTCGTTGCGGACCCTGTTGTGCGTCAAACCATTCGTGCCCGATTACGAACTGTCGCAGGTACGATATCGGTTTATTTATAATAATGGGATAATACACAGCGCCCTCTAGTTGCGAAATGAGTGGCAGAGCGCTTGTGTTATGGATATTAGTACAGTCATAAACGTTTTCTTTTTTTTATTAAATGTTTAAATAAATATTTATGAACAATTTCCAATTGTTATATACCTTTTCGAAAGCGTCACCAAGAAGAGACAAACATATTTATATATATTATTTATAATAAATGCTGAATTCTTTTTTATATCTTCAATGGTATTTTTTTTAATAATTTTTTTTATTTATCTATATTTCTAACCCATAATTTTTATTGTTAAATATTTTTTATGAAAATTTTGAAAAACTGTTTTAGGTTTTAATTCTTGATAGTGTCTGACTTTATATATATTCACTAAGCACTATATAAAGGAGGAACTTCGACTGATCATATTGTTCATATAATTATCTTTAATATATCTATTGGTCGTAAAACGGCAACAATTACCGCAACTTAATTGTCTTTTCCTGTCAAACTCATATAATTAAACGGAACTGTAAGTATAAAGGCTGAAATTCTCGTCTGTTATTCACGAAAGTATTTGGGAACACAATTTTGTTGTTACAAAAGAACCGCCGTGATGCCCCGCCCATGTAGCGAGTAGACCACGCCTACGAGGGGGTAGTGGCCCCCTGAGTTTATGCCGGGAAATGCCCACCTCGACACCCCAACCTCCCCCTGCACAAGGGTTAGTAGATTCCAGATCGATCCAAAGGAAATAATTGTATGATGACACGGCTGGATCTGATTGGCTACGCAAAAAAAACCTTGGTTTCGATCCCCATGCTCTACATGATCTACAAATAATTTTAATTTGGATAAATCTACTAATTTCAAGTTGATGTCAAACATATTTTTAACAAAGTAAACAATTATTTAAAAAAAATTCTAGGTGAACGGCACCTTATTCCCGAAACGGAGTAGCGAAACTCAAACAATGTGGTCGCGGTTACTCGCGTTGTGGCGACACGTTTCCAAACAGAGGACGAAGTTCGAAACCGAACCGGATACAGGTTAGTACTTGACGATTACGCAGTAATTACAATATATTAACTGCCAACCATTTTTACCATTATGTGCCGATCTAGCAGGCGGTCTGTGTTGGCTAGCACCATGCTGAGTCTGGATCCAGTTGGGATAATGATGCTTTTCTTGTTTGTTTGTTTTTTTTTTGTATCAGAACGTTTATTTATTTTTCTAAATAAATGTTTGTTTGTTGTTTGTTTGCGGGCTTTCACAGGTTGTATACACTAATATTAGAAATTAATATTTTGAACGAAGCGCAAGCGCGAAAAACAGATGGCCTTTGGGGCATAAAAGTCCTCGAATGGCGACCGCGTACTGAAAGACGCAATGTTGGTCGGCCCCCCACAAGATGGACCGATGATCTGGTCAAGATCGCCGGAACAGGTTGGATGACGGCAGCTCAGGACCGATCGTCGTGGAGATCTTTGGGGGAGGCCTTTGTCCAGCAATGGGCGTCTTCCGGCTGAGATGATGATGATGATGATGAATATTTTGCTTTAAAATATATAATACTTATTGAGCTTAAAATATTATAAAAATATGTAAACCTTATAATTATCCTAATTCTTCTGATACTCTGTATTTATCTCTTTCTGTCGTAGGATATTTTACGTATATGAATTGCACAAATAATTTTTTTTATTGGATTCAAGTGAAAAGGCTGATTAAAAAATATTAATAATTTTTCAGTTTTTATCTGTATATTGGTCTAAACTCATTCCAAGTGATTTTAGTTTCATTTTACTGTCAACTAAGCTTGGTCCGCGTTTCTTGGAGTATTTTCGCGCCTGCATTTGAAGGTACTCTAGATTTTTTGGCTATATTGATGATGTAAAATAAATTAGCTGGTGAAGACAAGTTTTTCTTATATTTACTTACATGTGACTTCTTGAAGTAGAAAAATTGAAATTTATTCCTAAATTACTAAACTATAACCCAAACAATGTTTACAGGTCTACTGGGCAAGGGGTTGAGTCGTCAAGCAAACAGGGTATGGAACTACGGCGTGGTCGGTGGTCTGGGTTCTGTCGGTCTCTTGGTGGCTTTCCCCGTGGCCAGTGTGGTCGTGAGCTTGGTGAGCGGACTGGCCGCGGCGACCGTACCGGCCTGGATGCCTCCATTGGCGGTCTTGTTGCACGTGTTTTGTATCACTGTATACGATTTGGACTCTCCTAATCCGCACAGGCTCAATCGGTGAGTGATAATAATATACATGATCAGGAACAGCAGACAGACTGACGGCCCACTTAGAATTTAGCAGTTACCGTCGCCTATGGGTGTTTGCAACGCCAGTGGCATCGCGAACACGCTGCTGTCCCATAATGGTATAGGAACTTGGGTCACTAATGCCGGAACACAACACAAGGTTATTATGGCGACATACTTAAGACCAAGAGTGGTTGCCATAAAAATTGTATTTTCTTAATTTTCAAAAGTTGGGCGCTTATGGGTTAATATCGTGAGCGTGTAATCAATCAAAACTCTTAGATTAAGCTCACGTGTAAACTGGCCGTGTCCTCCGCGTATCGCCAACAGTAAGGAAAGGTTAAAATATACTTATGAATGAAATAGAAATAATGCCTTAACAGTTGGTTCGTATTGGCTGAAGTGCTCCTGTGGCGTGTAGCGGTGTTGGGGATTTTGCAGCCGCTCGCCGCACTCGTCGTGGCACTGATACTCTGCCCGCTCGCAGCGCTGCTATTGCTGATTGGTAAAGATGACTTTAAAAAACTATTGTTTGTTTTTACATTATTTATTGTTATGTTTATGGCTTGGTGTTTGGGCTTTCGTATATGTTAACATCCGCAATTGTAGTCATTTTATTTACAGTTATATTATTGCTGCGAAAATGCACCTTTGTATGTTATTAAGAAATTAAATTGTGTTTTAGGAATGACATTGTTAAAGGATTTTCAGTGTCGTGTGTATGTCGTAACTGTTAATAATAAAATAATTATTTTTAATGGAAAATACGAGAAAAACATGTTTTCCTTTTTTGAGATTGGAAGACCAGTCTCCCAATAAAATCAAGATAAAATGATACTTTTCTTTAAGTTTACTATCTGAGTTTTTGCCTGGTAGCTCAATGGAGGTACTGCTTACTGAGTGGTTCGGAGACCAATCCCAGATTCATATCCCACGTAATAGGTTGGGTGAGCAGGTTGTAGTCGATCCCTTAATTATTGGTTGTTGAGTTGACGCGGAGTCTCGGCAAGCCGCTGGCAACCTTGCCGATGGCGGTCATGTCTGCAGATAGGATTACGTCTAATCAAACACACTCCACTATACTCGTCGGCCACGACTATATGGATTAAAAAACTATTTGTTAAACAAAAAGTATGAATAAAAAAATATGTTGTGCGACCTGAAGGGTCTTTACATGTGCATATTATAGTATAAATTGCTTAAGCTTAAGCTTTATTAAGCTTAAGCGACGGGATTATCTCGTGGTTAATGTTAACGAATTGTGGCGTGTTTTAACTAAATTGTGTGTGAAGGGGGTGTGTCGTGGTGGTGGTTACGAGGTGCGTGGGAGGAGGTCGCGTGGCGGTGTGTGCTGGCGAAGGGGGCGCGTGTGCCCGCCCACGACTCGCGCTTCTGCACGCGCATCGACGGACCCGGTCTGCGCACCAAGACATATTACCAAATCACGTGTGTATACTTTCGTTAATAACGGTAAAGCCATTCCTAGCGTTGAATATCTGTAGTAAATATGAACATGTCAACGTAGTAATGTGGTGTAGCATCACTGAATTCTTCTTTGAATTGCACTCTTCTTGATGATATAAATCTGAGGTCAACTTAAATTGTAATATTAGGTCTTTACCTATGAAATTGCCGTTTTGTATGAAAAAATTTAAACGAATTATTTTCATGTATTTTTTATTTGTATTAATCGAAGTAATCACCCATGCAATCAATGCATCTTTGCCAATGCAGTGGCCATTTATTGATGCCCTTCTTAAAGAAAGCAGGTGGACGAGAGGCAACAAATTCTTCAAAGGCATTTTGTACTGCCTCTCGGGTATTGAATTTTTTTCCCGCCAAGAAGTTATCCAAATTCTGGAAAAAGTAGTAGTCTGTAGGCGCAAGGTCTGGTGAGTAGGGCGGATGACGGAGAACTTCCAACCCCAGTTCTTGCAACTTAGAGACCGTCTGCTGTGCAGTATGAGGTCGCGCGTTGTCGTGCAGGAGCAGCGGAGACGAGCGATTGACCAATGCTGGTTGGAGATGTGCCAGCTTCTCCATCATTGTGTATTGTGTGCTTCACAGTACACATCTGCAGTAATGCTCACCCCGTTTGGTAAGACCACCAAACAGTGACCATCACTTTTCTAGGGGTGAGTTTTCGTTTAGGGCATTGTTTAGGTGCTGAACCAGGATCCAACCAACTTGCTGAGCGTTTGCGGTTATCAAACAGAATCCATTTTTAATCGCAGGTAACAATGCGGTTCAAAATTCCTTCATTTGTGTGTCTGTTGAGCAGTACAAGGCACGTCTCGACGCGTACTTCGCGCTGGCGATCATTGAGTTCGTGGGGCACCCATTTGTCAAGCTTTTTTACCTTGCCAATTTGACGCAAATGGACCAATATTGTTTTGATGCTAACGTCAAAAGCTGCTGCTAATTCAGCTATAGATTGTGTATCCACAATTGCCTTTAATTCGTCATTGTCGACCAAAGCCGCGAGGTTCATTTTTCAGGTCGAAATTCCCAGAACGGAAGCGAGCAAACCAATAACAGGTGGTGCGTTGGCCTTTAGTGTTAGCTCCGTAAACGTCGTTGATGTTGCGTGCCGCTTGTGCCGCGTTGCTGCCACGACGGTACTCATATTCCATAATTACTCGAATTTTTAACGTATCCATGATTGAAATGCGATGAGAATGTAACACTAATCATACATTATCTAAGCCTGATTAATCGGCTTATGTCTAGTATTCCTATGTATTGACGATTGTGTTACCAGCGCGGGCCAAGCGGTGGCGGCGGTGTGCGCGCGCGCAGAACTCGAGGTGCTGGCGCAGTGGGCGGCCTCCACGGAGCGCCACATCGAGCGCCCTCTCGCCGACTATGCGCACTTCGTGCACGCCTGCTTCGGACCATTCTCCGTACAAATTGCCAAAGTAACATATATATTTTTATAAAAAAAAAAACATTCATTAGCAACATTCCAGTCCCCCCTGGACTTTTTTTGTAGAATTTTTTATAATTTACTTTTAATACGTACTTATATATACAGTCTTAGTTAATTTTCTTCCTAAATGATGGTATTACGATAAAATACGTAGTAAACGAAAAAATTACCATTTGACAAAAAAAAATTTAAATTTAATTTTTTTTTAGTAACATATATTTTATAAATTTTACGCTATAGTTTGAGTATATTGATGAATTAAGTTTATGATTATGATATTTTATTACTTATTTATGAAAATTCTTAATCATCACTACATTACATTAGTACGCGTACTGGTGAATAATTATTTAGTTTTTACACTCAGTAAAGTTTATAAATCCAAACATTAGTTATAGAGAAATAACATGAGATATAGTCACTATTAGGCCTGTTCTCCTTGTAGACCTGTTTAACCGACGGTGTCTTGTCGTAAAAGGCAACAAAACAACCCACTTAGGTAGGGTTACAATCTGTAAATATCATATGCCGCCAATAACCTCGTGTTGTGTTCTGGCACAAGTGACTCAGGTTCCTCTGCGCGGACGGCAACGTGTTAACAGTGCCCCTCGCGTCGCTAACTTTCATAGGCGACAGTGACTGTTTACTATTTAAAAATTTCACTGTTTATCTTAGTAAAAAAATAGTAAAATGCATTACATATATTATTTGAAGGTAGTCTAACAATTTTTTTATTCATCCGTATTTTTCATTATCTCGCCTTAAAAAAATTGGACATATTGTTTTTTATGACGTAGACAGGTCAGTATAAACAGCTGGAGAAAGAGTGCAGCGAACTGACCGCGTCCTTGCGGGAGAAGGTGTCCTTACGAAGGCGCGAGTTGGCGCTGCCCCTCAACGACGCGGTGCGCGCGAGGGTGCGGATGACGTCACACGATTTGAGGGTTTGTATCTATTAGGTGCCTGGTAGCGTAGTGGTGTAACACTTGGAGGCCAAGGCGAGAAGTAGTAAATTTCGTATCCCACGAGGGTATGCACGGCTTCGGTAATTTTTCTTGAATATGCGTATAGTTGAGCATATAAAGACGGTGTGAGAAAATATCGCGACGAAACACCTGGACGCAAACATCACTGTTTACTGTCCGTTCCGTTTACGGAGAGGCCTGAGCACAGTAGTAAGGGTGTTTCAATTAGCTAAGAAGCAGCAGACAGGTTACCTTATTTCATTGACCATATTCATATTATTTTATTATATTAAGATAATAAGAAATAATGAGATAAGGAAACGTTGTGGTCTGAAAGAAGATGTAGTGACAAAAATTGAGAAAGGTATGCTGAGATGGTCTGGCCATGTCGAGAGAATGAATGAAGAACGATTGACGGAAAAAGTGTATAAGGCGAATGTGAATGGAAGTGTTGGAAGGGGCAGATCTAGGCGGAAGTTTCGAGACCAAATCAGGGACGTCTTGAAAAAAGGCCAGGTCAAGAGTACCCTAAACCGAAGGGCATGTATGAAGGGAATAATGAAAGTGGACGAAGTGAAATAAGTATGTAAGGATCGTAGCAAGTGGAAAGAAGTAGTCTCTGCCTACCCCTACGGTAAAGAAGCGTGATTATATGTATGTATGTATTAAGATAATCGCCACTTCTGTGCCCGGAGATAGCTTTCTGACTTATACTGAGCGCATTATCACGTATTACACCCCCTTACGACGTCAACACTTTTACAACCTGCAAGTTCCAACCTAAGCTAAACCCTATTTCATATGATTGATGATATGAGGTCAACTTAAATTGGAAATAAAAAAATTCCGAAACTGATCATTTTTAACTAAAACTTCTTTTTCTAAAATAAAAATAACCTTAGTTACTCCTTGTTACATCAGCTATCTGCCAGTGAAAGTCCCGTCAAAATCGGTCCAGCCATTTCAGAGATTAGCCGAAACAAACAGACTGACAGAAAGTTGTAAAAAATGTTGTTTGTTGCAGCATGCGATCCAAGGGTGCGCGGTGGAACTAAGCAGGGTGTGGGGTGGTGGTGGGGGCGTGAGCAGGGGCCCCCCGGGTGACGAGTGGTGGGCGCAGCGGGGCCTCACCAGCAACGATTGGCACGCGCTCGCGGCCAATACTCTTGTTGAGGTAATTATTAAGTAAACAATAAACATTTTTATAATCGATCAATGACTTCTTTTATTTTTCAGCAGACATTTGCACGCACTATAAAATACGTGCGTATAAAAATCGTTTTTTTTTTTAATTTTATTTTACAATTTAAAAATGGTATATCAGAATATATTTTTTAAATATTTTTTCCTTTCAAGTATTAAAATATTTTTAAATACTTTCTTTTGATTACGAGTGCAAACAAAACCGTGAAAATTTTGAGTAGTAAGTTGGATTATATATTTAAGTTTCTTACAATTTGAAAATAGAATTTATATATTTATTTAATGTGTTTTTGTGTGCTGTTTTGTAGGTATTCGATGCGGAGGTCCTGGTGGCGCTGGAAGAGGGTGAGGCGCGCTTGGTTCTGGAAGGCGGGGAGGGGTGCGGTGCGTGGGCGCAGCGCACCCCCCGCGACACTCCGCCCCCCGACGTGCTCGCCGAGAGGGACGACTGGCGCCGTGACACCCATGGTATGCCTCGTATATTTTCAAATTGATTGAATCCAAAGAGACTAAACTAGTGTTAAAAGCAAGTAGTAAAGCAAGTTCGCGCTGATGTACGCGTCTGGCCAGGGTAGAGAATATAAAAGGAATTCACATTATTATTTTTTTATAGCTGTAGGACAGCAGACAGGCTGACGACCCACTTAGAATTCAGCAGTTACCGTTGCCTATCGGTGTTAGCAACGCCAGGGGCATCGCTAACACGCTGCTAACCTCGTAGTGGTACTGGAACCTGGTCACTTATTCCGGAACACAACACAAGGTTATTAGAGGACAAGCCCTACCACGTAGCTTCGGTTGTTTAGTCGCCTTTTACGACAGATCGACCCCAGCCGCAGAGGGCAGTATTCTTATTCCGCCCCTACACAGAGAAAATGTATGGTAAAACCGGGAATTACAATAATGAACGTAGTCTTTAACGGACTTTATTTTTTCTGGTTGGTAGAGAGTGGTCTGTGGTGTGAGTGGGGCGGTACGCCGTTGCCGCGCGTGTCCCCGCCCACGCTGGAGGCGGGCGCGTTCTCCCCGCGACACCCGCACCACCCACCCGTCCCACATCCGGCCACCGTTGCCATCGTGCTACATAACAGGTGAAATATAATCATACATTTAATAAAATATAAGGATTAGTTTTTTTTTAGGCGAATATATATGACGCGCCCACCGCTGGGGGGCTAGCAGAGGTAGACCAAGGGTGGTCTCCAGAGTTTACAAGAGGACGCACAAGGCGTACCAGTAAGACCACCGCAGAGTTCCACTACTGCTTGACGCCCGAGTGGAGGGATATGCTTTCCCTTGCGCCTCCCGCTCGCACGACCTCCCCTGATAAGCCCACCTCTCCTAGGACCTTACGTTACGGACCTAATGATACATGTAAATGGCAACATGTAAATTGTTCTCGAAGAAGGGAACATTTGAAGCAGCCACTGTATGGTATTAGGGCGCTTTAAGAGCCTTATACCCAACATTATACCAACTAAAGACAAAGAATTTACTAAATAAATTGTAGTGTTGTCAATTATTCAAAATAGTGAAGAAAAAACCATACATAGAAAGAAAGAAAGAAAAATTATTTATTTGGTCAACTCATACAGTAAATTTACATAGAAATTATACCACAAATTACAGTTGTATTGTCCTAAATAGGACCTAACTCAGCGTGATGCTGGTTCTTAAAAACCAACGCTGATCTTCCGTTAAGCCCTTGGAATGACGTCACGGTATTTAACACAAATATGTACAAACTTATGTATGTACGAGAACAATAAATAATTAAAAAAGAAATATTATATAAAACAGCATTAAAGTAACAAACATTTGTGAATTTTAATTGGGTACATCACCAGTAGCACCTCTGAATTTATGGGAAAAAAACGAACATTTTTTCATAGATAACAAACGATAAAATCTAATATATAAAATTCTCGTGTCACAGTTTTCGTTGCCATACTCCTCCGAAACGGCTTGACCGATTTAGATGAAATTTTTTGTGCTTATCCGGTATCTATGAGAATCGTCCAACATCTATTTTTCATCCCCCTAAATGTTAGTGGTAGTCCACCCCTAATTTTTATTTTTAGTTTTTGACATTTTATTATTTTTATGGCAGAACAACGTTTGCCGGGTCAGCTAGTAGTGTTATAACACAGACACACAGAATTCTAGAAAACTAATAGCATTTGCGGTTGTCGTTTAGATGGCGGGCGTGGGGTCATTTGTTAATGCACTCGGTAAACGAGTACTGTGGCGAGAGATACCGAGTAAGCTCCGCCAGGCAGCAGTGGGTGGCGCCCGCGTCTAATGGTTTAATCTCGACCATTGTGATGGCGAGCGCTGTGAACCAATGCGCGCCACAGAATTTATCAATTAATATATATATATATATATATATATATATATATATATATATATATATATATATATATATATATATATATATATATATATGGATTATCACACATATTACATTAAGTGAAAGATGTTTCTTTCTATTGCTGTGGGACAGGAGATAGGCTGACGGTCCACCTAATAGTAAGTAACTACCAGCTACCGTCGCCTACAGGTGTTTACAACGCCAGGGGCACCGCGAACACGACACAAAGCTGTTTTAAGGGCATATCTAAACCAGAGGTGGTTGTCAGCCAGTCGGGCTTGGAGCTCTACCTAGCTTGAGTTCTTAACTTTTTACTCCGCCCCTTCACGGAGTATATTTATTGTTATCATGTTATTTTCTTGTGAAATTTGTATCCAATAATGTTTTTTCGGTGGTTTTATTTCAACATTTGGATTGTTTGACAGGGAGTCCGACAACCCGGTGCCGCTGGATTCGGAGATATGCGCAGAAATACTGAGAAGCCTCGAGGACGCGCCCGACGTCGATGACAAGCGAGGTACTCGAGCCCTTCACAGTCAGATAGACATCGTGTCATTCGTCATATCTAGAATTTACAAGCGCACGTACACAAAAAACACACACACACACACACACAACAAACATACACACATACAAAGGGGCGGTTCAAATATAAAATAAATGTACGTAACGTAGTTTGGGAATATAACGCGTCGTGACGGTTGTCTGTACGTAGCACCCGAGTGATTTTTAGTTAAAAGTCACAGTTATGTTGCGCAAAGACAAAATGAGAATAGCGTACAATAAGAGGGATTCCCCGGAAAACAAACGAAAAGCGTTGCCATAATTCGTAACTTTTATTTAAATTACAAATACCTATGTTACGTAACGCGTTACTCGAATAACTTCCGCCCTTGTAACGCATGGTAACGTTTTATTTATTTATTTATTTTATAGGTACACCAACAGCACATTACACATTAAATAAGACCATGATATAACAAATTTAAGAAGACGAACATGCTGCTGTCCCATAAATGTACAGGAACTTGGGTCACTAATGCCGGAACACAAGACAAAGTCATTATGGCGGCATACTTAAGACCAAAGGTGGTCGCCAGCCAGACGGGCTTGGGGTCCTACCACGTAGCTAGGGTTGTTTTGTCATGACCCCGGCCGCAGAGATCAGTATTCTTTCTCCGCCCCTGCACGGATAACGAAATCGATTAACATAATAATTATTTTATTATTATTATTATAAAATCGATTATTAATAACTTATATTAAGAAAACAGTAGACGATACGAGTCTGAACTGAGTAGACATACGAGAATGAACGCATTTCAGATATTTAAAAATTAAAATATAGTTTTTTACTCTTTGATATTTTAACAGATAGATCTGTTATTATTCTCTTTGTCGTGTGTGCCAGCACCGAGATGTGTGCTATGTGTGTTTTCTCCGTACAGTGGCGGAGGAAGAATACGGCGGCCGGGGTCGGCCAGTCGTAAAAGGCGACAAAACAACCCTAGCTACGTGGTAGGGCCTCAAGCACGTCTGGATGGCAACCATGCTTGGTCTAAAGTATGCCGCCATATTATTATGGCGTGTGTAACCTTGTGTTGTGTTCCGGCATTAATGGCCTAGCTTCCTTTACCCCGACAGGACAGCAGCGTGTCCGCGGTGCCCGTCTAGCGTCGCAAACATCCATAGGCGATAGTAACTGCTTATTATTAAGTGGGCCGTCTGCAGTTCCTCAGCAATAAAAAAATTTAATTTTAAATCCTTGCTAATAAATCTCATTTAACATATTAAATGCCTTTATTAAAAGGCATTGTTATTAAATCGCATCAATCTTATATAGTCTACTGCAATGGTATTCAATGTTGTTGTGATGTGTGTAACAGAGGACGTGGAGCGCTACCGCGGTGGGGGGAGTTCCTCGGCGTCGCTGAGCGAGGCCAGTGAGGAAGAGGGCCGCCAGACGCCCCACCGTACCGCCACGCCCCTCGACGCCGAGGGCGGATTGTGCAGGTATGATTTCTTATGGACACGTTAATTTAATATTCATCGAGATATGTTATTAGTGTGGCGCTACTATGGTAAAAAACACCTCTTCTTCCTGCCCTGATCGCAACGATGTGGGGGGGGCACAACATGTCCCCTCCTTCCACTCTCCTCTATTAATCGTCATCTGAACATTCACACCTTTTTTTGTAAGGCAGCAGACAGGCTGACGACCCGCTTAGAATATAACAGTTACCGTCGCCTATGGGTGTTTACAACGCCAGTGGCATCGCGAACACGCTGCTGTACCATAAGGGTACAGGAACTTGGGTCACTAATGCCGGAACACAACACTCAGTTATTATGGTGGCATACCTAAGACCAAAGTTGGTCGCCATCCAGACGGGCTTGAGGCCCTACCACGTACCTAGGGTGGGTTGTTTTGTCGCCTTCTACGACAGGGCGATCCCGGCCACAGAGGTCAATATTCTTTCTTCGCCCCTGCACGGATAAAATGAAGATTTTTGAATTACATTGACCCTTTCTAATTTTTTTTCGATTTACTTTTTTTTGTCATAAACCCAGCGAAACAGGCCGGAACGGCTAGTATGTATCCGTATAAAAACTATAATCATGGCCTCATTAGGGTATCAGGCTGTGGTTCGATGGCGGCGTGCCGGTGGACGCTGACGGGGCGCGGCGTGCGGCTGCGAGCGGACCTCGCCAGCCCCGAGGACGTGTCCCTCGACCACCCCCACATGCACCTCGGCACATCCGTATGAACGTAACACGACACTTCACTTTTAACGTACTTTGAGGGGCTCTACGAAAGATTCTCTACTAAGTCCGGTAAAGTCTCTTTATCGGTTTGGAGAAGTCCGTTGACGGTTGCTCTCTTAAAGGCCGATTTTCTAAGATTTTGTTATATTTTGAAATTGCGATTGTAACTGCA
Organism: Malacosoma neustria; assembly: GCA_963693495.1. Taxonomy (NCBI): domain Eukaryota; kingdom Metazoa; phylum Arthropoda; class Insecta; order Lepidoptera; family Lasiocampidae; genus Malacosoma; species Malacosoma neustria. Next base: position 17,754,702 of record OY856382.1, on the reverse strand, counting down.
GATAATTAGGTTAAAGTCACGGCCAAAAAATTCGGGGGATCATATTTAAAAAAATTAAGGGGATATCATATTTTGAAGATGAATTCGTGTATGCTTTAGAGCTGTAAATGAGCTGCAGAGGGCGCTTCACGGGATTCTAATACGCTTAAGTATAGCTTAAAGTTACACGTCCTTAAAGTTAAACTTACGTTAACTGTATATTTATGTTTGTTTTTTATTATTATTATCTGTACTGTACTTGGAGGCGTTGTGGGCGTGTTCCGCCCAATGGCACGTGTAGTGCCCCACCTATCGTTCTTTATAAGTCTCTATCAAACAGTAAATAGCTAACAAGCAATAAATAGAGTAAGCCTCCGTTTCCCTCTTAGTATTGGTCAGTCTTGGGTGTTTTGCGGTGGAAATGCTTAGGTTTTGACCAAGTAGTTAGAACTTTTACCCCGCGGTAGGCGTATGTTTTGTTTTAAATGGTTAGGAGAGATAATAAAAATAAACATATAGTAGCGTTGCTATGATATAGTAAAATGATTATATTAAATGGTATAAATGATAATAATAATTACATAAATGGTAAATAAAAAGAATTTCTTCCCATAATTTTTCTTAATCAGGACTGTAACTTATTTAGTACAATAATCCCCCTTATAACGCATTTTGCATATTACGCGATTTCAATCCCTCGTATAACACGGATATTCCTCCATATAACGCGGTGATTTCACACGTTATATTTCTGTATGTACTGTGAAATTTAAAATGATTTGTACAATTCATAATTAATTTCGCGTACCTTAAAATGTTCATAATTTGATTTTAATAACCCGCACGTATTTTGTTCATAACATAATTTTTTAACAACGAGAAAAGTTAAACGTGAATCATTTGTACATAATGCGTTGTATGGGGTCATACAAGCGCGTTATACGAGAATACTCCTACAACGTGTTTCTTATAACGCGGAACCGATTTACCGTGTTATATAGGGGGATTACTGTATTTGCAATATGCTCAAATCACTAAAATATGAGAAAATGAAAGTTTGTACCCGCTTCAACATCTTCCATCATCCATTTTTAATATAGTATTATGAAGATATTGTAGCGGGCGCATTACAGATAAACCGTGTGCACACATGCACCCACGAACGCAGGGTTGGCCACCGCTGCTCTAAAGGAAATTTACCTGCTTTTTCGAGCTATGTCCAAATATGGCGCGTTTAGCGTTTATTTGTTGTATGCATGCACTTTTCGCGTCACGCGGCCAGTACTGTATTTTAATAGACAAATTATAATTATTATTATAATTATAAACAAATTATAATTTAAAACAAAATGTGAAATTTAGAGCGGGGTTCGTGAAGAAATGACATTTGATTTGAAAGCATAAATTACAGTTAAAGTAAGTTTTGTAATTATGATAATGTAGTTATGTAATATTAAGTGCACTTTACCGCATACAACGATATTTGTAGTGATAATGTGACGATGCCTAACATATTGGATAAGGTTATGCGAAATATGTGATGCGATTATTTAAAAAAAATTTAGCTATGTTTAAAACATGTCCAGAAAATTTGTAGAATAATATTTAAATCCACTTTATATAATTTTTTTATTCCTGTGAAACGGCAGACAGACAGGCCCACTTAATTAGTAAGCAGTTACCGTCAGTCATGGATGTTTGTGATGCTAGGGGCACCGCGAACACGCTGCTCTATCCCATAGGGGTACAGGAAGGAACCTGGGTCACTAATGCCGGAACACAACACAGGGTCATTATGGCGGCATACTTCAGACCAAGGGTGGTTGCCATCCAGACGGGCTTGGGGCACTTACCACGTAGCCTAAGGTGGGTTGTTTTGTCGCCTTTAACGACAGGCCGACCCCGGCCGCAGAAGTTAATATTCTTACTTTGCCCCTGCACGGAGAAACATTAATTCTATTAACAATTATAATTACAAGAGCTATAATTATAATTACAAGATATTAACAATCATGTAAATATACATGATATATCCAAAACTTATAATTAAAGAACAATTCTACAAGACATTACTATATGACAGGTATTTGCAGAAAATTTAGTTCGTGACAGCAGTAATTGGGTTTTTGAAAAAAAAATCGATTTTTTTATTTATTTTAAAACTAACATAAATTGTTAATAACATTAATCATTGCGAAAAATCTCTTTAAATTTTATTTTCAATTAATTATAATCAATTGAAAATTGATGAAATTTTAAAAATAATCACTTGACTACGAACCGCGCCACTATAGGTTGGCCATGTTTGTGACGTCATAATTTTAAAGGAATTTTGTGACAGTACAGTGTTAACAGCTTCTACACTTATTTTGACTAAATATATCCGAAATTTAATGAAAAAAAAATTAATTATATCATTTAATTTGTCGGCATATTTTCGGTACTGAATTCAATTTGTTTTTAGCTTGATATAACTTTTTAATTACACCAAAAAAGAAAATAACTAAATTTTTTTTATTCAAAAACCCAATTAACGTTCAGTAATAATGATAACATAATTTTCTATCCATCTAAACTTAAACGATCTCTTAATGTGCAATATTTTCGTTGATAGATTTGGAGAACTGACACGCTAATTTCGAAACTCGCGCTATGGTGATTTGATCCCCATTATTTTGACAGTTGTGTGGCCGCCATCTTGGAGGCCATTTTGAATTGTGTACTAACTCAAATGTGAAGCATAAAATGGCAAGATAGATATGTTTTGACTAGCATGTTTGAGCTATCTTTAAATACATGTGGCATGCAGATCAATTGCTAATAAGAACAGTTTATTGTTTGGACTGTTTTAAAACGGACCCGAGGGTTTAGCCTATGCTTTCGACTTAACGCGATCGCTCGTCGCTAAGAGAAGAAATGAGGGAGACGATAAGAGTATGAATTTGACAATAAGTGTGGCTTATTTGACGTATATGACGGCCAAAATATTCCTCTTGTTTTGTTACATAAAAAAAACATTAGTTATTAGAAGCATGACGACTGTGTGAGTCAAAAAATAGCGAGAGCATGGGTAAGTCCGTTGGAGGTAATACATTAGAGTCCCCGTTTATTTAATAACTAAGTTTTTGTGTTAATTTTATTTGAGATATTATATTATAGGCAGCTTTTGTATTCACTTCCAAAGAATATTGTTATATACATATGTTTTTTTTTTTTTTTGTTGAAATATATACCTATTTTTGTTTATATTAATATATATGTATTGAAGTTTAATTGAAATTTCGTTGTGAATATTTTTAAACAAAATATATTAAGGCCTTAAATATATTATTTTATATTATTTAAATATAAACCCACGAAGTAAGCTTTAGTTAGGTTTAATATAATAACTTTATAGGGTGTAAATATTGTTTGCTCCATTTCTTACAATTATTTCTTTGTACAAATAAATGTGTACATGAAGATTAAGAACCCAAACCACGCCTATTCGTAAATCGCCATTTCTAGACAAGATTAAAAGATTGCGGTAACAAATGGCGCATGCACGTTTTATACCCTACATATGAATTAGGCTTGTATTAAAAATCGAGCAATTACTGATAGAAGACTCTAATATTAGACTTGTTAGATGGTCAGAAGCAATAAATCTAACTTTCTACCTCTATAACGTAGTATGGCTAGCTTTCTTCGAAATTATACTTGAGGTAGAAATTAAAAAAGAAACGACGTCGCGTCATTAATCATACGTTATACGTGAAAGTGTGTATAATTCACGAAAATCGCTAATGTATGATGTCGCCATGTTGCTTGGCCCCGGCACTGGTAGCTGGTATTTGGTTTTTAGTGCTTAGGGATAACCCTGGTGGAAACCAGTTCTATACATGTGTCCATTTTTTGCAGAGGTCAGGGGATCAGCTAATAAACCCGTATTGAAGGTACCGTCATTGTGCTTAAAAATTTGTTTATTATTTCGGGTAGTTTCTATGATTTAATTATAGTTATTTTTAAAATATTATTATATAAATAAATGCACTGTGACAATTGACAGCGCAGCGCCGTCCCAATGCAGCAAAGCGTTGTGTTATATGTATTAGACAACTGATACTATTAAGAGAGATTGATCTAGATTTAGATTTTACATAAATTCGACACGGGAATCAAATCTGCTCACCAAGCGTACCGACTTGCAAAAGCCGTTGGTATCTTAATTGCATACATTAGTATTTAAAACGTTTTTGTTGATTGTACTTTTAATTCTTAGCTTGGGATTATGTCTCGTTGAGATGTTTTAAACAGCAGACAAGCTGATGGCCCACTTAGTAGCAAGCAGACGCTAGGGCACCGCGAACACACTGCTGTCCGCATAAGGGTGCCGGAACACAAGATTATTATGACTTCACACATAGATTATGGGTGTTAGCCATCCGGACAGGCTGGAGGCCCTACCACCTAGCTACGACTCCGACCTCAGAGGTGTACGCAAATATGGTTACAGTGAATTAGCGATTTGCGGGGATTATAACTAGTATACTATTTTTTTTATTGTATAGATGTAAGCGTACTTTTGCACGCTTTTATCTCATCGTGACATTCATTAGGTATAATGAATGTCACGATAGACGGTCATTAAACGTTGAGCGCCACAGCGATTCATGAGAAAGTCCCCGTCTGGCCTCGAGCGCTACCTAGAAGGGTCTATGTTTCTTTTCGCCGTATTCCATTCTTTGCTTTTCACTAAGCTACTCGCGACGAATGCAGCAAGCACAGAAAACCGCTCTAAGTATATATACACGGTACGTAATAGCATCTCATATGTTTCGCTCACTCATTATAATTTATTTAAAGAGAAGATCATTTAAAAATGTTTCCTTTGAGGCTGGGATTCCTTCCTAGCACCTCGTAATTGTTTTCGATAAAACAGTTCGTTACAGTTTTCAATCCAGGGCACAAGATTTCTCAAACTTGAGCGCAAAAATACATTTTTGTATTTTTTCATTTAACATTGTACGCTGTTAACCATCACTGAAGTGGCGCTCAACGTGTTAAGAATGATGCCATATCCTTCTTTAAGTGAATTACTTTTAATAGCGTCCAGGTGCCGATCAGTTTTTAGCTTTCGAAGCTTCGAAAAGCTTGAAGATGTAAATTTTAATTTGTTGCAAAAATAATTAATTGGCGTGTTTGCTTTGAGATAGAACTGTCTGAATATGATATAGTCTTGCAGTTCAAGCACTAATTTATAATTATTATAATCAGGCCTATATTTTTAATATTGCATTTACAAAATTGCTCTCTCAGTGTAGTTATATTTAGGCACGTTATAAAATGAGGATTTATTGAGTGAAATAATTTATGATATTTATTATGTATTATTTTTGCACTATGTACCGCATTTGCTCATCGTGTTTATATTCTAATTAGTTTTAAGACGCCAGATTATATTATACGTATAGAAATATATGAAATAAAATAAGTTTTTATAATATTTGTTTAATTTTTTTACTTAAAAACAAATAATAAATAATGTAGTGCTCCAAGCCCGTCTGGATGGCAAACACCCCTGGTTTTTAAATACGCCGCAGTACCAATATGCGAATAGCAGCGTGTTCGCGATGCCACTGGCGTTGCAAACACCCATAGGTTACGGTAACTGCTATATTCTAAGCGAGCCGTCAGCCTGTCTTCTGTCATACAGCTATAAAAAAACTAGTAATGCAATCTAGCCAATCACAATTATTTGTTTACGCTGGGTAAACAAATAATTGACCGCTAGGGTTTAGCGACATCTTGTTAGGTTTCTTATTATAGTCTAAGAGCCCAGGACGGCCAGACCTTCGTCATTTTGTAAAGGCTGAAAATTTTTCTGTGCATGTCCCCTATCCTATACAGGTAAGAACGACCAACGACTATAGAGTTTGGGTTGTGGTTACTTGGGCAGTTAACAAGCAGTAAAGGTGCATAAAATAGGACCTTAAATTCGTTAAAGTATAAAGCTCAATTTTTTTATATTTTCTTCGGGATAACTTTAGAAATCTCGTCGTCTATTGCAAATTTTATATATGTTACTTGGGGACCTATAAAAAAATGTTACCCCAATAGCCGGACAGTTTTAATGGTTTTACATCTTGCCAGACACATTGAAAGTCCGCTGTAGGTGCGAGCGCGAGTGCTTAGTCGATAACGATCTTTATAAAAAAATATTTTATTACGTTCATAGCCTTATAGTAAAAAAGGTTATTTTAATATTATAAAATAATAGTTAATAATTAATGGTGTCAAATTTTTAATATTATCGTGAAACTTAAATAAAAGTTATTCACCAATATTTTTTTTTAAACAAATTTCTCCTAATTTTCACTAGGACCAATAAATAGAAACACCGAGATTTCTAAATTAAAATTTTCATTAGTAAACATTTAAATCATTCATTAAGTTTCGAATTATACGTAAAAATATTGGTCGGAAAAAAACATCAGTAGGAAATATTTTCTATAAGTTTAAATTTTCTATTACTTTTGTTTCAAAACTTTTTTATACGATAAATATTTTCGCCGTAATATAAAACATTTTGAAACTAAGGCAAAGATCATGGCGCTATTATTTATAATATTTTTAATGCAATTATTCTGTTAGGGGCGTTTAGGGGTCTTTGGCTAAAGATTTTTGGAGAAATATTTTAACACTGCCGACTAGCGGTGGGCTGTAACGGCATTTTCGGTTAGCGAAACGAAACTATCTATCAAATGTCAATAGTGGCTTTTGAAACGCGCTATTTCAGTAGCGAGCAATAGCGGGTTTTGGGTTAAACCAGTGATTCCCAAAGCGGTCTATATTGACTCCTAGGGGTCTATGACAACCTGCAAGGGGTCTACGTCAGCGAAAAAAAATTTGGAGGTCCATGAAATGAAAATGGGGGTCCACGATAGTGTGTCTCAACACATACACTGATATTACCTATTTACATACATCATACTATCTTATAATATCAAAACATATACATTATTTATAAAAGTACCTATGAAGTAAAAAAATTATTTATGTTTATTTAATGTTATGTATATTTTACATAACAGATACAAAATTTTATTTTGAGTAGTTTTAATTTAAATTCAATTAATAAATGTATAAATTAACATGTGTTTTTACTTTAAGTTTTTAATACTAAACTTCACTACAGTTAGAAATTTACAGGAAATCAATATCAGGTAAGTAGGAGGTCTACCCAACACGGAAAAACATGGCAAGGGGTCTACGACACAAAAAAGTTTGGGGAACTCTGGGTTAAACGAATATTGCCGAACGTTGTGTGATGATTTGTGTTCGTGATCGGGAAAACGTGATTGAGGTAGTAGATGTTAGCAGGTTATTGCAGTACGTCGAAGCCGGCTAACCGCTATTGTGCCTATAGATAGTTTCAATAACCATTTACGTTGCGCAACGACCACCGCTACTGCTACTGCCGACAGTCAGTCACGTTCGTTCTTTAGCCGCACACTGACGTGTCTACGACTATCACACGCACCGCGTCCGTAATACGTACGGATAGCATGGAACACGGAACGCATCTCAGCATCATACAATCTTTGTATGTGGTAAAATAAAGAAGTAAATAAAACACGCAGTTATTGAATGGAATTTAAAATTTATTAAACCTACCTATCTATTTAATAATAATCATAATTTCCATATCTCTATTACACGTTCGCATCACATGGATTTGAAAATAAATTTGTTATAAAATACCTACTATGACAATAAGCTTCCAATGCCTATTAGCAATAAATATAAAAAACGAATATCATTTTAATTTAAAAATATTTTGATCTCAGTTGATTGAAGTGTCAATTGCCTATATTAACATACCACTAAGAGGTCGCCGCTGATTGCTCACTTTTCTTCTTTAATAAACTCTTGTATTATTAAATCAATTTGTACACTAAGCACTTGCAAATACTTTAAACTGTGAATACAAAATATCTATTCTGTTGTAGTGACGAATAGAATAAAATCATTTTAACAAACTATTAGAGATTGGCAAAATATAATGAGGTCTAGCCAAGATGGACAAACCACTTTGACATGAGCTGTCAAAAAACGTTATCGTTATTTAATGATGATCGGCCGGGGATAGCGTCACTATTCTGAAAACCATTTTAACGTTTCTGTATTTGTTTTTAAACCCTTTGGAATTTCAACAATATTAGGCTAGCGGCATTTAGTTTTTTTACCAAGTTTAATCGAGATGTTGGATTATGAGTGCCATGAAATAAACCCGTTCGAATTTGACAGCTCGTTCTAAATTCAAAATGGCATCCAAAATAGTGGCCCCGCTTCACCTCTCCTCATACTCCATACAGGTGAGATATCGTTAGATGAAGACAAAAAAATAGTAGTAGTTTTAGTTTCAAGTATTTGTTTACTTCTTTATGTGAGGTTTTGTGATGGTTTGAGATTTCTATGCAGCACGCTTCAGTCATTCAGTTTAATTTTAAAAAATACGGCTACTTACTAGAATATCTTTAACGAGAATGAAACAGTAAACTTAAGCACTACAACGAAAAACTTGCTACATTGCAACCAATTTCAATACTAAAGAAGTAAAGACTATACAAAAATAATCCCTAAAAAGTATTTCCTACAAGATTATGCAAAGCTTAGTTATTTCATTTATTATTATGAATACTAAGAAGAAAAGTCAACAAAAAACAGACGACCCGTTTAACAATAAAAAAAATTTGAAAATAATTTGTTGGACCTACCTACCTAGTGATTAAATAAAAAAATAATAAAAAAACGTATATAATTCGTTAAGAATATAAATGAATATCATACGCAACGAAATCTAAGCCTTATTATATATAAAAAAGAATTGGTCCTAAGATAGTTAAGACAAAATGCAAACTTTAATATTGAATCGATTACAGTGTTTTGAGTAAATTATCACCTAAACAATAAAAGCTAATATTTGTTGATAGACAATTAAGAGTTTAATGACGTGATCCGCAAATGTCGGTTAAAAATCGTATTTGAACGCCAGCATTAGTATACGCGTGTCATGTCGCATTCGGCGTTCTCTGACGGAGCAAAAAGTCATAATATATTGGGCCTATCGGAAGAACAGCCATTAGGCTGATATAGGTCCAATTTAGGACTTATATACACCTTTACATATATTTTTTTTCTTGTATTAGTACGTTTTATATAAATCATTTTCTTTTTCTTTCTTAATAATCTTTTTATTTCAAATATCGAATATGAAGACTTTGTGAACGAAATTTTTGTACTAACCGTCACGTCTTTTTAGGTACCCATTACGCTGTATAAAATCATCATTTATAATGAAATATAAGTATATTGGAACAATTCACACGGCGTCACCTAGTCCGACATTAAGCAACAGGGCGCCGACAGCCGACGTACGTTAGCCGTCGAGTCACGGAAATAGTCAATTTAAATGCATTTCCGGTTAGTTCATAAGTTAAAGAGCGACAATCGTCGACATTAATTCTTATATTACTCATATATACGTCATTGAAGTGACGTCACACGCGTATAGAACTTTGTGGAGGTCATTAAACACACAATTGTCAGTCAACAATAACACAACGAAAACCACACCACGCCTACTCAAACAGCACATGACAGTCTCACTACAAGGAAAAATGTAACTACAGGTTATTCAATTTAAAAAGTGAACGATTTGAACCCAAAAACGATTCGGATTTCTTCTCAATTTTTTTTTTATTGCTGTGGAACAGCAGACAGGCTGACGGTCCACTTAACAGCACGCGGTCACCGTCGCCTATGAGTGTTTGCGACGCTAAAGGTACCGCCAACGCGCTACATACCGGTACCACGTCGGCGTAATGGTCACTTATGCCGGAATACAAAATAAAGTTATGACATGACAGCATATTAAAGCATAGGTGGTGGTTGCCAACAGACAGGCTTGATGAACTCTAAGACCCTAGGTGGGGTAGTTTTGTAGCCTTTAACGACAGGCCGGCCGCGGCCGTAGGGGCCACTACTCACTCCGCCCATGCATGGAAAATTTACCTCAAGTTATAAGTTATTGCTGATATTATAAGAATCTAGCTACATTTAATAAAAATTATATAAATTTGTATAAAATTATATAAAAGTGAAAGTTTTAGGGCCGAAAAGTTCACTTTTTAAATTAAATAAAAATTCGCTATATACGAGAGATCTAAAACACATTATTGTTGCACGATACAAAACCTCAAAATGACACCCCTCCATGTGACAATAAATATATTCTAATTATATAAAAATAAATATGACTCTAATGCCGCGTGCACACTTTGATCGGTGCGCGTTTTATTTTATTTATTGCTTTGGTTTGGCCCACACACAGTCTGGCATTACATTTCGCACACGCTCATTAAAAAAACGTATTTTCAAATCGATACATATTTCCATTCGAAATTTGAAATTTTCGATACAAATTTATTTCTAGAATTTCAAATTTAGAACCTCTTAAATGAAAATTTCAACACATTTAAGTCATATAAAATCACATCTAAATTTAAAAAAAGCAATGCACACTATACTAACACACAAAACGGCCGATCAGTTCGCTTTCCCGCCATACAGTCGATGTCGCACACCAATCAAAGTGAAAGTCGGTCTTAAACACATCTAATATAATTTTTAATCATTCGAATTACTAGCAAGCTAGACTAAACGCTATGGCCACACAGGACATTTTGTTTTTTATTATATAATACCGTAAAATGATACTATATTAAATATAATAATAATTAGTTTATACTACAAATGTGCTCAGTTCACTGAACAAAATATGCTTTAACACCTTAGCTGCGGTAAAATAAATCATAATTTTTTATCTGGTGCGGCGACGGGTTGAAATGCGCCCCCAATGACCTTTCCGCCAGGGATTGGCAGGTCTTTTTCGACCCACCAATACTAAGTTAGCTTAAAGTACGGCATTTTTTTGCTAGAAGTTCCTTAAACCCAATTTATTTACGTTCGTTTCGCCTCTATATCTGCCAAACAGGAGGTGAGAAATTAGCCAATGGAATCGGCGGGCGGGAAAACAACCAGTACCGCACTAGAAAGTCCCACCAGCGAGGGAGATATAGTTTTCACCGTGCCCACCAACTGGAAGCACCGCCGCGGGCTGATATGTGCCTGTTCCGCACTGAAGACATTTTTCAATTGATTATGTTCAATATTACTGTTCCAAGGCAACTAATGTATTACTGAACATTAAAAAAAGGGCTGTAAATTTTTCATCACTCTAAAATCAAAACATTTGCATACTTATATTTAGATATCTTATCGTCCTGAAAGGGTTAAAATGGTGGTCTGTAATCAAAGCTAAGCCAATAGCACAAAATGTCGGTGTAGTCATAATTATGAACATGCAGTGCTCAACACGCTTAAAAGATTTCTAAGAGCGGATACAGATACCAGACTTGGTCACAGGGAGGACGGGGTCTTCAATTTTCGTCATTTAGTCAATAACGTTTAGTTTTCACTTGTAACCTATAGGTATGCATACACTTTAGGTGTCACGCGGCTAGCGTTGTATTATTAAAGATAAATCTGAGCAAATATTTGTTTTACTGTTCCATACCATTTTACGGCATTAAAAATGTATCTAAAATACAATTTTGAGACTCGACAAAATACACAGACAAACATTTTGTGACTCAGTGCAGCCGTATTGTGGGCAAAACGAGCCCCGATTCTGGCGCCGCACGCGCGTCACTTACAACGCAAGCGTAGCTGTCAATTAGATTCTGGACTCGGTGTTCATCGTTGTTTTTTGGAGCCTCTCTTCTCTTGTATGTAAAACCCTTAGGTACAAGAGATGTCTTTTTCACTACTTTACTCAAGAACGCTCGTGTTGGGTACTCTCCGGATGTAAAACGAAGTTCCGGCTAAAGTTTTCCCATCACAGTACAAGTTTTTTTTTAAAAAAGGCTTTATAAAATTTCTTACGAGCCCGGCAGTGCGTTAGCAATGCCTTTGATGTTGCAAACGTCTATTCTGGTTTAGGGTGGGCAGCTATAAAAAAAAAGTAATTTAATGGCATTATTCCCATCTAATTGGCGGCTAAATTCGATATCTCTCAGCCGCTTTTGACTTTTCGACAAACCGGTTGCCTACTTTGTGCGACGCGCGCGTTGCCAGAGTGGGGGGCCATTTTACCCACGATACGGCTGCACTGTTTGTGACAGTTACAACTACAGGCAGTTATCACTCGACGCTGATTTACTTATCTTATAGAGAAATTTATAAATATACATCTGTTTTATATAATTATAGCGTATCATAAAATTGCTTTCAACATTAAGGCTTGCAATATAGTGAAAATGTAGAAACACTAATAATCTCGCATTCTTATAACAATGGTGGCAATAATTCACTCACAATTTTTTCATAAATTCTTAATCTTAAACAAGCTTAAGAAATACACAAACTTTGATGACAAAAACGATGAATACGTTGCATCTATTAAAAAAATCATTTTTAACTCAATACGTTGACTGTTAATTCTAATTTTTTTAAAAATCTAGAGAAACTGTTAGTTTTTAGATAATTCTTGGTAAGGTATACATGAATGATAAAATGCGGTTATTAACATAATAATAATTATGATATAATTTTTTTTTAATAAAAATTACACCTTCGATCCGAGTGGTGGGCACGCTAAATTCCCGGATTCAAGTGGGCGGCACCGTTGCAAGGACACGCCCACTCGAAACTAAGTATTCGGCAGTCATGTGTTATTTTCGTCGAATCAAAATTCTTATTTTCACTGAACAGTAAATATACACTGCCTGCCACTTGAATAAGGTATCACATTTTTTAAACTTTAATTGAGTATATCTCCTAAACTAAAGTTCAGAAAAAAATAATTTTTTGCATAACCAAATTTCAAGGTGTTGGCTTTAGTTTCCTGAAGAAATAAAAAATATACATATTTTTATTATACTAAAATTATGCATTTATTTAAAGACATGTATTTCTGTGGTACTATTTCGTGTGTCACTTGAATAAGGGATTCTTTTAATATTAACCAGGAAGACTAGATTTGAATTTCTTTCAATATAAACGGCTAGAGAATTTTTAATTTGATAGTTTTTAAATAGTTTTTATTCAAAATGGGACGTGGTAAGGCTCTTAATAACTCTGAAAAAGAAAAAATTCTGATTTTGAAATCTGTGGATCAGAATCCGGTCCAAATAGCCAAAGACATTAATAGAGGAAAGACAGTTGTGTACAATTATTTAAATAACGTGGAAAGATATGGAAAAAACATGAAAGGGCGGAAGAAAATGGCAACAACTCCAAGAGAAAGACGATAAATTCTTAGAATTGCGTCAAATTCTACTATGTCGGTATCAAAAATACGTGAAAAAAGTGGAATCAGTGCCAGTCTAAGAACAGTGCACCGTATTTTAAAGTCATGCCCATACATAGTCCGACGAAAACTGCAAAAAAAACCACCACTTAATGAAAAACGCAAATCACAACGTCTACAGTTTGCCAAAAATACAATGACATGGTCCGACAAATGGTTTAGTTGTATTTTCCGATGAAAAAAAGTTTAATATTGATGGTCCCGACGGGTATAACTATTACTTCCATGATCTAAATAAGGAGGAATTATTTTTGAGCCGCAGACACAGCCGAGAGGGCGGAATAATGGTATGGGTTGCCATTTCGTATTATGGTACCATAGAATTGGTTTTTGTATCCCACAAAATGACTGCAACGACTTACAAAAACATTCTGGAGGAAGCATTTCCTAAATTTAATGATTTCTTTACCTTACCTTGGACGTACCAACACGACAACGCTCCGATTCATACCGCCAAAGCAGTAAAACAATGGATTAATCAACAAGGTGTTCAACTTTTAGATTGGCCCCCATATTCACCAGATCTGAATCCAATGGAAAATGTCTGGGGTTGGCTTGCAAGAAAAGTTTATGAAGGAGGAAACCAATTTGAGACGATAGAATCCTTAAAGAATGCAATAACGTAAGCATGGAGTTCAATTTCGCTAAATTACTTAGAATCATTATACAAGTCGATGCCAAATCGCATTTTTGAGGTTATTTCTAAAAACGGTGGCAGTACTCACTACTAATTGAGTGCCAGAAGATAATAACTTTCATTTTTATAACCTAAAATTTAAAAATAAATTACAGTTTGCTTAGTTTTAAAATATTCCTTATTCAAATGACACACGAAAAAGTACCACAGAAATTACATGTCTTAGATAAATGCATAATTTTAGTATAACAAAATATGTATATTTTTAATTTCTTCAGGACACTAAAGCCAACACCTTGAAATTTGGTTGTGCAAAAAATTATTTTTTTCTGAACTTTAGGAGATATATTTGATTAAAGTTAAAAAAATGTGTTTCCTTATTCAAGTGGCAGGCAGTGTATATCTCCTAATAGTTAGGAAAATTACAGTACCGTGTCTACATTCATTTGTGTATAACAAACTCTTTAAAATCTTAATCAGATTTAATCAATAATAAATACATTCATATATTTCTGTAAAGTACGAATACAGCGTCGATATCGGAACTCCTTGTACCAATATATAAAGCAATAAATTAGATATGCTCAATACTCTATATAAAACTTCGCGTATATCGCGATTTGTTAGGCTGCGATCACACAACAAGCTTTAGCCAATCTCAAAGGGCATGTTTACACTCTCACCACCAAAGTAAGCGATTGGATAAGGTGTGATGAACATCTTTTCACCAAAGAGTAATATTGACCCCCAACGGCCGGGGTCAACCTATTGTAAGAAATAAAACTCTAGGTAGCTAGATGGTGACCACATGCTGTGTTCCGGCATAAGTGACCCGGGTTCCAGTTCCCTTACGCGGACGAAAGCGTGTTGGCAGTGCCCCTGGCGCCCATTCATAGGCGACGATAACTGCTTACTATTAAGGGGCCCTTCAGCCCGTCTGTTATTACACAAATAAAAAATTTGAGTGTTAATTTATAATAATTCTAATTAATAGTAATCTGATTATTATACTATCACTACTGGTGCTTGGGACGCGCGCGCTGTGGGCGAGTGGGTGGTCATTGCACCCACGATTTGGCTGTACTGCCCACAAAGACCAGATATTAGTTGCAACAGTATCGTTCCAACATGAAAACTCATTCCTACAACCATTATTATTGGCATGGAACTCAAAAACTTGTCTTTTCTTGTCATTTGATGAGAGTGGGAACATAGCCTTATAACATCAAATACAACCCTAATTTATGCAAACTATATATACACATCTACCTTCTTTGTACCCCGTTGTGTGCATCCCACCTTATAAATATATTAAATTTAACAAGCATCATAAATATTGCGTATCAATTGCTGCATACAAACAATACAACACAAAATGTGCCGAATTATATATTGTGGAACGAACAATTCATTGGAATGGACAGTCACTCGTAAATATCCGTATTATTTAAAAATTAAAGCATAAATTTGATTACGTTGGCTGACTTTTACGCACGCGTAATTTTTGTTGCCGCGTGCATTATGTCACCGGTGTTCATTTTGATATCCGTAAAAATCTACATGATGACATATCACCCGTGTGCGTAATTAACGCCAGGACATAATAATACTTTAAATGAAATCATGTACGTGTTCTGTCGTCTTCAATTATATAAGCGGGATAATGCCATGACATTGCCCTCTAATTAGCGGCTAAATTTACTTCGGCTTCTCGACTCCGACATGGTCGCTCACGTCGTGTGCGACGCGCGCACGCTTTTAGCATGAGGGGTCGTCATTTTACCCATGATTTCGCTGCACTGGTGTACACATAGAACAAAACTAAAAACTTGATATAAAACAATATAATACGTGAAGACCACAGACCGAACGTTGGCCACGTTCGGTCGCATCTTAGCCAGTGAACAAGCTGTGTGTATATATAAAATTTAATAATGAATAGCAACTCATTCCATTCCAAAGAACTGTCGATATTAACAGCGAATAACTACTTATCTGAAATATTGATTAAAAGGCGGCTGTGGTCATATTGCTTCAGTTACACGTGACGTTCGCAACTACACACTTAAGAGGTGTACGCCGCGCTCTTTTGCCACATTGAATGAATGGTTTCATTCATTCATTCGTTCGTTTATAAAAAGCAAGTATAAATACAAAAAAATACTGTTTTTTTTATTAATCGAGAAACTGATTATTTTTATCAAAATTCAATCATATATTAATTTTATTCAAAGTTTTAAATAACTTCGATCTGTTATATATATCACCTACATTTGTTTGCAACTTCTTCCAAAAGTTTCATGGGAATTATTTTCCAAACTTCCACTCAAGTGCTTAATTAAATGAGCGGAAAAAATATATATACATATATATGTATACATTTGATTCGGAATTTTGTATATCATTATTACTACTTGTAAACACACTATGATAGACTTTTATTATGATTTCTCATGTCAATGTTCTGAGACACCTTCAATATCATATAAAACATCAGACATTGTTCGCTGCGGCAAAAGAGCGCCGCGAGCACGTTTACTTAAATATAATGTCCATTACAATTTGAAAACACTACTTAAAATCTAAATATATTTCTAAGTTAAATTTTATAATTTGTTATTTCTATTATTATATAGATTATTTAAAAAAAATAACCATTCAAGATATATTGTTTTCTTCTTCAAAATATATAGATATTAAAAATTGAATAAAGTAAATATTTCTTTTGTATAAAATGCATTAGAAATATGTTTTATATCATAGTTATAGAAAAGATTTGTAATATATTTGTCAGGGCCGCTGGACCTGGCACTACTCAATAGAGCGCCGCGAGTCGGTATCATTTCAACAGCATTAAAAATTGCGCCGACTCGCTTCACTAATTACCGTCAAAAAAAAAAATTAAATAACATTTTCATGATTACCAATAAATATATAATATTTTCGTCTCCTTTACTCAATGAGTAATTTGATAGATTTACTTTGATTCATATTCAACAACTGTAACTGTAAAGATTTGATGTTACAAATGTAACATTGTGGCTTTTAAGTTCAATAAACGTGTTCAGAATGGCGTATTTACGAAACTGAATGTGTCACTCTTGACTAAATGATTGCGTTGCGTTACTGCAATGTAACATGATTTCGGTAGAAGAGCGACACCTGTGGCGTGAGTAGAGAAGTGAATGCAATGAGGGCCTTACTGTTGTTCCGGCACGGGCGTCTGGCAGTAGGGGCACTCCTCGGCGGTGGTGGAGCACTTGTCGCACAACACGTAGTGGTTGCACGGCGCCAAGGTGACGCTGCGCGGCTGCTCCTCGCACACCATGCACTTAGTGGCCGTCTCCAGATATAGCACCTTCTCGATCTCCTCGAGGTCGGCGCGCGCTTGCGCCTGCATCGCCTTCAGCGTCGTCAGCGGAAGCCCGCGCAGTTCACGTGTATCCCTTCGTACGCTCACATTGCTTGCCGCACGCACCCCTTCCAGTTCGCGTCTCAACGTCATGGCGTGCGCGAGCGCCTCGTCTCGCTGCCGTTCGACTACCGCCACTTTGCGTTGCGCTTCATCCGACTCGCGCTTCCACGCTTCGCACGCCGAGCGCGCTTGTGCAATTCGTTCGTCCCAGTGTGCTGCTGCTGCCCGGGACGCCACCAGCTCCTCGCGCATCCGCGAAATCTCCGTCGTACCTAACCCTGTCGAAGGCGATGCGCCGAACTCGAAAGGTCCACCTCCTCCTCCGAAGCTGCCCGCCTTCATGGCATGCGAATTGAACGCGCGCTCTGGCTCTGCCGTCGCGTACCGCAGGAATGCCGGCAACGGCGAACCACCTCCCGGCGGGCTGAAGCCGCGTAGCCCGCGAGCCCCCGGAATGTTTACCGGCGCCGACGCACACGGTCCTCCCGTTTCCACCTCTAAGTCGCGGTCTAGTGCAGCCACCAGGTTCAGCGGGTCTTCGAGATGTAACTCGTCAAGTGCGTTACCCACCACCTCCTGCAAGACGGTAGCGTCGAAAGGAGGCGCACGCTGCGCCCACGCTGAGAGATGCGCCTGCGCGGCGGTCGAAGCTTGGGATTGCGAGGTCGGCGGCTGCACTTTGGGCGCTGCATCGGAGTCCGCTGCGAAAGGACGCCGACCGCCGGAGCCGCCGCTCGAGGTGGACGCACACTCTGACCCGTCGGCGGCGCCTCCATTAGCGTGTACAAGAGGCGCCTGGAGCGCGGGCACCGGTGACTCAGGCCTCTTGTCGGGAGGCAGTGCGGTGGAAAGTAGTTCGGCCAGGCTAGTGGTACAATCGAGGGGGAGATCACGTCCCGTCGGCTCCTCGGGCTCGACGTGGGCGAAGGCGCAGAAGAGGCCGCGTGGGCAGTAGCCGGCCTGCTGCACGTCGTTGCACTTGGTGCTCTTGTAGATCTCGGGGTGGAACTGCTGCTCTGTGCGCGTGTGGCAATAGCCGCACCCGTCGCCCGCCTCGCAGTTGCTGGGCTCGCCCCACTCCTCGCCATGCTTCACGTTCGGGCACGGCGTGCTGCGATACTTGTACTTTCGGGGCGATCTTCGTTTATCCTTTATCAGATAAATTAATATTTCAATTTGACAAAGTAAATATTAAATAGTTGAATGAAACAATAACTGAATGAAATGAAACAAAGAGATACACGGTCTTACTTTACTATTGTGATACTGTGGGCAGGCATATCCTTGTCTACATAATCTAGGCGGTCTTTTACAGGGTTCTGTCTTATACGAAGAAAGAACATAATTTGTATCTGTAACAAAATATAATCACTTAAGTTTTTATAAGACTTCTTCACAAATAAAAATCTTCTACTATTAAAATAACAGTATTCAAGTAAATCTTCAAATCCAGGACTTGATTGGAAATATCTAGAACCTTTAAAAAGAAAGGGTGTATGTTTACCTGTCCGAGTGAGTTGCACAACTAGCTGAATTTGTAATTCCCAAGATTATCCAAATCCTAAGTTGGTATTGATAAATGATATTGACGAATACTAGTAAAAATTAACTTTGCCTGTGCAGTGGCGGAGAAAGAATACAGACCTCTGCGGCCGGGGTCGGCTTGTCGTAAAAGGCGACAAAACAACCCAACCTATGTGGTAGGGCTCCAAGCCCGTCTGAATGGTGACTGCCTTTAGTCTTAAGTATGCCGTCATAATAACTTATTTCTTATAAAAATCATTTTTATAAGAAATAATGTTGTTTGTTTGTAAAATCAAACATTGCTATATTGGAGATACAAAGGTCCAATTTAATTTTTCGAATCTTTGAACAAAAGTTCTATCCGTGCAGGAGCAAAGAAAGAATACTAACCTCTGCGGCCGGGGTCGGCCTGTCGTAAAAGGCGACAAAACAACCCACCGTAGCTACATGGTAGGGCCTCAAGCCCTTCTGGATGGCGACCACCTTTGGTCTTAAGTATGCCGCCACAATAACCTTGTGTTGTGTTCCAGCATTAGTAACCCAAGTTCCTGTACCCTTATAGGACAGCAGCGTGTCCGCGATGCCACTGGCGTTGCAAACACCAATAGGCAATGGTAACTGCTAAATTCTAAGTAGGCCATCAGCCTGTCTGCTGTCCGACAGCAATAAAAAAAAATACTGAATTAGCTTATAGGAATTCACTAATGAATTCAACTTATAGAGCCTTCAAATTATGGGGGTTGAAGGGAAGGAAAAGCAATATTTTTTCGAGTTAGGCAGTTTTTTACTATGCATTTTGCGTGTGTTTATTTATATAATATATTTGTTAAGTGAATTTCTTTGTAATTTTCTTGCATCAATTAAACTTATTTTCTTCTTCTTTCTTATACCTTACCTTGCCACTTGGGGTCTTCGTTCATGAGGTTCCGCTCTCGGTCGAGTGCGTTGGGCGCCTGCGCGTCAGCCTCGTGCGCCTCAGGGTGGTCCAGTGCCTGCAACTCGCGCATGTCGAGCACGGGAGGGCGCAGGTCGGGCGCGCCGTGGGCAAACGCGCAGTGCGCGCCATTCTTCGTGCACAGCCCCCGCGCGTCCGTGTCGTGCACGCACATGCACGTCTTGTAATACCGCAAGTGGTAGCGTCGCTCCGTGTCACCCGCCGTCCGGTGCAGGTACGGACACCTGTAACAGCGCACAACTCTCGATTTAAAATTTAAAGAAATTTAAATAATAATAAAAATAATTACCCAAGTAATTGATAGCTTTAATTAATCTATTAAATGATTTTTATGAAACACTAGCTGTGCCCGAGACTCCGTCCGTGTGGAATAGTGACTTTGGGCAGCATTTTTTGTATATATGAGGTCAACTTAAATTGGAAATTCAACCTACTAAGTCCAGTCTAAGCTGAACCCTATTTCATATGATTGATGATATAAATCTGAGGTCAACTTAAATTGGATTTTAAAAATTTCCGAAAATGATCATTTTTAACTAAAACTATTTCTTTTTTCTAAAATAAAAGTAGCCTAAGTTTTACTTCTTGTTACATCAGGTATCTGCCAGTGAAAGTCCCGTCAAAATGAGTCCATCCATTTCAGAGATTAGTCCAATCAAACAAACAGACAGACAGACAAAAATTGTAAAAAATGTTGTGTTGGTATATGTACCGTGTATACATCTGAATGCACTTAGTAAAAAGCGGTTATTTTAATATTACAAACAGACACTCCAATTTTATTTATTTGTATAGATTAGAAATAGTTGCTTTGTATCCATTGTTGGCAATCATACTTCCTAGTAAATCTATATAGGTATATGTACATTATACAGGGTGACTTTGACAAACCCGTCCAAATTTTTTTTACGCTCTAAACATCTTTTATAGAACCCATTTTTGCAAAAAAAAATTGTATGTCAAATTTTTACCATAAAATATTTCATATAGGATCATTAATTCAATCGTACAGAATAATCATATGGTGCAAACAGCGTACGTTAACCTGTTATTACCTGTCTCTGTCACACCCGCGTAAATGAGTAGTGCGTATTCGCTCGCCCGGTTCAATGCCGCCGTCCTAGGCCTTTTACTAGGTCAGATGGAGAGGTCATTAGCACTCTAGCGCCGTATTATGTAAATTGCGAGTTCTTTGAATGACTTTGTGATGCTGATTACTCAACATTTTTGTAATATATGATACAAAACTAAAATACATGTTTCTCATAACTTTTACTAAACATTCTTCTGTGTGAATTTGGATGGGTTTGTCAAAGTCACCCTGTATATTAATGAAATACCACTCATCACGAGATCTCTAAAATTATACACCCAATTGACTTTAAATCTAGCATATTAACTCATTTGGTGATCTAGACCTCAGTAAGAACAGATTTTACAGACACCCTATACAAAATGTAATAATTTGTAAAATTTATATTGCAAAACAACGCTTGCCAGGTCAGTTTAATACATATATATCTTAAATTTATTTTTATTAATGTATCCTAGACATACTTTAACCAGTTGACATTATTTTAAAACTCTATTTGGCACAGAATAGTTCTAATTAAAATCCAGTTTTAACAAAAAAAACTGTTGTAAGTGCTTCCAATTTTACATAGTTTTGTCATTTTAATGACATATTGACATCAGATATTACATCTATACAAATAAATAAAATTGGAGGGTCTGTTTGTAATATTAAAATAACCGCTTTTTACTAAGTGCATTCAGATGTATACACGTTACATATACCAAAACAACAATTTTTACAATTTTTATCTGTTTGTTCCGGCTAATCTCTGAAACGGCTAGACAGATTTTGACGGAACTTTCATTAGCAGATAACTGTTGTAACAAGGAGTTCTTAGGCTAATTTTATTTTAGAAAAAAAAAAGGTTTTAGTTAAAAGTGATCAGTTACGGATTTTTTTAATCCAGTTTAAGTTGACCTCAGATTTATATCATCAATCATATAAAATAGGGTTTAGCTTAGGCTGGACTGTGTAGGTTCGAATACAGTTTGTATGCTTTTTCATATTATTAAATAATAATGTCAATTAATGTGGGCACTATACACATTGTCAAAATGCTATTATGCTATGGCTAATACATAACAAATACAAGGTTTAATTCAGAAAAGTGTTTTATTTAATTTACTGACATTATGGGTTCTAATATAAATTAATGCAGAAGTTAATTTTCAAATAAAATGAGGAAATCCACAAGAAAACCAAAATAACAGATATAGCTGCAAGCTGAAGTGACAATAGGCCAGTCGTTTGTAGCAGGACCAAAGGGCATTGGAGGAAATGAGTCCTAAAGTGAAGATCTCATCTAGGCAAACATAGTGTAGGACATAAGATGACCTAAACAACTGGCTGGACGGGAAAAGCAAGCAATTGGGATTTATGGAGCAAACTTGGGGAGGCCTACATCCAGCAGTGCACAATAATTGGCTGATGACAAATTTTCAAATTACAATAAGTTTTACAATAAACTAAATTGAGAAAGGTATGCTGAGTTGGTTTGGCCGTGTGGAGAGAATGAATGAAGAACGATTGACGAAAAAAATTTATAAGGCGAGTGTGATTGGAAGTGTTGGAAGGGGTAGACTTAGGCTGACGTTTCGAGACCAAATCAGGGACGTCTGTGCAGGAGCGGAGAAAGAATACTAACCTCTGTGGCCGGGGTCGGCCTGTCGTAAAAGGCGACAAAACAACCCACCCTAGCTACGTGGTAGGGCCTCAAGCCCGTCTGGATGGCGACCACCTTTGGTCTTAAGTATGCCGCCATAATAACCTTGTGTTGTGTTCCGGCATTAGTGACCCAAGTTCTTGTACCCTTATGAGACAGCAGCGTGTTCGCGATGCCACTGGCGTTGCATACACCTATAGGCGACGGTAACTGCTAAATCCTAAGCGGGCCGTCAGCCTGTCTGCTGTTCTACAACAATAAAAAAAAATCTTGAAAAAAAGCCAGGTCAAAATTACCCTAAAACGAAGGGCATGTATTTTATTTAATATGGTACACCAACAGCATACATAAGATACAATTTACACAACATTTACAATAATAAAATTCCTATATTTATGCCAATTATAGGTGCACACATTTGCCTCTAGTAGTTGTTTAATATTATATCTATAAAATGCAATATCAAATAAGAAAAATATCATGCAATATCAAATAAGTCAAACATTAATAACAATAACAATAATCACAAAAAAAAAAAAACAGGAAAATTTATATACTGATAGGAAAATGACAATCTATAAAAATTGGTATTAAATATTATTTTTATTTCTGTTAATTAATTAATTAAACAGTGGCAGCAAGAAAGCGAACAGAAACAAAATTAAAACTGATGTATGAAGAGAATAATGAAAGTGGATGAAGCGAAACAAGTATGTAAGGATCGTAGCAAGTGGAAAGAAGTGGTCTCTGCCTACCCCTATGGGAAAGAGGCGTGATTATATGTATGTATGTATAAACTAAATGTTTACTGTGCAGTAATTTATTTACAACACTTTGTTCAATACCAAATCTCTTAACAAGACCAAAGGTGGTCACCATCCAGATGGGCTTGGGGCCCTACCACATAGCTAGAGTGTGTTGTTTTGTCGCCCTTTACGACAGTCCGACCCCGGCCGCAGAGGTTAGTAGTTCTTTCACCGCCCTTGCACTGATAAAAAAATTATATCTCAGATAAGCATCGTCTCCTAACAAATGACCAAAACAAAATTGTTTATACTTTTATATTGCTTAATTAGTAATTAATTGGTATTTTTAATGTGTACAATGCAAATAAATTACGATATAAGATACTCATATACATGTATACATTCACAAGTTTCATTCATCTAAAATTCATCAGGTTATTTGGGTTTAAGTAAACAACTTGTTACTATTTTTAATAAGGACAAACCAGTGATATATCAACTTTTTATTCCTTATTTGGTTCTGACCAACTACTTCTAATATCTAAGTAGATTTATGAACAAAGCGTCAAATACATTTTTACTTACTCGTCTCCATCCTCACATATTCCGGACGTTTCATTATATTTTGTACAATAGTTATCGGCGCTATAATTAAACGTCCCATCTCTCTTTCTAACAGGCCTACGTCTTCTTTGATTATTAAAATGCCAATGAAAACATGTGAAAGGCCTATGTTGTGTACATTTGTGTTGTAAAAACGATGGGCACTGTTCCACGCGAAACTCCTTCAAATATCTGGAAAATGAAAACACACCCGCACTTAAATTGGTTTCAACCCACTTCCTATTTACACTCACATCCAAATGTGATAATTACTTGTAATGATTTGGTTTTTCTGTTTGAGCAGTTAACAAAGGTTTGGATTCCGACGGCATTTTGGAAAATTATTATTGCGCCTCTCGCGTCGCGCAGGGCACGCTCATCGACAACCAATAAAAATTCGATATACGATCACGTGACACAAAATATTTTAGGAAGGTAAAAAACATAAATATACACGAAAGATTATATTAGAAACACAATTAAGTAGTTCATGAAACATTTTCAATTTTAAGTGGCCTTGAACTTAAACTAGTCTTATCTCATAATTTCAGCTTATTTTTTCCAATGACCAAAAAATAAAACCAATTGGATGACATCGCTGTCACGTAGTGTGTTTTCTACTTGTCTCTTTTTAATTATGCGATTGAATTGTAAGTGTAAGTGGAACAAAAAATAGATCATTACTTTTTTTTTACATACTTTTATTTTATTTTTAAAAACTTCGCACTTCGTTAGAACTTCTTAACCATTTAGTTAATAATTTCAAAAATCATTAACTAAATAATATTACATATAAAAAGCTATTCGAATATCAACTTCTCAATTTCAAATCGAAAAAAGAGCTTTTATCTTCTTCAATTCATCTTGATATGATAAATAAATGCTGCGGGATTAAAAGTTTTAGGCGGGAATCTAGATAAAGACTTTGAAGTTATTTATAAAACAAAAAAAAATTGCTTTTGCTCTCACTAAAATTTCCTTTGTGGGTGGAAATAGATGATAAACAAAAAATCTACTTAGTTTATTTTTAATTAACAATGTTCAATAAAAAGATATGTCTCATTTTATTCTTTGTTTATTCTGCACTTAAAAAAGCACTATATTCCATCATTTTTCCATATAGAAGTCGTGAGTAAATAAATAAGAAATAATAATTTATACAACTTATCAATCTATGCTTATCCATTAAAATTTGTAAAACATATTTTGAATACAATTGAACGTAATGGTGCCCACTTGACTGCAATGTGGAAGCTATTTTGAGTTCGGAATCGATTTTCAAATCGTTTACATTTTACCTAGGGTTCTTTTCTTTTTTTATTGCTGAGAAACAGCAGACAGCTGGCTGATGGCCCACTTAATTATAAGCAGTTACTTACGCTTTATTTCTGACTGTAATATTCATTTGAATATTTTGTCAAATTCAGATATTCATTCGCTTAGCGGTCTCGTTATATTGAAAAAATAATAGGGGTGACCCGCTAGTCCAAGTTTGTATTAAATTAAAAATTCTACATATCGCATCTGTTTCAAATTTTCAATTTGATGAAATTATGATACAAATAGACTGTGTATATTTATGAATTACAAATCTTTGTACAGTTTTGTGACTGTATTGAAATTATTAACGGTTGCACATTTTTAAGTTTAAAGTTCGACAGAATAGACTATAATTTCGAAATATTTTTCTTTTTTCCGTTTAATATCCAATGGTAAAGCAGATTCATTTTTGGACCAATCGTATGACTTAGTTATCTTCCAATAAAATTGAAGGATTGGCCAAGTCTTAAACCAATCGGGAGTCGTAATTATGGCGTCTGTTTTACCCTCCCGCCATCCACTCTTATTATTTCTCATCGACGCCATTTTGAGCATATGATCTTTGTTGTGGAACGCTTGCATATTTCGTGATAAATTTCCATTAAATATCATTGTTTTATCGTAAAAAAGGTGTGTATAAGTGCTTATAATGATGTTGTGTATATGTAATATTGTGGTTATTGTATTTTTAGAAACTTGCGAGTATTATGAGGTGAGTTAATCAGTTAACGATTTGTTCTAATTTCAGTAAACCATGGCACGTACAAAGCAAACAGCCCGTAAATCAACAGGAGGAAAGGCTCCTCGCAAACAGTTAGCCACAAAGGCGGCGCGAAAATCGGCGCCAAGTACAGGAGGTGTTAAGAAGCCCCACCGTTATCGTCCTGGTACCGTGGCGCTCCGAGAAATTCGCCGTTACCAAAAATCGACTGAATTGCTCATCCGCAAACTGCCCTTCCAGCGGCTTGTGAGAGAAATTGCACAGGACTTCAAAACTGATCTTCGATTCCAGTCTGCTGCTATTGGCGCCTTGCAGGTGAGTTGATGCTTCATATACGCTATTTAAAAAAAAACATACCTACAACTAAGGAATCGTTTACTAATTTGTTCTGTACACTTGCAGGAAGCCAGTGAGGCATACTTGGTGGGCCTGTTCGAAGACACCAACTTGTGTGCCATCCACGCCAAACGTGTCACCATCATGCCTAAAGATATTCAGCTTGCCAGACGAATCCGCGGTGAACGTGCTTAATTTAGTAAAGTCCACTTTACAATATTTTTAATTGAGTTTAAAGTAATTTTTGATAATTAAAAACTCACATTCAATTTTTTAGCAATAATGTTACATTGATTATAAGGAACAATTTGAACTGATTTAATACATTATTTTATAAGGTTTAATTAAACTTCGGACATGGGATATGAGAGGTTTATCATCATTTGTAAATTCATTGTTTGACTAATTATTGATTCAAAACCATATTTTAGTATATGATGCAATGTTTCTTTTTTAACCGTCAATACATATAGTTGCAACACAAAACTCATGTCAAACACTGTAAGTCATCATTTAAAGCAGTTGGGTTACATGTCCCATTTAATCTTAAATTTAGTGACTTGTATGTTGTGGCTAGGTAGAAAAATGGTAATGTCTGTCACTTTGTGTGAATCATTTGGATTTGTAATTTGCTTCATATGTGTATCAATTAAGATTGGTGTTAAATAAATTTAATTAGAAGTATTTTTGTTTTTCTTTTCTCTATGCAAGGGTGCAGTATAAATATTAACCCCTGCAGCTGTGATCAGCCTGTCGTAAAAGACAACTAAACAACCCTACCTGAGTTGTAGGACATCTAGATGGCAAGCCCTGGTCCAAGTGTATGTAAACCGACCATATTAAGTGTGTTTTGTTCTGGCATAAATTTATTTAATTTACATAATTCACAGCATTCCAATTTTTATAAATAGTTCTATACTAAAGCCACATCTTACCAATTACGAATTATTACTATTTAAAATCTTGTAGGTAGTGAGCCAGACTCCCATGTGGACAGCAGTGTGTTGCAGTGCCCCTAGAATTGCGAACATCTGGCAATGGTAACTACTTATAATGGGTTGTTAGCCTATCGGCTATTCCTCAAAAATAAAAAAAATACCATCGAGTGTCAGACATCAGTACCGTTTTACAATAAATTGATTTCACAACAGTATAAACATGACTGATTATTGTGATGCTATTGGTTTGTTCCATACGCAGGACCACAAATAACAACTAAACCTGAACATTTTATTAGCAATGGTCTACAAGATATAAAATCCATTACCCTAGTGTGGTAGAACTTCTTTTTTGCTGTGGTACAGGAGACAAGCTGACATCCTACTTGATAGCTGTTACTGTCTACTGCGTGTGTTTGTGGTGCCAGATGCAGTGCTCACACTGATATTTGCAGGAGGGAGCCGGAACCTGGGTATACTGGAATATAACAAGGCTACTATAGTGGCATATGCCATCCACCAGATAGACTTAGAACCCTACTTATTAGTCAAAGATGTGCAAGAATTTCATATATAACTAACAATGTTTTATATGTACTGAAAAAATACAGCTTTTTTTGAAAATCTAATGTAGTTGGTTGTTTTATACAAACTACCCATGTTTGAATTTTGTTTACCTGTAATTTTCACATGTGTACAAATAATATTAGACCTCCGTATCTTAGCAATTGCCTTACGCTGGAAGATAATTAACATTCAACATCACTACACTAGATGGGCAACTAAGTATTTTTTATTTATTTATTGCTCCTGATATGAATCAGGACTCCTTAAAACCTGTGTGTTATTACTAGGTGAGTATTATAATTATTAGTTAGTAGAAAGAAGGTAATTGTTGTCGAAAAGATGTGCATCAGGGCATTGTTAAACTAGGTATATAATTATTTAATTTCCATCATGAAATATATGGAAGAAAAAAAATAATACAACATGGTCTTAGTGACAGTGAACAAAATAGTCTTATGACCAAATGCTTTTCCAGACTACCTTATTAGAAATTACTGAAGTAATTGTACAAGATCTACAAAAGTGGGTACAAGTTCAAGCATTACATTATGCATAAAATGTTTAAGTACCTTCATTACAAAGTGCTAACTTATACATACTTATAGTTAACCAGAAGAATATACTGAAGTCACGACTAGTGTGGTGCTGATTGAAGATATGTAAATAAGTATAGTTTTAGAGGTAGTTATATTTCAAATGTGCTGACTGTCTATGGAACGCCCGTGTGGGCCCTGCTCAAGCCAGTATATGTATTCATTTAGAAAGGTATAATACTATCAGTTGTCTATTTCTCACGATACATTACTTAGCTGCTTATTTTAAAACTAGTTAACTAAAGGTAATAAAACTAAAACTGATATATTTCGAAAATACTATCATTCAATCTAAAAGTGCTAATTGAAAAGAAGTAGTTTTGAACTCTGGCATCTCTTGCTCTTATCCAAGGTAATGGAGTGAGCATATGCTCTCTCCCCTTCAACTGTTGCAGTAATCTCAACTTTTAGGCATATCATATACAGACCCTATATATTTGTTCTATTTCTGAATTATATGATAATAAATTCTCCTTCTTTCACTTGTCCACATTGGATTGGTTGGTTATACGTACTGATGATTACACAGGCTATATTATTACATTTTCCTTCTTTATTGCTGTAGGACAGCAGACAGGTTGACAGTCCACTTAGAATTTAGCAGTTACCATCGCCTATGGGTGTTTGCAACACCAGTGGCATCACGAATACGCTGCTGTCCCATAAGAATAACGGAACTTGGGTCATTAAATACCAGAACACAACGCAGTTATTATAGCGGCATACTTAACACTAAAGGTGGTTGCCATCCAGACAGGCTTGGGGTCCTACCACATAGTGACCTTCCTTCACCATCTACATATGACAATGATGTTATTATGTATTTTAAACGAAAAAAATTGCCTAAATTCAGTACGTCAACTGAGATTTAAACCTGGGACTTTTTTGGGTTACTCTCTGAGTAAACTACTGAGATAATTACAGAGCTAGCTCAGTGGTATATGGTTCACTTGGTGACCAATCTAGAGGTCCCGGGTTTGAATTCCGTGCACCGCTTAGGCAGTTTCTCTCACTATGTGCATGTTATAGGATTATTGGCATGTACTGACAGTGAAAAAAAAATATTGTGAGAAAACCTGCATATAGAGATCACTGGTGTGAGTAACTCGCCTTGGACAAGTGGCATGCTATGGGCTGTTTATTACCATATACTTATGCCACTAGCATGCCAAGTGATAATTTTGGAGTGAACTAAGTAATGTCCCCTTTCTTCTCTAAGGATATATACATGTAGAAAGATGATTGCACACATTTGCTAGTGCTATATTCTTGTTAGGACTGTGAAGAGTGAGCCTTGTGGGAATATAGCATGATTTATAAATAAAAAATATATTAAAGCTTAATTTTATAATTATTAAATATTAACAACTAATATATCCATGGAAAAATTCAGTTGGTTCTCATATTTAGTTATATGTTTTCACAATGAACTTTATTAAAATTAAATGCAATTATGTACTGTTTCAATTAAATCTTTACAAGACAACAAATGGTTATCTAAAAGAAAATATTTATTGAATTTTTTTTTATTTGTCACTGCTATTAATAATTGATGTATTAATTTTGGCTATTTATGGCTTTCATGAGATTTTACACCATAAAAGATGTATTTTACAGCTTTTTTTAATTTTGTTACAGGGTATATACACAAAGGTAAGTGACTTATATACATATAAGTTTAACTTAAACTAAGCTAATTGTTTAGCTTCCTCAGCTTCAATTTCTAGAAGCCTCCGTTCAACATCTTCAACACTTTTACCATGTTCTTTATTGTATCTATAGGTTTGTAGCAGTTGTTCCTTTTCTAAACCTTTTATTCTATCATAGAGGGTTTTATTAAATTCCAAGTCAATATCATTTTCTTCTCTAAACACACAAAAGTAGATCAGAAAGACAGCAATACTGAATGTGACAGAAAACGGCTGATACCATGGCATGTCCTTATTTACCCTGCGTGGAGCTGGGCCAGGGAGTTTCCTTGCCGCTGGACTAGTTGAAAATTTAATAGGCGCATTTTCATTTACTTCTTCAACTTTACTACTTAGAAATCTTCTTGATCTATTTAATATTAATGAACTCCTGAAATCAATGCGATTGCATATTATTCACTGAACTATAAGCATACTCTTGAATGTGTTTGCTCAAAACTAAGCTCTTAAAGCATAAATTTTTCTAATGTTTATAATAATTGCTCAATTACTATTAAAAATATGTAATAGTTACTCAAGTTTGGAAAATCAATAAAATTCCTTACGTAGGTATTTTGTATAACCTAACATTTTACGTAACAAAACATATTTACCTAAAATAACATAAAGATTTAAGCATTATGAAGGCAGTCCCTTTCGACTTATTATGACGCCTGCTTTTATGAAATAACAATCAAAATGTACAATTTTATTTATCCATTTTCAAGCAAATAGATGAAATTGACATTAAAATTTACAAACTGACAGTCAGTGACAGTTAAATAATTAATACTGTTGTTGTTGTTGTTTTAATTTGCCAATCTGGCAGGCAAAAGACTTGGTCCATACAGCCTTGTCAATTGTAATCATTTCCAGAAAAAAAAAAATACTGTAACTGACAGTTACAGTATTAATATTTTTAATTTTTTAGATCTAAATGAAGGCTAAGGAACTAAGAATGTAGGTGGGACACTTTGGCACTAGATTACCCAAACAGAGATTTGAGAAATAGGCCCTATGAAAAACTTAAAAATCTACAAAAAGGTTTGCAAAAATGCAAAATTAGCTAAGATAAAAAAAAATTTCTTCAGCCCAGAAGCTTCTCTTTTTCCTCGGTTTTCGTTTACCCACAACGATACTTGATATTCCTATTGCAATCTTCTGTAGTTTAGACAACGTAGGAGCCATGTGAAACACGTCTGCACTGGGTCACCACTAGAAAACGATCTGATTTTAGGAAGTACAGATCGGAAAGTGTATAGAGAATGAATCCGATTAGGATTTCCGACAAATCGGATAGGATCGGAAGGTGTGGATCGCGTTATAAACGCGCAGTTAAAATTAAAGTCAAAAAGATGAGATTAATTTTTTATTAATATTATAATTACGAACATTGTGTATTTAATCAGTTTTCTTATTGATCTATAGTATTCGATTTCTTACGAATTGAATAATCAAGTGCATTTCTTATGCTGAAAAAAAAAACATCAATGTTAATATTTACTTTAATTATATAGTTCTGCTTGATTGACTTGGAAGAGCCAGGTTGAATACAGACATAAAATTGATATACTAATTTCGTGCGCCATGTGATAGTTTTTTTTTATAGCTAGAGTTCAGCAGACAGGCAGACGGCCCACCCTGGCAGGTGGTCACCGTCGCCTATGGACGTTTGTAGCACCAGAGGCAATACCAACGCGTTGCTGGCCTCGAAGAAATTTTATAACGCCCTTTTTGAAGAACCCCATATCGTACCGCGCTGAGAAAACCTCAGCCGGAAGCTCATTCCAGACCCTGAGAGTACGCAGCATGAACGTTCTAGAGAAACGTTTCGTACAAGAAAGACTCTTCTTTGGAGCCTCTGCTCCAAGAAATGGGGATGAACACCCAGCCGATGGCGGGCAGTGCGGTGGTAGAAAGACGACGAGGGCACCATCCTAAATAGTTCTTCAGAACACTCCACGTTGTACAGACGGTAGAATACGCAAAGAGAAGCAAAGTCTCTCCGAAGTCCAAGCGTGTCTAGACCGTCTGTGAATATGGAATCACTGACAACACGAACTGCGCGCCGTTGGATCGAGTCTAGGGGATTGAGCTGACAGGCGGGTGCTCCAGCCCATAAATGTGAGCAGTACTCCATATGCGGTCTGACCTGTGCTTTGTATAGCACAAGCCGTTGCCTTGGACTGAAGTACTGTTTGGACCGATTTAGCACACCTAGCTTTTTGGAGGCAAGCTTAGCTTTACCCTCCAATTGTCCCCTAAACTGCACATCATTCGTGATGTCGACACCAAGGATCCCAATACTGCTTGCGATGGAAAGAGAGGTTCCTTGAAACTGTGGCGCAGGTGCGAATGGGGTTTTCTTGGCAGCGAATACGCAGACCTGCGTCTTCGAGGGGTTGAACTGGATAAAGTTTTTGTCGTCCCCATTCAAAGACTCTCTCTAGAGAGTTCTCTACTTCAGACACAAGTCTGACCCGACTTTCTTCCAAAACCGCAGGAGAGAGATTTACACGACCAGTGTACCGTGCATCGCCGGTGCTATCATCTGCATAGCAATGAATGCCATCTATAGATAACATGTCATTGATATGCAGAATAAATAGCGTCGGCGACAGCACACAACCCTGGGGCACACCAGCTTTGATAGGTTTCAGACTGGAGCAGCAACCGTCAACAACGACCTTAATACTGCGCTCAGCGAGAAAGCTGGATCAGGTATCCCAAAAGATGGAAGCTTTGCAAGAAGAGCCCTATGCCTTAGCCCGATGGCCTTAGCGATGTCTAGGCTAACAGCCAGGGCTTCTCCCTTACTCTCGACGGCTTCAGCTCAACGGTGAGTTAGGTAAACTAGGAGATCCCCAGCAGACCGACCACGTCGAAAACCATATTGGCGATCATTTAGTAGCTGGGGATCCTCCAGGTAACCCAAGAGTCATGCGTTGATGATTCGCTCCATCACCTTTGAGAGCAAAGAAGTTATTGCTATAGGCCTGTAGTTGGACGGGTGCGTTCGGTCACCCTTTTTGGGAATAGAGTGAACTTGGGCTACCTTCCACGAAGCCGGGACACAACCATTGCGGTAGGATAATGTAAAAAGTCGAGAAAGGACTGGAGACAGCTCAGCCGAGTACATTCGCAGCACAATAGGGGGGATACCGTCTGGCCCTGTGGACTTCTTGACGACGAGGGATCGGAGGACACGTCTCACGGCTTTTTGGGAAAACCGTAACTCCGACATTGAGGAGTCTCCACATCTTCTAATAGAAGGTGGAGACTGTCCCCCGTCATCAAGAGTCGAATTGGCTGCAAAGATTTCACCCAGAAGATAGGCTTTATCCTTAGCAGCATGAGTCAGACGGTCGTCAGCTGCACGTAGTGGAGGAATGGACGCCCGACAAAAGTTTCCTTTGACAGCTTTGGCAAGGGCCCAAAACGCCCTAGTCCCGGAGGGATAGCTGACGAGACTCTTGCCAATCCAGCCGATGTGCTCAAATTTTGCTCTCGCAATCCGTTTTTTGAGGGTCCTGGAGGCAACGTTATATTTTTTCTTCAGGTCAGAGGTGTTAGGATCCCGACAAGCCCTTGCTGTAATCCAGGCTCGATAGGCCTCTTGCTTTAGCTTAACAGCCTCAGCACTAAGCCTATCGAACCATGGCTTTCCCGAACCACCAACGGGCACCACAGAGTTAGGAATGAAAATGTTTCATACTATATTTTATCGCTCATAAAACTTTGCCTTTTTTATTGCTGAAAAAACAGCAGACAGGCTGATGGCCTGGTATTTGCGACGCTAGACACAAATTCCGGAACATGACACAAGGTTATGCGGCATACTTATAGACCAAAGGTGTTCGCCATCCAGACGGGCTTGGGAACCCTACCACGTAGCTAGGGTTGTTTTATCGCCTATATGACAGGCCAACCCCGGCCGCAGAGGTTAGTATTCTTAATCCGCTTCTACATGGAGGGAGGATGCCTTCGCTTTGATTTATCGAAAAATATTAAACACACCGAATAAATTCTTCTCCATTGTCTGGCTCTAACATCAAACGGTTGCGTTCAGCGAGTGCTTTTTCACGTCTTTCCATAGCCAATTTCAGTCTATCATTAAGTTTTACAGGAATTTCTACACGTTTTTTTGGAACTGAATGTATAGTTTCCGTTAATTTGGGCTTGACCAGCAAAGCCCGGATGTCGAACTCATCGACTGCGTTTTGTACTGTGCTACAAAAACGTGTGCGTAGATTCCATACGGTATGTGCGCCTTCGTCCTAAAACATGTTTTTGAAGTGAAAACTTCTTTAGGTGTGTTGAGTACTTTTTGGGTGAACAACGATCATGAAACTCGCGTCATCGTCACCGAACGCTTTCCATGAGCTATTTTTGCTCCAGTAATACCTTATTATTAATGGCTTAAGGTTTATTCTTCAATGTAATTTTTAAATGATTGCTAATGCAATGTAATCATTGCTTATACATATATATTCGAATTTCGACTTTAGAACAATGAAATATAATTGAGTTTTTGAAGTGAAAACTTCTTTTAGCGCGTTAAGCACTTTTTGGGTGAACAATTTTTGGTTTGTAAAGAAGTGTTGACCAATTTAAACTTTAATCCTTGTACGTAAACAATTCTTTAGAAACCAAAAATAATAATCTAATAGCTCAACGATACAATTCACAAGTTACATAATTTTCACTTCTATCAGCAGTCCCCAAAGACTGCCCCGCATGTTTTTTAAATCACTTCTCTTGAATTTTTGAAGTTATACTTCTTTTAGTGCGTTTGGAAAAAAATATCAGGATGATGAAATGATGAAGTTACAACTGTCTTTTAAGTTTCCGTGAAAACTCGTAACTAAATTCAAAGTAGTAAATCTGCCACGTGTTTTTTAATAGTGAAGATAAAAAAACATTTTTTAACAAAAACATTAGTGTGTATGTTGTGTGTGTTGTGAATTTAAATTGTTTAAAGAGGTGAATGATGGGCATTCAACAAATTCGTGATAATAGTGACTGTAATCTTAAAAAAAACTTATCCCAACAGAGCTGTGACATACGGGACGATATCTTTAGCTAATTTTGTTTTGTTACGCTAAAGAAGTATAACTTCTTACGTACATATATACTCGTAAGTACACACATACGTGTTATTTTTTTTTTTTTATTTGGCAGACACATTCCTCTTCAATGCATATCTACATTAGACTTACGTTGCAGACTTTAACGTACAATTGTTTAGGTGTATTAGTCGGAACCACATGGCCAGCGTTTTCTTTTACATTTGGTCGTTATCTACATGTTTGAGCAAAAAAGCAAATTTTCCCCAAGTACAAAATAAAAACCTCATATCCCACCAAAAATGTAAAATTTCATTTCTTTGAATGAAGTGTCCATCTATACAAATGTCGAAGCTATATGGTTAAGGATATTTGGCTTTTCCTCACAGAAGACGAAAAAATACGGTTTTTTCGTAATGACAAGAAGCTCGTTCATTCTGTGGCAGCATGTTCTGTGGCGGCACTTCTTACGAGATCGTACGCTGTTTGGAGCAATAACAGAGCATTATATCGACTTCGCCGGCGAAACCTGTCCTAATCATATTACCGTTTCTGACACTGAGGTGTCCATACAACATAGCTTACCGAACTCTTTTTTAAATTGTAGAGTTCTTCAGTGAATGTGGCTACAGTAGATGCGAGGGCATCTCTTCGATTTTTCGCTATAAATAAATCATTACGAAGTACTTTTACTTTTATTCTCAAAATGGCACACTCCTCTTCGTATTTTTCAATTGCCATTTTTGTTTCTTTTAATTTTTTATTTATTGTTGCAATAACGGTCTCATCTGCAAATGTAAATTTATTAATACAATTTACGAATAAGTAACAAATAAACTTATAAATAAGTGCACACAATTTACATTGAAATACATTATCAATATCAAAAGCATAAAGCAATAAGCATATTCTAGATAATATACAAATACTTTCAATTACATTCTCGTTTTTGTTTGAGTTTAATTTCGTTGTCTTTTTCCATGAGTTTGATTTTTTCTATATTTGAAACAACCGTGTTATCCATGTCTCAGTATAAATTTAAAATTATTGGTAAAGAAGTATATTTATTTATTTATTCTAAGGCACTTTGGAACTTGAAATAACAATAGAAATCTGAAACTTTTTTTTAACACGCACCGATTATTGGCGGGAGCATATTTTTTAATTTATCAGGACAAGGCTTAATGGCTTTAATAGTAGTTATTTCGTTAATTCCCATTCATGTTTATTTCCACCAATTTTAAATCAGATAATAATAATATAAAAATATATAGTTTTTATTTAGTAATTATATGAAAGTAAAAGCCAGGAAGTGTAGACTTTCGTGTTAAAAGAAAAGCACTTTGTTATTTACTCTTTCCGGTTCCTTATACTCGTACATACATATTTTTACGAAACGTACTGACGGCGAAGAAGTTTTTAATTTAAGGGACCTGGACTATAGCTCACTTATGTTGGAACACCATACAACGTTATTGTGGCGGCATATTGAGAGATCAGAAGTAGTTGCCATTCTGACGGTCTGGAGTCCACCTAACACTGGTTGTTTTATCGCCGTTTCGACAGGCCGCACCCGGCTGCAAGGGTCAGTATTATTACTTCGCCCCTACAGGTAGAAATTAAATTGAGAAAAATCTATTCCACATAATTATCTATTAGGCTGATTATTTTAGTCCAAAAAAAATGTCACAAACACCTGCAAATGACGTGCACTAGATTCGCACTGACAGTACGTAATAGTTAGCTGAGGTCCCTTATAGTATATTCAAATTAATTTATATTTTACATATTGTCTCCAGATTTACAGAATTCTTCTGGCTAAATTTATTTTTATTTATTCTTTAAAATAATTTAACATCTTTCATCTTTCTAAGTGCGACATTGGCAAAATCAATACCCATTGCGTTTAAGTCAAGAATAAGAGAAATATAAGGTTCTTTATTTAAATGAAGGGTAGAGAATAGAAATAGAGATTTAATTAGAATAACCAGCTGTACACTGTATATTATAATTCAAAAACCCACCAGAACGGCGCTAGTGTAGATGCAGTGATATGAATGTGGCTGTTGTAAACGAGTTGAAGTATGCAGAGTTAAAAAATCTTTATCCCACTCTAATAAATTTTGGCGTTTTCCTTTAAAATTTACACTAATGATATTGTAGCGCTATCATAATTGAACGCGTTTCGACGGACACTTTCAAACACGGAGACAGTTCTCTTTTACCCTCCCCAATGAAAGTATGACGATGATATATTTTTATGCAAGTGGTAGGACCACTCATAATAGTTCTAAGTATTAATGATATGTAACCAAACCCTATATTTTTGCGTTTCCTAGGAGATAAATGATTAAAATCAACAATTAAATGTCTATTGCTATACTTCGAAAATTACTTTCGAACAATAAATGTTATATTATTAAATGGTATCAATTTTGTAATTTATTATGGAAAAGCCGGACGCGGGAGGTTTTATAAATGTTGTTTGGCCAAGCAACCGTGTTCCGCACGGCGGTATTTTCCACACTCAAACCGCAGAACACACGACGGATCAACAAAATTTTTTAAAAGGTGAGTTATAAGACATGCAAAATCAGTTATTATTTCACAATTAGTTCGGGTATATTTTTTTACTGGCTTCGCCAGGTTTTTTGCGTTGCAGCATGGCCATTTCGTGTTCCCTTAATAACGACGTGACTAAATATATATATGTCATCCGGTAGTCTTATCGAACTAGGTTTAGTGTCGTCGGCTCTTAGACCAAGTTTTAATTTTAGTGCTGTTAGAAGAATCGAAGCTGACTATAGCGCAACGACGAAAGTCAGCGTTTCGATTGCGAGAAGAGCCGCAGGGGAGGACCGCAAAAAGGGCGCCCCCAGCCCCCTTGGTTAGACCGCGTACTTCTCGACGCAGGTCCTTATCTGCGATCAGACAATCGGGAATATATGATGATGATTTGTAAGTGGAAATAATTTTCTATATAAATATATCTATGTATAATTAATACAGAACCTTTTTATGTCGAAACGTTGGGTTCCCTTCCCTTCAACCACCTAAGCCTCCGTTGCTCGAAATCTGAATCCTCTAAAATTGGAATAATTAGTGAGCCCTTAAAAGCAAATTCTGTACTTATTTTCCCTCTATCACTTGAAAAAAAGTCGCGGTGGGTAGTATCGCTACACTACCGTAACATTTTTTGCGTGAAAACGAGGGAAAAAAATTAAAGTCGCCTTTTTATATTTATTTATATCATGTGAAACTTAAAATTATCTTCATCTATTCGTATCAGGTCTTCAAATTTTTTTATTTTTTTTTTATTGCGTAGAACAGCAGACAGGCTGACAGCCCGCTTAAAATTTAGCAGTTACCGTCGCCTATAGGTGTTTGCAACGCCAGTGGCATCGCAGACACGCAGCTGTCCCATAAGGATACAGAAACTTGGGTCACTAATGCCACAACACAACACAAGGTTATTATGGCGACATACTTAAGACCAAAGGTGGTCGCCATCCAGACGGGTTTGAGGCTCTACCACGTAGCTAGGTTGAGTTGTTTTGTCACCTTTTACGACAGGCCGACCCCGGCCACAGAGGTTAGTATTCTTTCTCCGCCCCTGTACGGATAAAAAGTTGTTTTCGAGTTCAGCCGCCCTTGCCTCTGCACTAGTCGACCCAACCGGTAGCATTACAACATTGCCCAATGCTTAAAGTATAAGGCGCTCCCGAAGTCGCCTCATTCGATCTGTTGGTAAATTCTGGCGCTCGTTTGATTTATCATGAATAGGTCTTAGCGCTCGGATCCTTTCCCGCTGTACCGCTGGCGCTGAATATTCTTGTTAACCGGGAATAAACTTTTGTGTAACTCGTTTCACAATGAGTATTTTCTTCATAGTTATAAGTAATATCATCACACCTTAAGTAAATAAAGGAAACGGTCTTCAACTTATTATTTTTATAGATAGAATTTTGTCATATCCAGTTTACAGGTTAAAATCCAATCGGGAATACTTTATAACGACAAACTAAAGAGTTTGGTCTTAATAATTTTCTAAGGTACCAACCACAAAAGCGAGGCGAGGATAGAGAGAAAATGAAAGAGCGATTGGCGAATACGATGGCATACGGTGACACTCCCCACCAACAACCCATAATAGTTCGCAAATGTGGCCCAGCTCTGGGAAAATCTAAACTACCCACGTCGAAGGAAAAATGGAATGAGCGTAAGGCTTACTCATTTTATATCAATATGCTTTGTATTTATGTATTTAAGTAGCAAACGATAATAGATTTTTAATGTTAATAAAAGTTTGGTGACACGGGGTCAGTACTTTAGTGCGTCGGTAACCATTTTGGGTTATAATGAAACACCAGCAGCTATTTACTGAATACTAAATGTTTATTTTAAATTTCGTGCTCTTTGTATATAGTTTGGCTAGGGCACATGAGTAAAATAAATAAACGTACGTTTATTTTTTACTCATGTGGCTAGGATTCGTTGACCAATTAGAAGCGTTCGAAATGTTTGTATTGGTACCCGAGACTAGTTCTAAGAAATTGCTTGACGGTTTGGTTAGCTCGTCGACCAATCAAAAGCGTTGCGAATGTTTGTATTGGTACACAAGACTAATTAATTCTAAGAATACGCGGATGCGAGGCATGCTCGCGTCATCCCTGGTCATGACATCGCGCTGTGCTGTGTTTATGTGCTTGTTCTCTGTCGCCAAGACATCCTTGATGATATGATTGTCGTCGCCCGAAGCCTCTTCTGAGAAATGTAATGCAGTTGAGGGCGATGCTTCAAGGCGTGGATAGTACATTGGCGCGACGTGGCCGACATTGATACAACCAAACAGTTCTTGTTAGAGCTAATCCTTATTTCTATGTTTCCTATATCTGTTATTCTTGTTGAAATCAGAGGTCAAATATGTATTAAGATCAGCCAAAACAGGTAAAGCTTTAGGGCCAGATAACGTGCCAGTAGAGGTTCTTAAGCTTCTAGAAGAAGACTATATTGATGCTTTGACCAGTTTCTTTCAACAAATTTATGACTCAGGTGAAATACCTGAAGACTGGCTACATTCTACTTTTATCACAATCCCGAAGAAAGTAAATGCCAGAAAGTGTTCTGAATACCGCACAATAAGTTTGATGAGCCACGTCATGAAGCTGTTCTTGTCTATAATACACAATAGGATAAGATCAAAATGTGATGAACAACTAGGCGAGAGTCAGTTTGGGTTCCGCTTAGGTATGGGTACACGTGATGCGATCTTTGGTCTCAATGTTCTAGTGCAAAAATGCAAAGACATGCAAACGGACATCATCCTGTGTTTCATAGACTATGAGAAAGCTTTTGATCACATAAGACATGACATCCTCATGGATCGCTTGAATGATGCTGGCTTGGATGACAAAGACCTCCGAATCATCAGAAACTTGTACTGGAACCAAAAAGCCACTTTAAGACTACAAAACTCTGTAACCGAGCAAGTTGACATCTGCCGTGGTGTTCGACAGGGATGCATTCTTTCACCCTTACTCTTCAATATATACTCTGAAGCCATAATAACAGAAGCGTTAGAAGACCTGGAGATTGGTGTCAGGGTAAATGGTAAAACTGTTAATAACCTGAGATACGCAGACGACACCGTTCTACTGGCCTCAACTGAACAAGACTTGCAACACATGTTAAACAGAGTACATGAATGCAGTCAGAGTGCAGGGCTAAATATGAATGTCTCGAAGACCAAATTCTTAGTTGTTTCAAAGAATAAAGACCTTAACCCCAGAATCGTACTGTCAGGTTCAGATTTGGAGCGAGTCCGGCAATACAAGTATCTCGGTGCTTGGGTAAATGAAGAATGGGACTGTAAACAAGAAATTCGTACCCGGATTGAAATTGCTCGAGCATCGTTTAAGAAAATGGAAAAAGTATTATGCGGCCGGAAACTTAATATTAAACTCCGAACACGAATTCTCCATTGCTATGTGTGGCCGGTGGTGTTTTATGGTAGCGAGGCTTGGACCCTGACAGCTGATACCCAAAAGCGTTTGGAAGCATTCGAGATGTGGTGCTACCGTAGAATGCTCGGCATTAGCTGGACACAGAAAGTTCCAAATGTTAGAGTACTCCAACTTGTCGGTAGAGATCGCGAACTTTTGCCCATAATCAAGAAAAGTAAAGTGACGTACCTAGGCCACGTGTTGAGACATGAGCGATACCAGCTGCTCCAGCTCATTATGATGGGTAAAGTTTGCGGTAAACGGCGAGTTGGACGGAGGAAAAAGTCTTGGCTCCGCAACATCCGTGAGTGGACAAATATCTCAAGCGTAGAAGAACTGTTTCGCTTGGCCCAGGACAGGAAAGTATTCTCAGAGCTGACAGCTAACCTCCTGTAGGAGAGGCACTCACAACAACAACAATATCTGTTATGCGGTGGTTGCAAAAGTATCACTCAAACCATCTTTTTTATTACTGAGGAACAGCACAGGCTGGCCCCCACTTAATAGTAAGCAGTTACCGTCGCCTATGGATGTTTGCGACGCTAGGGGACCGCGAACACACTGCTGTCCCATAGATTGGAATTTATTTTTGTAATTAAATATAGATAAAATTATGCCATTATACGGTAGTGGTGTGCCTGGTATGTCCTATACTTTCTTTACCTGGAAGTACAACATAAAGCTGACATGATTATTTGGGTTTAAGTTCCCTATTGCGACCTCTTAGCTGGCTACCAAATGATAGCCAGTAGTAGTCGCGACCGTACGGGTGTACGGTGGTAAAGCCCTGGTGGTCACCTGAACCTTAGCAGAGGGTTTTAGGATTTTTTTGTCATTGCTCTGCGATGCTGCCGACTCGAACACTTCGAGGGGTGCCCTTGTGATATTTTTGATAGGCACGTTCACATCTTTGAGGAACTAATTTCTTCAACTCCACCTCAGTTGTCAGCGTCATAAATTGACTTATAC
The DNA here is from genome assembly GCA_963693495.1 of Malacosoma neustria. Taxonomy (NCBI): domain Eukaryota; kingdom Metazoa; phylum Arthropoda; class Insecta; order Lepidoptera; family Lasiocampidae; genus Malacosoma; species Malacosoma neustria. The sequence goes on along the minus strand of OY856382.1, from coordinate 17,712,491 downwards.
GTATTCTTGTAATTTGAAAAATATTGTCTTCTAAATTCCAGTGGTGACACAGATCAGAGAACGCGCTGAATGGATAGCAGAAATGGAGTACCTGGGGCGAGCATCGCCACACCGTGACATCATAAATGACCAGATTGCTGAACGAATGAGAGCCCTAGATGCACTCGGAGTGGACAGCGAGTGTTCCACCACCAGATCTATGGATTCAGGGTTTAGTACCACCAGGAGTACCGAACGTGGAATAAAACAGCCCTCCGTACGGAGCCCTTTTAAATCAAGTAAGTGTTTTTAATTTACAAAATACTTTCCAAAATATTTTTATTAATATTTTCCATCTTTATTATTTATTTATTATATTTTAAATAATTCCGAATGTGTACTTTGATTGTTGCGATTTTTGTTAATTTAATTTTTTTTCAGCACGTATTTTTGTATTTTCACTTAGTTTGTGCTATTATTTATTTATTTATTTATTTGGCCCAGGACAGGAAAGTATTCTCAGAGCTGACAGCTAACCTCCTGTAGGAGAGGCACTCACAACAACAACAATATCTGTTATGCGGTGGTTGCAAAAGTATCACTCAAACCATCTTTTTTATTACTGAGGAACAGCACAGGCTGGCCCCCACTTAATAGTAAGATTAACAAATAGATTTAACAAACGTATTTTTAAGTATATGTGTAAATAAAATAGTGTGTATGCATATTATTGTAAAAGGCCCTTGCGCAAGACCAGCACATTTATTAAAACTAGCATTTGCTGAGCTTGGAGCCAGCCAATTTAGAGTTTCCCACAACTGACAAATATTACATTTAATCGCCAGTGTGCCCTTACAGGGGACGGGGGACGTACTTGGATGGTATACCCACTAAAACCACCCCCATTGTTCCGTTTGTTCCTCTAGTGCATGAACGGAGGGCTATGTTTTCGCCTTAGCATCCGACCCGGGCGGCAGTACGCAGGTCTGAAAAATACGAATATGGAATAAATTTCAGATACAGTTTGATCTAACTTAACCAGTTCCCCCGGTCCGGGGGGACTGAGGGAAATGTGGAACTCCGGGAAAGATGGTCGACATCCGACTACCCACTAAAAAATCCCGCTGTTCTCCTATCGCCTTTATCTGGGCCCACGAATAAATGGCTTGCCGGTCTCGTGGCCCAGGACGGCGCTTTGTATCTCAGGGCGGGCTTCTTCCATGTTGTTGGCGCCAGTTGGCCAGGATTTCGTTCCCCCGGTGCTCTCCTCTGTCAACTCAAGGAGATGAGGGGGCGCTGAACAGCACACGGCCCACACCCTCAGAGCATTGGTGTGGACGGCGGATTCTCGCCAGAGGAGCCACCCGTGAAGTTTGATCTACTTCTGGAGCAAGTGGAATCAGTCATTTATATTTACTTTTAGGCGTTTTATATAAGTTTGTAATGTTTTGGTGCAATAAAAAAGAATTTATTATTTAATTATATCGTAACTATTACAGTGCGCTTGAGTGCTACGAGATGTGTACAAGACAAGAAGAGCATTGGTAAGACAACAACAAAGCGCGCCAAAGAAGAGAATGTGTATGCTTATGGTCAACTTATGCCATTAGAATACTCGCCTAGACGACGCGTTTGAAATTATTTGTTTTTAATTTTCATTTCCGGATTTATTCGGCACCTTAATATTATTTAATTAAAATTTATTGAACCTAAATATAGACTTTTGAATAAAAATATAAAGTATTTTAATGGAACTTTCTCTCGGCGTGTAAGGGGTATAAGCCCTGACGATGGCTTTCCTTTTGGGGATGGGGGGTCAGAGGGCAGTCGCCCCCGTAAAAGCCAAATCAAATGGAAAGACTAAGATTACGGGATCGTCTAAGGGCTAGGGCGCCGCCGCATAGCGACCCGAAAGAGTTTCGCCCGGCCCATTTGAGAAGTGGGCAAGATCTACCGTGTCATGGGCGGGCAAGGCTAACATCGTTAGCCCCAACTCATGCAGTCCAGACGTATGAAGGCGTGGAAGAAATCGCTTGAGAACGGCGGTCTGAAGCTCAATGTGGCGAAGACCGAGTACTTGGCCTGCAACTCCACAGATCCCACACCCGTGCGCATAGGCGACGACACGGGCGAGCGCACGGCCCGAGTGAAATACCTGCGATCTGTATTTCACGCATCTGGTGACATTGATTGCGACGTTAATTCACGCATTGCTGCCCCGTGGGCCAAATGGCGTGAGGTGACTGGTGTCATCGGTGGCCCCAAAATACCGGTTAAATTGAAGAGACAGGTTTATAAGATCATCATTAGGCCTGTCCTTTTATACGGATATGAAGCGTGGCCTGTGCTGGAGCGACACAAGCAGGCACTGCGAGTCTCGGCGATGAATATGCTGCGGTGGATGTGTGGAGTAACGCGGAAGGACCTCTTGCATTCGCGGCAGCCTTCATGTCCGTGACATTACGCATAAATTGCAGGAGTGTCGCTTTCGCTGGTATGACCACGTTTTACGGCAACTTACGTGGTGAACAGATGTCTGGCCATGCCGCCACCGCCGGGCCACGGCAGAAGGCGTAGACCCAAAAAGTGTTAGCTTGACGTCGTAGGGGTTGATATACGTGCCAATGGACTGACCCTCTGACTGAAGTCGGAAAGCGGACCCCGGACGCAGAAGCGAGAGTTTGGGTTGCAACCGGGATTCAACACTAAGATGATGATGACTGGAACTTTCTCTCGGATTTAATAACTTAGAGCTTCTATATTTAAAACACCTGGGCTCCGTTGTTCGACTTATGCGTGCCACACCATTCACACTGTGGGTACGAGCGCTATCTTTGCAAATGACGGCATCTGCGAATGCGAATATGCCAGAAATAGTAAATTTAAATTACACAGAGGAAACAAATAAAAACAAGTTTTATTCGTTATTTAATTTTACATATATTCATACTACAAATAAACCTTTTGGCTAATATATTTCTATTTATTAATATACCTATCAATAATGGTTCTTTGTTAATAAAAATATGCAGTAACTTTCTGGATACAGAATAGATTTTATAAATTATCTGATTAATAATTAAGAGTGATAATAATATGTATTTTTCGAAGTGTGATGGGAATCATAGATTCTCTGAACTGTGTAAAATATGCAGTTCCTATACCCTTATGGGACAGTAGCGTATTTGCGATACCACTGGCGTTGCAAACACCTATAGGCGACAGTAACTGTTAAATTCTAAGTGGGCCGTCAGCCTGTTTGCTGTCCTACAGCAATAAAAAAAGGACATTGATTTTACTCCGTGCAGGAGGGGCGAAGTCTGTGACAGAATGCACGGTACACAAGCTGCTTCTTGGTTATGGTTGCTTTTTTTATGACCACCCATATCCATGTGGCTAAAAATCTGTAGCTGCGGTGGTGTTAATACATAAGTACCAACTACCCTAGCTACGTGATAGGGCCCAAAGCCTGTCTGGATGACAACCACTGTTGTATGTGTGCAGTCATAATAATGTTGTGTTCCAGCATTATTGACCCAAGTTCCTGTACGTAGCTCCTTAAGTGGATAGCAGCGTGTTTGCGGTGCCGCTACCATCGCAAACATCCATAGGCGACGCTAAGTGCTTACTATAAAGTGAGCCGGTGCTGTGTTTCTCAGAAATATAAATTAAGCTTAATAACAGTTTAAAAAAGTATATATTAAACTATGTACAATAATGCGCGTGCGATGCAGGCGTGTGCATACCGTCTCTCTGTCAGAGCTTACCGAAGCAGAGAAGCCTCTCATTAGTGTTGTCACTTGGTTATACTGGCCCGACATATGTATGCCACACATTGAATCTTGGAACTTGGTCATGGCTGGAGTAAGATTCATTGTTTGGGAATTATATTATCCACACTATTTTGGCTACAGATAATCAAATAATACATCTAATCATCAAGACTTATTACTTTAGATTTCTTTGATTTCAATATACCAGAGTTATTGCTTTTTCGTTTTTCAGCATGATTGTCTGAACCAGCAATATTATTCTCCCAATTATTATCTGCAGGTGCTGGAGTTTCCAGTTCAAATTTGGAATATTTCCTAACTGGCATGCTGAGTTTGAAATCCGAATCATTAACTAAATCCATATTTGGACCTTTCTTTAAATAACTTATAGTAGAATATGCTGTATAGTGGAAATCCTCCACAAGGTATCCTTCTATCAAAAGATATGCTATCACATCTTCACCTAGAATCCTTGAGAATTGTGGCTCTTTGTTTTTATGTCTCAAATTTACCGGTCCTTTTAAAAACCATGCATCAAGCAGTTTTTGTGCTGTTAATTTTGTATCTTGTTTCTCTGCATTGTCTATGATTTGACTGAGAGTGTGACAATGGATTTCTAGGCTAATTTCTTTGACTTTAGTATCAGGATTGCAGCAGACATCGCACATTTTATTACAATCACTGTTCCCCCAATCTTCATCAAAATGCTCTGCGATTATCTGCCTTCTACATAGTACACCATTGAGGCAATACTTGACCATGCCATACAAGTGGTCCAAGCTGCCTGATGTGGAGAACACCATAGTGCTTAATTTGAATATATCTTGCATCCTATAAAGAGTAATACACTCTGCTCTATGCCCATCTCTGCCTGCCCTGCCACTTTCCTGATAATAATTCTCCATCGATTTACTAATTGTGTGATGAATAACAAATCTAACATCAGGTTTATCAATACCCATTCCAAAAGCGATTGTCGCTACAATAGCTTGATAATGCTTCTCATGCCATCTAGTGTGAATTTTTGTTCTAGTTTCTGCATCTAGATTGGCATGGTAGCAACCCACTCGAAGACCTCTTTTACATAACGCTGAACAAATTTCCTCAGAATCTTTAATACTGTTCGTATATATAATTCCACTTTCTCCTTTATATCGGAATTTTAATAGTTTTTCAATTATAGCTATACATTCCTCCTGAGATGATGGTTTTTCCAGTATTTTGTAAAATAGATTTGGTCGATTAAATGTCGACTTAATAAGCAGACAACCTTGTATATTAAGGATCTTTTGTACATCATTCAAAACATGAGAAGTCGCAGTAGCAGTTAGCCCCAAGATGGGTATACCAGGGAACAAATTTGGTAAAACTCCCAGGTATTTGTAATCAGGCCTAAAATCATGGCCCCACTGAGAGCAACAGTGCACTTCATCTATTGCTATTCGTTGCAGCCTACCGTCTGAAAAGCACTTTTGTAAGTTTGACATAAACCGTTTGCTCTTTGCAAGCCTCTCTGGAGTGACATACAACAGTTTTATGTTTGAAGACTTATCTTTTAGTATGTTCAGAGCTAACGTTGTTTCCTCTTTTCCACTGGAGCTCGTGATAAAACTGACAGGAATGTTTTTCTTGGTTAGAGACCTTACCTGGTCTTCCATTAGAGAAACTAGTGGTGAAATAACCACAGTTATTCCTGGTCTTACTAGAGCCGGTAGCTGATAACATAAGCTTTTCCCGGCACCTGTGGGCATAACTACAATCGCATGCTGTCCAGATAGAGTAGAGTTGATTGCGCTTAGTTGTTCAGGCCTAAAATGTTTCAACTTAAAAGTATTTTTCAAGATATTTCTGACATCGTCCGACCACTCGTAATCAGTACCTGCCCAATCTACGCTTGCTAAGGATTCGGATTTTAATTTGTTTATAGTGTTCTTCAATGAATTCTTTTTTTCAATAAGTATTCGTTGTTTATTCTTCCATTTTGCTATTTCAGTCTCTATTTCAGATAGTTCTTTTTCAACACGCTTCAATTCTTTTTCAGTTTCTTCTATTTTTGTCATTTTCATTTAATAATAACATTTAAAAATACTTTATTTACTACTACTGAACTTTTATATTATAACTTATCATGCCAGGCAGTCGGCAGTAAAAACAAATCCTATCCTGATATTCCTGTCCTGACCGCTGTCTGTCATTAATTGCAGCTGTCATTTTATTTATTTTTTCATCTAAAATGGCGATCGCGGATTGCTTTAAAACATTATCAATACCAAATCAAGAGATTGCATTACAGTTTTCTGAATTACCATGCATTAAAGATTTTTACTTTAATGGCATAAAATCCTTTTTTAAATAACCAAGGCAAAACACTAATATTTCAAAACAATATCCTGAGGAATCCGAAAGCTTCGTGAAAAGCTTAATACGATGGTATGCGTTTTAGAAGGTGAAGAAGGAGGCACGCAGTGGAAGCAATAAAAACAACTTCACTTTAAATTTTAATAATGTAATATATTAGCAGAGTTCGACCATTATTTTATATTCCGAAAATGTCAAATTCACTCTTTATTCTTTTATTATTAGAAATATACATAAAAACTAACAATGCGAACTTTACACACAAGTTTAAAGTTACCGCAGATCGTAACAACTCTTTGCAATGGAAGACTGAAGATACTTACCTAGCCTCCATCGGTCCGAAGTTATAATTTATACCAATGATCTGAGTCTAGTAAAAAAGAACAATGGTTGCAGAATATGTTGCTGCTACTGAGTACCGAACTATATTCTGGCCACATCATTACTTATGTAGCTACCTGTTATTAATTATTTTTATTGTCATAGTTGGCTACGTTGTTCATGACAGAGTGTAATTATTAATTGCAATTTGAATAAAGATTTTTTCTCTTAGATCAGATTTCAAATATTGTGGTTTGACCAGATGACTTTAATTTCAATACAATTTAAGAATTTGTTTAAAAGTATCGAACTCGTACTAAATCTCACGATTCGGAAAGGAAAGAAGAAAGTAGGTAGGTTTAATTTTTTATATTATTGAAGGTATTTTAAGTATTATATTATTTTAATAATTTGTGAATTATAAAAATACAAAAGTAATTTTGAAAGAGTACATGGTTATGTCGTATGCGAACGTTAAATGATTACTGTAATAGTATTATTGGTTCATCCGTTTACTCACTATAATCGCGCGCTGTAAGGTCCCCGAACTTGTTAGACAAATATAACGGATACATCAATTGCATTCATTTCCTTTAAATCGTGATCTTCACTACAAATAGTGCTCGAGTTGGTGATAATATACAAATGTGTTGATTTATTACAAGTAAAATATTCTAAAAAAAAAAGTCTATTTGTAGTGATAATGTATTTCATCTATTTGTTTCTGATGGTAAAGTAAGAATCTTTTTCTCTTCTTTTTCAATGTTATTATTTACAATTTGATTAATATAGCATAGCTTCACCATTTTTATCGCAGTCTAAAAATCGAATTCGTACCCACAGGCGTACCTACTGTATGAGATATCCCCGTCTTGACACAAAAGTCGAGCTGACGCCTAGCCTATACCAGTGGTCGGCAATCTTGTCATCCAAAAGAGCCAAATACTGATAATCCTAGTCAGGTCATAAATTCTGTCACATGTTTAATGTAAAATAATTGTAACAAGTTTATTCATTATGTAACCATTTATATACCAAAATGAACTTAACAAAACATAGATTCTTATGACATTAAAGTTTATTCAAAATGACCTCCGTGATTTTGAATACAAGCCTTCAATCTGCGCGGCCAGTCCTCTATCGCAGCACGAATGAGGTCCATATCAATATCGGCGGCTGCCATAATCAAGGATGTCTTGAGTGACTCCAAATTGGGATGAGGCTTTGAACACGCCTTTTCCTCCAAGTGTTGCCATATCTTGTAATCTAACGGATTCAAATCTGGACTGGAGGAGGGCCAGTCTTCGTGCCGGATGAAGTCGATTTCACGCGCCGCCAGCCAGTCTTGTGTGCTCTTCGCTCTATGAGCTGGCGCCGAATCTTGTTGGAATACCCAGTGCCTGTTATTGAACATGGTATGAGAAACAGGTTCCACAAGGTTCGTCAGGACTGTATTTTGATACACAACAGCATTCGTTTTTACACCTTTCTCACAAAAATGTACCTCTGTTAAGCCCCAATAAGAAACTCCCAACCATACCATGAGCGAGGATGGAAAATGACCTCGTTGGACACGCGGAATACGGTTGCTCGCTTCTTCACTACTGTGTGCGTACACCTTATCATTTTGTTTGTTGTAGCTCTCTTCTACGGTAAACATTTTTTCATCCGAAAAAAGAATTTCCCGATATTTTTTTCCCGCGTACCGCTTCAACAAAGCGCGGCATCTCTTCAGTCTCAGGTCCATTAGACGAGCATTCAAACGATGTCCTGTTTTTCTTCGATATGCCCGAAGCCCTAAGTCTTCATTTAACACCCTTTTCACCGTGGTTCTGCTTAACCCCATCTGAAGGGCCAACAATTTCTGCTTACGTTTGGGATTTCTTTGAATTCGTGCCTTCACAGCTTTTATCACTGCTGGAGTCCTAACAGACCGAGGGCGACCACTTCTTGACCTGTCATCTACACTAGAGTCTTCATTGTATCGTTTGATGGCACGATAAATGAATCTTTTGGCTATATTCAAATTTTTTCAGTATGTTAAAAATTTGAATTGGCGCGTAACCGCAACGATGCAACGCAATAACTGCAACACGGTCTTCTTTAAGCGTCCACTCCATATTTAAAAAATGAGTAAAATTCTAAAAGTATACATTTTTATTTTCATGAACAATTCGAGATTCGAATTCAATAAACTTTTTTGTGGCCAGCATTCTAAAAGAAAAGTTTTTACTGTGTGACAATACTTATGACCTGACTAGGTACATAATTGAAATTTATTCAAAGAGCCAGTTTTTTTTAAACATATGCTTTGCTTTAGTAGACATTATTACGGAAATAATTATAGATAATAAGTAATATTCCGTGCTTGGACTAAGTCAAAGAGCATTCAGCTCGTGAGCTGTGGGTTGCTGACTATTGCATTAGGCGGGACACTGCTCTAGAACAGCGAGATTTTTAGTGGGTAGTTTCACGGAATCCCAAATACCTCCCGACTCCACCGCGGTCGAGGGTCTCAATTGAGTTGTCCTCGAAACAAAACCCATTCTTTAAATAAACAAATAGGTATATAGATATTTTAAATATTCGAATATTTTAAAACATATCTATACTACTATTATAAAGAGGAAAGATTTGATTGTTTGTTTGTTTGTTTGCTTTGAATAGGCTCCGAAACTACTGACCCGATTTAAAAAATTATTTCATTGTTGGGAAGCTACACTATCCCCGGGTGACATAGGCTATATTATATTTTAAAAAAATTAGGGATCCTTACTAAAACTCCAATAATGTAACTCAAAGTGTAAGAAAATTACCTAAAATATTATTTAAATCGCGTGCGTTGCGAAAACTATTGATGATAGAATAAAATAATGTACTACAACTTTGCAGAACACATCATTATTTATAAAAAGTGTCGCGACAGCATATGTCTAACTATTATGGTTATGCCACAATAAGTATTCTTTTATTTTAAAAATTTAATTAAAATGCCGCCCCTAGAAAAGAGAAGGCCGCGTGCTGTTCCGCAACCCCCCTCAACTCCTAGAGTTGTTACATGAGAGCGCTGGGGGGACGAAACCCTGACCCCCTGGCGCCAGCACTTTAGAAGGGGCCCGCTTTAAGACAAAGCGTGGGCCCCGTGGGCGTGGGCCACGAGATCGGCAGGCCATATATCCGTGGGCCCGGGCGTAGGCGATAGGAGAACAGCGGGGTTTTTTAGTGGGTAGTCGGATGGTCGAACATCTTTTCCGGAGTCCCTTATATCCCTCGGTCCCCCCGTCAAGAGAAGTTTTTCCCCGAGACCGAAAAAAATAGAAGGGTTTAATTTTTAATTTTTTGTTAAATACCCGTGCGAAGCTGGGACGGGCTGCTAGTTTCAAATATGGCTGATAAGTAGTCTTCATACTTTTAGCTGTCTAACCGTGAGTGAGTGACTACTTTACGCCAGGTGTGCTCAGATTTGTATCCTTTATGAAAAACATCTTCATCAAACTTCTTATTTCCATTATATAGTTTCTGCGTAATTCCACTTGGCTCCCGTTTATCCCTTAAATTTTAACGTGGAGTTTGCTGTTGAGTAATTTTACAGAATTGTACTACTTCGCACGTCTTCGCTACCATACACTGGCTTTATTATTATTTTATTAAGAAGATAAATCGAAAAAAAAAAAAAGATAAAGTTACGCTTCAGAGAGGCCACTGTTGTCTAATTATACGTTCATTAAAAGTTCGAATTCTGATACAGCCTTTTCTTTTGGGAGGTGGCAATGTATGACGCACACCCGCCGTGTTGGATAGTGTGGGACTCCCCGTGTAATGCGCCCGGACATCGTCGGTATGGGTATACCTGTGGGTACTAAAACCGCCCTAGTTTTGTTGAACACTAGTGCGGTTGCACTCTTCTTTAAAGCTGTGACTGAGCCCCAGCTTCTTTTTCCTCACACAGGGGAAAGCTGCGCGCAAAACACCTGTGCGCACCCCTGTCTCGGCTATGATTTTTCTGCTAACTTAAGTGATTTAGGTCATTTTTATAAATATATATAATTTTCTTCCATGAAGGGACGGAGGAAGAATACAAATACATCTGCGTGCCGGGTCGTTTTAATATAAAAAGGGACAAAGCCCTACCACGAATAGGTAGGTGATAGGGCTTTAAGCCCGTGTAGATGACACCCACACTTAGTGTCTAAATATGCCGCTAGAATAACTTTAAGTGGTGTTGCGGTATGAGTGACCCAGGTTCCTGTACCCCTACGCGGATGGCAGCGTGTTAAATTTGCAATAAAAATATATTTATAATTTCTTAACCAGCTTTTACATTCCTGTTTCGGCTAATACTGCTGTGCTGATCCTCGCGAGGGGAGGATCAAAAGGAATACCGCTGAAAAACATCCGAAAAGTTGGTGGTGAAAGTTTAATTTGCCGTGCCATATACACTGCTAAAATCGCAGGATTTGGTGACGTCACTGTATCTACAGATCATGTGTTGATAGCATTGGAATCGTCTAAATGTAAGTTATTCACACTAATATTATAAATGTAAAACTAACTCTATTTCCTATTCACAAGCCGCTGGATTTTGATGAATTTCGATGTATATGTACTTATATAGATTGGATCTTGGAGAACGACATAGGCTACTTTTTTTTTTATTTATATAATAGAGCAACGTTTGCCGGTTCAGCTAGTATTTTATAAATAGTCGTTCCACTATTTTGGCTGGATTTCAATGCAGTTTTAATGGAAGAAATTGAGAGGGGATGAATTTGAAAGTACCTATACATTCCAGGTAATGGTACAGTTTTTCGAAGAAGCTACGTCACCGCTACTGACTGGGCGCCATCGATTTGGGGTGCTGCTGAATTTTTATACAAAAGAACTGACGTACAGACATTGGTACTTCTACAAGCAACTTCGCCTTTTATTTGTCCGAAAAAACTACGTGAAGCTGCTATTGCCTTGACTCATCCGATTCCACGCGACTGCGTATTTTCTGCGGCAAGGTATTGTGTGAAATTTTGAGGGTAGCTAGTCAAAGATTTTGAGATAGCAAGACAAGGTTCTAGCGAAAGAAACTATTCATTAAAGGCGTTATATAGGTCATCGATAGGTGGCCTATAGTCGCGTAGTTCCATTCTATGAACCAGAAATAGGATTCGCTTATCCAGTGATTCATAAAAGACCACAATTGAATGTAACAATTTCATCTGCAAATTCATTATAAGCAAAGATAGGAAGACATGCGTTTTTTTTGGGATGTTCCTCCAAACGGTTGCCCAAGTGGTTGTAGAGAGCTTAGAACTATACCCAAAGACTATTTCTTGTATAAACATCACAAATTCTTAAGTGTAACAATAATAGGAACTGAAATGACTATTTACTTAATTTCTAAACGATGAATATCACGATAGAGCAAATACCATAAACTTACAAATTATTTCACGTAGAAAATTAAACTGCAGATATTAGTTGAGACAGAAAAAGAGTAAAAAAAAGTTTTGGCGTCAATCTATTTTAGAGCTTTGAAAGCCATATCGCTTACCCAAAAATGTTTTTTAACTGTTTTCGCCCATTCAAATTTGTTTTTTTTTTTCAATTTTAGAAGTTTCAAACTCCGCTGGAAGCTTGTGAATGATCATTTATCTCCCATAAATTTCAATATTCAAAATAGACCCCGACGACAGGATTGGGCTGGAGAACTTATAGAAACGGGAGCATTCTATATTGCTAGAAGAGAATTAATATTTGCAGGACATTTCCAGAATAACAAGTTAGTACATATATAACGGTTTTTGAATAGATTAGTTATGGGCCTAACCAAAACTTTTAACCTTACATCTATGTAAATTCATCTGTTAAGTGGCAGACGAAGCTTCAAAACACCTTTTCCTTTCACTTTAGAAGTCAAGATCATTACAAACATTCAAAATCAGTTTTTTTCTTTCTTCCAAGCGTTTTATTCCTATTCGTTTTATTATTCGAATGCCAAGACGTCTCTATGAAATTCAGCGTATGTTTAAGTGTAGATAAAATTTTTAACTAGATTTGGCCAAATGCTGAATTGACTAAAAAGTGAGGCGTGCGAGTAGCCGTTCCACACAGATAAAACCTCAAAGAGTAGTGAGTAGTGACACAATTCATTAGACGAAGTGAAATCCATTAGAGCCCACATAATTTACTGGGCTGTTAAAATGGAAATAGACACATATCTGATACGGCTGTATATCTTAATTCTTTTGCCTAACAATTTTGGAATTTAAAATAAAGAAAAATTTTATCATCCGGTCATCCCATAATTTTCAATTTCAAAGTTTTTCATTTTTCGAGTCTTCACATTAAGAACTTTGAAAGTAATTTTGTAACTTTTTAAAGTAACTTATTTATAATAAATTTTAATATACTGACTACGGAAATGTATTAAATTGTGTTGGAGTTTTTTTTACAGTTGCACTGTTGTAATAGACTCGTCACATATTAATATAGAAATAGATTCTGAATACGACCTCAAAGTTGCAAACGCGATAGTGTACGATATAAATAAGGTAAATATTATTTTTCATTACATCTTTATTCTTGTTTTCATATTAATAGTGAGTAATTCTTCTTCTTTTAATTATTTGAAGTAAATGATGAAATTGAGTAATTATTATTTTAATAGAGGCGTATTTGAAATTTTCTTTAGCCTTAATTAAAACTTAGACTTATATTTGCTAAGTGGTTAAATTTAAGTTACGATATTTATATTCAATTAAAAAAAATATTAGTCTAACAAAATATTGTGTAGGTAGGTACAATAAAAATATTATGTAGACATATTAATGTATAAATATTGTAACAAACAATTGAGAAAAGCTGAACACTTTCATATAAAATGTTAATATAGAAAAGGTTGTTTCTAAGTTCTGGCTTAGCCAAGGAGTTAAGCCAAGAATGAGGTCAAAGTGACTTGAGTAAAAACCAAAGTATAACTCAGTCATAATGAAAAATAATATATAGAATAAAATATCAATTATATCAAAACAATTAATCAGTGAAAACATGAGCAAAAACTAAGTTATGAGATATTTTGGTATGAACAGATGTTCGGAAATATTGGACACCTAGAGACGGTGAAAGACGCAGGGTCAGGCAAAATAAGTGTTGGGAGGATGAGCGGAAGTTGAGAGTAGTTGATTATGGAGATAAGTGGCTTTAGACAGAGCACTGGCATAAGCTGAAGGCCTGTGCCAATAGGAACTCTGAAATTAGGTGTGATTAATAGAAGATAACAAAATTATTTAATTAAGAATATATGAGGTGTGTAGTTGCTAAACCCGCTAAAATGTTTTTGGGAAAAATGACGATATATCATTTTAAAACACTCTGAACTATCTACATAGCTATCAACTTTTTATTGCACAAATGCCTCTACATTCTATACAGGGTGACTTTGACAAACCCGTCCAAATTCACACAAAAGAATCTTTAGTAAAAGTTATGAGAAATATGTATTTTAGTTTTGTGTCACATAGTACAAAAATGTTGAGTAACCAGCATCACAAAGTCATTCAAAGAACTCGCAATTTACGTAATACGGCGCTAGAGTGCATTGACACCCCTCCATCTGACCTAGTAAAAGGCCGCGGACGGCGGCATTGAACCGGGCGAGCGAATACGCACTACTCATTTACGCGGGTGTGACAGAGACAGGTAATAACAGGTTAAGTTTGCTGTTTGCACCATATGCTTATTCTGTACAATTGAATTAATTTTAATTTAATTTTATGGTAAAAATTTGACCTACAATTGTTTTTTGCAAAAATGGGTTCCTTAAATGATGTTTAGTGCGTAAAAAAATTTGGACGGGTTTGTCAGTCAGCCTGTATATTCCAATATTATATTCAACCATTTATTTTGAGTTTCGAATCAAATGCCACTAAATCAGCGTGGGTTTAGTTCAGTTTAAGAGTTTAAAAAAAATATTGCTATAGCGGGTTTTGCAACTACACTCCTCATATAATACGAAGAAATAAATATTTGTGTGTTGGAAAACAGATGACAACCTCTGTGGCGTAACGGATACACTTTGGTACTTGCGCAGGTCACGGGTTCGATTCCCATCTTGTGTCTGGGTGTTTATGTATAATATGTATTTATTTACAAAAAAAAGTATATAAGTAATATATCAGTTGTCTAGTGCTATGTTAACTCAAGTGCTATGCTACTTAGTTTGGGACTAGATGGCGCTGTGTGAATTGTCACAAAATATTTATTTATTGTTTTATTGCTGTGGAACAGTAGACAGGCTGACTGCATGCTTATTAGTAAGCAGTTACTGTGACCTATGGATGTTTGTAAAGCCCGAGGTATCACTATCAAGCCGTTGTCCATGTAGGAGAACTAAAATCTGGACCACTTATACCAGGAAACAAGTTTATTATGGTGGAATTTTTAAAGACCAGGGTTGGTTGGCATCCAGTCTGGTTAAAATCCTAGATATAAATATTTTATAAATCTTATACCTACAATTTCTGATCTAAAATAGTATTTGTTTGCATAGACCGAGGCAATTCTAGCTTACCACATATCTAAAATATTTGAAGCTTACTACCCATTACTTCCAGACATAACAATGTCTACAAATCCAGAAATAACCTATGAAGATCTTGAAGCAACAGATGTGATTAGTGTAGAACTTGTACCTGAAAGGAAAGGCCTTATTTTGAAGCACTGTGAATATTATGTTAGTTCACGAAGACATGGCACCACAGTAACACGGAGATACAATGAATTTGTGCAGCTTTATGATATTCTATACTCCAAATATCCTTACAGGTAATCTTTTCCCCAATATACATTGTTCATAGGAGCTGGCCCTAGCCTTTGATCAGATTATAGCGAGATTGTCTTTCAGTGCCTTTTATATACTCACATTACTATGATATTTTTTTATTTCTGATGAACAGCAGACAGGCTGATGGCACTTAACAGTAAGCAGTTACCGTCGCCTGTGTATGTTTGTGATGCCGGGGCACCGGTAACATACTGCCGTCCACGTAGTACACTGGAGCCTTGTTCACATATGCCGGAACACAACACAAGATTATTATGGTGGCATACATAAGACCAAGGGTGATTGACATCCAGATGCGTTGGGGCCCTACCACATAGCTAGGGTGGGTGGTTATATCGCCTTTTACGATAGGCCGACCCTGGCTGCAGGGATTAATATTCTTACTTCACCCCTGCACAGAGAAAAATGATTAGCACAGCCACCTTCAGTCTACAATTTAGTACATAGCAGTGCCCTTTAGTTGGTGGTCTTATTTGGCATAAATTGTATGCCTTTATGCCAAATCTAAAGACCTACCCGTGTAATTTAACAAGGAATGAAACAGACCTAGCAATACTGATCATCAGGGGGTGGCCTCATGTGAAAGGGGACAAAACAACCATAGTTAGATGCTAGGGCTCTAAGCTCTTCTGGATGGGCACCCATGGTTTGTAAACATGGCGCCATAATAACCTTAAGTTTTGGTATAAGTTCCGCATAACTGACCAAGGATCCAGTTCCTCTAAGGCAGAGTGTTAGCTGTGTCTGGTATCGCAAATATCCATAGACGATGGTAACTGCTTACTATTAAGTGGGTCATCAGCCTGTCTGCTATTGAAATTTAAAAAAAAAACATAACAGTGTCAGTCCTTTGCTGTTTGTAAACTATAGACATATTTCATTAGCCGCCTTTTATGATTGTATAGGACAGTGATGTGATTGCCATATTCTCAACTTTTTTCCCTGAAGTAACAAAATGAGGTATGTGGGTAATGTAGGTACGTGGTAGGGTGCCAAGCCCATCTGGATGGCAAACCACCCAGGGTCTACAAATATGACACCAAAATAACTATACAGTTCATTAATTCCCCAGGTTTCAGTTCCCCTATGCAAACAGCAGCGAGTGCCACTAGCGTCCCAAACATCCATAGGGCATGGTAACTGCTTACTTTTAAGTCGGCCCACATAAGTCAGCAGGTCAGTTGTCTCTGAGCAAAATAAAAAAACTGGCAAGCATTACAAGGGCTTGAAAAATGTTGCAATGCTATCTATACATATGGCAAATGTTTCCACCCACTTTGTTACATCCTATTTTTAGATATTGACGATTATCTGGCACCTGCCATGGCGTAACGACTAACGCATTTGGATACGCTTGCGGAGGTCACGGGTTAGACTCACGGTCCGCATCTTTTTTTTTAAATCCTATAAGACAGCAGACAGGCTGGTATTTGCAACGCCAGTGGTATCGCAACATGCTGCTGTCCCATAAGGGTACAGGAACTTGGGTCACTAATGCCGGAATACAACATAAAGTTATTTTAAAATCAGGGGTGGTTGTCATCCAGACGGACTTGGAACTCTACCTAGGGTCTATCTAGAGTTGTTTTGTCGCCTTTTGCGATAGGCCGTCCGGGGTTAGTATTCTCGCTCGGCCCCTGAAGGGAGAGATTTAGTTTACCACTTGTGCTGGTGAAAAATTAAAAAAAAAGAACGGTACAGCGTAGTAACTCGCTGATGAGTGTCACAGAGTTGAAAGCCTTAGAGAAATCGGAAAAAGATTTATATATACTAATTTATTTTCGAACTTTCAATAGTTTTTTAAAAGAAATATTTAGTGTCGATTGATTATAAAATTATCCTAATATAAAAATTTAATTTATTAATTAATAAGTTGGAAAGGCGTGCCACGTCGATTTTGTTTCTGCGGCAAATACATCATGTCGTACGTGGCACTTCTTCAAAAACCTGGTTGGTTGGATTCCCTGATAATGGGCGAATAA
This sequence comes from Malacosoma neustria, assembly GCA_963693495.1. Lineage (NCBI taxonomy): Eukaryota > Metazoa > Arthropoda > Insecta > Lepidoptera > Lasiocampidae > Malacosoma > Malacosoma neustria. Next base: position 17,695,242 of record OY856382.1, on the reverse strand, counting down.
ACTTGTTTAACTCGTTTCACAATGGGGAGTTGTTTCTTCATAATTATAACTAATACACCACACACCCCAAGTAATAAAAGGAAATGGTCTTGGTCTTTATTTATTTCGACTAAATATTTTATAACATATGATCAAACAACTTTCTTCTTCTTCTTTTTAGCCTCCTTCAACCATGTTGATGTAGGCCTCCTCCAACTTTTTCCACTCGCCGCGACATTGAGCTTTCTTGATCCAATTGGAACCAGAGACCCTCTTTATGTCGTCTTTCCAGCGCATCTGTGGTCTTCCTTGAGGGCGCTTATTCCCCCACGGTCTCCACTCAAGGAGTCGCTTGGACCAAGACTCTTTCTTTCGGGCAACATGGCCAGCCGACCTCCATTTTAGGTGACTTACTCGTGTTGTTACGTCTGCGACTTTGCTTTGTTCTCGAAGCCATTTGTTAGTTTTTCGGTCCATCAGTGTCACTCCTACCAGCTTTCTCTCAACTGCCCTCTGGGCAAACAACTTTAATGCGGAAAAAAGTTAATTGAACTAATTTAAATAATTATTTCGTTGCTATTCCAAATTTCCATGACGAAAAATATCGTCTTGGCCATTGCAGTGGTGCTTCTTGTAAGACGAAATAGTCCGTCATATCCGGTTAGTTAATGAATACTATGTATTAAGGGCGGTGTGCCGATTGCCGCCAAAACGTGTTGTGGTGGGCGGTGGGAGCGAGGGGTTCCTCCGCGGGCGTCGCGCCGCCCTTCAACGCTGGCTGACCCTGGCGGCTCGTCATCCGGTCCTCGCCCACGACGCGGACCTGCGGGCCTTCCTCTGCGAGCCGCACCCCACCCTTGAGAAGCCAAAGCACGATGAGTTTCAACTCGCCGGAACACAAATACAAGACACTACTACGGTGAATATCTATAATATCTTATAATTTTTTTACTATACAGGTATCTCTGACCTGACTTTCTATTTTGGTCAGTTTTGACGTTTTTACTTACGATTCCCTTAAATAAGGGAACGTGGTTTGGGTACCACGTTTACTATTTTTAACAATTTATGACCCCGCTCCCTCTCCTTGGTGACCATCCGTAGTGTATGTGATTGTGTGTATGTGATTAATGTATATTAATAATAATAATAAAAAACTAAATATACTTGGACAATCACACAGCGTCATCTACATAGTCCCAAAGTAGCATAGCACTTGTGTTATAGGTACTAGATAACTGACATACTATGTAGTTATAATATATACCTTCTTTTTTAATGACCTCCTGGCGTACTGGCTAACGCACGTCGGTATGTTCGCGGAGGTCACGGGTTCGATTCCCCTCCAGCGTCTGGGTGTTTATGTATAATATGTATTTATTTACAAATTTAGTATATCAGTTGTCTAGTACCCATAATACAAGTGCTATGCAACTTAGTTTGGGACTAGATGGCGTTGAGTGAAATGTCTCAATATATTTATTTATTTTGGGACGTAGGGCCCTAACATCTAGCAATACCTGTCTATATAAGTTATTGATACAATGTTCAAATCAGGAAATAAAAAATACTTAATTTTTTAATAATAATTATTCGATTCAATTATATTTCGAGGGCGAGGTGTCCATTGACGAGATGCAGGCGCAGTTCGCACGCGAGCAAGAGCAGTTGAGGGTGCTGCAGCTGGGGCTGAGTCGCCTTTCGCAGATATTCGCTAAAGGTAGACTTCTCTTTATAAATAAAAAGATAGAGGTCTGCAGTGGTGCGCGAATCACGGCAAAACTACTGGATAGATTTCAGTTAAATTTTCTAAGTTTCATTTCGTAGACACACACACATCTAAAAAAAAATCATTTGATCTTCATTTAATATAAAGTTTTTAGAAACATGTATTTTTTCCCGCGGAGAAGTGAGGCAAGGGGAGTAGCGCGCATGCGTAGGAGAGGGGAAGTCTCTTCTACCTCTGCCTCACGACGAAAGCAACGCAGACCAAGTCGCGAGTATCAGCTAGTTTTTTTTTTATTAAATCCAGGTTCTATCTTCAATCCGATTGAAATCTATTTAAAATCTGTTCTGCTATCAATTATATTGAGATGAATACATTCTCCAGAAAATCACATCTAATCCTCCGCAATTCAACAAAGAGTTATGGTTCCTGAACAACCTCAACAACTTCTAACAGTTACTTGCATCATATACATTGTACAAAGTGTTCATTAACCACTAATACAATACAAACTGTAATAAAATTCCAATTATACGTTTTCAGCTTTTTTTATTGCTGTAGGACAATAGATAGGCTGACGGCCCGCTTAGACTTTAGGAGTTACCGTAGTCTATGGGTGTTTGCAACGCCAGTGGCATCGTGAACACGCTGCTGCCCCATAAGGGTAACGGAACTTGGGTCACTAATGCCGGAACCCAACACTGAGTTATTATGACTGCATGCTTAAGACCAAAGTTGGTCGCCATCCAGACGGGCTTGGGCCCTACCACGTAGCTAGGGTGGGTTTATTTTGTCGCCTTTTAAGACAGGCCGATACCGTATTATTATTAGTAGTATTCTTTCTTTAGTTACCATGGCCAAGCTGTTTTATATTGAAATATGAAAATATAGGAAATATGCTTTACATAGAAAACATTCCGTTTGCCTAACAATCAAAATAATTTTTAATTTTTTCAGTGGAGAATAGATGTTCGGAGGAGCGGGCATCGTTTCAAGAGTTGGGAGCGGGGCTGCAGGCGCTGGGGCTGCGTCGAGGTGAGGGGGGCTTCACTAACACGCCCATACGTGAGAGGCTCGCTGATGCTGCACTGTATGTATATACATAAGTATAAAAGTTATTTAAATTTCCTTGTAAGGTATACTTAATAAGAAGAAATAATATGAAACACATTCCAAACAGGTTTAATAACCTTGTGTTGTGTCACGGTGTAATCACCCAGGTTCCAGTTCCGTTACGCGGATGGCAGCGTGTTAGCGGTCTCCCTGGCGTCGCAAACATCTTTAAGTAACTGTTAGCTATTAAGTGGGCCGTTAGCCTGTCTGCTGTTCCTCGGCAATAATAAATTAATTTAAAAAAAAACTGAAACACGGTTTTATAGAAAATCAAAGTAAAAGGTAAAAAATATTTTTCAACAAATTTAAATTAGAGATAGTGTGATCAACAAAAATAATGAATTTTATTGTAAAAAATTATGGGGTGCTTGTTGTCAATTGTTATAAATATTTTATTGGCATATATTGGTAGTAATTTTGAAAATATCTTAAATCGCACTACACGCATACAAACCAAGCTAATAAAAGCGTGTTAAAAAGATCCTAATGGTATTTTCCTCCAATGTCAGTGAACACATGGTAAATAGGGCTTAAGTTTAGAATCTGGACTTTAGCGCACTATTCTTCATGGGAATATTAAAACTAAATTGGTGATTATTAGATTGGCAATACAAATGGGGGAAAACACAGAGCGAGAGGGAGACATCGGGGAGGGGGATGAGAGCCAGTGGGCGGTGAGCGCGGCGCTCGACGCCCTAGGCGCCTATAGGGAGCTCGGTAAGGGCGTCACCGTTGAATTACTCTTTCACACAGTTCTATAGACAACGTGAATGCACAGAGACTAGAACAAATACAATACAAATTGTATCATGTTAGTAATAATCCAACCATGTTTTTGTTATATCACAAACTAGCTGTGCCCGCAACTCCGTCCGCGTGGAATAGTGACTTTAGGCAGCATTTTTTTGGATATATGAGGTCAAATTAAATTGAAAATTCAACCTACTAATACCAGCCTAAGCTGAACCCTATTTCATATGGTTGATGATATAAATCGGAGGTCAACTTAAATTGGATTATAAAATTTTCGAAACTTATTATTTTTAACAAAAACTATTATTTTTTTCTAAAATAAAAATAGCCTAAGTTACTCCTTGGTACATCAGCTATCTGTCAGTGAAACTCCCGTCAAAATCGGTGCAGCCATTTCAGAGATTAGTCGGAACAAACAGACAGACAAAAATGTTGTTTTGGTATATGTACCGTGTTTAAATCCGAATGCACTTAGTAAAAAGCGGTTATTTTAATATTACAAACAGACCCTCCAATTTTATTTATTTGTATAGATGTATAGATTACAATTACGCATTACAGATAGGGTCCTTTTCGCTAAATTGTATCATAAAAAACATATCACTTATCATATGTTTTAAATAAACATTTTAATACATATATTGTATTCTATAAAATATATTATATAGTTTAAATATAAGATAACTAGCTGATACCCGCGACTTCATCCACGTTGCTTTGTTGGATAGATTTCAATTAAATCTTCTAAGTACTATTTCATAGACTCTTCATATAATATAAAATTATTAAAATATTATGAATGTGTATTTTCTTGCCGCGGAGAAGTGGGCAAGCGGTGTAGCGCGCATGCGTTGGAGAAAAGGAAGTGTCGTTTACCTCTGCCTGATGACGAAAACTTTGTTAATATATATCAACCAACGCGGGCAAATTCGCGGGTGTCAGCTAGTCTTTATGATATAAATATTTATGAGATGCTCTTGAATCTTTTAAATTCGTCTCTGAACATCCTATTAGTCATGTAGGCCAAAATATATTGTCAAATTGGTAAATACAGGCCTACAATCAGTACTAACAACTTGACAGGTAGCCGGTTGTCGCGCGGCCTGCACGCGGAGCGGGCTGCGGCGGCCGCCTCGCAGCCTAACGCGCAGCACCTTCGGAACAGGCACCGCTACGCCTTGCAATGCGCCCTGCAGGTGATATATATATATTAAATATATATAACTGAAAAAAAATCGTCATAGTGGTAGAATAGTAATGGATCTAACATATTAAACTTTACAGGGCAGCCATTTTAAAAATACGCAGGCGTCATTTTATTATGAGCGCTTATCCGCCTGTCAAATCGTCATTTTGCCGACAGATTCATTTGAAATCCAAAATACATAGAATTTTTCATTAATTATTATATATATATATATATATATATATATATATATATATATATATATATATATATATATATATATATATATATATATAATCATGCGTTTTTGAACCAGGAGGGTGGGGTGGCACGCGCCTACGGCTTTTGGGCTCTGGAGAGGATCCCGGGCCAGTTGGAGGCGCGGGCTGAGGCGCACCGTCGCCTGGCTAATCTATGGGCTAGACTGCACGACACCGTTCAACCATCGCGGTAGACGCCATCTTTAAAAACTAATCTCAAACTTAAACGGGTGCGTCTTCAATTTTTTAAATGGCCCGCTTAGAATTTAACAGTTACCATACCGTATGGGTACGTGTGGCTGTTTGCAACGCCAATGGCATCGCGAACACGCTGCTGTCCCATAAGGGTACAGGAACTTGGGTCACTAATGACGGAACACAACACAAGGTTATTATGGCGACATACATAAGACCAAAGGTGGTCGCCATCCAGACGGGCTTGAAGCCCTATCACGCAGCTAGGGTGGGTTGTTTTGTCGCCTTTTACGACAGGCCGACCCCGGAATACCGGACATGACTTTACCAGAACGCATGCGTCGCCACGAACCCATTATATCGTCAGTTTACTTCCGAAAGTTAGAATTTTGTCTCCATGCAGGAGCAGAGTAAGAATACTGACCCCTGCACCGGGGTCGGCCTGTCGTAAAGGTGACAAAACCCTAGCTACGTGGTAGGGCCCCAAGTCCGTCTGGATCGCAACCATCCCTGGTCTATAAGTATGCCGCCATAATGATGTGCCATGATCAGTGATCCAGTTCTCAGTAATCGTACGCAGACGGCAACGTGTTCGCGATGTCCCTAGCGTTGCAAACAACCAAAGGCGACGGTAACTGCTTACTATAAAGTGGCCTCCCTGTCTGATGTCTTTTCAGCAATGAAATAAAGGCAGCCGAGGTTATTAAAAGCAGTCAACAGTTGGAATTTGATAAGATTTGTGCCTTATAAAGCCCGCGGAAGCGGACCTTCGCAATCGCAGACACTAAGGACAAGTACCGCACCTCGGCGTTCAAGGGGGCGTACGGGCCCGTTACAATGAAATATATCTTGGGACATTCTACACAGCTCCATCTGGTCTCGAAATAAGTAGAGCGCTTGTGTTATAGATACTAGGCAATTGATGAAGAAGTAAAAGAGACTAACGGTTCAATCGTGTTTCTTTGTATACTTTTACAATTATTTAATTACGGTAACACACTTATTACTTTAAGATTTTTATCCGTGGTGGAGAAAGAGTACTGACCTTTGTGGCTGGGGTCAGCCTGTTGTAAAAGGCGACAAGACAACCCATCCCACCCTAGCTATGTGGTAGGGCCCCAAGCCCGTCTGGATGGAGACCGCCTTTGGTCTTAAGTATATCGCCATAATAACTTTGTGAACCAAGTTACTGTACCTAGTAGGGATAGCAGCGTGTTCGCGATGCCACTGGCGTTGCAAACACCCATAGGCGACGGTAACTGCTAAATCCTAAGCGGGCCGTCAGCCTAAAAAAAATTATAAGAATATCTACAACTTAATGTTTTTCACTTTTTCACAACTCAACATAGTATTTAACGCAAAACTGCCTTGCGCTTTTCAAATTAAAACATTGCTATTGAAATGTACACCCGGTGAGACATGTTTTGTTTTCTCAAGCTATGTTTGTTCGCCGGGTGCACTTGTGCAAAATAATTTATTACATAATAATAAATAAATGTGTAATAAACGAAATAATTAATTACAATAAAGATTAATATGCAGCGCCTACAATTGATATAATTTTTTTCATTTATTTGACGATGGTTCGATTCCCGTCCAGCAACTGGGTGTTTATGTATTAAATGTATTTATTTACAAAAAAAATACATTAGTTGTCTAGTATCCATAACACAAGTGCTATGCTAATTTGGGTCAAGATATAGAGTATATTTATGCATTTATTTTATAAAATAATATATAAACAGAATGGCAAGCGTTTCGAGTTGGTTGGTTAAGTGAGTGCATAAGTAGTCGTATTTGAGGGTTTAATGTCGGAAGATATAAAATATATATGATTCGTGAATAATTTGTCATAGTTCGAAGTTAGTACCTGGTGCTTCTTTTTTTTTTTGTAAAGTACCTAAACAACATATCAGTGCTCTTCAGTAAACATATCACTTATATTTGTTGCAATGTTCTTCATAGTATTTAAAAAATTATTAACACGTTGAATGTCAGACTAAAAACAATGTTTACCCCAGTGGGCCGCGTCGGACCCCCTTGTGACTGCCGATACGTCGGTCTAGGCACCGTTTCGACCCTTTTTACTAAAGCAAGGGCGGCCCCACAGCGCAGCCTGACCAATTGGCATAAATAAAATCGGGAGGACTTAAAATTTATGGCCTTTACATGTTGTTTTCAAAAATGCCTGCTGCCATTTGACTTTATGGAAAATAACGAGTATATCGCAGTTTCCGTAAGTCATCCATTATTTTGAGTTGTTTGCAAAAAAAAACCCCAACGATTTTTGGACGATTCGCGATATATTGGTATGGGCCTGGGTGAAATATGATGTCGGACACATGGTATCCGTCAAGGCGTTCAACGTGTTAAAATATGTTTATAAATATCTAATGTTTCTGTTGTTAATATCTCACGTATGTTTGTTGACCCCAATACCTTTAGGGGTCATTTGATCTGATGTCATCAAGAATTTTAGGATTTTAGTAGTTTATACTGTGGGTAAGTTGAGCAAAAAAGGAACCAATAAACATTATCAAAGATTTAAAAATATGTCATGTTATCAACTACTTAGAACAGTAAAATACTATTTTGGAGGTGACAGGGTTCCTGACCTTCAATAGCTTTGTTGTTGCGAGGACAGATATCATCGGTGTTCTTGTTACGTTCACACCAAAAGTCAGTTCCAGGATTCCGTTATTTATTAGGCAAAATGAGGCGTACACATATTTATAAAAATAGTATATAAAAAGATGATATGAAAATATGATGAATTTTCTCTGGGCAGGGGCGGAGTAACAATACCAACCCCTGTGACCGGGGTCACCCAGTCGTAAAAGGTAACAAAACAACCCTAGCTACGTGGTAGTATAAGTATGCCTCTAGGCTATTGCCTTGTGTTGTTTCGGCATTAGTGACCCAGGTTCCTGTACCCCTATGGGACACTAGCGTGTTCGCGATGCCCAGGCGACGGTAACTGCTTACTATTAAGCGGACCGTCAGCTTGTCTGCTGTTCCTCAGCAAAAAAGGGTAGATGTAAAAGTGTAAGCGAGACATTAGATGCGTGCTTTTCTTGTCGCACGCCATTTGTACATTTTTTTACATTAGTAGGATGTTCATGGATGTACAAGAAATAATAAACAACTTTAAAGTATTCGTTAAACAAGTATTTTATTGACGAGGAGTAGCAGACAGACTGACGGCCCACTTAACACTAAACAGTTCCCTCGCTTATGGATGGTTTTTTTATTGCTGTAGGACAACAGACAGGCTGACGGCCTGCTTAGAATTTAGCAGTTACCGTCGCCTATAGGTTTTTGCAACGCCAGTGGCATCGCAAACACGCTGCTGTCCCATAAGAGTACAGGAACTTGGGCCACTAATGCCGGAACACAACACAAGGTTACTATGCCGGCATATTTAAGACCAAAGGTGGTCGCCATTCACGCCGGCTTGAGGCCCTACCACGTAGCTGGTGGGTTGTGTTGTCACCTTTTACGACACGCCGACCCCGGCCGCAGGGGTTGGTATTCTTACTTCGCGCCTGCACGGAGAAAACAAGTGTAGCAAGTTTTGTTGATTGGTTCTTTTTTGCGTAAATTACGGTAAATATCTTATTTTAGTGATAATTTAATAAAAGACATTCCAGTTTAGATATATTTATATATTTTTGTAATAATAGTTTATAAGTGTCAAAATAATAATTAAGTACAAACACATTTGCTCATTTTACCGGATTTTATATTAATAATTATTTATAGCTGATAATAAAATATTAATGTGATAATAATCGAATAAACTAGACAATAATTATATACCTATATTTTCTATTAATATACAAAAAGAAAATATGTATTTTAAAAGTTGAATTTTAATTGTATTTTTATTCATAATAAAATTTATTGTTGGTTAAATGTGGTTTCATTCCGCCAATCCTGCATTTAATATGTCTTTAGATATTGTTATACTGTCGTTTGGAGAGACCATCAAAATAGACCGACGCACATCCGGGCACATCATCGTGATACATGTCCTGCTGTTCAAGCGAGCGAGCGAACATGGGATGGCTCTAATAGATACATCAACTAAGTTTCCTTCACAAAGATGGGGTCACACTGCACGGGAGTCCTAAGCGACATAGTATGCGGAAAACATTTTCAACTGGAATACTAACCTACCATATGTAATGGTGTGTACTCAATTGGTGTCTAAAAGTTTTGATATGATCTTAAGCGATTTATGGCAAAACCAAACATTTATTTTTAAAACATCGCTAGAAAGAAAGTAACTAAATTATTTTCTTTAAACGTTGGAGTATCAAGGTTACTTCGTCTAACATGAAAATAACTTCTTAATTAAGACTGCCACCTCAATTATATATGGATATTTCATTGATTAGTTGGTTTATTTATTCCAGAATATGTGTCTGAAAATATTGCGTCTCAATTGCTTTCAAAACGTAAATTTCAAAACCTTTTCCTGCAGTGTTTTCAATGACTGTGCTTATATTTGGTTTTTGGGCGTCTGATTCCCCTACCGTGAATGGAAAACAACGATGTTTAAAGCCACCGTATCAAAATGTCTGTTTGCAGACGCGCTTTACGTTTCGGTGCTGTTGTATACATTAATTTTACAAATAAATAAATATATTATTGATCATCGCATTTTAAAAATAATATGATACTAAATAACAAGCTTTTATTAAAGTAAAATGTAGGTATCTGTAACCAAAGAGTATGTAACACTACGTATGTCTGTGACAGTATAATATTGATCCTACTTTAGAACAGTAGAAAAAAAATATTTCAAGTATTTTGACATCTATAGTCTTCATATGCTGTGCAGAAGCCATAATTATAAAAATAAGACTAAACTGCTTCGGTAACCATGCCATAACTTTAAAAGTATTATAAAAAGCGGCAAACGCGAGGCGATAAAGTTTCTGCAGTTTTAAACATAAAATATTTTGAATTAGGTATTTTTCAAAATGAATAGGTCAAAAAATAGTTTAAAATTGAGGTTTCCTAACGATGATGAGGTCGCAAGTGATTCATCCTGTCAAAAGGAATCTCCAAAAGCAAAAAAACGCACAAGTCGATTAATTTGCGACGAAAGCGATGATACTCAAACAAGAAAGCAGCAAACCAAGAAGAAAAACATTGGAGTTGAGTATGAGGCAAGCAAAATGTATAAACAAAAAGTTTTATGTATGACTAAGCAACACAGCGAGATTTGGTAAGTTATAACATTGTATTCATTCAAATCCAAATTGGAACATTAATGTACAATTATATACATTATACCTAGTCAGGTCATAAATTCTGTCACATGTTTAATGTAAAATAATTGTAACAAGTTTACTATTTATGTAACCATTCATATACCAAAATGAACTTAACAAAACATAGATTCTTATGACATTAAAGTTTATTCAAAATGACCTCCGTGATTTTGAATACAAGCCTTTAATCTGCGCGGCCAGTTGTCTATCGCAGCACGAACGAGGTCCATGCCAATATCGGCGGCTGCCTTAATCAAGGATGTCTTGAGTGACTCCAAATTGGGATGAGGCTTTGAGCACGCCTTTTCCTCCAAGTGTTGCCATATCTTGTAATCTAACAGATTCAAATCTGGACTGGAGGAGGGCCAGTCTTCGTGCCGGATGAAGTCGATTTCACGCGCCGCCAGCTAGTCTTGTGTGCTCTTCGCTCTATGAGCTGGCGCCGAATCTTGTTGGAATACCCAGTGCCTGTTATTGAACATGGTATGAGAAACAGGTTCCACAAGGTTCGTCAGGACTGTATTTTGATACACAACAGCATTCGTTTTTACACCTTTCTCACAAAAATGTACCTCTGTTAAGCCCCAATAAGAAACTCCCAACCATACCATGAGCGAGGATCGAAAATAACCTCGTTGGACACGCGGAATATGGTTGCTCGCTTCTTCACTACTGTGTGCGTACACCTTATCATTTTGTTTGTAGTAGCTCTCTTCTACGGTAAACATTTTTTCATCCGAAAAAAGAATTTCCCGATATTTTTTTCCCGCGTACCGCTTCAACAAAGCGCGGCATCTCTTCAGTCTCAGGTCCATTAGACGAGCATTCAAACGATGTCCTGTTTTTCTTCGATATGCCCGAATCCCTAAGTCTTCATTTAACACCCTTTTCACCGTGGTTCTGCTTAATCCCATCTGAAAGGGCCAACAGTTTCTGCTTACGTTTGGGATTTCTTTGAATTCGTGCCTTCACAGCTTTTATCACTGCTGGAGTCCTAACAGACCGAGGGCGACCACTTCTTGACCTGTCATCTACACTAGAGTCTTCATTGTATCGTTTGATGGTACGGTAAACGAATCTTTTGGTAATATTCAAATTTTTCAGTATGTTAAAAATTTGAATTGGCGCGTAACCGCAACGATGCAACGCAATAACTGCAACACGGTCTTCTTTAAGCGTCCACTCCATATTTAAAAATGAGTAAAATTCTAAAAGTTATACATTTTTATTTTCATGAACAATTCGAAATTCGAATTCAATAAACTTTTTTATGGCCAGCATTCTAAAAGAAAAGTTTTTACTGTGTGACAATACTTATGACCTGACTAGGTATACTTAAACAATTATACAATTTTGACTGTAATTTTTTAAAGGTTTGAAAATTATAGTAACGCTTATGAATTGTATTACTATTTGATTATTTATTAACTTATTTATAGTATTTTAAAACTTAAAAAACTTCTGGCGACGGGTTCTCGCATTAAATTTACCTCAGAAAAAGAAGTTTATTTTTAAATTGCTGTAGGACAGCAGGCTGGCTGACGGCCCCCTTAGAATATAACAGTTACCGTCGCCTATGGGTGTTTGCAACGCCAGTGGCATCGCGAACACGCTGCTTTCCCATAAGGGTACGGGAACTTGGGTCACTAATGCCGGAACACAACACATGGTTATTATGTCGGTATACTTAAGACCAATGGTGGTCGCCATCCAGACGGGCTTGAGGCCCTACCACGTAGCTAGGCCGACCCGGCCGCAGAGGTTAGTATTCCTTCTCCGCCCCTGCACAGAGAAAGAATACTAGAAGTTTGAGAATGTCAACGTAACCTACGCAGTTAGATTCGATTGCGATTATAGAATAGTGGACCTCGACTCCGAAATCAAATCTTCGTATGCAGCCAACAAGACTAAGCCAAGACATGATGACCTTATGAACTAGGAAACTTTTATTACTTTTTTTAGGAAGAAATTTAATAACAGATATATAACAAAATTGGGCGAAATGCGCACTCAACTAGAGGAAGATCAGAAAGCCGTCAGGAACTGTCAGCAGATAATAGAGCACCTCGCGGGCTCAATCAGCAAATGCGTGCAACAGGCGTCCGCAGCTTTCGAACAGAAAACCAAAGCTGTTGAGGATATAGAAAAGGCTCTTAAAAAGCGGTAAGATCTATTTAAGGTCCATCGTGAACGCTTGAAGAATTGCTATACCCTTTTTATTACTGATGTGGAACCGCAGACAGGCTGTTATGCTTTTATCCGTGCAGGGGCGGAGAAAGAATACTAACCTCTGCGGCCGGGGTCGGCCTAGCTACGTGGTAGGGCCTCAAGCTCGTCTGGATGCCGACCACCTTTGGTTTTAAGTATGCCGCCGTAATAACCTTGTGTTGTGTTCCGGCATTAGTGACCAAGTTCCTGTACTCTTATGGGACAGCAGCGTGTTCGCGATGCCACTGGCGTTGCAAACACCCATAGGCGACGGTAACTGCTAAATTCTAAGCGGGCCGTCAGCCTGTCTGCTGTCCTACAGCATTAAAAAAAGGCTGACGGCCCACTTAAAAGTGAGAAGTTACCGTTGCCTGTGGATGTTTGTGACCGACAGTAGCACCGCTAACACTCTGCCCTCTACGTAGACTGGAATCTTGGTCACTTATTTGGAGACCGGAGAGACGAGATTAGGATACTACATATCTAGGGTTGTTTTGTCGCCCTTTACGTAATGCAACACCCGGACACAGGGGGTCAGGAATCTACCGCTACATGGAGAAATTTCTGTTCGCCTGACAATTAGTTTCGTGGTGAATTACAAATTTAAGCAATTAATTATATGGATTATTTTTCCAATGGGTCAGGACTTCCCCTTTGCACTAAGGATTGAGACATTATTTCTTTTTTATGTCTGGAGGATGAACTTTTATGGCACCACTAGCTGCGTGAATTAGGTTCGTTTACCATATAACGCATTTTTTGTTTTTAAACGCACATGCCAGATACTCACTAAAACCCTCAGCGGGCTTAGCTATAATAATACCGCTATTTTTACTCACGATTGCCGCGATTCTGGTAAAAAAGTGAAGTAAACTTTAGTATTTTATATAAAAAAGGACACGAATATCTTGACGACAATTTAATGCCCATTGACAAATCCATACATTTTTTCCCTTAGCGACTCACAGTTTTGTTGTCTAAAACATATGGCTAACTCCCCTGGCTCTTTACGTTTAACGAGGTGCCCAGAAATAGCGGAATTCGACTATCGCCACCATTTTTTTTTAATTTTATGAATTGGAAATGCCTGCATCTTGTCTCATGGGAGTAGGCGGCGGAGTGAAGTGGGGCTCCCCGTGCAATGCGCCCGTTCACCTCTTTCTCTAGGCTGAGAGACATACGTCGCACTAAAACCACCCTGGTGTTCCTTCGCGTGCCTTGAGTGGGGAGGACGCGGTCTCCGGACTATCGCAGCCCTGGCGAATTTCTTGACCCTGACACTTATTCTCATAAATGATGTTTATGTAAGAAACTGAACATCAGAATAGAAATTTAAACACCTATTTGTATAGATGTCTAGAAATGGAGACCCAAGTGCAGACAGACTGTGAAAAAATGAGTGCGGAGTTAGAGAACAACCTGAACCAAATGCAAGAGAAGCTCACGGCTGAGGCGAGGCGTGACGCAGTCGAGAACATTCGAAAAACTTTCATGGCAGCCGCTCAAAAGTTTTAATGTAATTTGCCTAATTAAATTTATTTAGGAACATCCGATTTTTATATTCTTAACCCTCGTCTTTCAATATAACCTTACATACATACACAGTTTACCTTTTGATTTTTTAACATATTATATAATCCTTAATATAAAAACTCTGTCTGTTATATTTTCCCGCCTACAATGCGATTCAAATGAGAATAGGAACGGCAATGACCTCAATCTGTCAAATGTCATTAGAAAAGTACGGTTTGGAACGAAACCATACTTGCGTATCAATAATTATGAGTGGAATTGAAGTCATAAATAAAGGTAACATAAATAATAATCTTGTTATTTCAAATCATTCACACAATTGTTATCCGTGCAGGGGCGGAGAAAGAATACTATACTAACCCCCTGTGGCCGGGGTCAGCCTGTCGTAAAAGGCGACAAAACAACCCACCCTAGCTACGTGGTAGGGCCCCAAGCCCGTCTAGATGGCGACCACCTTTGGTCTTAAGTATGCCGCCATAATAAACTTGTGTTGTGTTCCGGCATTAGTGACCCTAGTTCCTGTACCCTTATGGGACAGCAGCGTGTTCGCGATGCCACTGGCGTTGCAAGCACCTATAGGCGACGGTAACTGCTAAATCCTAAGCAGGCCGTTAGCCTGTCTGCTGTCCTATAGCAATAAAAAAAAAACAATTCATAGGGATTAGTAAATACATAATGTCTTAGATCTAATGTTAGTCTTATTCTATAATTTGGCTACAATTGATGTGTCAGTCTTACATTTCCTAACACAGCAATTGAGCAGTGCAGAATCATGTCTGGTAGCGATTGTGCTCAGGATACTGTTGGAGCTGGCCCGGACCCTGCAGAGCAACGAGGCAGCCCGCATCCTTGTAACGGCATATAAATCATTTACGCGAGCTTCGGCAAACATACCCGAAGCGAAGAATCGTGGCAACCCCATCAGCATCCTGAACCCATTATTATATTGCACACGCAGCGCACTGACGGCTTTCTGCACACATTTGGTCCATAAACTACACGTGTAAAAAACTTGGCAATATGCTTTATATAATGTTAACTACTTGCCCACTGATCGAACCGCCAATGCCCTGCGTCCTCTCTATATCTGTTTCATCCTTAAGGTCATCAGTAACATAGTGGCCAAGATATTTGAATTTTTTTCACAATTTTTAAGGGAATTTCAGACAGACATCGGGCACATTCACAGGGCATATGCCAGGAGCTCTGAAAACCATGAGCTCACTCTTGCTAACATATACGACAACCTATGGGAGTCAGTATAAATCTAACAAGTTTTCAATAGGTCTCTATAGCTCTGATCGATGGGCCTAGCAGCACCATGTTGTCGGCGTAATTAAGATTATTACAACTTACATTATCTATTCAACACCCTATTTTATTGCTGCTAAGCTCATTTAACATACCTAATTTTATTTTAAACAACAGTTAGTGGAATAAATATTCAAAACCTAACCTAACCTATGACGTCACAATATGGCGATCCTATTCTCATTTGAAACGCATTATAAACCGCTGAAACAATTTTTATGAATTTCTGTTTTGAGACCTTTGAGATTTGAGATTGACTTCGATTAAATCGAGAGAGATTGGACTTTGGAGAAGAGGATAGGCTACTTTTTGTGGTGAATTTCTTTTTGGCAGAACAACGTGTGCCTGGTCAGCTAGTTACATATAATAAAAATAAATAAATTTATCATCATCATCTTAGCGTTGAATCCCGGTTGCAGCCCAAACTCTCGCTTCGGCACCCGGGGTCCGCTTTCCGACTTTTTCTTCTCCACTTCGCACGGTCTTCAGCATCCCTGGTAGTGATCCTATTGGCACGCTTATCACCCTTTACAACGTCAAGCCAGCACTTTTTGGGGCCCTCCTGCCGGTTCCCGGCGGAGGCGGCATGACCAGACATTTGTTTCACACGTAAGCATCCGGTTGCCGTAAAACGTGGCCGTACCAAAGGAGCCGACACTCCTGCAATTTATCTGCTATGTCACGGACATAAAGACTGCCGCGAATGCGGGAGTTCCTAACGCGGTCCTCCCGCGTCACTCCACACATCCAAAAATAAATTAATTAATATATGTACTTTAACAATTAACAGAACGCCATTTAGTCCCTAAGTCGGCAGCAGAGCACTTGTGTTATGGAGACTTGGCCTGGGCTGCGTGGTTAAGCTATTTGTCCGTCGGCCCAAGCATTATGCGAGAAGAGAACACCAGAATTTTTAATATATTATGTTTATCTATCATATAAATAAAATGATAGAGGTCTGCAGTTGTGCACACATCACGGCAAAACTACTGGATAGATTTCAATTAAATTTTCTAAGTTTTATTTCTTAGACATGTGTCTAAACCCTAATCTTAAAAAAATACTCCGATATCTTCATTTATTATAAAGTTATTAACGTTTTAAGAAAAAAGCGATTTTTTTATGTACTACGTGTTCAGTGATGTTTGCGTGCCGCGGAGAAGTGGGGCAAGCGGTGTAGCGCACTGCGCACATGCGTAGAAGAGGGTAAGTCTCTTCTACTTCTACCGCATGACGAAAGTAACGTGAACGAATTCGCGGATATCAGCTAGTATTACACAATTACCTATACTCGCGACGGGAATTAAACCTCTGCAAGAGTTCCGACGTGTGAAAAGCGCCGCGGAGAATATTCTTTTAAATTATTGTAATTATACTTTTGCGGAACACTTCTTGAATTATAAAAACAATATTAAGAGTACTAATTATTATGGCCACCAGTTGTTATGGCTCATTTTATCTCTTTTTTTAACTATAAACTAAACTTTGATTTTAAGATATTTTATTTGACTGGTGCCAAAGGGCATAGGGTCGTAGTGTAATGACTAACCTCCATATAAGGCCAAGGGACTGGGCCTTAGACGAAATAGAGTTTTTTTTTATTCCTGGGCAACAGCATTTATGGCTCTTTGTGACGCTAGGAACACCGCAATCACGCTGCTGTCCGCATAGGGGTACTGGGGTCACCAATGCCGGAACACAACACAAGGTTGTTATGGCGGCATACGTCTTATAGACTAGGGGTGGTTGCCATCCAGACGGGCTTGGAGCTCTTCTACCAGGTGGCTCGGGTTGTTTTGACGCCTTTTACGACAGGCTGACCCCGGCCGCAGAGGTTAGTATTCTTTCTTCGCATCTGCACGGAGAACAATTCAGTTACCTCGAGATAACAAAGAAGGAGATTAAGGTAATAAAAAGATGGTGTTAATAGTTTTGCCAGTATTTAATAAAATCTTCGCTTAAAAGAATGTATCATGCTTTCCGAACTCCTAAAGCGTAACCGCGATTTAGAGGAAACAGTGTTTGAGTGCCTCAATGGCTTAGAAATAACTGAATCCAGTAGATGTCGCTGTAAAACGCCAGAAATCCATCTGGGAGATTCTCTACGAGTGTATCATTGGATAGGGTCAACACGGTTCAATTTATGTGGAAATATGTATAGGTGGCGCAATAAGCAAAATTATTGGTAAAAGTCCACCTGGTTTTAGAAAAATATAACCTATTAGTGGAAAATCTAGACAAAAGAAAAAACATTAAAGTTTATTTAAAGTACATAATTATATTTGTAAGTTTATTAACTATTACTAAGATTATTATTAGAATAGCATGATTTAAAATTTATTATTCAGAACATGGTTCTTTATGTAGGTATTAAGGTGCCTATCATACCCAACACTTTTTCGTAACTTGTACTGAGTGAGGTGCACCCGGGTGTCACCCCCAATTCTAACTCGTATAGATTTTTTTGGATAAATACGACTCGAGAACACCACCTCGCCGTTTCCACAGAACACTTCTATCAAACTGTGGTCGACGAAAATACGGAAGAAAAGCTGATCCACCGGTGACCAATCCGCCTGCCGTATGCCATCGTAACCTCCCCGGTCAACGCTCACCCTTCCCCGCTCTACCGAATAACCAATCCTGTATTGACTTCGTCCACTCCACTCAAGCATTAAATACACGTCAAATAAAACTGACGTGGAATTTACGAGAAGTTCAAATGACTTCGTTCCTGCATAAAACACCTCGCCAGGGTTGTACCACGCATTCTCCGTCACTTCCAATCGTAACTCCATGGCTTCCTGCACGGGCGTCATCAAGATACTGCCCTGCGGTGTGAGCTTCAACTCACGTGCCAAGGTTAGCATGCTTGCCCATCCATCCTCGGCTTCTTTAAACTCACTTTCCCACATTCCAAGCCAACCGATTAAAATTCTTCTTCCATCAAGGGCCTGTACCGTTTTTGCACCATAAAAATCGTGTCCACGATCCAGTTCCTTAAAAGTAGCTGTCGATACTTCCAAATCTTCAAATTTAGAGTTAAAGTAATAAAAATTTCCTAAAACATAACCCGTCTGGTACAAGTTCTTGAATCTGTTTGAATCGGGTTGCATTCCCTGAACAGACAGGATTAGAACGTGTTGTCCGTCTATTTCGAATAAATCTGGATTCTCCCACACGTGTCCCATGTCTCCATAAGATCCGGCGACAGTGCCGTTAAAGTGCCAGTTAAAGAGGTCGTTAGAGGTATAAAGTAGAAGCTTTGCTTGCCAATCCTTAGTGCTGCTGACGAGCATGTACCACATGTTATGATATCTCCAAACTTTTGGGTTTCTAAAATCACTCGATGGACTTTTCCGCAGCACTGGGTTATAAAGATACTTCTGGAAAAGTATCCCGTCGCTACTTATTGCCACGTTCTGAGTCTGAGATGTTTGTTTGCTGGATAAAACTGTTCCTGTGTAGAAAATTATTAAATAGTCGTTGTATATAACAGCCGATCCAGCGAGGCATCCGTGTTTGTCGTAATGCTCTTTAGGGACGAGTGCAGGTGGGTAGTGGATCCAGTCGACGAGGTTGGTGCTGGCCGCGTGGCCCCAGTGCATCTGTCCCCAAGCGCCGTTATACGGATGGTATTGGTAGAATAAATGGTAACGACGTTTGTAATATACGAGAGCGGCGGGGTCGTTCAACCAACCAACCGGCGCTGACACGTGGTACACTGGCCGGTATTTCTTGTCAAATAAATGCTTCTTATCCTTCATGAAGGTTCTCAAATGCATGTTAAAGTCGACCTCGTATTCTGCAGAGGCGACGCAAAGCCACGCTATTACAAATAATACATCCATCTGCACAGATGTCTGGGCACTACTAGATGTAATGTCTATAGTAAAGAAGAAATGTAACTCGCATAATGAAGTTTAGTAAACACGTTTACAAGCCCCTTGTCTGTTATGGCTTTGATTGTAAATAATGCATTCTTTAATTTACTATGATCTCATAGAATTGTTCTGGATTACAAGGGCACTGATCTGATGTAATCTGTGTGTATTAGATCATATTTAAAAACTATAGAGAATAACTCTGATCTCTTAATACACCTTCGTTTTAACAATGATATAACGTTGTGTTTGATATCTCACGTTTAGTTAATCATTTAGCATTTCTGGGAGATATTATATCTATTTATTTAAATACACTGGGAGTAATTAACACAGCACCACAGATCCCTAAAGTAAGTAGCATTTGTGGTGCGGGGCGGGTACTAGATAACTATTATACTACATATATACTTTTAGAAAGAAAGAAAGAAAATAATTTTTATTTAGGACAGTTAAACTAATATAAAACTAAGTGTTAATGAAATTGTATTTTCTTTTGTAAGTAGGTACATATCCTATATTTTTAAACGAGCAATTCTTGTATATATATATATATATATATATATATATATATATATATATATATATATATATATATATATATATATATATACAAGAATTGCTCGTCTATATATATATCTATATATAATTGGAATCTCGTAGTCGGCTCCAACAATTTTCATGAAATTTAGTATACGGAGGGTTTCGGGGGCGATAAATCGATCTAGCTAGGAATTATTTCTAGAAAATGTCAAAAGGTGGCGTTTGAGTAGTCCCAATTTAAACTGAAAAATGACTCTTCCTGACATCTATCGGCGAATAATAATACTATTTTTTTTAAATTGCTTTAACGACACAACAACACTAAAGCTATTCCAGCAGATGGCGTTTTTAAGTAACACGAAGTCAATGAGTGTTTGCTTTGAGGTTAGACTAAGAAAATCAATTGTTAATTTCCAAAAAACACAATTTATAAAAAAAATACCGGTTATTTATACATAAACAACCAAACGAGAGGTGGGAAGCGAACCTGTGACCTCTAACAGCGTATCGTATGCGTCAGCAGTTACACTATGGAGGTTGTCTATGGATGCTTTGTAATCTAAGGAATTATTGAACTAAAACAAAAACTGCATATAACATCAACAAACTTAATTAAATATGTTACACTCAGAGCAAGTCTAGAGGTTCCGGATTCGAATGTTACAGTGGCATGCACCGAACAGGCAGTATTGTTCACTTAGTGTGCTTAATATAGCATAATGGTGAAGGAGGTGAAGGAAAACTTCATGAGGAAACCTGCATGCCGAGAACATTGGTGTATGTAACCCGCCAAACCGCCTTGGACACACGCGGCGGGTATGTCGGTTCCCCCTAGGGGGAGCATAACATTCATCGTCATTTCTTTTTCAGTTTCTGACAACCTAGTCTATTATGAAAGGTATAAATATAAAAATAAGACATTTTATTTAATTCTTTATTTTTGCTTTTTTTCGAAGTTTTTCCCTTTTTTTTGTCTCGGGGAAAAACCTTTCTTAACGGGTTCCCGGGGACCGAGGGATATGTGGGACTCCGGGAAAGATGTTTGGCCATCCGACTACCCACTAAAAAACCCCGCTGTTCTCCTATCGCCTACGCCCGGGCCCACGGATATATGGCCTGCCGATCTCGTGGCCCGGGCCGGCGCCGGCCCGCCCTTTGTCTTGAGGCGGGCCCCTTCTAAAGTGTTGGCGCCAGGGCGTCAGGGTTTCGTCCCCCCGGCGCTCTCCTAACAACTCTAGGAGTTGAGGGGGGCCGCGGAACAGCACGCAGCCCTCACCCTCGCGGCAAAAGTGCGGGCGGCGGACTCTCCCCCGAGGGGCCGCCCGCGGCCGCTTTTTACGGCGGCCGGAGGTCGTTATTTGCCCTCCGGCGCCGCCGACGTGGCCTGCGTTGGCGGGAGGGGAGTGTGGTGGTCGACTCCCGCTCCCGCTCCGCCGCCTCCTTTGCGGACATGACTGCCTCGCAGAAGGAGGCGACGGCCGTCCATCCAGGATCGCCCCCGACCATGGCCAGAACCAGGGCCGGGAGCGACATCGAAGTTTTTCCGAAAATTTAAAAATGAAATGTAAAAAGGACTCTTCAGTCTCCAGATTATCAAACCTAACAAAAATAAAACAAAGCGCTTGTACTTGCGAATACTATAAATTTTTTTTTATGAAATAATCACTTTTAGGTAAACATATATGTATGTTTTTCATACTACAAGTAACCTTTACTTTGAGAACATATTCATGAAATCAAATGTTTATTTAAAAAACCTCAAAATATATCAACTAAAGCGATAGAAAGATACTACACCAAATAATGAGTAACATAACTGAATTACCGATTGCACGAATTTCATTTCGAACACAATTTTTATTTATTAACATCGAGATTTTATTAATGAAAATATTTCTTTTATTTTTCTAAAGCCTACGTGTACTTATTTAGAATAATCTATAATAAAATATACTTTATTGCACGGAGAAATACAAAAAATATACACAACCTACAATAGGCGGCTTTATCATTAATAGCAATTTCTTTCAACCAAATTAAGCTTTTAGACACCGCATACGCCGTCGGAAAATATACATTTTCCGATTAAGAACCAAGCGTGGGTGCTGCCCTTAGTAAAAAAAAATCCCCAGCTTTTATACCTAAAGACGTAGGAGGGGATTGCGTGGGCTTCTAATACATATTTTATCAGTCATAATACCAAACAATTTTACGAGAGGGTCTGCAGGGAAATTAAACTCATATTTACAGAATTATGTCTACAATTTTTTATTAAATTGTATCAAGGGATACATGACGTGATTTTGAGGTCCTATACTTGACGAGCATGCACGTTTTGCGTTGGGCGTCAGGCCTTTGACAGATTGTGCCCTCTGCGAATCTGACCACGCTTCTAGATAACGTGTCATTTAGAATGTGAGCCTGTATTCGAAAGGGGGTAGCCTGTGTGGTCGCTCACCAATGTCAGTGTAAAAATAAAGTTCACATGCTGGGTGACCACCGACTTTTGTACTGTCAAAGCAGGTAGAATAAGCTGTCACGCAGAGTCTAAATTACATTTATATTCGAACCCTAATCACCGACGACGTACCAACAATTTTAGTACCGAGTGGCTTATGTCGTGGTGATGACAAGAGAGAGGAAATGTTTCTAGTGCCATGGATTATGGATCGGCCTCTTTTAGGGTTAAGCACGCCTATGTACATGTCTCATATCTTAAATTTTATGTGTGTAATCAATGTTGTGTACAAAGAATAAATAAATAAAAAAAACTAAAATTAGAAATAGTTACTTAACCATTGGATAGTCTTGTCATACCATCGTTTCGATAGTCTCACGCAACTGGAGGGCGGGCTTATAAATCTGGAAAGCGTGTATAAATGCAACTTCTTGTTATTAGCTTTATTTTGATTTAGTTCTTTTTTATAATTATGTATAGTTATCTTCATATTTTTAACCCAAAATATTTGTTTGCCAGTAAAAACTAAATAATTTCTTAATTCATTATACGTTGTAATCTAATTTATAAAACTTTCTAAGTTTCTACTCAAAAATTTGAAAACAAAACAATATAAAATCAACACTTCGTATTGGGCTCAACTCACGTATTTTATAAGTAGACCACTGATAAAAATATTTTAAATTATAAAGTCTCCATGCTCTATAGTCACCTTCAATAAACGACTTAGCATTTTGGCTAGTGTGTAAATTCTTTAAATAGGATTTAATAGGTAGATTGAAATATTTCGTCGGCGTAATTATCAAAATGCGTAACTCCACAAAATATCGAAATAAGATAGAATTAGATGGCTAGTGGAGTATTAAGAAGCTTATCTAGTGGATTACTTCGTATGTTCTATAGTCCGGGCGCGAAGCAGGAAGAATTTCGTACGTTAACCTGTTATTACCTGTCTCTGTCACTCCGCGTAAACATAATGAGTCCTCGCTCGCACAGAGCAATGACCGCCGTCTTCCGGGATCGTAAACAATTGTAAAGCAATTTTGAACACCGCCACTTTAGAGTGGAATAAATGTTATAATATATGTTATAATATATATATGTTGAGCGAATGCAAAAGTGTATGCTCTTTCTACGTGCTGAATACTTTGAAAAACAATAAAAAGTACTTTAAGGTTTTAGTTGTGTTTTTTTCTTCAAACGACAAAACTTAAAAGGCATGCCTCGTAGTAATTGTATCTCGGTCTTTATAACTGTTATAATATAAAATCTAAATAAATAATTTATTATAATAACAATAATTTATTTAATAATTAAGTAAATTTTTTTCTCCTTCAAACGTTTTATGTAAACCGCACATAATACAAAAATGTTTGTGACCACTGTCAGTAGGTAAAGAGGTCATTGTACGAAATTCTTCCTGCTCCGCGTCCGGACTATACAAAAATATGGCTAATATGTTATGAGTAAAATAATTTCCGTGCATAGCAGAAACAAAACTTTTTACTCGCTCCTGTAAAGTTAAGCCAAATGGGGTTACGCATTCCGATAATGCCAACGTTATATATTTGACAACTTATACTATATACTTAGAGTATACAGCAAGCTATAGAGGGCGCGCATCGCTTTTTGTCCACTCTCCACTATGCCAAGTGTAAGCAGATGTTCTTTATTTAATTACTGATACCTGGATGTAGCGGTCGAATAGTGATGTGCCACAATTGATGTACTCTTATGTAAGTATTAGGTAAGTATATAGTAAAATTTAGGTTTTAGCAGATCAATAAAACACATTTATGACTTTTTAAAATAATAATAATAAAAGTATATTTCACAAAAGTATGTACTTAGGAGTAATAAGATTTACATATTATAATTTTAATTAAATAAGGTAAAAAAAGATTGAAAACTGATTTGTATTAATTAAATAACACAATAAAAAACTAATCAACTTACTGACCCTTATAAAGAGTTAACTTATTAAAAACTTGTCGTTTTGTTTACCTAATCGAATTTCTACGAACAAGATATTTTATTCTAATGTCAATATATTTTTGAATGACAGCACGCAACAGATGAACCAAATGGTTGCTGCATGGCGATTGTTGGAGTATGTGTGCATGAAGACACGAAAAAATATCTTTTCCTATATACAATTTCATAGTCTCGGTAACTAAACTAAGATCCATTATATTGCATATCATTATGTTCTTGTGTTAGCTGTTTTTTACGAAGCTGCGCAACCATTTTTGTTAGAGACTCTACTTTCTTTTTTAAACGATTTATTTGAACATAAAGAGTAGTGCAGCGTAATCGTCGTCGTCTCGCGATTTGTTGTAAATTGATAATTTGATGTTTTAGTTTACGCTTACGTGGATTATCACCTGTAGATGGCACCACTATATTTTCATCCGTTACTGGCATTACTAAAGTTTCACTAGTAGAAGGCACTACAATATCATGCGTAGATGGATTCGACAACGGTTTACTTATTGATTGAACCACAATTTTTTCTCCTCTAGATGATACCGCAGAATCTTCTTTTGTTTCATCCTAAAAAAAGTAATACTTAGTTAGATAAGTTTTAAATAAAAACAAATGACATTAAAAAACTTTGAGTATAGTAAGCGAGGCATAGAAAAGAATAGAAGATTTTAAATTAGGCTTACGCCGAAAGGCCGATGAAGAAGAAATAAGAAAGTAATGGATATTAATGTTATTTTTCTAGAATAAATGATGAAATGTTAGTTTTAAGAAATGATAATATTTCTATTCTAATGACCATTGGATAAGTAATTACAATTTGAGAAATTCGCGAATATGTAATTATTTGACTATACTATGTATAATTAACGACCGAAAACAGAAAATACTTGTTTAATCCCTTAAAAATCAGTATAATCTTACTTCAAGTTTCACCTCTGGTATTGCACCTTCAATCAGCTTGCGCAGTCGACTCTTCGTTTCATAAAAGGATGAAGCATTAAAATGCATGGAGCAGATAAAACTCCAGATGTTGGGCTCCCAGTTCGGCCTTTTTATTGCTGTCATCCATTTATTTGTCAACTTACGGTTTTTCGGGAATCTAAAATTTAGATAGATAATAATATGACCGTAAGTATTTAATTTTACCGATTACGTATTACAATTCCAAACTTTTATTTTAGACATTGATCTTAAATTTAATAAAGAAAGAAGAAAAAAACAAAGAAATAAAATATTCGAGTACAACGTGGTACAGCACTAGCTCCAATGCGTAGAGGGTCGGAAGCGGGGGGCGCGGGAACGCATGCTACGTGAACCCACCCACGCGCCTCCCGCAACACCCTTTCTCGCCCTGAGTAATTTTCTTAAAATCTATGTTTTCTTATCAAAATACTACTTACCGATGAAAAGAAATATCATTGTTCTTTTTAGTTTGAATCCGTGAATCATTCTTACAATTTGGTACTGCACATTTCACCATTATAACATTAAATTTAAATAAATATTGGCGGGAGAAACAATCAGCGCGTTCGAACCTTCGTGATCGTGACTAATAATACTAGCGTAGCGTAGGGCGTAGAGAGGTGTAGTTCTGGTTCGTAATAGTTCCAGGAACTATGTTCGCCATTGGAAAGATGTCCATCCAATCCGCTGCGTCAAATTAAACAGTTCCATGTACATGTCCATATCCTATGCGATGAGAACGAATAAGCGAACGCATTTCCAAACATGTACCGAACCGACCGACAACGACCGAATCCTCCCGAACCAAACAAATATACCTGGAAACTACTGAAAAGTTCCGTCTTTTGTTAGTTAATAGTTATGCAATTTTAATGCACATTATGCTTTGCGTTAGAGACGATAATTGGTTTATTAAATTTTTATTTTTATTTCTCGTTCGCATGACTTTGACTCCCACTTGGTGTCCAATTTCGTTTAAAACAAATATTTATTTAAACGTAATTTCAGTTATCACTTCGTCTTTGTATTTACTATGCGGTATTTACTGAAAGCAGTGATAACTTTAATTATTTTGAATACTTACTTTATAATTGGTGTGTGCATTGTAATTTTGTAAGTAGTTTAATATATTAATTAGATATATATTTACTTAGGATAGATTACTATTAAGTTTACAGTTTACTAATTATTTAATTGATGTGAACATTGTAATTTTGTAAGTAGTTTAATATATTAATTAGGTATATATACTTACTAAGCATAGGTTACTATTAATTTTGCAGTACTTGGATGGGTTAACTAACGACCTCCGGCCGCCGTGAAATGCGGCCGCGGGCGGCCCCTCGGGGGAGGACCCGCCGCCCGCACCATTGTCGCGAGGGTGAGGGCTGCGTGCTGTTTCGCAGCCCCCCTGAACTCCTAGAGTTATTACAGGAGAGTGCCGGGGGGACGAAAGCCTGACCCCCTGGCGCCAACACTTTAGAAGGGGCCCGCCCAGGCCATATATCCGTAGGCTCGGGCGTAGGCGATAGGAGAACAGCGGGGTTTTTTAGTGGGTAGTTGGAAAAATCCCGGAGTCCCACATATCCCTCGGTCCCTCCAGGCCGGGGGAACCCGTCAAGAGTAGTTTTTCCCCGAGACAAAAAAAAAACAAAAAAAAAAGTACTTGGACGGGTGACCACCTAGGAAAATCACGTGACGGTGGATTTTTGTTCTTTTTTATTCATTTTTATATGTTTTATATTAACTTGACCTGTATGTAATGGAATTTTTCGGAATTCGATTCAATTTTTACTTTGAACAATAAAATCAAAATTCTGCCAAAACGCCATTTGGAGCATAATTAATAACATAGCCACAAAATGGCGTTAAATTAATAATACCATAGCCGGAAGATGGCGTTAAATTAATAAAAATATTTACCGATTGGATATTGACAACAAATAAATTATATTATCACGCTTTTATTTTATAGTTAATGAAACTCAAAATTTAAAAATAAATTATAGTTAAAAAAACTAAAAAACACGCTTTTATAAAAAATCTAAATAGAAGGTAAAAAATAATTTTCAATAAATTTAAATTAAAGGATTAACAAAAAATGAATTTTATTGTAAAAAAGCGTGGGGTGCTTTTTAAGATATTTTCAAAATAATAATTGACAACAAGCATGTCCGCGAACATGTTTCCCGGACATGTTTCCGATAGGGAAATAACCGTTCCATGTTCAATCCACTCGAGGACATGATACTGATCAAACCCGTGCTTACAGTTCATACTCGCTAACGGGCGCTCTTTATCTTGCTTGTGTATACTGATATACTCTAAGTACTATACCGCATACCTATTAACAAGAACAAGTGAGAATAAATTGTCAAATCAAATGCCACCATTGACATCTAAAACACGCTACAGACCTTCCTATCCTATCCGATTTGTCAGAAATCCTAAATCGGAAACATTCTCTACAGATTTTCCGATATGTGCTTCCTAAATCAGATCGTTTTCTAATATGACACACTGCAGACGTGTTTCACGTGGCTCCTACTTTGTCTAAATTACAAAATATAGCAATAGGAGTAGCAATATTAAGTATCGTCGTGGATACACGAAAAATGAGGAAAAAGAGAAGCTGATATTTTGAAGAAATTTTTTTTATAATTTTTTTTTCATCTCATCTAATGTTGAATTTTTGCAAACCTTTTTTTAGATTTTTAAAAGTCTTTCCTAAGACTTATTTCCTAAATCTCTGTTCGAGTAATCTGGTGCCGAAGTGTTCCATAAGCACCTACATTCTTAGTAACACTAAAATAATAAAAATAATAACAACAAAATACTCGCGGTCTGGCAAACACATGGCATACAACAAATGACGTGACGGTACAAATAGGTGACGGTAACTGCTAAATTCTAAGCAGGCCATCAGCCTGTCTGCATTAATATAGCAATAAAAAATATTTAAATACTATTCCTTTGTAAATAAACACCTAGACGCAGGAGGGGAATCGAGCCCGTGGCCTCCGCAAGCGTAGCGATAGTTAGTCGCTACGCCACGGAAGTCCTCAATGTAAACAAAGTGGGCTATTTAATTAATAGGAAATCAATGAAAAATAGCTTTCCTCGTTCGACATTTTAAAGCGCGCAAGTAAGTACGCGTCTGAACTGGGACGTCTGAACCAGCTGATAAAGTAGATAAAATTATAATTTGATTTGATAAAATATGTAAATTTGAGGACGTAAGAAAATATGCTATTTTATGCTAAATAATATTTTGAATCTTATTGTCAATCTTCATTTATCAGCTCATACTGATAGGAAATTATATGGTTTCTGGAAATTTATAAGTTATAGTAATTTATTTTAATTATAAACAAAAAATGAGCTATTATTTTCTGAAAAAAAAAAAAAACTATACAAATGTTCGAGAGTCTTTCAGGAAGTTAGTAAAAATTGCGCAAATATTGTCACAGTGTCGGTGAATCTAAAATTTACATTGGCAACTCAAGCGAGTAGCATACAAGCTTGCCACTTGCCACTGGGATTGGGCCACTGCACTGACACCAGTGCTTCCAGATTCACTGTAATTACAGTAGATTTACTGTATTTTAGACTTTTCTACTGTATACTGTAATGATAAAATACAGTGTATGAAAATACTGTATTAATTTCCGATCATATAAATTTATCAAATCTAATACGTGAAAACGTAACGCAACCTAATCTAGAACCCAGAACCACTGCCCTTTATTTATAGATAGACAATATAGAGTAGGATTGTTACATATAGTTTACGTGCAGTGAATTCCCCGATGAATCAGAACAGAACTAAGGCCGGGACTTCACCAAAGCGGAGACGAGACGAGCGGAGAGGAGAGATGTGAACGGTGTGCAGTGATCGATGTCACCCTCACCCCTCCCGCCCGCCAACAACCCGCAGAGCCCCGCGCGCACCGAATATGCTGGCTTGACGTCGTAAGGGGTGACCTGGGGTGATATGCATGCCAATGGGCTCACTACCAGTGATGCTGAAGACCGTGCGAAGTGGAGTAGAAACAGTCGGAAAGTGGACCCCGGGCACCGAAACGAAAGTTTGGGTTACAACCGGGATATAACGCTGGGATAATGATGATGACTATTAAAGGTTAAACATGTTAGCTCAGCAAGCCATTCGTCGAAATTTCGAAAACTGCGACAAATTTAATCCCACTAATGAAATGATTTCGAGGATGATGGCAAACATTTATCAAAATCATGAGGAAATTATTTTAGAATAACTAACAATAATATATATTTACAAATAAACTAATACAGCAGCTTATTTTTTTAATATTTAAACAAAGTTTTACTGTAATTTTACTGTAATCGATTTTGAAATCTGCTGTATTGTTTTAAGAAACTACTGTATTTTTTAGCTGATATCACTGTAATTTTACTTTTGGAATCTGGAAGCACTGACTGACACTGACGCCACTGACGGGCCGTCACTCCGTCAGTGACGGCCACTGTGTGCGAACTGCGAAAGGAAGTGGTCGTCGTAAGCAATCGTTCGTTAGTAGTTCGTATTACTTTTGTAAATTTTTTAAAGTTTAGTTTCGACAAAGACCGTGTATGGTGTGTTGTGTAAATTAAGATTTGAATATTTTAGATAAAAATTATTTAGTTAGATAATAAAGAAGAATCATGGCTAGACCAATTTATTATTTGTGTTTCGTGATGTTCTGTTTCACATTTGTAAATTCGAAACAGAATGTGAAATTTTATGAAGAAAAAGTAAGTTTGAACTTTGACATACTATTCTACTTTTTGCTAATTTTTGAAGATAAACAGTTTAAATTATTGAATATTAAACATATTGGTTGGAGAAATAAGAAATATACTCATCGGTATTGTTTTTGATCCTGTTTATATGGAAACTGAAATTATCATTGCTTTAAATCCCGGTTGCAGACAGATTATTAATTTCAGATTTATTAACCACTTGCAACTTGATGTGATTTTTTGTTATCATATCTTAATCTATTGCAACTGATCGTTTTTGTTCCAGAACTTCCATGAGGCCCAAGAATTGACAGATCAGAATATTCAGGATATAGCAAATTTATCTGACCCCCAACATTTTAGAGCAGTGTTGGACGAGATACTTGTACCTAGGGTTGTTGGTACTCCAAACCATGAGAAAGTTGGTAACTATATCGCTAACTCAATGAGGAGTCTAGGTTGGGATGTTACAGAGAATGTGTTTCCTGATCAGACACCAGTGTTTGGGACATTGAATTTTAAGAATATAATTGCAAAGTTGAATCCTAATGCAGATAGATATTTGGTGCTGGCTTGTCATTATGACAGCAAGTATACGAGAGAACATGTTTTTGTAGGTAAGTTACCCTTACTATAATAACTTAATATAATAGAGTAATTTTATTTTCAAAGGATATGCATGCCAATAGACTCACTACCAGGAATGCTGACTGTCAAGTGGAGTAGAAAAAGTTGGAAAGCAGACTTCAGAGTCAGTTCGGCACCAAAGCAAAAGTTTGGGTTGCAACCTCCCGGTTAAACCCCTTTAACCTTGGGATTATGATGTATAGAATAATGTAGGAAGTCTGGAGCTTTTAATTATCATCATATGAAGAAGATATATAATAATGTCAGACATCACTAAAGACGAAGAAAAGCTCACGGCCATATATGCAGATGACACTGCAATCTTAGCTAGCCATACAAATGCCATAAAAGCTTCAAAAATGTTACAAAAACACTTAAATGACGTACATGAACTAATTGCCAACAGCCCTTCTGATTATAGAGTCCACCCCTGCATAGAGAATATAAGTTTCAAATGAAATTGGTATAGGGGGAGTAATGTGTGATTTTACATTAAATTTATTCTAATTTGAATATATCGTCCTGGTACATGCAATAGGTCATATGTAAGAAAAATTCCATTTTTACTTTTTTGCATGTAAGTATCAAAAACATGCTTCCGTAACGTTTACAAAAACTCCTATGTCTATCTACCTTATAATTATATACCCAATTTTAGTACAAAATTAATTAACTCAAATCTTATATAGCTTACATAACAAAAAATAAATAGTTTTTAGTCCTTCCTGTAAAGTGTTACCTGGCTGACATTCGACCTATTGCAGACCTATTGCATGTACCGCGACATATATGATTGTTTTATATATCAATTAAAGCAACATAATCATTTTATTATTATTAGATATGGTAATAAAAAATTATATTCTATAATAAATGAATTATAGTATGTTTCTCATGAGTACTTAAGTACTTTCTAGCCGTCTTTACCTCTCAATTTATATTTATTGCTGTAGGACAGCAAATAGGCTGATGGTCCACTTAGAATTTAGCAGTTACCGTCGCCTATGGTTGTTTGCAACGCCAGTGGCATCGTGAACACGCTGCTGTCCTATAAGGGTACAGGAACTTGGATCACTAATGCCGGAATACAACACAAAGTTATTATGGCGGCATACTTAAGACCAAAGGTGGTCACCATCCAGACGGGCTTGGGGCCCTACCAAGAAGCTAGGGTGGGTTGTGTTGTCGCCTTTTATGACAGGCCGACCGTGACCGCAGAGGTCAGTATTCTTTCTCAGCAATTGTAAAGGATAATGGAAAATTACATGGTAATCATTGTTTATTGTCTTAAACTAGTAAAAGGATTCACCATTCACAATTCCCTATAAATTTAGAGTGTCTATCTTTATTCCTAAGAAACCACATGATTAAACTATGGTCACAATACCTGAAAGCTAGAAGGATTTATAGATCTTTTAATTTATATTGTGTACCACTACCACCGAAACGGAAGTTTAGGTTGCAACCGGGATACTACGCTTAGATGATGATCGTGATGTGTATGCCACTACGAGTGCTTAATGACTTGATAGCATCACAATTCCTATATGCTATTGACGTTAATATTATTAATATCTTATCTGTGTAGGGGCGGAGATAGAATACTGACCTCTGCGGCCGGGGTCGGCCTGTCGTAAAAGGCGACAAAACAGCCCAAGTTAAGTGATAGATCCCCAAGCCTGTCTGAATGGCAACCACCCCTTGTTTTTAAATATGCCACCGTAATAACCTCATTGTGTTCCGGCAAGAGTGACTAGGTTCCAGTACTGTTACGCGGCTAGCAGCGTTTTCGCGTTGCCCCTGGCGTTAAATACACTCATAGGCGACTATAACTACTAAATTTTGATTTAATAAAATCTTTAAAAGCATCCTCTTATTTATACAACAAACTTGTATGGGCTACTAGCAAATCCGTGGGTTCCCGACAATGTGCGGTGCAGCTAGCTACAAATAAACACAAGACGGCAAAATTTAGAGGTAGTTTCCGCTATGCTGCATCCAGATGTTGGAATAACATTCCCCCGGCCATTCGAAACATGCAGAGTTCTTACAGTTTTAAACGCGAACTAAAGAAATTCATTTTCCAA
This sequence comes from Malacosoma neustria, assembly GCA_963693495.1. NCBI lineage: Eukaryota > Metazoa > Arthropoda > Insecta > Lepidoptera > Lasiocampidae > Malacosoma > Malacosoma neustria. The sequence continues at coordinate 17,662,390 of OY856382.1, read as the reverse complement.
CATCAGAAGGGACAGGAGAAATTGGCATGTCTTGTGATACAAGTATTTTATAAATCCTCCGTGGACGGTCAATTTCTGTGGTGTGACGGCTGGCGCGCTTCGCGTCGCGCTGGGGGGGGGGGGTCTTGGAATCGATTCCCGCCCCGCGTCTGTGTGTCTGGGTGTTAGTGTTTGTTTACAAAAGAAATGTATGTGTAGTATATCGGTTGTCTGGTGCCCGCGGCACGGGTGCCGTCCTGCTGCCTGTTGACTTTGGGACTAGATGACGTTATGTGAGGTGTTCAGGTATACGATATTGTTGTCCGGTTATGGCCCAGACATCTGAGGGACAACTCAGATATGGCAATATACAAATTAAATAACTAGTCATGTGACAGTGAGGGCGGTCACCTAGGGTTGTACTGACTGTCAGAGACAGGGTTCCACGCACCCACCGCAATAAGGACAGTACTAATTGTCAGACAACGTTCCACGTCCAATAATCGGGCAGTACTGACTGTCGAAAGACAGTGGTCCGTGCACCAAGACGCATTCGTTTGAAATGCGTGCCGACTCGACAGCGCGGCTCCTTATAAAGGCGAAGGAGGGGCGAACTCTGTGCACTAGCGCCCTCCCAGACGCCGTCTCTTGCAGCTGTTAAATATGGCTGCCGTTACATCCGGTGCAGCCGCCAAATAATACGACATCCGCCAATGGCCGCCGCCACATCCGGCCGCTTGTGCCGGAAGTGATGGAAACTCTCTTTAGTTGTTTTAAATATTAGTCAGTGTTGCCAATAAGATAATTTTGAGTTCGATATTCCTAACAATATATTTACTGTAAATGGGTAACAATATGTTGTTTATGAATGAGTAACAAATTGTATGTTTTTGTAGTTGTATAATGTGTATATTGTAAAGCGCAGCAAAAAATATTCCATTGCTCAATGACTCATGTCATTCTTATAGACCTCTGCGGAAGACCAGCGTTGGTTTCTTATAACCAACTATCCTGAGCAGAAGACCTTTTAGGGCACTTTTATTTGTAATGCGATTTTATTTCATATGTTAAGGTACGTTTATACGCGTGGCACGCCTCGACAACCCTCCACAAACACAAGCGTGTAAACGGGCTATTTGGCTTGGGTTGCGTGAGCTTGTGATAGCTTGTTGCCGACCCGAGTCGGTGTCGGTTTTTGAACACAGGTCAAAGGAATCGTGCGTTCGCCGCTTGCGACGTGTTTACACGTTGGCTGGCGCGAGGTTAGTACCGCTCACGAGTTTGCATCGTATTATGGTGTTTTGTGCTGCTCTAAGTCGTTACATCCCGTGTCGCTATGAGTACATGGTCAAACGAGACAACTATGGCCTTTCTCGAGGCCTATCAAAGTGAACCATGTATTTGGGATCCTAAAGACAGAAACCATAAGGATAAAAAATGTAACAGATGCTTGGTCTCGACTTAGTCAATCATTTAACAAGCCAGTAAAAGCCAAACGTAAGAGCAGAAACAACTACGTCCCTGTCCGCCATGCTTGCCTGTCCGGAATACACTGACGCACTCGCCAACGTGTAAATGGCAATCGAGCGTTTGTGAAGGATTGTGGTTTGTGAGCGACTGCCAAGGCCTCGTAGGCGTGTAAACTTAGCATTATTATTTACTTATTTTGTGCTCTAAATAAACATTTTTTCTTTCTTTCTAAATTTTAAGTGGACCGTTAGCCTGTCAGCTATCCTACAGCAATAAAAAAATATAGATGAGATAAGAAGGGTAAAAACTGACTGAAAAGAGACTGAGAGGAATGATAAATAGAACCCCCAAATGAACTGACATTTTAATAGATTTGTTAAATTGCCATGTAATTTTTATGTATCTAATTTTCTACATGGTAGGGCTCCAAATCCGTCGGGATGACAACCACCCTTGGTCTAAAGTATGCCGTCAAATAACCTTGTGTTGTGTTCCGGCATTAGTGATCCAGGTTCCTGTACCCCTATGGGACAGCAGCGTGTTTGTGGGGAGTCCCTAGCATCGCAAACATCCATAGGCGACGGTAAAAGCGTGGTAGTTAGTATAAGGCAAGATAAAGCATGTAAGATATGTAAAGGAGGGAAACCCAGTTTATGGGTTATATAGGTTCAAGTACATAAGGTCCTGATTGAAGTTATTATGGTAGGTGCTACAGACTCGGCCGTGCCGTGCGCGATGTTGATAAACCTTGCCAAGGTGATGGAAAAACAACTGGACAGATTGAAACAATCAAACCTGAGCCTTATGTTCATATTCTTCGACGGGGAAGAGGCTTTCCGGCAGTGGGGGCCCACCGACTCGATATATGGCGCCAGACATCTCGCCGAGGCGTGGCAAAGCTCACCGTATAAAGATGGTGCCAACCATCTGCAGAGAATGGTAAGTTGAAACTACTTTGAAATTTATAAATTAGTGAAGGTAGTTTTAGCAAAGCATTAGTCTTCTAAGACCTGACAGTTCATAACGTTAAACTACTGAAGCCCTAGTTACAAGTATATGCAGATAATAATGAACAAAAATCTAAGCCTAAAAGTGAATTTTCTGAAACGGTATGAAGAAACCCCCAATTGTAAAAAATGTGTGTGTGCAATTCACATACCTACGGCAGAAGTGAAACTTCAGAAAAGTTAACATTTCAAATATTAGTGTATAAAAGCTACGAAAGCCCTAACAAAGAGGAGACATTGGCAAAATCAGCGCCTAAAGCATTGGAGCCCCAAATAAAAAAGAAGAATAAAGTTTAAAGAGTTTCTATTATATAGTAGAACTAGCTGACCAGGCAAACGTTTTCCTACCAAAAAAAGTAGCCTTCTCCAAGGTCCAACCGGTCTGTAATGAAATTCATTAAATTCGGTTCAGCGGCTTAGGAGTGAAAACGTAACAGACAGACAGGGTTTCTATTACATTTATAATATTAGTATGGATTTGGGTAGATTCGGATAGTTTTACCGCTTATACATAGTTATCACCCAAAATAGATGCGACGTCACAGATTCTCAATTCGAAATTATATACACACTTAAGCAATTTTTCGCCGAAAGTGTTGGAAAGATCGGTCACACCCTCTGAAGAACTCCAAACCATATCCCAACGCAGGTGCTGGAATGGACTCCACAAAACAAGAGGAGCGTGGCCGATCTAAGCATACCTCAAGACGCTCGGTGGCAGCGGAATTAAAAGAAATGGGACTTATGTGGTCTGAGGCTAAAGGTGTTGCCCCCGTCCATTGTAGGCAGATACGATACGATGGAAGACCCCTTCTAGGGCAGAAGGGTACCAGAGCAAGAGCTGGTGGTAAAATCTGCTATCTGACTCAGATGTGGGAATTTGAGCTATAATCAGCCATGCTTCACTAGAATCTGATAGATAAACTTAGGATATAGAATTTCAAGGGTCATGACATTCATACGTAATAACACGTGCAAGTTATATGTATGTGATAACGCTGATAATTTGTATTCTCGGCTGATTTCTTAGCTCTATCGAGACTGTGACGTCAGAAGCATACAATATTATCGATATATTTCCGTATGACCGAACTCCATTAGAATAAGGCGAAATACGAATGTAAAAACTAAAGTTAATGCACACTGTTCCATTTTTTCCTGTACACCTCTTTGTTTGGAAAAAATAAGTATCAAAGGAGGACTTTTTCACATTGTATGAGTGTACATAACATATCCGTAATACATGTGTTAAAGAAGACATATAACTAAGTCCAGGTGTGTTTTTGTGCTTTTACAGCTGCTTCCTATAACCCACCAAACTATGTACTTTAAGTAATGTATTCCTTCAGTCTCCATTGTGCATATTAATAGGAAATTAATAAAAATGTTGTATAGATTTAATTTGACTATTATATAAAAGCTTGATACATAATACTCGTAGTAACTAATTTTAATAAATTGTTTGGTGACCGAGTTCAGTATATCAGTGGGTCACCATTTGATAAATGAAACAATACCAGTGATGGTTAACTGAATCAATACGGAAGCCGTATTGAGTACTGAATCCCGTACTGAATAATTTATTTCAAAATTCGTGCTCTTTATATAATTATGAATTGGCTGGGGATCGTCGACCAATCAGAAGCGTCAAAAAGTAAACAAACGCAGATATTTTTACACGAAACAAATTCTTGGAAATTAAATATTTCAATTTTCAACCATGGCTTGACAACAGGATTATCATTTCTTCGAAATTTGGTTGAGTCCTCGTCCCGCACTGCCGCCTCCGCAGGCGATGTTGATATGCGCGGTTCGTGCCTTCGCGGTCATTTCTGGCTGAGACGTTGCGCAGTGAGCATGTGGTCGCGTTGGCGATATGTGTACGCTGTTATTATTATCGCCCGAAGTCTCTTCCGAGAAATGTAATGCAGTTGAGGGCGATGCTTCGTGGATGGTACATATGCGACGTGGCCGACGATTATGTATGATGACTTTTCAGAGCTTCCCTGTTCCTTATTAATATGATATGGTGGCTACAATTGGATTTGTCTCAAAACGGTTTTTTTTTCTGTTGAGCTGAATTCGAGGATATTATTACTAATGTCTTTACTATCATGTCATCACGTATTTCATATGACATCTAGTTTTATGTCTACCTCTTTAGAAGCCCAATGAAGGTAATCTGGCCAAGAATGCGGGAGTTTCTTATACAGTTTTTCGCCATTCATCTTCAACGCAGGGTATTCATCTTTGTGACCTGCAGCTCTTATTAACATAATGTTCCCGTAGCCACATTTCATATTCTCCATGCAGGGGCGGAGAATACTAACCCGGGGTCGGCCTTTCTTAAAAGTCGACAAAACACAGTATTTGTTAATACTGTGTTACACAAAGCAAACTAATGTGTACCGTATATATGATTTATCCTATCTACCTACAATTAATGGATAATACGTTACGTACTGACATCTACAGGATGTATTGGGTTACGGGCTAAGTACTCGATTTACATTCCACGAAAAATCCTTACCTAAAACATTATTTGTTACTCTTTCCTCACTTATTATCAACGCGTCATTGTGATGAGGAAATTTTGGGCCACAACTAACGATATCTTTAATAGTGTCACAAGATTTTTTTAAGTTCATGGCCTTTTACATGGAAATATTTTCTGTGATTCCACAACTGTTTTACCTTTGACGGAGGATACATGTGCATTCAATTTCTGTTTACATGAGATGTGTAAATAAAAATATGTTTATTGTCAGTGTAGTATAGTGATTATCAAACTTATTTCTTTTACCGCCCCCTTTGAAAATCAATTATTTTTCAGCGCCCCCCATTTTTTATACACCCCTAAAACTTAAAAACCCCAATTTCATTATTTTAATTAATTTAGTTATATTAGTCGGTTCTGATGTTTAAACTTACATTCTAAACTAGAAATTTTTACCAGTGAGAGCAAATAAAACCCAACTTTATAATATTAATAATATATTTTAATCAAATTAAAAGAAACAATATAAATATGTAATCAGTTTTCGTTTTTATATTAATCTAATGAGATGGATGAATTTGATGATATTTAATAAGTTTGTTGATATCAGGTTCGATTTTACTCAAAAACAGTCGTAAGTCGCCGCGTTTGGTAACTTGCAAATGATTTCTCTGTTTAGTAAGCAGCGTTGTCACAGCGCTGAATCCACGTTCACACAAATCTGACGATGAGAATGCTATCAAAAATCGTTCAACGATAGACCACAATCTAGGGTACAACTGCGGAAATGACTTGTAGCCAAAATCGTTGGTAGCCATTTTTGTATTTGATTTTTATTTCCTCGTTCGTTGTCAGCAAAATGTCCTGGAATCTTTCAATGAAACCACTGTGAAGAATTTCCAAATGTTGGCAGTAGACGAACAAGTCGTCATTGTTGCAGGATACTGATAAATTGGGAAAATTATGGAACTCACTTCTGCCGATATTCTTTTTGTGTAAGAGCAACTTGGCTACGAAAGCAGCGACAACATTTTTTGTTTTTATTAAGTTCAAATCATCGCCTTGAAGTTGGAGATTCATATAATTAAGCAATGTATAAAGGTCTGTCAGATATGCGATATCATTCTTTGATGTGATAAGGTTCTCGCGCAATTCTGTGTCTTTGTTTTCCAAGAACTCTATGACAGAGTCAAACAGATTGTAAAAACGAGTTAGACAATTTCCTTTTGATAGCCAACGCACTTCTGTGTGAAAGATCAATCTGTTGAAATCTTCATCATTATCAACACAAAGCTGATTAAATAATCTGTCATTTAAAGAGTTGTTTCGGGTTTTATTGACTGCTTTGATGACATGTTACAATGATTGAAAATGCTGTCGATGTATAACGCAATGTACAGCAAGCACATCAGGAATTTTATTTTTTAAGTACGATATGAAGCCTTTTTGACACCCCGTCATAGCTGGAGGACCATCGTAGCAGCTGATATAATATTCTTCAACGGAATTCCTTTTTCATCACAAAACTTTTCCAGTGTTTGAAATACTATATAAAGTAAATGATAATTTTTGACAATTACAAATTATACATCGCCCCCCTAACCCACATCAACGCCCCCATTTTTCTGGGCTCTTTAACGCCCCCCCTCTAGGTTTCAAACGCCCCCAAGGAGGCGTTATCGCCCACTTTGAGAAACACTGGTGTAGATGTTAACCGAACGTTTATTATAAGCGTTATATAATCCAATTTATGATTCTCCATGCAGGGGTGGGGTAAGAATACCTCTGCGTGGTAAGGTCCCCAGGCTCGTTTGGATGGCAACCACCCTTGGTATTTTTTTTAAATTACTGTAGGACAGCAAACAGGCCGGCGGCCCACTTAGAATTTAGTAGCTACCGTCGCCTATGGGTGTTTGTAACGCCAGTGGCATCGCGAACACGCTGCTGTCTGCACTAATGCCGGAATACAACGCAAAGTTATTATGCCGGCTTACTTAAGACCACAGGTGGTCACCATCCAGACAGGCTTGGGGCCCTCCCACGTAGCTAGGGTGGGTTTTTGCTTGCAGAAGTCACGAGTACCATTGCCGGCACGCGTCTAGGTATTTATGTATAACATGTATTTATTTACAAAAAGTAGTATCAGTTGTCTAGTTATTTGGGACTAGATAGCGTTCTGTGAATTGTTCCTGTATATTATTTCCTCATGTTTTATTTCACCGTCGATACATGGAAATTATTCTATAATATGCATATTAAGCGAGAAACCAACATGGGATTCGAACCCGGGACCTTTAGACTGGTCTCCGAGTGCAATGCCACTGAACTGCCAGGTACCTATATAGTTAGCATCAAAGTAATGCCTTGCCAAACCCCTGTGGCCGTGGTCGGCCTGTTGTAAAAGGCGACTAAACAACCGCTACGTGATAGGATCCCAAGCCCCTGTGGGTGGCAACCACCCTTGGTCTATAAATTAATATGCCGCCAATAACCTAGTATTGTGTTCCGGCATTAGTGATCTATACTCTATCCACTTTACCAAAAAATAAAATGTAAACAAACAAACCAATGTGTCTCAAACTTTTTTATCAACCGACTGCACATTCAAAGATGTTTTCTGAGGTTATTACTTGAAAATATTAGTTAATAACAACTTGGCGGGTATAATCCGACAAAAAACGGATAAGGTATAGGTTCCTGTACCTAAACCAGTGTTATAACAACTCAAACAGTGTTTGATAAATACAATATGGATTGATACACTTGTGTCAAGGGCGAGATCTGCCTGCCTTCTTTGGTGTTCATAGGCGACGGTAACTGCTTATTGTTATGCCGTCAGACTGTCTGCTGTTCCCCAGCAATTAAAAAAAAGCCAAAATACTGTTATTTCACAGGACGTATTAGTACTACTCGACCTGCTGGGCGCCCCGGACCCGGTGTTCTTCAGTTACTTCCAGTCCACCGAGAAGTGGTACGTGCGGCTGGCGGCCGCCGAGCAGCGGCTGGCGGAATTGAACCAGTTCGAAGGATACTCCAAAGGGAAGGTGGAGCAGACGTACTTCAGGCTGAGGAGTTCTGGCGCTCAGATTGAAGATGATCACATACCTTTCCTCAGGAGGAGTGAGTTTTTTTTCTTACAATATGTGTTTCCTTAACATGTAAAATTAACCTGTTAACCAGGTATGACGAAACTTTTCGTCATGGAAATTTGGAATATCATAATACTACGAAATAATTACTTAAATTCGATCAATTAAATTTTTCTGCATTGAAGTTATTTGATTTATACATTAAAATTTGTGAAAGATAAATATTTTGTGAAAGAATCCCCATTGTGAAACGAGTTGAACAAAATGTTATTCCCCGGTTAACAGGTTACAATCATGAGACAGCTGAGTAGCAGCTGTATCTTAGCCTAAGTTAGGTTAGGTTCATAGAAAACGAGTTGGGACGTCGCAGACCAATAACCAAAGTTGATTGTTCTATACAACTAAAGGTTTTAGTGGGTGTGACACTGCGACCCTGGCTGTCTTTCGCTAGTCGGTTGAAGTAGCAGGGCGCGAACCCGTATACATATAATATACATTATATACCGCATCGTCAGAGTTTTGACGCGGCAATATACAGGGTGACTTTGACAAACCCGTCCAAATTTTTTTTAAACACTAAACATCATTTATTGAACCCATTTTTGCAAAAAAAATTGTATGTTGAATTTTCACCATAAAATATTTCATATAGGATCATTAATTCAATCGTACAGAATAATCATATTGTGCAAACAGCGTCGTTAACCTGTTATTACCTGTCTCTGTCACACCCGCGTAAATGAGTAGTGCGTATTCGCTCGCCCGGTTCAATGCCGCCGTCCTCGGCCTTTTACTAGGTCAGATGGAGGATGGAGAGGTCATTGCACTCTCGCGCCGTATTACGTAAATTGCGAGTTCTTTGAATGACTTTGTGATGCTGATTACTCAACATTTTTGTACTATGTGATACAAAACTAAAATACATGTTTCTCATAACTTTTACTAAAGATTTTTCTGTGTGATTTTGGACGGGTTTGTCAGTCACCCTGTATAATGTAGTTTAAACATATACAGGTATTGGTAATTCGACGTATTCCCGTTAGGAGGTGATAGGGGTGACTATTTGTGATAATTTTAACCCCCATACGCATTATGCAAAAGTGAACCATTTTTGAGTTATCTTTTTTAGTTTTTTTCAAAATAATACAACATCAAAATATATTTAAAACAATACAACATCAAAATATATTTAAGAAAATGTATCAATTTAAATCTCATTTTGATGTTCTGATTTATAAAATCGATGAAACACTGGTTATTTATCAATATTCAAACAACAATTATCGGTCCAAATTTAAAAATGCGAGATGAAAAACGATATTATTTCAATATTTTTTTGAAATGTATTTCCACTGAAATGCCTTAAAACAAAAGAAAGTTATGAAACTTGGCTTCTTCAACAATGCAAAACAACTAGGAACTTATTTCAAAGAAACTGAAAAGGAAGCAGGCGGAAATTCGTATTTGAACTAAACTTAAAGTCGTTCTTTAAAATTTCCAAACAATTAATTAAAAACAATACCTAATGTAAATAAATTACTATTGCGTACGTAAAGTCGCATTCTTTTTCTGAGTTGTGACTTAACTACCGAAGTAGTCAAATTATTCCGCATCGCATCTGCTGCATTTATAATTCTTGTTTTGAGTTCTTCCGCGGATTACACAGGCGGTCGTCTGAAACTAGGGATTTCATGTGACCCCAGACATAGAAATCAACTGGCGTTACGTCCGGACTCCTCGCAGACCACGGAACAGTTCTTCCTCGCCCTATCCAACGATTAGGAAAATAGCTATCGAGCCATCGCCTAACATTGACACCAAAATGTGCAGGATATCTGTCTTGCTGGTATATCATGTTTTGCCTTGTAGCCAAAGGCACGTCTTAAAGGAGTTCAAACATTTCATTTGTCAAAAAAATTTCGTTAGCTGCAGCATTTAGATTGTTCGGTAAAACATGTGGTCTGATTAAATTGTCGTCAATTATTCCCATCCACACAGTGACCGAAAAACGGCGTTGCGACCATTTTGGCCTCAGTTTATTAGGATTTTTGTGCACATTCTCAATCTTCATTATTGTGGTAGTTAGTAATCACTAATCACATCTTGGTCGAATTTTGATTCGTAAGTCCATAAGATTTAAATAAAAAGTCTTCTAAATCCGCATTTAATATGAATCTACAGAAAGCAACTCTCCTTCAGGGTCCTCTTCGTGAATAACTTGCACAGGAGTATAATGGTAAGGATAGAATCCTGCATTATGCACTGTAGATCACGCTTTTTGTTTTGCTTTCATTGTGCTACAGAGTCGTGTTGCGGCGGTGTTGATAGAAATTGTTACATCGATAAATTCTTGTAGAATATCCTCATCGTAATTAACAACATGGACTGGGGGTCTTCCGGCATGAATTCGTCGTCTCTGAACACTACCAGTGTCTCGGATTCGTCTATACACCCCATTAAAAACTGATACAAGGGGTAGCCGGCGATTAGGAAACCGACGCGAATAATCTTGACGAGCAGCTTCACTGTTACCGTTGCAAAAGCCGTACGTAACAAAACACAATATCGACGTATTCTTCATTTGTGTAATTTTGAAACATACGCTGTTCCTTTTGTATCAAGCTCTTCCATATTTCAATTCAAATTAAAATTACAATCGTGAGTGTATTTACTTAAAAAAAAACACGGCGCCAATTTGTAAAACAAAACCAATGTACACGTGAAAGTTTTTGAAAATAGATCTCCGAAAACTTTGTTTTTTTTTCTTAACCTGCCAGTTTGCTTCCTGCATTGGCTTAGGTACGCATTAAACCTATTTGCTAGATATTCAAACAGTGATTTTAAGCTTAGTTTGAATATGAATTTCCGTCTGCTTCCTTTGTGGTATTTTTTTCAGTTTCTTTGAAATAAGTTCCTAGTTGTTATGCATTGTTGGAGAGCTAAGAAAACGGCTATGTGTTTAAAATAATCTGCAAGCCAAGTTTCATAACATTTTTTTAAGGCATTTTAGTGGAAAAAAATATTGAAATAATATCGTTATTCGTCTCGCATTTTTAAATTTGGACCGATAATTGTTGTTATAATATTGATAAATAACCAGTGTTTCGTCGATTTTATAAATCAGAAGAACAAAATGAGATTTTAATTGATATCTTTTTTTAAAGAAATTTTTGATGTTGCGTTTTTGATTTATTTTGAAAAAATGTGAAAAACAAACTTAAAAATGGTTCACTTTTGCATAATGCATATGGGGGTTAAAATTATCACAAATAGTCACCCCTAACATCTAACGGGATTACGTCGAATTACCAATAACCCTGTATATCTATTTATGCGAATAACACTCATCACGAGATCTTGAAAACAATGCACCCGATTGACTTATAATTTAATGAGTGACTAATCACTCATTTCACTCACTGTAGACGCTCGCTTGAAACCGATTTTACGTAAATCCTATTTAAAATATAATTTAATTTACATAGCAGAACAACGTTTGTTGAATCAGCTATTACTTATTCGCGACCATATCGCGGTAGACATTATTTTACGCTCGCCGTAACAAGGTCAAGGCCACCCCCTTTCATTTACGCCCCGCTGCGTTGTCCTGATCAATAATATGGTAGCTATACAAGATAACAACAGATCTTTCAACTGAAATACGAGGCTGCCAGCTAAAAACAATTTATAACACGTGTACAACCGATATGCTGTGCGGGTAACCAGTCGATCGTATGGCTGTAAAAAGTGTATGCACTACAGCGGTCGGCAACCCGCGGCTCGATGGCTACGGTCCTCGCGAAATGTTTCGTCCAGGCATGGAATATTACTTATCTATAATTTCTGTAATAATGTATCTTACGCAAAGCATACGTTAAAAAAATGATTCCATGAATAAATTTACATCATCATACTATTATCTATATTTGGCTCTTGAATGATAAGGTGTTTACAGTTTACGATTTTTCGACACAATACAACGCGGACGTATATCGCAAATCATCACGCTTGTATAGGTCCCAAGTCTGTGTGTATCTTTTTTACGATGCTTTTATTAACGTGGCCTATATATGTATCTATGTAACGGAATTTTCGAACTTCATTATTACGCACTTTCAATTGAACAAATTTAAAATTTTGCACACTTGTCCAGACCTGATGACAATACACAAATATAATAATTTTGTCTTAAAGTCCTTATCAAGATCCTCAGGATTAACGCTTTTTTTCCTTCTCCTGGAGGAAGACGTTTAATTAATAAAACTGCCGAAAGATGGTGTCGAATTAATAAAAACATTTACCGATTAGGAATTGACAACAAATAAATTATAATTTAAAAAATTTAGTTAATCAAACTAAAAAGTAATAAATAATTCTTAACAGAAGAATAATAAAAGAGAAAATTAACCGTTAGAGTGCCGACGAGCGCCATCGCGCGCGTGCACATTCTAAAATTTTCACGAGCGCGACAGCGCTGTTTTAAAAAAAATATATTTATTAATATATCATAAAAATACTCGTAGTCTTAATTTCATTATACCCATAAAAATTACCATTTTAACACGGCTCTCTGTTTACATCAACTAAAATACCGATTTCAGGATTTATGTGTTAAAAACTATTCTCATTGATAATAAGAAATTTCTCATAAGAAGCTCATCATGTATCACCAAGGACGAGGGGGGTTCAAAAATTCCAAAAAAAACATCACGTGATTAAAGTGAATTTTTTGATTAACTTTCTATTTTCAAAAATGATTGCAAATCATATTTATTTACTACGTGAAAACTAGAAGGAAACTCTTCTCGGATATTACGGATGGTCACCAAAGGGAGGGAATGGTTTAAAAAATTAAATGAGGAAATCTCGTGAAACGAGTGTTTCAATGAAACGTGGCTTCGAAGATTAGTTTTATCAAATACATCTGATGTTCACGATAACTACTTTTGAAGATAAGCCACTGATTCTAGTATTTATTTAATCTCAACGAAGTTAGTTTTTCGTGAAACTTGACCGATTAGGTACTTATAGGTATAAATTTTTGGTAAAAAAAAAACAAATACATTTACTTAAAGACTGGCCGCCGGACAGGAGGGGTAGACCAAAAAGTGCTAGCTTGACATCGTAAAGGGTGATATGCGTGCCAGTGAACTGACTACCGGGGATTCCAAAGACCAAGTAAAGTGGAAAAGAAAATGTAGGAAAGGACCCCGGCACCGAAACGTCAGTTTGGGTTGTAAACGGAATTTTAAGATGATGACGTACAAATATATCTATACAAATAAATAAAATTGGAGGGTCTGTTTGTAATGTTAAAATAACCGCTTTTTACTAAGTGCAATCGGACATATACACGGTACATATACCAAAACATTTTTTACAATTTTTGTCTGTTTGATTTCTGAAATGGCTGCACCGATTTTAACGGAACTTTCACTGGCAGATAGCTGATGTATCAAGGAGTAACTTGGCTATTTTTATTTTAGAAAAAAAAATAGTTTTTGTTAAAAATGATAAGTTTCGGAAATTTTATATCCAATTTAAGTTGACCTCAGATATCATCAATCATATGAAATAAGGCTTAACTTAGGCTGGACTTTGTAGGATCGAACGTACGTATTCCGGAGGCCCATGGCGTAACAGTTGAATTCGATAATACCGACTGTTTGTAATCCAAAATAAACCATAAGATATATCCAAAAAATTCTGCCCAAAGTCACTAATCCACGCGGACGGAGTCGCGGGCACAGCTAGTTTACTATAAAATTGTAAATCCGAATTGCATAATTTCCTCTTTCTTAAATCAAGATTGTACTTTTCGAAATGCTTATTCTCAGAGACCTTCTCCTGGTCATGCCAGTGTGTGCTCTTTAGTTTAGGGGATTTTCAAAATACCACGATTGAACACAGGAAGGAGAGTGCGGGCTTTGGTTTTCGTCACGTAGTCAAAATAACGCGTGTTGTTATATATGTATACCTAAACGTGAATCACACGGGGAAAACCGACAATGATAAAACTATCTATTTAGGAATTAGTTGTTATGATATAAAAATAATATGATTGACAATATCCGTGTTAGGTCGCAGTTATGACGCTGTGCATTACGTGGCAAGGTTTTATAACTGTAATGCAAGGTGAAATCATGAGGTATGCTGATACCTATTACTGACATTTTAATCATACAATACAACTTATGTCGCGTCGAACGTCACGCCGGACACCATGTGTCCGACATCATACTTTCCCCAAGGGCCACACCAATATATCATGAACTAGCTGACTGCCAACTGCCGGGTGGCAAACGTTGTTCCGCCATATAAATATAAAAAAGTAGCCTATGTCCTTTTCCAAAGTCCAATCTATCTCTATACCGAAATTCATCAAAATTGGTTTAAACGGTTTAAGTGTGAACGTAACAGACAGATTTAAGGTCCGTTTATATCTAGACCTTGTCAGACACGTTCCGGGGCGGACACCAACAGGCACCGTTGTCAGCGTCGGGGCCGCTCTAACAAGCAGGTTATGAACAGTTTTCACAATGTTCAGACACTCTCTGTGGAAGATTCATTCATAATTGCGTTGTTGCTAAAAGAGGAAGAGCAGGGTAAAACAAACATTATATATAAACATTATATACATTTATAATATAGTATGGATAGCAAAAAAAATCGTTGGGGTGTGTTTTTGCAAACATTTTCAGGAAGTATCTCAAAAATAATAGGCTACTTATGGAAACGGCTCATTATATTCCGAGATGTTAAATGGCAGACATTTTTGAAAACGACTTGTTGAAAAGGTCATAAATTCTAATTCTTGTGCTAAGTGTAAAAAGAGTCGAAACGGTGTCTGTCGACTGCCTAGACCTAGAAGCTTCTGTAGTGAGCGAGGGCGTGCCCGGTGTCCAACGCGGAAGCGAAACTTTGAACTAGGGTATTTATTATAGGTCATCCGCTGCGGGTTCAACTGTTAATATATAATCCGATGTCATCTTCTGCTTGCCCTTATTATGTTGTTATTAAGTCTGCAACTTCATCCACTTTGAAAAGACATCGAAAAGGCGGCAGCCAACCGAACATATTATTAGCGATAAAGACTAGAATCTTAAACACTATCCTATGCTAATAATAGACATGTCAAGGCTGAATTTTAATTAATTATTAATTGAAATAGTGTCTAAGGCAATCGAAGCATGTTGCAGGATAAGGTGAGCAGACACGATTTTAGAGATTTAACGAGATTGTATTGTAAAAATGTGTGTAGAAAAGCTGCTCCAACACGTTGGACGCCATAACGGACACCATGTGTCCGACATCATACTTTAACCCACACTAGTAAATCAAGAATCGTCCAAAAATCATTGGGGTGTTTTTTACAAATGACATTAACCGTTTTAGTGCCATTGATTTTTACTCTTAAGTACTTACAAATGCCAAATATATCTTTTGTTTTTGATGTCATTTACCTTTGTCTCCGACATTATGGGTTAAAAGAGTATAATAATATTATAATCTGAACTTTATGTAACACGTAGAAAAATAAAAAATTAGCGATGCGTGCGAGCGACCTCCACAATAGCGAGTAAAAATTAATAACGGATATGACATCCCCTTACAATGATTACGGCATGTAATAGTCTTGACATGCTTTCTACCAGGCTCTTGATAGTGTCCTGTGGAATGTGTTCCCACTCAGCCGAGATCACACGTTTATGCTCCCTAATGTTTTTTAGAAGTGGTTGGACAGATCGTACTCCCCTTTTTAGGAGGTTCCAGGCGTGCTCAATGGGGTTAAACTCGGAGCTCTGCACCGGCCAATCCAAACAACGAATACCGACCTCTTGCATATAAGCATCTACGTCGCCAGAACGGTGGACCTGAGCATTTATCGTCCGTGTAAATGGCATCTTCACCAATTACAGTCAGTGCGGGTTGTGCATGTTGACAAAGGATTCTGTTTGTATCTTTGCGCATTTAGTGAGCCATTTTCAATGAGTACTGTCTCGGTACGATAACTGGAAGTTACGCCCAAAACATAACTCCACTACCATAAGAAGTGATTTCTTCAAAATACACGTCGATATAGCGTTCCCCTGATCGTAACACTCGCCGACATCGGTCCACACATTGCAGACAAATTCGAGCCTCTTCGGAGAAGAGTACGCTACTTCGGTTAGTGTTCAAGATAGGCAATTTCTATTAAAGCTCAGTCGAGCAATCCGGTGCTAATGGAGTAACTTTGGGGCAGGGCTGGTCGTCCACTGCGTATATCAGCCTAAAAGCCTCTTAGGCTCATAGGCTACGGCACGGCTAACTTGTGCTCCTTGTACTTCTTCAAGGTTTCTTCTGAGGTCTATGTATTATAACTACATTTACGGTTCGTCAGCGCCTGAGTCACTAAAAACGGCCGTCTCGTGGTTGTGTGCAATGTTTTCCCCCAGAACCTTGCCTTCTCTGAAAGGTACCTGTCTCTTGGTATCGAGTCCAGGATCTTTGGACGGTTGAACGACTCACGTTTTACCGCTGTGAATTTTACTAGCTCTTATTGCTTCTTTTGCCATTACAATATAAATAAAGATATGTTTTAAGTCATAATAAGGCGGGATTATGTGACAAACATAAATTTATGTACTAAAACTAACGAGAAGTTAATTTTAGTTGCCTGATAACCCTTTAAAGTAAAAAGTAACAATTTGAAAAAGGGATTTTTTTTTTAAAAACAAGTTTCTAATAAAATAAAATCATAGCTAGACTCTTTGTTAAGTGCTAGTAACATAGTTTGGCTATTAAAACCTCTTTAAAACAAAATTATCACCAAAAATGTAGAAAAATCAAAACCGCCCGTTTTTTGCAAAGGAGTTTGACTAACTTATTTCATTATGTCATATCGTCGGCTTAATTATCAGAATGCGTAACTCCATTTGGATAAACTTTACAGGAGCAAGTAAAAGCTTTGTTTATGCTATGCTCGGAGATTATTTTACTCGTAACAAATTAGCCTTATTTTTGTAAACATACGAAGTAATCCAATTTCAAATACTCCACTAGCCATCAACTTAAATTTAATAGGCTTACTTCGATATTATTAATTCCAAATTATGTACATTATTTATTCAATACAATATATTGGCATGTTACGAAATATGCGGTTGACCACTTCATATTTTGCGAGCTATAATTATAGCCAATGGATATCCTCATTTTGTAATCTGTAATAATAAAAGTCTAGGTTACATAGATCATTGCTCAATTGTTTATTACATTTGTAACGAAAGAACGCAGGGGTGGAGTTAGAATATTGATCCCTGCGGCCGGAGCTACCTGTTATAAAAACCGACTAAGCAATCCCCTGGCTAGTTGGTATGACACCAGACGTATCTGGATGGCAATCCTCTCTGATCTCGCGGTCATAATAACCTAGTTGTGTTCCAGCATAAGTGACCCAGGTTCACCTAAGATTGCAGCGTTTTAGCGATGTCTAACGTCGCAAACATCTGTAAGAGATGGTCACTGTTTTCCATTAAGTGGGCCGGCAGTCTGCTGTTCCACAGCAGTAAAACAATCCAATAAGTGTCATCATCATCATAGCGTTGAATCCCGGTTGCAGCTCAAACTCTCGCTTCGGCGCCCGGGGTCCGCTTTCCGACATTTCTTCTCCACTTTGCACGATCTTCAGCATCTCTGGTGGTCAGTCCATTGGCAAGCATATCAACCCCTACGACGTCAAGCCAGCACTTTTTAGGTCTACCCCTCCTGCCGGGAGCCAGCGGTGGCGGCATGGCCAGACATTTGTTCCCCACACAAGTAGCCGGTTGCCGTAAAACGTGGCCATACCAGTGAAGGCGACACTCCAGCTGTTTGTCCGCAATGTCACGGACATGAAGGCTGCCGCGAATGCGGGAGTTCCTAACGCGGTCCTTCCGCGTCACTCCACACATCCGCAGCATATTCATCTCCGTGACACGCAGTCCCTGTTTGTGCTGTCAGTCTACTGTTTCACAGCAGTAAAACAGAATCCAATAAGTGTATTACAATTTAAAATAAACATATCTTTTAATTTCAGACGTGGACATTCTGCACATAATTCCGTCGCCATTCCCAAGCGTGTGGCACACGGCGGACGATAACATCTCTGCGTTGGACTTCAAAACTATTGAGAATTTAAATAAAATCTTCAGGGTGTTCGTTGCGGAGTATCTTCATATACAACCTTAGCAAAGGAAAATCACTTTGTGGCAAATACTTGACGGGTAAGTTTCTCTAGTTTAAAACCTTACAATGGAATACACTTTGTAAATATTTCTTTGGTAATACTGTCTACCTGGTAGGGCCCCGAGCCCGTATGGATGGCGACCATCTTTGGTCTTAAGTATCCCGCCATAATAACCTTGTGTTGTGTTCCGGCATTAGTGACCCAAGTTCCTGTACCCTTATGGGACAGCAGCGTGATCGCGATGCCACTGGCATTGCAAACGCCCATAGGCGACGGTAACTGCTAAATTCTTTCATACGACTTCCAACCGTGTGCGAAAGTTTTGGTTTCTCGACACACACTATTAGTCGTTTAAGTTGTGAGCGACGCGCGCTTTAGTTGGGGTTAATTTTACCCACCATCTGGCGGCTGAACTGCCCGGGTTGGAATTTCGCGGTTGCATGCATCGCTAATGCAGATTTTTGCCGCCAAATCTGCACATTATAGTATAATTGCCATTTACTGACGGCGAAGAAAAACATCGTGAGAAAATCTGCATTCGATCTGCCGAGATAGCCACTAATTAAACTTGGACAAGTGTGGCATGTATACTTTTATGTAAACTAGCTGTGTCCGCGACTCCGTCCGCGTGGAATAGTGACTTTGGGCAGATTGATGATATAAATCTGAGGTCAACTTATATTAGAAAATAAAATTTTCGAAACTTATCATTTTTAACAAAAACTATTTTTTTTTTCTAAAATAAATATAGCCTAAGTTTCTCCTTGTTACATCAGCTATCTGCTAGTGAAAGTCCCGTCTTAATCGGTGCAGCCATTTCAGAGATTAACCGGAACAGACAGACAGGCAGAGACAAAAATTGTAAAAAATGTTGTTTTGGTATATGTACCGTGTATACATCCAAATGCACTTAGTAAAAAGCGGTTATTTTAATATTACAAACAGACACTCCAAATTTATTTATTTGTATAGATAGAAAACGAATCGAAAATCACAAAATTAATTATCTATAATCCTGCAAAAATTCATACCGTATTAATTTTTCCAGATTGGTTAAATGGAGAGAAATCATCATTCATCAGATATGGAATCATGTCACCAACGGTTCGAAGGATTTAATACATTATATATTTAGTGAATGGAGCTTTTAGATGTTGTAATTTGTACGTACTTACAGACTTGTAATAATCATGACCGGAATAGAAACAAGTCTTGATATCAAATACCAAAAGGACGTGGCTTAAGTACACGAATATCTTACAAGAAATTTCTAGTATTTTCTTGTACCTATTGCTGCTATTTGTTGATTACATATGAGTAACTTTTACGCCTATTTTTTTTTATTACGGGATAGAACCTCGTCTATTTTTTAAATCGAAATCTCTTAGTTTTCATAACCTCTTGTCACTGACAGCTGTCATTGTCAAAATCCTAATCGAGTTTGTGTTAGAAATAAGTTAAAATCGCTTGAAATTTATCACACATTTTTGATACATTTTTAAAAGCAAATTTTGGTATATACATATTTTTTGAGATTCTGTTTAAAGAATTATACGAAATCGATTATATATATATATATATATATATATATATATATATATATATATATATATATATATATATATATATATATATATATATATATATATATATATATGGGTGACTTTGACAAACCCGTCCAAATTTGTTTTACGCACTAAACATCACTTTAGGAATCCATTTTTGCAAAAAAATTGTATGTCAAATTTTCACCATAAAATATTTCATATAGGATCATTAATTCAATCGTACAGAATAATCATAATGGTGTCACACCCGCGTAAATGAGTAGTGCGTATTCGCTCGCCCGGTGCAATGCCGCCGCCCTCGGCCTTTTACTAGGTCAGATGGAGAGGTCATTGACACTCTAGCGCCGTATTATGTAAATTACGAGTTCTTTGAATGATTTTGTGATGCTGATTACTCAACATTTTTGTACTATATTATATATTGTCTAAATATTATTGCTACGTTAAAAAAAATTAGATGTATTTTAGATTTCAAATTAAGCAGTCGGTAAAGTGACGCATATCATAGATTCTCATTGTAAAATGACGCTTGTGTATTTTTAAAATGGCTGTCCTGTAAAGTTTAATATATGTCAGATCCGTCACTATTCTACGACTACGACGATATAATATATATATACCCTTTATGTGTAAATAATGTAAAATAATAATACTTTTGTAATATGTTAACTTTTATTGTATAAAATGTTACATTCAATGTATCCATACACTCACCATTTACTACTTAAAAACATATTTCTAATTTACTTTTAACAAAAACAAAGGTAGCGAGAGCTAAAGCTACGCGAGCGATATAAACGCGCGTACTCACTGTGGGATACCGTCGTGCAGTCGGACCGTGGGTACAATGACCTCCGCATTCCAACTATGCTAGAGTGGGGGGTCATTTTACCGCGCTGAAATGCTCCTTATTCTCCATCAGAGTCTCCCCACCGGTGGGTGGCCGAACTGTTGACGCCAACACAGCCACTGCGAGAGCACCCCCACCCAACCCCCCACCAGCTAAGGAAGGGCACGGTCCGACTGTAGCTCGTTACGCTCGCTTGGGCTTTGTGTATTTTTAAATCACCTGCTCGCTTTCTTACTCGATGCATATGTTTTGTTTTGCATTGTTAAAAAATTTACAAATAACTGTTATTGGTGGGCACAAGATATATTTTTTATGTTTACATATTATAGTAAACAATATATTAATTTCTTTTTGCTGTTATTTGTGCTATAATCTAAATCGGCCTAAGCACAATTCGTCCAACTTTAACCCTATATGTATGTTGTCACGCATCAAAAACCCATAATAATGGGTTTTTGCGTGTCACAACTTTGCTCTTCAGTGTAATAACACTGAAGATAAACATTATTAAATGTAGAAAATTACAAGTTAAAGAGGTTTCTCTTTCTCTTAAAAGAGATGGAAAAATTAAACTACTTCATAGTAATTTAATTTCTCCAAAAAAGTATAAGTGACGAAACCATTCCATTTTAATATTTTTAAATGAAATAATATAATCGAAGACTTTTGTGGCTTAGTATTTATTTATATTAGTATGTTACCTATTACATAATTTAATATTTGAGATGTTTATTTTAATGATTGGCGTTAAAAAAACTAGTTTTAAAAAGATACTGCCACAAGAAAATTATGTATCTATTGTTGGTCTAAATACACCAAATTCCAGTACTCCGCAAACAGCCTGTTAGCGGTGTATCCTTGGCGTCGCAAACATCCATAGGCAACGGTAACTGCTAAGTTTAGCCGACACATAATATAACCGATTTAAGAAACTTTAAACGTTCTGAAATAAATGTGATCTAATCCTTTAATAATAAATACCAAATTTCATATCCGTCCAGAAATTTGCTTAAAAGCGCCGCCGAATATTTGCGCACAAAATATTCGGACATTTTATTTTTACAATATCTATGTTTTATTTTGACTATTCCATGTTTTAATCATTAGAATAGAAAATTAATACTCTTAAATCAAATTTATATGTATACGAATATTTTTATAATAAATTAAAATACAGTGTAATCTTTATATCGATTTTAAATTATATTGGATGCATTAAAAATTATTTCATGTTACATTTGTTTTATTTAATAACCTATCTTATATAAATTTTAACATCAAATATCACATAAAACTTATCCTAAATATAAAACTAATTTCATATCAAAACAATTATTAAAAATAAAAATCAAGAATATAATTAAATGCAATTGATAATAATTTTAATTTTTATAGTTTTTAATATTTCTTACTTGTATAGTAACATTTCATTTCGTGTCTTAAATCCCTAAAGAGAGACCAAATGAACCTTTTCTCGCTTCTCTGGGGAAACAGTTTCATCTCACACCAGAGATCTTAGAATTTGTTACAATATTTCATTCACCACGACCGTATTATAACAAACAACAGTTCAAATTATGTTAATCTAACTTGAGACATCCTTAACTCAAGCAAGATGCCACTTACTTATAGTTACTAAGGGGCGAACATATTAAGTACGTGAGGGAATTTTCGATTTTTTGACCTCGACTCGCTCCTCCTCCCCCACCCCTTAAAAACGTCACGTAATCCTCCCTAAGTAATTATATTAAGAAAGGAGAGACACTTTAAAAATTAAATATTTCATTCAGAAAACAAAAAAGGAACACAATATAATTACAAACTTATACTACATAATAATTATTCTTTTATTATGGTCAACCTTAAAATTAATCAGTAGAAAAATCCTTACATATACATATATATTAAAAAAAATTATGGCAAATCTTTGTAACAAAATATTAAAATATAAAATATTTTTTTCTTACTGAATTAAAATTCATAAGTAAATTTGTGTTAAGTGTAGGGACCCTTCAGAACAGTAGGTAGCTGACGAGGATTTGGAACATCAGAGCGGCATTGCAGAAAGACTTTTCATGCACCATGTTCTCTAGAAGGAGCGGGGCAGTATATCCACCATGCTTGATCAAGGCGGATTGATGGATTTCACATACCCTTGATCTCGATAGTTTTTTTTCACTCTGTAGTGAGTGAAGAGTCTCCTTCATTCATACAGGTGTACATGGCAATTATGGCATTGGGCTACAAAAACTGCCCATAGTCCATGCCATCGTGGGACTTCAACGCCTCCTCCTCCAGTCCTCTTTGGTCTTCATATGTCCACTTTGCTATTGTGTACCAAACTGGATATATCTGATCAAAGTATAAAACCAGACTAAAGCTCTGGACTGAGGGATGCCGCTCAGATCTTTCAAATTGTCACTTAATGAGTCACTACAAAAATGAGTGGAAATATTCAGTCCATAATAAAAATAAATATTGCATAATCTTAATTTCATTATTAAATAAAAAAAAGCCAAAAAGGCTTAAAATAACTTATCTAATAGCGATCCTTTAAACTTTTTCAGCGCTTTATTTTCCATTTCCTCCATTTTGTAATCGAACTCTGTTAACTTTTCCATAGTTTTGGATTTTTCATCTGAATGTTTAACATCATGCGAACTACTGTCAAATATATCACTACTGCACTTACACGCCATTTCATTGTCGCCGATTTTGACATCTGTATCATTAAAACTATTTGCATTGTCAATATCAACTAACACTTCACTTTGTTTATCACTCACTTCGTCATTAAATTCCTTAGAATCTAAATGTTTTGTAGAATTTATATATAAAATACTTGGGCTTTCATCTACATCCATTTCATTTCTAACTGAATTTGTTTCAGTATATTCTAGTCTTATATTTTGACTGTTGTCATCATCATCAATGTCAACATTTACTTTCATCACATCATTATTGCTAAGTATATTTTCACTTATATCAACAGTTTCTATAGACTCTGCATTTTCTACCTTAATTTCATTTAAATGTACATTTTCATTGTTTACATTTTTACTTTCATTATGCTGGCCAAGTTTATTAATACGCTTTATCGTACCACTAATTTCAACTAGTCTATTGCTGTTATGTCCTGATCTGACATTTTTGATGGTACTTGGTCTACCTTTAGGGTGACAACTTTCTTCTTTAACAATAGGTTCAATTAATGCATCAATTTCGCATTCATTAACAGTTTTCTTTGAGCGTTTGATCTTTTTCCCGGTTATATCTTTATTTTTAACTTTTCGATTGTTTTTCTCGACGTCTGGTTTTATGTCGATTTTCTGAAAATAATTTTTGGTTATATTTTTAACATGTATTTAATTCTTAGTTAGTGAAACCTAGCTTCCCTCTCTGTCACCTTCTTTATGGACATTACTCGCAAAATGAAGCAACGGCGTTCCGTCTAGCATGGTTTGCCCAGTGGTGGCACTCCTTCGTTAGCTCCATCTGAGCGACGTGACACAGATACTGCCGGAAACAGCCATGCCCCGAGAATACTGGTTAATTGACACCGTGTCGAGTCAAGTGGTTGTTTTGGTCGGGATAGACACATGTGACGAAACTACCTCTTTTCACCCCCAACAACCCCCAAAAGGAAAACTGAATGATGCTATCTCTACAATCTGTGGAATAGCAATAGACTATCCATACCTATTGTTGAAACCCTATGTACCATATCTTCATTAACTTAATGCCAAATTTCACTCACCTTAATCCCTGGTGCCTGATACCCCGTACTTCGTATAACAACATCCTTCATGAAGGCATCCAAATGTATTGCCCTCTCCAACGCTGTTCCATTGTGCTGTATTAAACTGATGTCGTCGTTTGGATGTAACCATTCATATATAGCTATGAAAGAATCCAGGTCTTCCTACGAATGATGCTTGAATTAAATTATGGTCTGGCAGTGTAAAGGAGGGTGTTACCAAGATGTTTGACGTCTAAGAAAATCTTACAGCTGCACTAAGCAAAAAAGGTTGCGGGACCAGAAACAGTTGTCTTTAAAAAAATCCTAACAAGATTAATATGTTAACTAACTAGTATTCTTCGCCAGACTAATGATGGAAGAAAGTAATTACTACATTTGAGATCTTATTCCATTATTAAATGGAAGAATCCATTATTAAATCAGAAGTTTAAATGGAAGATAATGGATTACTTGGACCTGCCTTAGGGAGAACAGACAGTACACCCGTCACGCTTGTCCAAGGCGGATTGGCGGGTTACGCAAACCGGTGATCTCAGTATGCCGGTTTGCTCACGATGTTTTCCTTCGCCCATTGCCATGTACCGAACATGGCAATTGTTCTACAATATGCAAATTGACTCTGTGGCCCCAGCTAGTGAAAAGAATAGGGTCACCCCAGTTCATTCCAAGGGCTTTTATGACTAAAGGCGACCGATGGACTACTCCTTTGCTAGCTTGCATCCGGCAAAAGTGCACATCTCGGTTTTCCTCTAGCGGTTGGGAGGTCGGCCGGCGGTCACCCCCTCAAAAGCTAAAATTAGCCAAATCACTAATGATATGTACAAGAAAAGGTTCAGTCACGCAGGAGCTTCACACGGCTTCTGTGACAAGTGGACAAGGACTGCCGTGCCGTGGGCGAGCTTGGGTAAAGACATTAGCCCAATCCAAATTCCCCTTCGCAGCACGGAACATTGGCACGCTAACCGGACGTGCGAGGGAGTTGGCCGATGTACTCTCCAGGCGGAGGGTGGCCGTGGCGTTCCTGGACGAGACTCGATGGAAGGCCAGCAGGTCCCGGTTCATTGGGAATGGCTACAAGCTGTTCCACACAGTGAAGTCAAGTCCCAGGAGTTTACCTCTGCCATCAGCGACAAGTGCGCCGGTTGTGAGGGCGAACCAGTTTAAGTTTATTGGAACAGGATTCAGGCGACTATCCTTGGGTCGGCGAGGAAGGTACTTGGTGTATCTAAGGGCGGTCGCAAATGTGACAAGGAGACATGGTGGTGGAACGACACAGTCCAGAGGGAGAGCAGAGCGAAAAATGTCCTCTTTAAGAAGTCAAGCGTCCAGATCTCCTGAAGATTGGGACGCATACAGGATATTTCCCAGTGCCGTTTCGGAAAAGACCCTAGGGGCAGCCTGCTAGGCGAGGACCTCGCAGTAGTAGTACTCAGATTGGAAGAAAATATTCCTCACTAATAATTAAATATAAAGAATAAAATAACATACCATCATATCATTAGACATAACCCAAATCTTGAATTCAGTGTTAAAATTATATTTGAAGAGCTCTTTCTTCGGTCCATCATTGTGTATGACCAGCATACTCCAACTCCTCACGTGGAATGAAACAAACTCGCCCCAAGTTGCGATTAATACTTTCTTGCCCTTTATGAACGGATTGCTTGGATTTACTGATACTTCTGAAATGAAATTATAATTTTTTTTTATCGCTGAACAGCATATTTGGCTTACGGCCCACTTAATAATAAGCAGTTACCGTCGCCTATGGAAGTTTGTGATGCTAGGGGCACCGCGAACACGCTGCTGTCCCGTAGGGGTACAGGAAGCTGGGTCAATAATGCCGTAACACAACACAAGGCTATTATGGCAGCATACTTATAGACCAAGGGTGGTTGCCATTCAGACAGGCTTGACTTTTACGACAGACCGACCCTGGACACAGGGGGTTAGTATTCTTACTGCATGGAGAGATTAGCTATTTGCTGCTTTGCCTATTAGAAATGCTAATGTAATAAAATATGACCTAGGGGTATCTATCCTATCTCATTCTTCCATTTTACTTTATCTTGGCATTTTCATCTGTAAATCCACAAACCATATCATGCATGCATCACACATTCTTCCCATCACTTTATTGGTCTATCCCTGCTCATGTACCATCTGCTTTCAGGTTCAACATTTGATAGGCTTCTGATCTTTTCTCATTACTTGCCTGTACCATGCCAGTCTCCTTTTCAATTTATCATATATAGGTGCTACTTTGAGATCCCTTCTCTCTACTTATATACATCGTCGTACACACTCATTATACATCCTCGTCAACATCCTTATTTCAGCTAAATAGAGACACCTCTGGTGTTCCACGTAATTGGCCCAACACAGTATAATATGGCTGGCCTTATGACAGATTTATAAAAAACATCTGTAGCCACCATGTCATATTAATAAGGAACAGGGAAGCTCTGAAAAGTCATCATACATAAATGTCGCATATGTACCATCCACGAAGCATCGCCCTCAACTTCATTATATTTCTCGGAAGACTTCGGGCGATAATAATAACAACGTACATATTAAATCGACAACGCGACCACACGCTCACTGCGCAACGTCTCAGCCGAGAATCACCGCGAACGCGCGTATCAACATCGCCTGCGGAGGCGGCAGTGCGGGACGAGGACTCGAAGAAATGATAATCCTGTTGTCAAGCCATGGTTGAAATATTTAATTTCCAAGAATTTGTCTCGTGTAAAAATATCTGCATTTGTTTACTTTTCGACGCTTCTGATTGGTCGACGATCCCCAGCCAATTCATAAATAAAGAGCACGAATTTTGAAATAACTCATTCAGTACGGATTCGGTACTCAATACGGCTTCCGTATTGATTCAGTTAACCATCACTGGTGTTGTTTCATTTATAACCCAAATGGTGACCAAACATCTATAAATATTTTATACAATAGAGTTCTTGTGCAAAAATATGTTTTCTAAATTGTATATGTTGATTTTTAATAGTATCAATATACATTATATTTAAGTTCTTCTATCAGTATCAATATAACTATTAAGTTATAGTATTAACCATAATCCATTTCGAGTTATTTCACCTCATGACAGTCTTCACCAGTCTTCGATTGTAGAGAATGACCACTTGACATTTTTAACACGCCTTTATTAGTTTCATCTATAAGTCTGTTTGTAGCAGATTCATTTGAACTTTTTTTTGATCCATTTTAAAAGGTCAGATTTTATCTAAACATTGAAGACTTATCAAAGACAGATGACAATAATTCGACAAGATTATCTCATTATCCTGATTAGAATCACCAGAATTTAAAATTTATGATACCCAGAGACTTCTCCAGACTGATCAATTTTATCTTAACTCTTACTAACAATATTTTACATAACTTATATAAGTTTATTGCAGCAAACAACTTGTATTTATAATGTCTGGCCATGCCGCCTCCGCCGGGCCCCGGCAGGAGGGGTAGACCCAAAAAGTGCTGGCTTGACGTCGTAAAGGGTGATATGCGTGCCAATGGGCTAACTACCAGGGATGCTGAAGATCGCGCGAAGTGGAGTAGAAAAAGTCGGAAAGCGGACCCCGGGCACCGAAACGAAAGTTTGGGTGGCAACCGGGACTAACGCTAGGATGATGATGATGATGAACTTGTATTTATAACATAATGTAGTTTATTACATTAGTATACAGCTTCACAGAAATCATAATACTGTTCAAATTTATATTATCTTTTTACAAATTTCTTTACATCTGACATTTTTTTAAATAGATACTTTGAAGTTGGCAAATCAATGCCACTTGCTTTGGAGCCAATAATTTATAAGAAAAAAAAAATTCCTTGCTAATAAATTAATTATTTTGACATACTAAATATTAATTCATTAGAGAATGTAATCACTTACCTTCACTGATATTTGTAAATTTTCGAAAGTTATCTAGCCATATATCAACTTCATCATCATTACATATGATGAGAACGGGTTGTTTTAATAAATGCTTCATTGCATTTACGAACAATACCACTTCAACTGTTTTACCATAGCCTTCTGGATCATTCAGGATAATGCCTGGATTTTTCTATAAAAAAACATTACATAATAGAGTTTTACGACTTCGTTGAGAAATACATGTCTAGTCATACATCCTCTGCCGGGCTTCGACAGGAGGGGTAGATCCAAAAAGGGCTTGATGTCGTAAAAGGTGATATACGTGACAATGGACTCACTCACACCACGGATGCAGAAGATCATGCGAAGTGAAGAAGGATAAGTCAGCAAGACCCTGAAGTTCGGGTTGGAATTGGGATTTAACCATATGACATTAATATTTCATGAGGGGATGAAGATGAACCCTAAGTAATTATTTTTAAGTATTTTGTCTATTTTTAAGGAAGCCTCATGAAATGGTAACCACCATTGTAAAACTAAATACCAAAGACTGCAGACTACTTCGCCATATAGTGATACTAAACAGAGAATCTACTAGGCTCCGAAGAAAGAATAAAACTACAATAAGTATAAGCTGCTAGATAACTTTAATGATAGTTAACTCTGTTAAAAGTATAATCTAGGGGAAAACAAATAATCACAGAGCAATGACCAAAAGTTGATTCTGCAATGTCTCCACGTAAGGCTTTGGGGTAGCGACACCGCTGGCCATAACATCTTGGATAGTATCGCAAAGGCGGTCGCCGTTGGGTTTGAACGGTGAGGCCGACATAACCACGTCGACTTACCCCAGAGTTCCGGCATGGTACTGGTGATTCGGTTTCCCTTGTATAAAAAAAGGAAAACTTAATACTAAGGAACGGAAGTGAGACTGGAGACATCACTACTCATAACAAGCTTTATAAAACAACCTATATTACTAAGGAGAAGTTCTGCAACATTATTTGGCAATGGCAATTATTTGGTATGACAGCCAATAACATTCCACTTCTAAGGTTTGAGTCTCTTCCTAGAGAGAATGGATAGATTCCCACCACACTTGTGACATTTTCTTTCATCGTCTGTGCATTGCCATTATCTATCTATACTACTATTATAAAGAGGAAAGATTTGATTGTTTGTTTGCATTGAATAGGCTCCGAAACTACTGACCCGATTTAAAAAATTGTTTCACTGTTGGGAAGCTACACCATCCCCGGGTGACATAGGCTATATTATATTTTCAAAAAAATTAGGGATCCTTACTAAAACTCCAATAATGTAACCCAAGGTGTAAAAAAATTACCTAAAATATTATTTAAATCGCGTGCGCTGCGAAAACTATTGATGATAGAATAAAATAATGTACTACGGCTTTGCAGAACACATCATTATTTACAAAAAGTGTCGCGACAGCATATATCTAACTATTATACCTAGTCAGGTCATAAATTCTGTCACATGTTTAATGTAAAATAATTGTAACAAGTTTATTAATTATGTAACCATTCATATACCAAAATGAACTTAACAAAACATAGATTCTTATGACATTAAAGTTTATTCAAAATGACCTCCGTGATTTTGAATACAAGCCTTCAATCTGCGCGGCCAGTCGTCTATCGCAGCACGAACGAGGTCCATGTCAATATCGGCGGCTGCCTTAATCAAGGATGTCTTGAGTGACTCCAAATTGGGATGAGGCTTTGAGCACGCCTTTTCCTCCAAGTGTTGCCATATCTTGTAATCTAACGGATTCAAATCTGGACTGGAGGAGGGCCAGTCTTCGTGCCGGATGAAGTCGATTTCACGCGCCGCCAGCCAGTCTTGTGTGCTCTTCGCTCTATGAGCTGGCGCCGAATCTTGTTGGAATACCCAGTGCCTGTTATTGAACATGGTATGAGAAACAGGTTCCACAAGGTTCGTCAGGACTGTATTTTGATACACAACAGCATTCGTTTTTACACCTTTCTCACAAAAATGTACCTCTGTTAAGCCCCAATAAGAAACTCCCAACCATACCATGAGCGAGGATGGAAAATGACCTCGTTGGACACGCGGAATACGGTTGCTCGCTTCTTCACTACTGTGTGCGTACACCTTATCATTTTGTTTGTTGTAGCTCTCTTCTACGGTAAACATTTTTTCATCCGATAAAAGAATTTCCCGATATTTTTTTCCCGCGTACCGCTTCAACAAAGCGCGACATCTCTTCAGTCTCAGGTCCATTAGACGAGCATTCAAACGATGTCCTGTTTTTCTTCGATATGCCCGAAGCCCT
Organism: Malacosoma neustria; assembly: GCA_963693495.1. NCBI lineage: Eukaryota > Metazoa > Arthropoda > Insecta > Lepidoptera > Lasiocampidae > Malacosoma > Malacosoma neustria. The sequence goes on along the minus strand of OY856382.1, from coordinate 17,631,724 downwards.
AAGTCTTCATTTAACACCCTTTTCACCGTGGTTCTGCTTAACCCCATCTGAAGGGCCAACAGTTTCTGCTGACGTTTGGGATTTCTTTGAATTCGTGCCTTCACAGCTTTTATCACTGCTGGAGTCCTAACAGACCGAGGGCGACCACTTCTTGACCTGTCATCTACACTAGAGTCTTCATTGTATCGTTTGATGGTACGATAAACGAATCTTTTGGTTATATTCAAATTTTTCAGTATGTTAAAAATTTGAATTGGCGCGTAACTGTAACGATGCAACGCAATAACTGCAACACGGTCTTCTTTAAGCGTCCACTCCATATTTAAAAATGAGTAAAATTCTAAAAGTTATACATTTTTATTTTCATGAACAATTCGAAATTCGAATTCAATAAACTTTTTTGTGGCCAGCATTCTAAAAGAAAAGTTTTTACTGTGTGACAATACTTATGACCTGACTAGGTAATTATGCCACAATAAGTGTTCTTTTATTTTAAAAATTTAATTGATATGCCGCCCCTAGAAAAGGCTCTTTATTTGTATCTTGGTATTAATCCTTATCAAAATAAATTACTTCATATTCAAAACTGCTTCAATACCTTTATATAACTTTTTGAACTATTCAATTCGGATATTCCATTCGAAAGATATCACGAGTTTAAAATGTAAGTATTAGAAAAATGTTGCGTGGTAGCCGCTCAGCCTGTTCGGCTAGCTAGGCAGTACCTTATGCAATGTAGGCGTGCGTCACTGGGGTTTTTACAAAAATTAGAAAAAAAAAATACTTATTAAAAAATAACGAAAAATAAATAAAAAATAATAAAAAAATCATTAAAATAAAAGTTCATAGAAATAATAATATTCAAACTTTCTTTATAATTTTATTTTTTTAGTAACCTGACGCAAATAGAACGGTTTGCCCTCAGGGGCGCTCCTCTATCCAAGGAGTGCACGTATGTGCGTACCCGAGGTGCCCGAGCATCCGTCGCTACTCTCCCCTCTCCGACCGAGGCGACAGAGTCCTACCTTTCTTCCCGTCTACCTCCTACATCTTTTCCAACTTAGCTCTCTGTTCGTGGCGTGGTCCCCGGTGGGATGGTTGCGAATACTGATTGGGGTCCCGGGTTCTGCCCTGGGCCCTGATTTGGTAGTCGAAACCATGCCTATTTCGACTGCGTCTGCACAGAGAGTGTTCCCGGGGCGGGAATTGCATCCTCGCTGTCTGTTGGTCTTGCTGGGCCGGCTACGACGTCAGGCGACTCCCTGGTTTTTCTGGAGTGTCGTCTGGTAGTCATACCCCCGCCTGACCACGCGACGGGGATGTGAGTGCCGTCCGAAATTGTCCGCGGACCTGTCGCTCCCGGCCCTGGTTCTGTCCATGGTCGGGGGCGATCCTGGATGGACGGCCGTCGCCTCCTTTTGCGAGGCAGTAGTGTTTGCAAGGGAGGCGGCGGAACGGGTGTGGGAGTCTGCCACCGCACTTTTCTCCCGCCAACGTAGGCCGCGTCGTCGGCGCCAGAGGGCGGGCAACGACCTCCGGCCGCCGTAGAAAGCGGCCGCGGGCGGCCCCTTAGGGGAATCCGCCGCCCGCACTATTTCCGCGAGGGAGAGGGCCGCGTGCTGTTCAGCGGCTCCCCTCAAGTCCTAGAGTTGTTATAGGAGAGCGCCGGGGGGACGAAACCCTGACCCCAACACTTTAGAAGGGGCCCGCCTTAAGACAAAGAGCGGGCCGGCGCCGGCCCGGGCCACGAGATCGGCAGGCCATATATCCGTGGGCCCGGGCGTAGGCGATAGGAGAACAGCGGAGTTTTTAGTGGGTAGTCGGATGGTCGAACATCTTTCCCGGAGTCCCACATATCCCTCGGTCCCCCGGGCCGGAGGAACCCGTCAAGAGAGGGTTTTCCCCGAGACCGAAAAAAAAAGAAGGGTTTATGTGTTTATAATTTTTAATTTTGAAATTTTTGTTAAATACCCGTGCGAAGCTGGGGCGGGCCACTAGTGTTATTATATGTATATTAAGCAAGAAAAATTGTCCAAGCAGTGCATATCATAGTTACATATTGTCATATCCAAATTGGTCTGCGAGTGAAACTACGAAGCTGTCAGGTATCAGGCAATGTGTCATGATAAGGCAATATTTACTTAAGCTCCATATCCTGGGTGGCCATAATTATTCACAGATCCTGAGGACATTTTTCATCTGGGTGTTTATTTACTAAAGTAAATACTTTAGTTAGATAAGAAGCCTTGACTTAGGCGATGTGCACCACAAGATATTGCAGATTTAATAGAATTGGGCAAATCGTTAGTTTCTGCTTCAATCAAGACCTAAAATATTTAAAATCCAGCTAAAAGTCATAGGGAAAAAGTAAGCTTGCAGGATAAAAAGGAGATAAAAGAAAGTTAGATAAGTAGTATACCAGTTGTCTAGTACCCATAACACAAATGCTATGCTACTTACTTTTGGACTAGATGGCGATGTGTTGTCCCCAGTATATTTATTTACCTTTTTATATTGACAGTAGATGAACCGCAGAGCATTTATGTGATGTTGAGGCAATGTTGGACTTTCAACAAAAATATCCTCTTCTTGGTTCCCACTCTTTTCCAAGTACAACTTCTCCATTATTGCTTTGGATTTCATTTTATATTTGTTACAACTTCTGAAAGTATAATTTTGTCCTAATAGTTTATTTCATTGGCTTATTGCAAGAACTCATTAACTGCAAAAAATCACACAGTACGTTTTTATCTATAATGGGCTCATTTTTACATATTCTACAAAATGCAAAAACACTAATTTTAGCCATTACGTCTTTGGCTAATCAACATAACCACTAATTCCAACTAAAATGCTGTTTTCCCAAAATAATGAAATGTCACATAATGACTTCTTGCAATAAGCCGACAATTTATTCTTGGTTGAATACAATACAGCAAAGTAGATCATAAATCATGTTAAATTTTATTTAGTATGGTAGATTATTCTATTAGCCACCATGTAATTTTACAGTACAAACTGTGATAAATTTTCATTAAAAGTAGAATTAATAGTTGAAAGTTGATCAAAGCAGAAATTTCAATTATAACCATGATTGGATGCTAAGATGACGATGAAGTAAATAGGCTAGTATATACTTATAATATACTATAACATATACTTATAAATAATAATATACTTATGAATGTTAAATGATCCATAAAGTTAGTAGAATAATTGTTAAATTTTGTGGTAAATACAACATACAATGTAACTTGTTAACTGGGCCCTGGATATGTGAGAAACTTCTAATATTGATAATTAAATTATCTCAATATCAATATGATCCCAACACTTTTACATTGAAATACCTCTGTTACTGGGAGTTTTGAGAACTTGTTAACTGAGATTACATTTAATAGATTTCTCGATATTTACCTTTATAATTGGTACTTCTTAACTCAATACAATAGTACGAGAGAGAGAACAAGACAATTTATCAGTAATAAGCAAGTTAAGACATGTATAACAGTCGGATTTCTGCTATACTTGCTTTATCAGTACTATATAAGAATTTATATGGAAAACTAGTGATTAACAGTGCAAAAATGCCGAAACAAAATAAAATTTCAACCACTTTATATATTACATTTTCTCCTCACATAGGGGGACTCACTCTCCCTAAGACAAGCCTATTTGGGAAACTGGGTAAATGAAAAACCTAAGACTTGATAAAAAATTCTAGATGCCTTGAGATCCCAGTTAAACAGATTGTACTGAAAAGAATTGTTGATTATTTACCCATATAGAATTATAAAATTAAAACAGTTCTACCACTTACCCTTGTAAAAATATTTGTACTAATTATTTAGTACTATTGCCACTGTAATAATCGGTTTTCATTATGGCATTTGATTAAGCCTATTTAGAATAGACAACGTCATTATCAATATATATAACATCTCTAAGTAAAATAAAGCCACAAAAACCGAAACACTATTCCTATGAACCTCTGTGTCTTCGAATTCTTGTATGACATGTCTACTTCTATGTACATGATCCCAAAACATGGAAAATATGTTTATTGCAAAACAGACAAAAATAATCATAAAACGCATTAAACTTATATTTAAACTGCGTTACATACTATAAAGTCATTTCATTCTTTATTAAAGTTATAATTTAATTCATTTCATATAATTTTAATTCATTCTGTATTAATAAATCGTTATAACTTCGATTTTCCTTCAGTTCATGTATTTGTATTTTGTATTACAATTTTTTTTTTTTTTTTTTTTCTTTTAATGTGGCTCCAATGCTTTAGGCACTGATTTGCCAATGTCAAAGTATAGACGTTTATAGAAAAGGCAGGTGGCGAAAGAGCATAATTGCAAGGATCAGGAAATAATTTTGACAAACATTTTAATTAGTTAACTGCAAACCAAGAGGAAATGGTAGTTTAAACTGAAATGAAATGAAAATGAAAAATATATGAATTTAAAAATAGAATGATACAATTTCATATGAATATTTACAGAAAGGTACATATTTATTTTACATATTATTTGAAATATTTATATTATTTACTAATTACACTAAACGCTAATATTATTTAAACTTAAAAATTTACATAAAACATTAATAAACTGATTATCAACCATAGTTAATAAAAAATTTACATTGATGGGACGAGGGATGTCTTTGGGAAGGATATCATATAAGGGAGTAGAAATTTTTAGGCAATCAAAGAATATATGTTCAACTGAACCTTCGCCTAAGCCGCACTCATATAAAGAGCTGTCACGAATTCTAAGTTTATTCAAAAAAACCGGTGTGCATACATGTCCAAGACGGAGACGGATTATAATGGAAGTAATTTTTTTTGGGAGATGACGATAACGGAAAAACCAGGAGGTTGAAGGGATAGAGGGTTGTAAATTGCTATAATATTTGGCTGTGATCTTACTAGATTTTTGCCACCACTCGTTCCAAATTTTAATCATTGAGGGTTTAGCAAGGGCACATAAATCACGGGGGAAGCATCTGTTATATTTATTAGAGCCTATATAAACCGCTTGCTTGGCACAACTGTCAGCATTATCGTTTCCATGAATACTGGAGTGGCCAGGAATCCAGGCCAGAACTACGTCTAGGCCTAAAGAAAAACAAGAGTGGAGAGCTTTTTTAATATCAAGAGATAAAGAGGATAGCTTGGAACGGAAAGGAGATTTGTTGATATCCTGTAGGCAACTCAAAGAATCTGTGAAAATTATAGATTTGTTAATATGATGAGATTCTATGTACAGAACTGCTTCAAGCAGGGCAATGGCCTCTCCAGAAAAAACGGAATTGGGGTAAGGGATTTTATAATTAAGGATGATTTTAAATTTAGGAATCCAAACAGCGGCGCCAACTGGACCATCGTCCGAAAGTCTGGATGCATCAGTAAACATGAGGAGTCTGTCAGACCAATTTTCTTGAATGATTTTGTTAAACAGTTGATTTGCGCCAATTGAATATTTGGCTATTCCAAAGTTAAGAATAATTTTAGGTGAGAATAAGAGACTGTCAAAACTGTGTTGGAAAATAGGGTAAGAGTAATTTTGAAAAGGTTTAATTGGAAGTTCAATGTATTTCTTATAAGATTTGAGGAGGTTTGGTAAAGTTTTGTGTTTCCAGAATTTTGAACTTCGACTAAACTGGAGAAGAGAATCAAGAACACTAAGTAATGGATGGTTAGAGAGTTCAATCATTCTATAAAAGAATCTATCCGCTAGAAATTGTCGTCGTAGAAAAAGAGGAGGATCAAGACATTCCACTTGTAGAGCGCTGGTCGGAGAGGATTTCATCGATCCTGTTATAATACGGAGGCATCTGGCTTGAATTCGGTCAAGCTTCGCTAATGAAAGCTTACTACAAGGCTCTAGTAAAAAGCAACCATAGTCAAAGTGACTTCTTATTATAGCATTATACAAGAGTTTTTGGTTATATGGATGAGATCCCCATTTAACTCCAGATAGAGCACGAAGAATATTAATATTTTTCTCTACTTTATTACAAATATAATTTATATGATGGACACCTGAAAGTTTCGAATCTAAAAACATGCCTAAGAATTTAGTCGTCATGACAGTCGGGATGGGGATATTATTAATATGGATGGAAACATTCGGAATATTTCGTTTTCGGGAAAAAATTACTGCAGAGCTTTTTGATGGAGATAATGATAAATTATTTTCTAGGAGCCATTCATTTAAATAGTAAAGAGCAGAGTTGAGACGACATGTAGCATCTGAAAATGAGGTAGACGAGGTATACAGTGCAATGTCATCTGCATATTGAAGTATTTTACAAAAACAGTTCACAGAAGAATCCAAATCCGCAGTATATAAACTATAAAGAAGCGGACTGAGAACGGAACCTTGTGGGAGGCCTTTCCATACCAAACGAGCAGGAAGATTATAACCAGAAGAACGAATCGTAATTGAACGTTCCATTAACATATTGAATATCATGTTTATAATCCTTGAAGGAAGGTCAAGACTAAACATTTTTTGTTTTAGAATAGACAAGTCAACGCTATCATACGCTGAGCAAACATCTAGAAATACAGCTATTACATGTTCGTTTTTAGAGAAGGCGAGGCGGATGTCTGATGTTAAGAGACTTAAACTATCCATTGTGCCAAGGCCTTTTCTAAATCCAAATTGGTTATTAGAGAGGAGGCCTTTGGACTCAATTAACCATTCTAATCGGTTCTTTATAAGATGTTCCATTATTTTAGCTAAAACGGATGATAATGCAATAGGTCTGTAGGATTCTGCGAGAAGGGGGTCTTTACCGGGCTTAAGAATTGGTATAATGATTTGAGTTTTCCATGAAATGGGGATTAAACCAGAATAGAATATTGAATTTATAAGAGATAAAAAGAACTTTTTGGAATGGTCATCTAGGTTGGTCACAAAAGAATAAGGAATTCCATCTATTCCTGGAGCGGAATCGCGAAGGTGATTTAGTGCACATGATAGTTCTGTAAAAGAGAACTCAGAGTTCATACCGCTGTAGTCATTTGATACATAAGAATTAGAAGGAAGAGATGATTCAGTGGGAACAAATGGAGGAGAAAGTTTGGAAATAAAACCAGATAGCCAGCAAGAGGGGTCATTTGAAGAAATGTTTGTATCAGATTGAGATCTGCGAAAAGATTTGATTCTGTTCCAGATGAGACGGGAAGGAGTTCTAGGGGATAAAGATTCGCAAAATAATTTCCAGCCGAGTTTCTTTTTTTTGTAGAGGATTCTTTTCGTACGAGCACAAGTTTTTTTAAGTTCTACATAATTTTGTATCGAAAGATCGTTAGTAAACTTGACTTCTGCAGATTTTCTTTGTTTAATAGCAAGAGAACAATCAGAATCCCACCAAGCCGGTGAAGGAATTTTGTCAGAAGCAGAATTTTTTAATGGGATGGCGGAATTTGCTGCGAACAACAAAGCAGAAGTGAAATCTTCATATAAAGTAAGAACGTTATTTGTACAGATCGGAGGAAAACATTTTAACTTAGAAGATACGAGAACGGAGAATTTCTCCCAGTTAGCTTTTTTAGTGCAAAATTTCAGAAGAGGCTGGAGAGGAGGATTCTTATGAAAATGGTTAGTAAAGGAAATAAGAATTGGATGGTGGTCACTACCAAAAGAATATGGTAAAACTGACCAGGAAAGGGTATGCATTAAAGAAGGAGAACATAAAGATACATCAGGAGAGCTGGTGTTTTGTGTAGGGGCAACAATGCGCGTGGGAGAGCCATCATTCAGAATGCATAGATCGATGTCGTCTAGAATATTAAGAAAAAAGGAGGCTATTGAGTCGCAAGTAGGAGAGCCCCAAATAGTATGGCGAATATTAAAATCGCCAAGAATAAGTAAAGGTTTTGGGATGTTTGACAAAATAGAAGACAATTCTTGAATAAGATCATTATTTGGATGAGGGATGTAGATGGACACGAATGAGATGTTTTGAATACGGGCAGCAATAATATTAATACCAGAAGAGTGGGTAGGAATAGGAATTTGGGAAAATGTAATATTTCTATTTATAATTAAAGCAGATCCAGCCCAGCCGTCGTCTCTATCATCACGGAGACATGAATAGCCTGGAAGCCTAAATATGGATCCAGGTTTTAACCAAGTCTCCGAGATTGCAAAGGCGAGGGGGTTAAACTTATTAGCCAAATAACTAAATTCAGATTTTTTATTCCTGATGCTGCGACAGTTCCACTGGATTAGGTTCTTGGCCATATTTAAAAAAGGAGCTGATTATAGATAACACTAGATTTTGGACTGTTGCCATGACATTGTACGGTATAGAATCTTGAAGTTTTGAGAATATTTGTTCGAGGGAAGCATTAATTAATGGAGCTAAATCTTCACTGGATGAAATTCTGGTGGGAGGTGTGCTGTTAAGAAGAGCACATCCATTTGGGAGAGATGAAAGTAGTGGAGAGATTAAACTATTGTGAGCTTTTTGATCATATGATTTTGCTAGTTGGGGACGTGGACGACGTTCAATATTTATTGTTTTTTTATAAGAATAGTGTTTAGGGTTACCTGGGGTGTAAGGGGCCCTACCAACATCTTCGGGGCCCAAGTCAACCTCACCTGCAAGTCGGCGCACCCTGCTGAATAACGGACGAGGCTCTGACGACGGCTTTCCTTTTGGGGTTGGGGGGTCAGACGGCAGTCGCCCCCGTAAAAGCCAAAGTTGCCAAATCAACATGGTGAGAACAAGATTACGAGATCGGCTAAGGGCTAGGGCGCCGCCGCATAACGGCGCGCAAGAGCTTCGCCCGGCTCTTGTGAGAAGTGGACAAGGGCTACCGTGTCATGGGCGGGCACGGCTAACGACGCTAGCCCCATCTCACGCAGCCCAAACATCTCGAAAGATCCGCTTCGCAACATGGAACATAGGCACGTTAACCGGACGCGCGAGAGAGTTGGCCGATGTGCTCTCCAGGCGGAGGGTGGCCGTGGCGTTCCTGCAGGAGACTCGGTGGAAGGCCAGCAGATCCCGGTTCATTGGGAATGGCTACAAGCTGATCTACACAGGTGCACCTGGTGGGGAGAATGGGGTTGCCATAGTGCTCTCGGAGGAGTTCCAGAATGACATTTTGGAAGTGAAACGTCATAGCGACCGACTTATGGTCGTTAGGGTGCTTATCGATGGGATAGTTACCCACTTGATAAGTGCCTATGCGCCACAGGCCGGTTGTGACGACGCCGATAAAATAGCGTTTTGGAATCTACTCGGAGAAGTGCTCCGTGGAATCCCATTATCACAGGGGATCGTTTTGGGGGGTGATCTGAACGGTCATGTGGGTGATGAATGTGGGGAATTCGAGCGTGTTCACGGTGGATTTGGGTACGGCAGCCGCAACGCAGAAGGGGAGGACATCCTCAATGCGTGTGCGGCGGCCGACCTTGCCATCGTGAACACGTATTTCAAAAAGAGACCCGAGCATCTCATCACCTACAGGAGCGGGAGGAATGCTACCCAAATCGACTTCCTACTCACTAGGAGACACCACATCAGCAAAGTAGCCAACTGCAAGGTCATACCCGGTGAGAGTCTCACTGCACAACATCGTCTGCTTGTCATGGACCTCTGCGCTAAGCCTAAAGACACGTATACCGAGCGCGTTCAGCGCCGAATCAGGTGGTGGCTGCTTGATGAAGTCACGTCCCAGGTGTTCGCCTTAGCTGTCGGTGACAAGTGCACCGGTGGTATGGGCGAACCAGTTCAGGCTTACTGGGACAAGATTCAGGCGGCTATCCTTGGGTCGGCGAAGGAGGTGCTTGGAGTGTCTAAGGGTGGTCGCAAGTGTGACAAGGAGACATGGTGGTGGAACGACACAGTCCAGAGGGAGACTAGAGCGAAGAAAGCCCTCTTTAAGAAGTGGCAAGCGTCCAGATCTCCTGAAGACCGCGACGCATACCGGGTAGCAAAGCGCGCCACTAAGAGAGCTGTTGCCAGAGCCAGGCGAGACCACTTACAACCACTTTACGATAAGTTGGAATCGTCTGAGGGGCAGAAGCTCATCTATAAGTTGGCGCGCTCCAGGGTCAAAGCGGCACAGGACATTTCCAAGTGCCGCTGTGTAAAAGACCCTGTGGACAACCTGCTATGCGAGGACCTCGCGGTGAAGGAGAGATGGCGCTCGTATTTCCACGAGCTGCTGAACACGCAGCACAAAGAGGTGCAGCCGCCTGATCTTCCTCCGAATCAAGGACTAGTGCCACTGATAACGCCTGCAGAAGTCCAGAATTGTCTTCGCCGCATGAAGAATCGGAAAGCTGCTGGATCCGATGGAGTCCCCATCGAAGCCTGGAAGGCGATGGGCTCTCGTGGTGTGGGCATCTTAACAGACCTTTTCAACCGGACACTCCTCACCGGTACGATCCCGAGCCAATGGAGACTGAGTATCATTACTCCAGTCTTCAAAGGCAAGGGGTCGGTGCAGGAGTGCGGTAGTTACCGAGGAGTTAAGGTCATGTCCCACACCATGAAGCTCTTCGAAAGGGTTATCGACTCTCGGATTCGACAGGAGTGCACTGTCTCGGATTGTCAATATGGGTTTCGCCCTGGTCACGGGACAATGGACCCTGTTTTTGCCCTAAGGACTGTCGCGGAGAAATACAGGGCGAAGAATACGCCTCTGCATTGCCTGTTTCTCGACTTGCAGAAGGCCTTCGACTGTATTCCTCGCGCGATAATCTGGTGGGCATTGCGGTCCAAAGGGATTCCAGAGGCCTATGTTGACATCATCCGAGACATGTACCGTGACTCCGATTCCGTAGTTCGAACCGCTGTTGGCGACACCAAACCTTTCCCCATCACCGTCGGGGTGCACCAAGGATCCGTCCTTAGTCCGTTTCTGTTTAGCGTGGTATTAGACGTATTGTCAGACAGCATCAGAAACTCACATGAGCAGCCCCCGTGGTTGCTCATGTATGCTGATGATATCGCGCTGGCAGATTCGGACAGGGGTAGGCTGGTGCGACGTGTGAAGGCGTGGAAAGAGTCGCTTGAGAACGGTGGTCTGAAGCTCAATGTGGCGAAGACCGAGTACTTGGCCTGTAACTCCACAGATCCCACACCCGTACGCATAGACGGCAACAAGGTCGAGCGCACGGACTTTGTGAAATACCTGGGATCTGTGTTTCATGCATCCGGTGACATCGATTGCGACGTCAAGGCACGCATTGCTGCCGCGTGGGCCAAATGGCGTGAGGTAACTGGTGTCATTTGTGACCCCAAGATGCCGGTAAAGTTGAAGGGACAGGTTTATAAGACCATCATTAGGCCTGTCCTTTTATACGGCTGTGAAGCGTGGCCGGTGTTAGAGCGACACAAGCAAGAGCTGCGTGTCACGGAGATGAATATGCTGCGGTGGATGTGTGGAGTGACGCGGAAGGACCGCGTTAGGAACTCCCGCATTCGCGGCAGCCTTCATGTCCGTGACATTGCGCATAAATTGCAGGAGTGTCGGCTCCGATGGTATGGCCACGTTTTACGGCAACCGGATGCTTACGTGGGAAACAAATGTCTGGCCATGCCGCTTCCGCCGGGCCCCGGCAGGAGGGGTAGACCCAAAAAGTGCTGGCTTGACGTCGTAAAGGGTGATATGCGTGCCAATGGTCTCACTACCAGGGATGCTGAAGACCGTGCGAAGTGGAGAAGAAAAAGTCGGAAAGCGGACCCCGGGCGCCGAAGCGAGAGTTTGGGCTGCAACCGGGATTCATCGCTGAGATGATGATGATGAGTGTTTAGGGTTACCTAGAGGCAATGCGGGAGAAGGGGAAGGAGATATATAATTTGGCAAAGGATTTGAGGGAACATGAGGAAAATTAGGTTGGGCAGAACTAACAATATCGGAAAAGGGTCTACGAGTAGGGCGGAATCTGTGCGCAGCTTCTAAGTATCCGATATTTTCTTCGGACATGACAACCTTAATAGATTTTTGTCGAGAATGTTCCGGGCAAATAGAATCGGTAGCGGTATGCCTTCCAGAGCAGAATAGACACGATACATTATCATCTGACACATTGCACATAGAGGAGTCGTGAGGAGCAGCGCAGCGAGAACAGCGAGGTGAGGATCGGCATTGATCTCGTACATGGCCGAAACGACAGCATTTGTTGCATTGGATCGTGGGTAAGGTATAAATTTCAACTGGGATCGAAAGATTATAGCAATAAATATGATCCGGTAAGATTTGGCCTAATATTGTTAAGACAACAGTTCCCGTTGGGATCCAAATGGTATTACCATCAAGCCTTTTTTTTTTTATTTAGACGTCTAGCTTTAATGACGATCGAGTTCGATCGACACTCAATGGAGTTTACTAATTCCTCTAATGACCACTCTAAAGGGATTTGTCTAATGACACCCATTCTAGTTATATGAAAACGGGGAATGGAAACGGACAATTTCAAAGCGGATAAGTCAGGATTAGACATACATTTATTAGCGTCAGCAAAATTTTTGAATCTTAAAGAGACTTTGTTTCTACCTATATTCTTAATCTCATCAATCCCAGATAGTTTACTGTTATAAATAAGTTGTGCAATTTTCAAGGCTCTCATTTTGTTGGAAGTATAAGATTCAGAATCGTCCTGACGGACTACGTGAACAATGAATGGGCCTGAATCATTTTCTGAATAAAGAAAGTCAGCATTAGATTCGTAACCGGGACGTGTATACGTGAACTGGTTTGAAACAGCGACCACGGGGGCAGTCGCAGGTTTCTTATTTTGATCAGGCACAGAAGGATCAGCATGTCTTTTTACTGGTGGTTTAACTGAATTAGATAGGTCACACATTTCTACATCCATAAAATTTCTACCCCTATCAGGGGGGACATTCTCGCCTACTGATGGAATTGACATGGATATGATAAGTGAGCTAATACAGATTACAATGAACTGATAATAATGCTATTATATTATAAACTAATAAATAATTGTATACTAATCAAGGATAAGCAGTCAAACCCAGAAAAATTTGAAATAAAATTTTCCAATATGTTTTCTTTTGACGACCACCTGACAGTTCTATATTACAATTTTATTAGAATTGTACATGTACCTACTTAGCCTCTTAACACTGACACCTGACAGTTTAAATAGAAACAGAGGATTTTTTTAAATAAGATTTTATGGCCTGGTAACGAGACCTTTAAGCCACAGAAACAGAAGACAAATGACATACTATACAGTAAGACTACACTACAGTACTTTTTTAAGCTGGCTCTACATGCTCGGTATTTGGCACAAACATCAGAATCACCAAACACCGATCACAAGCCACAATCATCCAACACAAACACGGCATCCCTAGGCTTGGCGAACGTGTTAGTATATTCCTAATGATTTGAACCGAACCCTTTGATTTGTGCACAAAAACCGACACTGATGCCGATCACTGCCAAACACAAACTGGCAAATACAAATACTTAATCACACGTTCCTGTTTGTCGTTTGATATACACTGTTTGCCAAGCATGTGGAGCTGGTTTTACAATTTATCAAATAGCCGTCTGCGAATTTATGTTAGACGTTTACTGATTTCTTTCTTTAAGTACAATATCAAATTTATTGCTTTTAAAGGAATATAATACCTACATCTCGACATTCGTATTCTATTTTTGGGTGATTACATATTTATTAAAAAGTGTACAAATAATAACTACAATTAAAAATAAAATTTTATAATTCGTAAAATTCAACTGCCTTTAAAATTTATAAAACTTATGACACATAATAGCACATTTCCTTATATTTCTTGCACAGCAGTCTTGAAGTCTATTCATTTTTGAAACCTGGCGGTCGCTTTTCAATGAATGCTGTCATGCCTTCTTTGCGGTCCTCCTAGAAATATGTTCAATTAAAATTAATAAATAGTAGTTAATTACTGTTACGTGTACACACACTTAGGGAACCAATAATTTCATTGGAATGCTTCTTTTGATTATTGGGCCTAACATTTTTGACATTGATTTTGCGATGTATGAGAAGTAGTTACACAAGTTGATGTATGATTTCTATATGATCATGAAATTGATATACATAAACATATAGAACAAGTGAACAAGTATTAATTAAGATTGTTAGTTTACTTATTATTTCAAAATTTCCAGTTATATCTTGTTTGTAGTTTGCTATCACATATTGATTGGACATGTTTTGTTTTATGGAGGCAACTGCTATGTGTCAAAAGCATTTGATGAGGGTTTTTTAATGCTGTAGGACAGCAGACAGGCTGACAGCCTGCTTAGAATTTAGCAGTTACCGTCGCCTATGGGTGTTAGCAACGCCAGTGGCATCGCGATCACGCTGCTGTCCCATTGCTTCTCGGCCTTTTGGCTAAGATCAAAGTGTAAGGGTTCATAATGTCACAACAAATCACTATTTTACTGTACTAATTTCTATCATACATGCATTTAATTCAGGCATATATGCTTGCCCTTTTATACACTTTTCTTTTTCTCTAATGGTCTTTTCAAGAAAACAGGTCTGGCTTATATTGGTCAGGTTGACAAGAGCCCTGAGGATCTTAGAAGATTCTATCCATGCAGGGGCGGAGAAAGAATATTGACCTCTGCGGCCGGGGTCGGTCTATCGTAAAAGGCGACAAAACAGCCCACCCTAGCTACGTGGTAAAGTTTCAAGCCCGTGTGGATGGCGACCACCTTTGGTCTTAAGTATGCCACCATAAGAACTTTATTTTGTGTTCCGGCATTAGTGACCCAAGTCTGTACCCTTATGGGACAGCAGCGTGTTTGCGATGCCACTGGCGTTGCAAATACCCATACATGACGGTAGCTGCTAAATTCTAAGTGGGCTAAATTCTAAGACTTGAAGACTTTGCTTAATACAGTAATATATCTAATAAAATTAAATCAAAATGCTTAAGAAAAGGCAAATTACCGTAGCGAAAGTTCCATAGAAGATAGACTTTTCGTACTGCAGTCCAGCTTTGAGGCTAGTTTCGAATGCCTGGTTAACGGACTGTTTAGCCAATTTTACAATAAGTGGGGAATGTGTCCCAATACGCTCTGCCAGTTTGATAGTCTCTTCTAGAAGCTTCTCTGCTGGGAATACACGGCTCACCAGACCTAGAAATATAAACGATAAATTGCAAGGGAAGCTATTGTTAGTAATAGGTAAATGAATATAAATTTGTATACAATACTAATATTTATTGAAATTGACTGAATGAAATTAAAAAAAAAAAGGTGTGTACATATGTACGCACGTAAGAAGTTCTTTGGTGTAACAACATAAAAATAGCTAAAGTTTTCATCCCGTATGCCACAACTCTTTGTAGACGGAATGATAAATAAAATCAAAAAATTGTGCGTTCTGGGGACCCCCGACTCAGAGACGAGAAGTTGTCTGAGTCGGGGGTCCGATATTATTGGTTGGGGATTTTTAAAACTCAAAACGTGTTTTAAAATGTCGATTTTTATTGATTTTATTACTGTATTTTTATCACACCAAAAAGTACAGTCAGCCTTTATTCAACCCCCTCCCCCCCTCTCTAATAAGTATACAGTACTTTATACTAAATACTTATTTTTCTATCAATTTTTAGATAACAAAAATTAAGTAAGGATTTAAATTAATAAATTTCACTGAACATTTGGGAAAAGGTAATAATTTATTCAAAATTAATATAAAATAGCGAATTATAAATTATATACAAAATAAGTCCCGTGTAAATTAAAATGACAAAAAATATTATATATATGTTATTGATAATTAATACAACTGTTGTATGTATAATGAACAATATAATAGGTTATATTGTTCACATACATAATGCTTGCTGTGAAACCTTGCCTCACACACACATACACATATAACCATAGAAAATAGAGATAGTAGGATAGAGAAAGGAAGGGATGGTCGCTTGGAGGGGGTTTAACGATTTTTCGTTACGTGATGATTTCTGCCAATTAACTATACTGTAAGCCGCAAAACTTCGTTCCAAAAGAATATATACATACCAACAATTAACCCCAAATCTATAAAAGCACTGTTGTTGTTGTTGTGAGTGCCTCTCCTACAGGAGGTTAGCTGTCAGCTCTGAGAATACTTTCCTGTCCTGGGCCAAGCGAAACAGCAATTACATAAAAGCACTATGTAATTGAACAAACTTACCCATTTTTTCGGCTTCATTGGCATCTATGAAGTTTCCACTCAAAACAATTTCCATGGCCTTAGACTTTCCGACGTAGCGTGGCAAACGTTGGGTTCCACCTGCTCCGGGGATTGTGCCAATATTGATTTCAGGTTGGCCAAACTTGGCCTTATCGCCTGCGTATATTATGTCGCACAGCATGGCCAACTCGCAACCACCGCCCAACTGAATATCCAAAGGGAATTAAAAAAAATTATGAAAATTAAAAAAAAACATACTGGTCAGAAAGTTTAAATTTTTGATATTTAATATAAACAATTCAAGTACTTTCAGAATACTGAAACTAGATTATAATCTTAATTTTTTTAGTGTTTTATTTTCTTTATAGGTAGTCTGTATCTATTAATTCATTACTAATGTTTTCGCCTACATTACTAATTTTTAATTTGTTTGCCCTTGTAGCACCCTTCTATTAGGCACAGTTACTAACAAATTATTATATACGTAACAAAATTAAAGTTTATTTTTACATATATTCTCTATGTATAGTTTCTCTATGTATAGTAGTATCGTACATCGTATTGTTATTGTGACGCACTTTCTATCCATTTCTGTACTTTCTATTCTTTTCTTATTTTTAATTCATGGCAATACAGTGCATCTTTTAGTAATTCCTTTCTTTAATTTCTGTCTTCTTTAGTTTTATTGTTTTATAATGTTGGGTAAAGACTCATAAAGCACTCACATGTCTTTCTCTGAGAACATATTTGGATATTTATGAGTATGTTGGTCCTAATCAGAGATGATGATTTTATGAACCTCAAAAAAATTAATAGTTTAAGTTATCATCTAATTCTTTTCTAATCTTATATCAGCCATTCTTGGTGGCTATCATCATCATCATCATCTCAGCGTTCATCCCGGTTGCAACCCAAACTTCCGCTTCGGTGCCCGGGGTCCGCTTTCCGACTTTTTCTACTCCACTTCGCACGGTCTTCAGCATCCCTGGTAGTGAGCCCATTAGCACGCATGTCACCCCTTACGACGTCAAGCCAGCACTTTTTGGGTCTACCCCTCCTGCCGGGGCCCGGCGGAGGTGGCATGGCCAGACATTTGTTTCCCACGTAATCATCCGGTTGCCGCAAAACGTGGCCGTACCAACGGAGCCGACACTCCTGCAATTTATCCGCAATGTCACGGACATGAAGACTGCCGCGAATGCGGGAGTTCCTAACGCGGTCCTTCCGCGTCACTCCACACATCCACCGCAGCATATTCATCTCCGTGACACGCAGTTCTTGCTTGTGTCTCTCTAACACCGGCCACGCTTCACAGCCGTATAAAAGGACAGGCCTAATGATGGTCTTATAGACCTGTCCCTTCAATTTTACCGGCATCTTGGGGTCACAAATGACACCAGTCACCTCACGCCATTTGGCCCACGCGGCAGCAATGCGTGCCTTGACGTCGCAATCGATGTCACCAGACGCGTGAAATACAGATCCCAAGTATTTTACTCGGTCCGTGCGCTCGACCGTGTTGCCGTCTATGCGTACGGGTGTGGGATCTGTGGAGTTACAGGCCAAGTACTCGGTCTTCGCCACATTGAGCTTCAGACCACCGTTCTCAAGCGACTCCTTCCACGCCTTCACGCGTTGCACCAGCCTACCCCTGTCTGAATCTGTCAGCGCGATATCATCAGCATACATGAGCAACCACGGGGGCTGCTCATGTGAGTTTCTGATGCTGTCTGACAATACGTCTAATACCACGCTGAATAGAAACGGACTAAGGACGGATCCTTGGTGCACCCCAACGGTGATGGGGAAAGGTTTTGTGTCGCCAACAGCGGTCCGAACTACGGAATCGGAGTCATGGTACATGTCTCGGATGATGTCAATATAGGCCTCTGGAACCCTTTTGAATCGCAATGCCCACCAGATTATCGCACGAGGAATACAGTCGAAGGCCTTCTGCAAGTCCAGAAACAGGCAGTGCAGAGGCGTATTCTTCGTCCTGTATTTCTCCGCGACAGTCCTTAGGGCAAAAACTGGGTCCATGGTCCCATGTCCAGGGCGAAACCCATACTGACATCCCGAGACAGTGCACTCCTGCCGAATCCGAGAGTCGATAACCCTCTCGAAGAGCTTCATGGTGTGGGACATGACCTTTATTCCACGGTAGTTACCGCACTCCTGCACCGATCCCTTGCCTTTGAAGACTGGAGTAATGATACTCAGCCTCCATTGGTTCGGGATCGTACCGGTGAGGAGTGTCCGGTTAAAAAGGTTGGTTAAGATGCCCACACCACGAGAGCCCATCGCCTTCCAGGCTTCGATGGGGACTCCATCGGCTCCGACAGCTTTCCGATTTTCCATGCGGCGAAGACAATTTTGGACTTCTGCAGGCGTTACCGGTGGCACTAGTCCTTGATTTGGAGGAAGATCTGGCGGCTGCACCTCTTTATGCTGCTTGTTCAGCAGCTCGTGGAAATACGAGCGCCATCTCTCCTTCACCGCGAGGTCCTCGCATAACAGGTTGCCCCCGGGGTCTTTTACACAGCGGCACTTGGAAATATCCTGTGCCGCTTTGACCCTGGAACGCGCCAGCTTATATATGAGCTTCTGCCCCTCAGACGATTCCAACTTATCGTAAAGTGGTTGTAAGTGGTCTCGTCTGGCTCTGGCTACAGCTTTCTTGGTGGTGCGCTTGGCAGCTCTGTATGCGTCGCGATCTTCAGGAGATCTGGACGCTTGCCACTTCTTAAAGAGGGCTTTTTTCGCCCTGGTCTCCCTCTGGACTGAGTCATTCCACCACCAAGTCTCCTTGTCACATTTGCGTCCACCCTTAGACTCGCCAAGCACATTACATAGCCACTCTTGGTGGCTATGTAAAGCAAATTAAATATAATAGACTAACAGCAAATCCATTCACAGCAGCAATGATTGGTTTTCCACAGTTGGAGATATCCTCCCACTCCCTCAGGAATCCCTGTTTATTGTTGGAGCTGTAGGTATTATTTTGCATCTCCTTGATATCGGCACCAGCGGCAAATGCTTTTTCATTACCTTAAAAATTTTACATACAAAATTATTAGTGTGATATTTAGTAAGGGAAAATAAACTATTAATCTAAAATGTATTTTGAAATATGGACTTACAGATTAGAATTGTCTCAACCTCTGCAAGCTCTAACTTTGAAATACTCCAAGGATTTCAATCAAAAACTCTCCATATGATAATGCTCCGTGGCTTGTTACTAACACCAGGCTACACAAGGAGCTTAGAATTCCAACAGTTAAAGAGGAAATCCACAACCGAGCAATAAGATACAAGGGGAAATTTAGTACACATTCTAATATAATGACAGGTTTTTTAAATACAAAACCTGGCAGAGGATAAGTAACATTCACAAGGCTCAAAAAGAAGACAGTTCAGGATTTATTAAACCTCACAGCATGAATTGCTTGTGTAAATACAAGAATTTGGATATGTCTCTGGAAGTATGCCAATAAAGACCTATTTTAAATACTCATGAATTGCTGAATGTCTTCTTTGAGACAGCTTGCAAATGAGGAACCAAAAAAAATTTTTTTTGGTACCTCATTTGTTTAAGGGAGTAATTATTTTTGCGTAATAGTGTACTTTATTTTATTTTTAAATATGTATAAAATATTTTAAAATCATTTCACCTGTTATAATAATTGCAGCAATATTATTGTCAGCGTCAAAATCATTGACGGCTTTTCCAAGTTCCACAAATAGGGGTTTGCAGAGTGCATTCAGAGCCTTTGGCCGGTTTAACTGGATGAGACCTACATTCTTCTTGGCACCCACAACATCGATTTTGATGTTTTCATAGGCAGGAGCTGAAAATTACAATATACAGTGTAAACTCTATATAATGACACTTAGGGGACTGTCAATTTTTTGGTGTTTTTAAAGAGTGGTCGTTTCATCATCATCATCATCATCATTTCAGCCGGAAGACGCCCACTGCTGGACAAAGGCCTCCCCCAAAGATCTCCACGATGATCGGTCCTGCGCTGCCCTCATCCAACCTATCCCGGCGATCTTGACCAGATCATCGGTCCATCTTGTGGGGGGCCTACCAACACTGCGTCTTCCGGTACGCGGTCGCCATTCGAGGACTTTTCTGCCCCAACGGCCATCAGTCCTTCGAGCTATGTGCCCAGCCCACTGCCACTTCAGTTTTGCAATCATCCGGGCTATGTCGGTTACTTTGGTTCTCCTGCGAATCTCCTCATTTCTGATTCGATCTCGCAGGGAAACTCCGAGCATAGCCCTCTCCATTGCTCTCTGAGCGACCATGAGCTTTCTCATAAGGCCCATAGTTAGCGACCACGTCTGCGTTCCGTATGTCATCACTGGCAACACACATTGGTTAAAAACCTTCGTCTTGAGACACTGCGGTATTTGGGACGAAAAGATTTTACGGAGCTTCCCGAACGCTGCCCATCCGAGTTGGATTCGACGAGTGACCTCTTTCGCGAAATTGGACCTGCCTAACTGGATCGTTTGACCCAAGTAGACGTATTCGTCAACAATTTCGAAAGTACAGTTCCCAACTGTTACGGGGGTAGGTGCGACATGGACATTAGACATGATCTTCGTCTTGTCCATGTTCATTTTGAGACCTACTCCTTGGGAAGCTGTATTGAGGCCATCAAGCATATGGCTTAAGTCTTCCATGGTTTCAGCCATGATTACGATATCATCTGCGAATCTAAGGTGAGTGATGTACTCACCGTTAATGTTGATGCCCAGTCCGTTCCAGTCCAGAAGCTTGAAGACATCTTCCAACGCAGCAGTGAACAGCATCGGCGATATGACATCGCCTTGTCTGACTCCCCGCTGCAGTCGGATAGGCTTCGAGTTCTGATCCTGGAGACGGACTGACATGGTGGCGTTTTCATACAAATACTTCAGCGCTTTGATGTATCGATAATCAATGTGGCACCTCTGGAGAGACTGAAGCACCGCCCAGGTCTCGATCGAATCAAAGGCTTTCTCATAGTCCACGAACGCCAAGCATAGTGGCTGGTTATACTCCTCCGTCTTCTGTATAACCTGCCGCAGCGTATGTATGTGGTCTATGGTGCTAAAACCTTTTCGGAATCCGGCTTGTTCGGGAGGCTGGAAGTCGTCAAATCTGCGCGCGAGACGATTCGTGATGACCCTTGAAAACAGCTTGTAAACATGGCTCAGAAGTGATATCGGTCTAAAGTTCTTCAAAAGGGTTTTGTCGCCCTTTTTGAAGAACAGCACCACTATACTTCCGTGCCAGGCCTGCGGCGTTTTGCCATCGAGGATGACGGAATTAAATAGCTTCTGGAGGATTTTAAGCACAGGAGTACCACCAGCTCTCAGAAGCTCGGCTGTAATTCCATCATCACCCGGCGCCTTGTTGTTTTTAAGCTGTTTAAGGGCCACACTAATCTCGTACAGACTGACGTCTGGGATATCTACGGTGTAGTGTCGGGTTAATTTGGCTCTTGGGTCTTTAGCCTTGTTGTTAACAGGTGCCCGTGTGGTCGTGTATAGCTGTCCGTAGAACTTCTCGACTTCCCTCAAAAGTTCGGGTTTAGACGAAACGACCCTGCCGTCGTCGGTCTTCAGCTTCGTCAGTTGGCTCTGCCCAATAGACAAGTCTCGTGCGAATACTTTAGAGCCCTTGTTACGCTCTATAGCCGCCTTTACACAGTCTGTGTTATGGCGGCGGATATCGCGAGTCAAGGACTTGGAGATCTGTCTATTTAGCTGCCTATACTGGGAAGCATCGTCCGGGGACTGAAGGGTCATTTGACGTCTCACATCCATCAATTTGAGAGTAGAATCTGAGATTTTTCCGGTTCTTTTTGAACGGCTGGCCTTGAAGAATTTAGACCCGGCCGTTTGAACAGCTTCCACGAACCTGTTATTATACTCGTCCACGTCAACGCAGTCACCGAGGCATTCGAAGCGGTTTTGCAATTCGAGTTGAAAGTTTACCGGGTTTTGGATCTGTATGGGTGCAGGTCGGAGCGTAGACTTCACCAGTCGAGACCTCTCCAATTTTGGATTGATATTCAATGTGCCTCTTACTAAGCGGTGATCACTCCCAGTTTTCACCGAATTGATCACAGAGACATCATTGAATATCTGTCTTTTGGTCGACATAATGAAGTCAATCTCATTTTTGGTGGCACCATCGGGACTAATCCAAGTCCATTTGCGTTGTTCTGGCTTCATGAAGAAGGAGTTCATCATATACAGGTCCTCCTTCTCCATGAAGTCGGCCAGCATCTGGCCTCGGGTGTTCCGATTTCCGAACCCAAATTGCCCCACTCTCAACTCATCGCCGCTACGTTTCCCCAATTTTGCGTTGAAGTCTCCCATGACAACGTTAAAGTGGGTTTTAGAAGTGTGGATGGCTGTTGAGATGTCCTCATACATGGCTTCCACCTCTTCGTCAGGATGTGTCGAAGTCGGAGCGTAAACCTGAATGACCTTCAACGAATACCGTTTGGTAATTTTGAGTATTAGGTACGCTACCCTAGTCGAAACACTCCTCACCTCAGTAACGTTGTTCACAAGAGACTTGTGAACGAGAAACCCGACACCACCTTGGGACAGTTGGTCGCCCTCCCGGAAGTAGAGCAGATTTCCGGAATTTAGGATTATTGAGTCCTCTCCCTGTCTTCGGACTTCAGATAACCCCACAACATCCCATCGCAGTCTGCTCAAAGCTTCCTCCAGTTCCTCCAACTTCTCGTTGGTCCGCAGTGTCTTGACATTGTATGTTGCCAGGGCCAAAGGTCGTCGTTCTTGGTAGCGAATCCGAACCCGGGGATTCTTCGCACCCCCTGCCCCGTCGCTTATGTGGCTGCTACCGTGACCACCACGAACGGGGCCGCCGGGGACTAGGGGCCGGGGCCTGTGTGTATCTGTCATTTTAGGGGGGTTTTTGCCATAATCGCCACGCTTGGCAGGCGGGTTGGCGATCGCAGTATTCGCAGTTGGTGATGCTCTCACGGAAAGATGCTGCTGCCCATCCTCCGTTCTTTCTATCCCTTAGTCGTCTCTTACGACACCCAAGGGAGGAGATGGGGTGGTGCTATTCTGGTGCGACACCACACACTACTAGTGGTCGTTTAATAGAGAAAAATAAAATAGTATATTAATTAAAAATCTGTAAAGGACCCATAGTTAGATCATACAAATATTTTGTACATGGTTCCTCTATTGTAAAATAACTCACAGATAGACATGACACAAGGCCACTAAATCAGTAATGTCTTTACTATATTGACCATAATTATGTTTACACAGGTGTATGTAGAGCAGTGCTGCCAGACCATGAGTATTCCCACCAATCTAGAAAGGTGTGCACATCGCATGCAAGCAACATATGCAATCAACCTTATATGTTGAGGAGCATAATCCACCAACCATATGCATTGAGTTACCTTATATACAAATAGTTGTTTGCACAGTTGCTTGTGATCTATGACCAGCCAAAGCCATGACATGTTCTTCTGACCTAATAGGATCTTTATAACATGGTATCACCATTTATCAACTCTTACACAATACTAAGGAGGCATAATAATGATTTCAGTATTACAATTACAGATAAGATAATACAAGTCAAGGTTACATAATATTCTATAATAATTTGTCTGAAATTAGTACAATTTCAATATCATTATTATACGCCATTTAATAGGATAGAATGTTTTGGAAAGGCCACATTTGTCCATGGAGGTTTGATGTATAATTTGTTTAAACTTTCCTTAACCTCAAGTCGGGCTTAAGGAAAAACATTTTCAGTGGCCATTTGTTGCCAATTATAAGGGTTTTTTTTATTGCTGTAGAACAGCAGACAGGCTGACGGCCCGCTTAGAATTTAGCAGTTACCGTCGCCTATGGGTGTTTGCAACGCCAGTGGCATCGCGAACACGCTGCTGTCCCATAAGGGTACAGGAACTTGGGTCACTAATGCCGGAACACAAGGTTATTATGGCGGCATACTTAAGACCGAAGGTGGTCGCCATCCAGACGGGCTTAAGGCCCTACCACGTAGCTAGGGTAGGTTGTTTTGTCGGCTTTTACGACAGGCCGACCCCGGCCACAGTGGTTAGTATTCTTTCTCCACCCCTGCATGGATAAAAAGGGTGAGAGTATATATATATATACTTATTTATTTATTATGTATTTATTTATTACTGTGGAACAAGAAACAATCTGATGGCCCACTTAATATTACTACCATCCATAGGCAGTAAATGCTTACGCATTTACTGCCTATGGATGTTTGCAACGTTAGGAGACCTGAAACCTGGGTCACTAATGCTGAAATATAAGACAAACAGTTGCCATCCAGCACAGCAACCCTACCATCAAATTATGTTTGTTTAGTCACTTTTATGACATGCTGCCCATAACCACAGATTTAATTACAATTTTACAATAATTAAGTTGTTTTCATTCGATGGATGAGTAGTATTTCATGAACAATTAACGAACCATGGGAACAATTCAATTTCTTTAAACATATGTTTATTGATTGAAGTTTAATCAGAATCACATTGGAATAAAATATTTTGGTTGAATTTTTCGACGTTCTTGAGTATAGTATATGGAAGAACTTTGAACCCGCTCATATTTAAGATAAAGTACGTTACCATCTCAATTAAAATGTATGAAAATTACCTGTGCTGTAGAACTTAAGACCGGCATTTGAGACCACTACCCTGCTGACATTAAGCACATTTTTTCCCAGCAATGTGCGAGTTATAATGCCCACAGAAGTCATTTTAAATCTTACAACACAACGCAGCCTGCTTTTATGTGTAAAATATAATAACAGAAAAAGAAAATTACTGTCGAAAATAACTTTGATAACAAGTGTTGAACTTTGATACGCGATGATAAAATTTGTGAATTTGTGATAATTGTGATAAACTGTAAAAAGAGACAGGAATAATACTTTAAAATAAGTATGAAGGAGACAAACGATCAAAGAAGTTTGCTTTTCGTCATTTTCGTGTCGTAACTTTAGACGTTGCTGATTGGCCCAACGTCTCTGTCACCAAAAAACCGGTTGCCCGTCACAGACGTAGCTATAATATATATTAATATGAATCATATTACGGCATTTTACGATATATTTTCCATACAAATTTTCGAGTGACCGCACACGCAGCTATAATATACCTAGTCAGGTCATAAATTCTGTCACATGTTTAATGTAAAATAATTATAACAAGTTTATTCATTATGTAACCATTCATATACCAAAATGAACTTAACAAAACATAGATTCTTATGACATTAAAGTTTATTCAAAATGACCTCCGTGATTTTGAATACAAGCCTTCAATCTGCGCGGCCAGTTGTCTATCGCAGCACGAACGAGATCCATGTCAATATCGGCGGCTGCCTTAATCAAGGATGTCTTGAGTGACTCCAAATTGGGATGAGGCTTTGAGCACGCCTTTTCCTCCAAGTGTTGCCATATCTTGTAATCTAACGGATTCAAATCTGGACTGGAGGAGGGCCAGTCTTCGTGCCGGATGAAGTCGATTTCACGCGCCGCCAGCCAGTCTTGTGTGCTCTTCGCTCTATAAGCTGGCGCCGAATCTTGTTGGAATACCCAGTGCCTGTTATTGAACATGGTATGAGAAACAGGTTCCACAAGGTTCGTCAGGACTGTATTTTGATACACAACAGCATTCGTTTTTACACCTTTCTCACAAAAATGTACCTCTGTTAAGCCCCAATAAGAAACTCCCAACCATACCATGAGCGAGGATGGAAAATGACCTCGTTGGACACGCGGAATACGGTTGCTCGCTTCTTCACTACTGTGTGCGTACACCTTATCATTTTGTTTGTTGTAGCTCTCTTCTACGGTAAACATTTTTTCATCCGAAAAAAGAATTTCCCGATATTTTTTTCCCGCGTACCGCTTCAACAAAGCGCGGCATCTCTTCAGTCTCAGGTCCATTAGACGAGCATTCAAACGATGTCCTGTTTTTCTTCGATATGCCCGAAGCCCTAAGTCTTCATTTAACACCCTTTTCACCGTGGTTCTGCTTAACCCCATCTGAAGGGCCAACAGTTTCTGCTTACGTTTGGGATTTCTTTGAATTCGTGCCTTCACAGCTTTTATCACTGCTGGAGTCCTAACAGACCGAGGGCGACCACTTCTTGACCTGTCATCTACACTAGAGTCTTCATTGTATCGTTTGATGGTACGATAAACGAATCTTTTGGTTATATTCAAATTTTTCAGTATGTTAAAAATTTGAATTGGCGCGTAACTGTAACGATGCAACGCAATAACTGCAACACGGTCTTCTTTAAGCGTCCACTCCATATTTAAAAATGAGTAAAATTCTAAAAGTTATACATTTTTATTTTCATGAACAATTCGAAATTCGAATTCAATAAACTTTTTTGTGGCCAGCATTCTAAAAGAAAAGTTTTTACTGTGTGACAATACTTATGACCTGACTAGGTATATTTCTGTGACATCACAAAAATATGTCGACATGTATATTTTGGCATATCAATATATATTTTAGTATATTAATATATATTTTCGTATATTAATATATATATTTTGAGGATACGGGATGTTCCATTTCGTCGTGATCGTAGAATAATGTCGGATTTGAAAAAATCCAAAATCCACTCTTTACCATATTTGGATATACATTGTCTAAATATTATTATACGGTATTGAGAAGTAGAAATAAAATATAGACTCTAGTACATTGCCAAAAAGCTTACTTTTTATTGTAAGAACTGTTAGGGTACCATAAGGACGACGTCGCGACGAGTGTAATAGCCTAATTAATGCGTTCTCGACCGTATTTTCTTAGCGGTAAAATAAAAAATCGCATGAGTTATTCGAAGACAGGTTTGTGCAAAAAAAGTCACGAGTTAAGTATATTATTTATTGCGGTAAGTACCAATTAGTTTTAAGCTTTTGTTTGTAATTTATTTAGGGTTTTATGATTATTACTGTTTAAAGTTTGAATGGGGTAGTGGGATTCTGGACACCAAATTCGGAATCATCCTCTGAGGAACTTTCAATTAGATCTAAAAGTAGTGCTCTTGTCGAATCCATTTAGGTACCTAGATTGATTACGAAGATTATATTATCACTATGTTTATATATTGTGAAGACAAAATGCATTGAAAATAGACTTGTGTAAGTAATGCGAGTAAAGCCCGTCACAGACGTAGCTATAATATATATTAATATGAATCATATTACGGCATATTAGGATATATTTTCAAAATATATTATTTCAAAATTTGTACATCCTGTACATAAATAAGCTGCGCTTGCAAGAACGACCGCAGACCAAGTGAGGGCCAAATATATATTACAGTATAGCTCCCGTGTGTGGTAGCTTGCTATAATATATATTATATTACGGTATATTAATATATATTATAGCTACGTCTGTGATGGGCCTAAAACCCGTCACATCACAGACTTAGCTTTATTACTTACTACCGTACCGTTACTATCGTACTATAATATATATTATAGCAAGTTATCACACACGGGAGCTATACTATAATATATATTTTGCCCTCACTCGGTCTGCGGTCGTCCTATATATTAATATACTAAAATATACAAGTCGACATATTTTTGTGATATCATAGAAATATATATTATAGCTGCGTGTGCGGTCACTCGAAAATTTATATGGAAAATATGTCGTAATATGCCTTGCTATGATTCTAATATATTTTATAGCTACGTCTGTGACGGGCTTGAATGTTTTGATATTGATTTAATCAAAATATGCTAATGGAGTGGGTTTCGCTTTTGACTATATTAATATTTCCTGCTCCGCGTTCGGACTTTAGTTCATTAGTCCAAAATTCATTCGCTATAAAAGTTATTTAAACTGCCTTTTATAAAATTGAAACCAAAAATTAAATAAAGCAGGATGTACGTTTAGGACTTGCTTTACGTATAACAAGAAACAATTCAATTAATCGATGTCTGACAAGGTTTTCTGGTGTAATTTCTTTGCCTAATGCCTACCATTAGGTCAAAGAATTGACATGATAAACAATAACATAACCTCAAAGTAATTTTAAATACAATTTTTTTGTTAATATACTATGAGTAAAACCAAGTACCCTTTTTTCATTTTAACTGGAGATCCTGGTCTGTGTCTTATTTTACCATATAAAAGTTTTAATTCATAAATTATAGTTCACGGTTTATTAGAATTTTGTTATCGCTTAAATTCTTGTAGGTGTTGGGAAGACCACATTGATTAAAAAATTACTACCACCTATTACTGCTAAGGGGATAAAAGCTCATGGTTTCTATACTGAAGAAGTAAGAAGGAATGGAGTAAGAGAAGGCTTTGATATTGTGACCTTAGATGGAAAAAGAGGTCGTTTAGCTCGCGACCAGTCAATAATAACTGACCCAGTAAAGTTTCGAGTTGGGAAATACGCAGTTTTAGTGACAGAATTTGAAAGTGTTGCTCAGTCTTGTTTATTAGCGGTATGTCCTATTTTAAGTAATATAGCGGCCGGGAGATACCCGAAGCGCGCCACGCGTGGCAGGCCGCCCTCGCGATACTCGCCACCCGGGACTCTCCTTCAGTCATAATACTCCGCCGTTGGCAGTAGGCAGTCGCTTTATGACCGCACGCGATCGAGAACGTAATTTAATAAAATGTCCTTATAATGTTGTAAACGTTTCATCGATATTTCAAATAAATCATTTTAAAATGCACCCGTCGTTTAACATACGCAAACCCGGAACCATACACCACATCTGGCGCCCAACGTAAATAAAAAAATAACCAGTGTTAAAACCGTGTTTGTGTAGTGTTGTAGTGAAAACAAAATGCCGCGTACTCGTCAATGTGCTGCTGCGTCGTCGGATGGTGTGACGATGTCACAAGAGATGTTCTCCAACCTTATCACGTCGTTGCAGAAGTCACAGCAGGAGTTTTGCTCTCAGCTACTTAGGGAAGTACGAGCGTCAACTCCAGATCCGTCCGCTATCTTTTCGGACGTTGCTGTTCAGAAGTGCGGTAATTTCACACAATGTACGGCACGTTTCTCGGGAAGTCCCGATGAGTCCGTAGATAACTTTATAGACGCAGTAAGTGTATATAAGTCATGTCTCAGGGTCAGTGATGAGGATGCCTTGAAGGGCTTGTCCATGCTTCTCATTGGTTCTGCAGCAGTTTGGTGGCAGGGCGTCAAGTCTACCACAACCTCTTGGGCGGAAGCAATTACGAGGCTTCGTTCGGCATACGGAATGCGTCGACCGCCTCATAGGATATATTTTGAACTCTTCACATTGTCTCAAGGAAGCGAACCTACGGACTTGTTTATAGCTAAGGTGAGAGCGTTGCTGGCTAAGCTCCCTGTTGGAGATTTATGTGAGCGAGTGGAATTAGACATGACCTTTGGACTTTTGGATCGTCGTATAAGAAAGCGGGTCGATCGCGAGAGCATATTCACCTTTGAGGAACTACTTCGGAAGGCTCGCAGCATTGAAGATTCATTAGCTGAAGCTCGAGAGACCAGTGTAGTCCCCACGGTATCGTCGAGACCGCCTCTTCACGCCGAAGCGCGTTCGAGCAGCTCACGCAGTGTTCCAGTGAAGACCGACATTATGACGGACAGTGCGTACGTCAACAGCAAGCAAAATCGTTTGTTTTGTGTCTATTGCAAGCATCGCGGACATTTAAAAGACACGTGCGAAAAGCTGTTAAGTGTTATAAGTGATAAAAGAGAAAAAGTTTCTATAAAGTGTTACGGGTGCGGTGCAACGGGCACAGTCAGGTCTAAGTGCGTAAAGTGTAACCCGAAAGAAACCGAAAACCCAGGTACGAGTGCGTTTTACTCCGTCGAAACCGGCGCGATTACGTCATGCGAGCCGCGCGAGCGCGACGCCGGAAGTTTGAGGACTTTCCCGCATATTCGCCAAGCGCCGCGGCCGCCGCCGACATCGCCGATAAACGTTTCTAACACGCCGCCGCGGTCGCCGCGATCCTTTGTGGCGCCGCCGCCGACAAACCTTTGTAACTCGCCGCCGCGAAGCGTTTGCACCGACATAAGGTACTTTTGTAGAAGTAAGAAATGTAATAATGTAAGTAATTTTATACCTCTTTCAATTTGTCCTACTGTTAATAATGACCTTTGTACATGTTTAGCTTGTAAAGTTTGTAATCGTAATGTTGATTTAAGTGGTTTTCAAACTTGTAGCAACAAAGTCAGTAGTACCCAGTCATTTTCTGTTAACAGTAATGTGGTTAGGGACAGTAGTTCTCAAACTTTTTTCAAAGAAGCCAGTGATTGTCAACCTTTGCATTTTAACCCCGTTTGTTTTAATAAAAATGAACAGCCATTACGGCCGATTCTTAATATATCCATACTGGGTGAACATGGAGTGGGGTTAGCTGACTCTGCGGCTAAAAGTAGCATTGCTGGGCATACTTTATACAAACTTCTTAAACAGAAAGCCCAGCCATTTTATGCTGTAACAAAAATTGTCAAGTTAGCCGACGGCCTTAGTAAGACTATGGACTTACTAGCCACAGAAGTTGAGGTGACTCTCGAACATAAAACTAAAGTAGTACGATTTTTTGTTTTCCCTAATGCAACAAGTAATGAAACGTTGCTGGGTATCGATTTCCTTAAGTCATTTAATTTAAATATTGATTTTGGCCGTTCTACGTGGACCTTTTCGGAAAAGAAGTCGCGTGTATTTCCTTTACGTTTTGAAAACAAGTCACCTGGGCTACCGTGTGCGTCCCTTGGTGTACTGCGGGATGACGAGGCAACGTCTTTAAATCCGCGTCAACGTACGGAAATTTCTAAGGTCATTAATGAATATGAAGATATCTTTGCACCAGGGGGAGATCCAACTACTTACTGCGAGTCCAGTTTAGATTCTCCAGAAAATGTTTTGGGCAAATTTCACGTTTCACAACTAACGCGACTCTACCTTCGTAATGACAACGACATGCCTCTTCGTCCCGTCGTACCAAAGAGAAATAGAGGCCGTCCGCCTAAAGTGAAAGGGAGTCCTGTGCGAGCGCAGGAGAGGTGTTTCTCTCCTGCCCTCGAGGGGGAGGATATAGCGGCCGGGAGATACCCGAAGCGCGCCACGCGTGGCAGGCCGCCCTCGCGATACTCGCCACCCGGGACTCTCCTTCAGTCATAATACTCCGCCGTTGGCAGTAGGCAGTCGCTTTATGACCGCACGCGATCGAGAACGTAATTTAATAAAATGTCCTTATAATGTTGTAAACGTTTCATCGATATTTCAAATAAATCATTTTAAAATGCACCCGTCGTTTAACATACGCAAACCCGGAACCATACACCACAGTAATATATATTTACTCAGTCGTCTTTACAACGGGAATATTTTAAGGAACTGTTTAGAATTGTGCTTTCATTATCTTTCTATCACTGCACTGTCCGCCATCGGTTAGGCGTTCATCTCCGATTCCTGGAACCTCTTCTTTACTGAGAATGTTACATACTCTCTGGATTTGGAATGAGCTTCCTACTGATGATTTTCCATCACAGTATGATATGAGGTTTTTAAAAATCATTATAAAATTTCTTTGAAGCGTGTTCATAATACCTCTGGTGGTGCAATTTTTTATTGGTACAAAGGCAGAGAAATAATACTGACCTCTGTGGTTGGGGTCAGTCTGTCGTAAAAGACTAAACAACCGAAGCTAGGTGGTTCGGTTCCAAGCCCACCTGGATGGCAACCACCTCTAGTTTTTAAATATGCCGCCAGTGACCAGGTTCCAGTACCACTCTCTGCCATCCTATATGCTATAACAATAGAAAAAAAAAACCCCATAGGCGATGGTGACCATTTGCTAAAAGTTATATAAATTTACTTATTACCTACAAGTACAGGTTTCCACATTATAACTTATGATAAGTGCTTTCATCCAGGTTGCACCTGAGTTTCACTTTAGCTCCTAGATTGATATCCTATTGCATATTCATCTTTTTGCTATCTGGGTTACCCTTTCTTTTTATGCAATGAAACAATAAATCACCTCACGTAGGTGACAATATAGACCCCTCAAAACTTGAAAAACCATTAATAATTATGTTCATATATTATGAATGTGAAAATAACTCTTGTCTGTTTGTTACATTTTTATACAGAAACTGCTGTACCAATATTAGTAAATATTTAAATTTGATTATATGTTTCATTTCTTACTACTTGTTCCAATATATAATGTGAATGAATGAAGCCAGTATCATTTGCTTAATTTTTTTAAGGGACACATTTTTTCGGCACCTTTAGTTTTTTCGCCCTGTTGTTCTTTTTTAGCACTCCTTCAGCCGAGCCACTTCCCAAATCTGAAAATCCCGACAATATCAGTGCCGCATGAAGCAACACTGTCCAGTGAAATATGGCGATTTTCTGCGAAAACCCATACAACATTCAGGGTCTTCTCAGCGGCCTTGGACCAGGAGCTCGCGCTGTACATGATGATGATGGGCTCTATCACCGTGACCTACATTGTCCTAACAATCTCTGGGCACAGTCCCCTTTCCACCTTCATGACAGCCTATAACTTACGACACACAGGAAAGATGTTGGTTAAACGTGAGTTAACTGTTGACGATGATCCTAAAGACCTTAAGCTGGAATTCCATCATGATGCTAATTCCAGGGAGCGTTCAGGTATTACGTAACACAATTTATGGAGATTTTTGACTCCCCTTCCCCCGATGTAACACACCTTAACGTTTTTCTGTTCCTAAGTCGAAGGGGTCTAAGATGATGAAATGCTCCGATACTGCTGATGGTTTCAGTTTTAAAAGAAATAACACATTTTATATTTGTAAATATTTATGATTCTTTCAGTCTGAAGATACACAACCACATTTTCTAGTAATCGATGAAATTGGTAAAATGGAATTCTTCTCTGAGATGTTCAAGGATAGTGTTAAAAGTATATTTAGTGATAGTTCACAGAATGTTGTACTAGCAACCATACCGGTAAGACGAAGTGATGCGGTAATAGAAAATATAAGAAATCATAATAGATCCAAAGTTTGGACTGTAAGTATAAGTTTATCTATCCATAAGAATAATACCCATCAACATGACCTTATTTTGTAAATATTTTATCCCCCCCTCTCTTTGATAAAGGCTCTCTCCTTTAGTTTTCACGTGGTAATTACAAATACAAACATTTTTACAAACAGAGTTGTCTTTATTAAGATAGAGTTTGCCGTATGACGTCAAAAGTGCATGCATACCTATAGTTAAAAGTAAAAACTAATTGTTGCGCGCCAAATCTAAATATAGCTCTTTTATCCGTGCAGAGGCGGAGAAAGAATATTAACCTCTGTGGCCAAGGTCAGCCTGTCATAAAAGAAAACAAGACAACCCACCCTAGCAACGTGGTAGGGCCCCAAGCCCGTCTGGATGGCGAAGAACTTTGGTCTTAAGTATGCCGCCATAATAACTTTATGTTGTGTTCCGGCATTAGTGATTCAAGTTCCTGTACCCTTATGCGACAGCAGCGTATTCGCAATGCCACTGGTGTAGCAAACAACCATAGGTGACAGTAACTGCTAAATTCTAAGTGGGCCGTCAGCTTGTCTGCTGTCCTACAGCAATAAAAAAAAGCTCGAATAAGTGCGAGATTTCCTTTAGAGGATATTGAGTATGTGACGAAAACCTAGCCCTCTTGAGACCCCCTAAACGGGTCGTGTAGTATGCGTATGTCCCATATTTGATCCCAGATGCTTCTTAGAGTTTTCTGGGTGATTTTATATTGTTTGATAAACCTAAAAAAACCTCAGGATTCGACCTCTTAGAATTCTAGCAATTAATACTATGATAATTAATGAGCAATTATTTTAATTTCCAGATAACAAGGGAGAATAGAAATAAAATACATGAAGAAATATTGAAAGAAATTCAAGTTGTATTTAATATAAATTTATAGAAGAATGTATTGAATAAAAATGATTTTTCTTTAACATACAGGGTGCATTATGAAAATACGCATGAGTTTTTTTGTGACGTAATTAACCATCGCAGCAATATAGTGGGGAGTCTGCCCTTAAAATTTGCTTAATGTTACTTTGCTATGAGCAGTAGGAGAGGTTGAACATGTCTTCGCACAAAATCCTTATATCGAGTTTGCAAGGACAAACTGACAACGCAGATCTGGAGGTGCTCAAGAGATTGAGACACAGGGTCGTGCGCTCCAGGTCAGACATCAAAGACGACTTTAAGCTCCACCACGACAATGCCCCAAGCCACACGGCCTTCGTCGTTTACTATCTGACCCAGAGCAAGACTGCCATGGTGCTCCAGCTTCCTTACAGCGTAGACTTGGCTTCATGACTTTTTTTGGTTCCCCCGACTAAAGAAAGAGCTGAAGGGAACACTAGGAGTCGTCAGTACAGAGCGTCCAAGCTCACGTTACGCGGTTCCTGAGAGGCATTCCAGTGGAGGAGTTTCAGAGTGCCTTTCAGGCGTGGCAGTCTCCACAAGTGTATTGATGCGGGAGGAGACTATTTCAAAGAATTTTAATAATTTGTACCAATAGGATCAATAAATCTATTTTTTTTTCAGGAAACGCATATTACTTTTATAATGCACCCTGTATTGCTTGTAAAAAAATACACACACAGCAAAAGCGAAACTTTAGAAAAGATAACACGAAGGCATTAGATTATAGAAAATACTGTATACCTGTATTCTATCACATCTCGCAGGCTATATCCTACATATGAATATGTTTCTCTCTTTTTGACGTCGCTTTTTCGTTTCATCTAATTTTCAAATCACAATGGTGCTAAAAACTTTTTCATTTCAAAAAATAATACCCTTATGCGGTAGTTTAAATTAAGAATTTGGTTTATATAACACTAAGAATCATGAGATATTCCACCATAGGATATAACGCTGCGCCACCCCTCTTTTGTAGTGTCAATTTCTTTATATCTCATTGCAGTTGCATTCAAGCTTTTTGCATTAGATACCATGATTTATGATCGTTAAAAGGAATATACAGTCGACTCTCGTTAATTAGAAACTCGAGGGCCTTTTAAAATATTACGAACTAGTTAACCCGGCAAACGTTCTACCATATGAATTTAAAAAAAGTAGCCTATCTTCTGCAAGGTCCAATCTATATCGAAATTCATTAAAATTGGTTCAGCGTGAAAGCGTAACAAACAAACTCACTTTCGCATTTATAGCAATGTGATAACTTTGAATTGTCCAGTGTTTGACGCCATGAGTTCAAATTAATGCGTTGTTTTGTTACGTAGCGATAATTTTTTTGTTAGAATTATCACTTGATTTAAACAATTTTAAGCACTTGCTTGAAATTGAGTTGAATTTTTTTTTTAATATTAAGAGATTATGAGTTTAGATAGAGGTTTGAATTAACGAGAGTTGACTGTATATAACACTATACATTGTAACTTTGCTATAACGAATTCCTTGATTTAACAAATTTTTCTTAATTCTAGAGCCGCTCGCAAGAGCCGATTCATGCATGATTAATATACCTTACAATACGAACACGTGTATATTATAACCTCTTTGTAACGAATTTTTTTATCATTGCAGAGTATAGAAAACATTATTAATCTTTATTTAACACATTTGTTTATTTTTGTCAATTTAAATAAAAAGGGCTTAATAAAAAAAGGCTAAGCGAGTATCGTATTTGTTGAGGTAAATAAGTTTTCTTACCCAGTTAAAACGAGTTAAAATCTAAAAAACCTAATTATAACAAATACTTCCAAATACTCTTCTGGTTTGTTAAGAATAACAAAACATTTGTAGCAAATAAAAATATCATTCTATATACTGAATAAAAATAATGTCCATAGCGGTGATTCAGGTTTAATTCTAAATTGGTAACTAACAATTATATCCCATAAAGATAACAAACTTATAACTATGATTACGATAAAAAAAAATTATCGCTGAGGGACAGCAGACAGGCTGATGGCTTACTTATGGATGTTTGCGACGCTAGGGGCACCGCGAACACGCTGCTGTCCCTCAAGGGTACAAGAACCTGGGTCACTAATGCCGGAACACAACACAAGGTTATTATGGCGGCATACTTACTGACCAAGGATGGTGGCCATCCAAACGCGCTTAGGGCCCTACCACAAAGGTTTTTTTTATCACCTTTTACGACAGGCCGACCTAGAGGCTAGTATTCTTACTCTACCCCTGCACGGAGAAAAACCATTAATCATTAACTTAACTAAATTATTATGTCTTTAAAAATAAATTCAAATTACAATATCAATGAAAATATAACTAAATCTAAATAAATCAAACCGAATTATTTTTATCAAGAAATCTCTTGTCCATTTTTTTAAATTATACATAACATAATTTTAGGCTACATTCAGTGACATAGTCTCCATACTTAATTTTAAGCGTCGGTGGGCATCCTAAAGCAGCAGGTCACCGACGCCTGCGTTTGCGACGCTAGCGGCACCGCGAATACGCTTAAATTTCGGTGAGATTTACATTAAAGCAAGCTGGTTCAACTTCATTCTGTCGAAAAACTAAATTTCATCATTTTAATGGATGTTATTTATACAAACAAAAGTGGTAGTCAAGCGATGCCACACTCATTGACTAGCCTAAGTCATCCATAGTATATAATAAGATCCCCCCCACCCTGTAGTTAGCTAGTAATTTATTCATAAATGCGGTTCAATCATTTTCAACAAACAAAAATTTCAAAAAAAAATTGCCTCATATTTGGATCTATTAATACAGCGCAAACGCTACGTGCTATACTTGAATATAAATCGAAAAATATAGTTAAAAAAAACACGCTTTTATATATTTATATAAATCGAACTATAATGTGAAAAATAATTTATAATATAGGAATAAAACAATGAACGGAAAATATTAGTACTATTATGAAAGAAGCGTGAGGTGTCTTTCGTACCATTTTTGGACTAATTATACCGATTAACTGACCAAGGCATGGACAATATGTCACCAACATATAGAACGTCATGGAGCTTGATGAGAGACAATGAGTCGACCTAATTTGAAGACTTCATATAGAGTGGCACATCACTGGATGTACTGCTCTCAACGCCTAACTGATTGCCAACAACCCTTCTGATTATAGCCGATAATGATGGCTGATTGCAGAAAGAATAAAAAAAAAAAAAAAATATATATATATAGAACGTCAAATAGAAAATCACCAAGAAGCCTTGTGGAAATAGAAACAAACAGCAACAACAAACTTATCTACAATATAAAGTCTTTTGAATCATCTTTAAATCACCCAAACCCAAAAGATAAATACCACAATGTTGTAATTGCCATCAATACGGACACACAAAAAAAAAATACTAATTTAGACAGCCCAAATCAAAAATGCTTAGCATAATCACTGATTCACCATGGTTTATTACTAACCAACAATTACAGTTAGAACAGTTCAAGAAGAAATCAAACATATGATGAGATCATACAAAATTAATTTTCGTATTAGATTACCATCCAAATGCATTGGGATTAATGAACATCAATACAACATTCAAAAGGCTGAAAAGAAAGTCACCCCATGATTTATAACGTATAAAATAGACCCGCCTACATAAGTACCACATACAATTTTTTTTCACTAATTTATCTGCAATCGGCTATCAGCCATAATCAGATCTTCTCTGGGATAATTTAGGGTGGGTGCAGTCCCATTAAACAGCACCGTATATATCTACAAGAACCTATTGTTTATTTTCTCTGGTCTAAATTTAGCATTTGCCATCTTTTTAAAGAGATATTTCATCTTGTGGAGTTAATAGGTTCCTAGCCAATTCATTGGTATGCCCCATGAGCCTTTCTTTGTAACTCCTGTATTTTCTGCAGATTTCCTTTACGGTAAGTAAAGTACCACCTACAATAAAGGGCAAATGTCGCTGGACCGCCCTTCAATACATTAAAACATACCTAACTAATTGTTGAATGTTAACAATGGAACAGATTGCAAAACAATATACAAAAAAATAATTAAAATAATTGTATCGATCGAATATTTTCAATTGTTTTATCGAGTACCCGCAGCACCGCATCAATGTCTCCATCTTGAAGGAGCTTAACATCGGCGAGAGACTGTCAACGGTGGTGCAATCCCGAATACTCCAGTTCTTTGGACATGTGACGCGACGCGGGGGGGACTTCGTGCAGCGGCTCGTTGTGCAGGGCCGGGTAAATGGCAGCAGATCGCGAGGGCGTTCGCCTTTGCGATGGACGGACCATATTAAGTCGATGACACACATCCCTAAAAGACTGCGCAAGACAAGCTTCAGCTAGGGACAAATGGCGCGCGGTGGTGAAGCGCTGCCAGGCGTCTTGCGTGACCACGACTGCTCTGTCAAGAGTATTCGACTGAGAAATATCGAGTACCCTACGCTTCTTTCACAACAGTACTAATATTTACTGTGTAGTGGGTCTAAAGACAGGTGAGGTGATACAGGTAAAAATAATAAAAGCATGTCAAAAAACGCGAGATTTCCTTTTGAGAGTATTGACTACGTGACGAAAACCTAAACCCTAGCCCCCTTCTAATCGAACTAAGCGTGGTATTTCGAAGAACTCCCTCTCCGCCTGAACGGGTCACAAAATATGGGTATGTTCCCTAATGTGGCAAAGGAATTGAGATCATAGATATATGGAACCCTCCAATCTGGTCTAGGAAAAGCGTAGTGGGTATAATGTCTTCCCGATAGGTGTAGATCTTTACCCAACATCACACAAAATACTGTCTTAATCAGCTATCACTTGAAGAGTCATCAAACTGACCTTCTGCTTCGTAAAACTTCACTTTTTCCATATTGTTCAGCAGCTCAATGACCGGTGTAGCATGCAAGTCAATGGGACAAAAGTTTCCTTCCTCCATTTTCTTCATAATGTAATATTTATATAGTGTTTTCTTTGGGTTATGGTTTAGAAAGAATGGTACCCAGTGATCTGAGCTATCTGAATCCCAATTTTCTGAACTACTGTCTTCACGATCACAGGTTAGTTCTGTAATAAAAATTTATAATAAACTTATCAAAAATTTTTCACAGTCACACAAACATTTCATGGTTTTTTTTAACAATATTCCCAAAATATTTCATTTAATGCCTGTTTACCCCCATATAATGCGAACATTTTCCATTTTAATTATTGTTATAAAATAAAATTATTTTATTAAATTAGTATATAAAATAATGTATTAGTTACATACATAATATTATTTATTTAATATATTTTCAGTTTGAAGTTAATAAATAAATATATTGGGACATTTCACACAACGCCATCTAGTCCCAAATTAAGTTATAAAGCACTTGTATTATGGCTACTAGACAACTGATATGCTACAATATAATTTTTCTTTCATAAATAAATACACATTATACATAAACACAAACGGGAATCGAACCCGTGACCTCCGCAAGCGTACCGAAGTGCGTTAGCCGTTACGCCAGGAGGTCATAGCACAAAGCACATGTTTTTTTCTTAACTTTGTTTTTCTTTAACATTCGATTTTAATCCTCTTAGGAGAATAATTGAAAATGAATCATTTGTAATAACGGTATATATATTAAGGCCATAAGGGCAAGTTATAAGGGATTACTCCTACAATTTCACTACTTTTCTCCGTGTAGGGGCCGAGTAAGAATACTAATCCCTATTCCTGGAACACTACACTAGGTTATTACGGTGGTATACTTAAGACTGAGGGTGGTTGCCATCCAGACGGACTTAGTGCCCTTCCACCTGGCCAGGGTTTCGTCGCCTTTTACGACATCCGCCCCCGGCCGTGAGGGAGGTATGCCCCTGGATGGAGAAAAATATTTTTACTATGAACTAGCTAATAGACATGTCTAAACTGAATTTATTCAGCAAGACATTTAAAACGGAACATATTTTCTGCTGCCAGCCTAAATTAATATCAACTGTCCAGTGTGTGCGAAAGGTTCTCGAGTAGACTTTTCCTTTCAGGCTTGGAGGATGTCAGATATTCCTCTCTGAAAAGCTGGCTTCAGTCAGACCTGGGATACATCTATGAAATCTGAAACCCCTTTTCAAAACAATTTAAATATGTTTTCCATCTATTTTAGTTTGGGAGGAATGCAATAAATTCACAAATTAAATACAATTATGCACTAAATTCTGGATGCAATGAGAAAATCGTCTTCAACTTACCATTTGCATTTTCTTCACATGAATGCAAGGACCTATCGTCATCTGTGATAACTGATGGACTATTATGATCACTCTCTTCATGAGTAATCTCTATTTTTCTAAAAGAAAATACAATATAAAGAAATTACTTTAAGTCATACTGCCATTGAGGGTATCAAATGCCATAATGTGTCACTGTTACACTAGGGTCTCCTTTTAGAGCGAAAGTATACTGGACACTATTCACAATGTTTGTTCAAGTAGATTGGCAGGTCACACATATCAGTAATATGTGTCTCACAAGGCATTTTTCCTACAAGTACAATTAGATACTGACATCATTGATAGAATGGAAACTGCAATTCCCAGATTAGTCGAAGAGTGTGATACCACAAGGCTACCACATAATATCTGAGGCAGCTGGGGTAAGCCACATAGAACCTGGTTCACACAGGAGAGGCTGGCCCACATCATTGTGGCCGGTTCCACTTGGTATATTAGTGCACACTATAGCATATCCATCTGTCGGAGCATCAGGCACTAGAAGAGTACTGGGGAGATTTAGTGGGTTTACCAGCATCATCCTCTATTCAATTATGAGGATTAATGGATAGTGTTCCTTGGGAATCTCATACTACTCTGCTGCACCTCATCAACAGAAAGGCTACCAAATAATATATAGTTTACGATTAAATGAAATAAAAATTATTTCTATGGGTTGCTAACATTACAGTGGTATACTTGAAATAGGACCTATACTACATGAATATGACTGAGAGGACCAAAGATGGATGAAAAGATGATATGGCAATAAAAGGTGTGAATGTTCAGATGACCACTAATAGAGGAGAGTGGAAGGAGAGGACATATTGTGCCGACCCCACGTCGCTGGGATAGGGATTGGAAGAATAGATATTATCAGGAATAAAATTATTTTTATCCCTGCAGGGGCAGAGAAAGAATACTGACCTCTGCGACTGG
This sequence comes from Malacosoma neustria, assembly GCA_963693495.1. NCBI lineage: Eukaryota > Metazoa > Arthropoda > Insecta > Lepidoptera > Lasiocampidae > Malacosoma > Malacosoma neustria. Next base: position 17,590,312 of record OY856382.1, on the reverse strand, counting down.
GGTCGGCCCGTCACAAAAGGCAACTAAAAAAACCACACTAGCTATGTGGTAGGGTCACAAGCCCATCTGGATTGTGACCACCTTTAGTCTTAACAGTGTGTTCATAATGCCACTGGCATTGCACACACTAATGGTCGGATACTATCCATAGTTGGAATGATAGTTTTTGTTTTTATTGGATAAATTAATTACAAAAATAAAACTCATTTACAAAAGGAAAAATTGAGTACAACATGTGGGATACGAACCCACATCTATTGGAGATTTCTTCCAATCATGCTTACCAATTAGACCAGTGGAGTAGCTATGCTTCATACTCAAATTTGTCGTTCGCATTCTCATCCTTATTTCCATAAGGATGGACGTTCACATCATCTTTCAGACAATGTTTTTTAGACACTTTTTCTGATACTGAATTCTTTCATTTGTAAATGAGTTTTTGTAATTAACCTAGCATGTTAAAAGCAAAATCAATAAAAAGAGATCAATAATTTGGATAAATTAACATTTATGATTGGATTTGACTTTTTTAAGTAATTAGTAAAAGGAAGAATTTGTTCAGTTTTTAAATCCTTGAGTACTTTCTAGTTTTATTATTATTAAATTACTAAAATCTTTAATAACCCATGTATATCTTCAATCTCCAATGGCACTATTGATAGTATCCGACCACTAGCACACACCCATAGGCATAAGTAACTGCTAAATTCTAAATGTTAAAAGTGTGCTAAAGTCAAAAAAAATTATATACCTTCCATCATCTCTAGGATCCTTATTTAATCTCAGCTTTTGTTTCTTGGCCACATATTCTGTATCTTCAAGCTCGTCAAAATAATTCTGTGCAACATCAATTTCTGATACCATCTTCCACAAGGTATCGGGAATATCGCATATATAATTATTGTACAAATCCAATACTTGTAAACATTCGATTTTGCATAAATTCTCTGTTACGGTACACAATTCATTATTATCCAAGCATAACATTTTTAATTTCTGCAATTCACATATATTATCTGGCAAGTACAAGAGTTTGTTATATGAAAATATACATATTTCCAAATTTTGTAATGAACAGAACTCTTCTGGCATGATATTTATATAGTTATGAGATAAATCTATTTCTACTAAATTCTTGTATATGTTAATATTAGTATTTATTGTATATATGTGTGTATTACTAACAGTCAGTCTTTTTATATCATGTATATTATCTAGACCATCACAAGGTAATTCTATCAAGTAGTTATTACCTGAATATTTATAATCAAATGTACCTAATGTAAGTTTTTGTACTTTTACTAATGTAGAAAATAATTTTAAATACTTATTTCTAAAGTAACAGTTACTTAAGTTGATTTCGGTTAATGCTGGTGTGTATGATAGTAAGTATTCTATATAACCATTTTGAAATGATTGAGTTATAGACATGTTTTCTGATAGGTCTATATAGTTTAATTTTTCAGGCGCTTTCGTCCATACCCAATGAGGCGGGGCTATCAAAGCATTATACGATAAGTTTAAGTTTTCAACTATGTTTAAAAACTCAGGCTCATCGTCGAATAACACTATCTTATTGTGTGATACGTCAAGTTTTCTTAATTTCTTCATATTCAAAATAGCATGTGGTATTTCCTTCAAGTCGTTACGTGATAAATTGAGTTCGACGACATTAGGTGGCATCTGGATACTTTCTTCTATAATTTTCAAGTTTTTTCCACTTAAATCTAGTATTGATATATTTTCTGTCCACTGAATTAATATATTTTCTATTGTTTTTGTTATTCCCATGGGCACTTCATTTTTTGATATTTCAGATTTCTCCATTTTAAATATTGACACAGAGATTTACTTTGATTAAAATAATAGCGTTAATCACTATAGACACTTAAAAAGTATTCATTCAAAAAAGTTAAATATTCTTCAAAATTATAAAATAAGACCTCACATCACATGTCACATGCTTCAACCGTTTGAGTCACTTTGAATTTGAAGTTTGAGTTTTTTTAAGGAGGATATGGACATGGTCTTTTTTTTTGATGATTGGCCTTACTTCAACTCTATGGGCACCATAATGTTGTTGTTGTTTTAATTTGCCAATCTGGCAGGCAAAGGACTTAGTCCATACAGCCTTGTCGATTGTAAGCATTACCAGAAATTTATCGGCATATGCCTTGTCATATGTATTCAAAGTTAGTCTTTTTATTTATATTAAAGGCCGAAGCCATGTCAGATGTATTTCAAATCCAGTAATCTTGTAATCAAATAGGCCTAAGCCAATTGTATAAGAACTTTTCCAATCAATTTTATCTCCGTATAGGTACGTCTTCATAACATATTCCTTTATATTCAGAGTTCAATTCCAGACGTTGTTACAAATTTGTAAAGAATAGAATAGGTATCCGGGTTTCTAAGTAAATCCTGGATGGAGCGCGGGATTTCTCCAGGGTTTTATAAATATGAAGGAGGGACTCTACCAGTATTAATCTAGCCACCGGACGGTCACGTCAATGCTAAGAAAATGTGTATTCCGACTAAAAGACTTTGATACCAATCTTACTCTAGCCTCTAGAACAGCCAACAGGGCTTCTAACTATGGGTCGCAAATTATGTAGCAAAATTCTGCGGTCGCGAGAGATTTTAATGTCAAATATTTATATATACCGTTTTATAACATTACTAGAGTTGGCGGAATACAGTGGACTTGCAGTGTCTAGACACGCGCATTTGTTGAAGGTTTTGAGCTATCTCCACCGATTGCAGTAAACGATCGATGATTGCTACTATTATACTGTGGCTATACATTGTTAGTGCGTTTGTCGGTATCATACATGTTGTTGCTTTCGAGTCACTCAAACTTAAAATTACAATTTCAAAAAAAGCCCTTGACTGAATTCTGGATCGGAATTAGAACTGAATTTCCCACAATCGCTGATATGGCGTTAAATGTACTTCTGCCATTCAACACCACATATTTATGTGAAATTACTTTCTCAGCTAAAACACATATTAAATCCCAATATCGTTCAGCGCTAAAAATGTTGAAGAGGTCTTACGTCCAGCAGTTTCAAACATTCCACCAAGATTTGATTTGTTAGGCAATAAAAAACAGGGACATCCATCTCATTAAATTTTTTACCTATATTTTAATTTAATACTTACCACGCAACTACTTGAATATATTTACTTACCACGCAACTACTTGAATATATTCGAGCGAAATAAGACGGTCAGAATCCACTTTTGTTTTTGAAACTATAATTACAATTTTATAATTTTTTGTGCAATTTTTAATTTTAGATTTTTGTATGTTTCAAAACGAATTATAAAACTATATATTTTCATATGTATATTGTTACCTAATAAATAAATCAACAAAAAGTATTAATTTATTTTTCTTTTATATTTGTATGGGGTCTTCAAGAAACTCGCAATCATAAATGGGGTCGTGAATGACAAAAGTTTAAGAAGCCCTGCTCTAGAACACACATTAAAATTTATAATACTTACTAAATTCAAATCATGGAGTTAATAAGTACTCTCTATGATTCAAATAAAATTGACTATGACTAAAATATTTTTTAAATATTTGAATTTATACGATCAATTTTCGGGTACGCACACAAAAGCATTCGTATAAGAGAGATCATGAAGAAATCAACTTTAACTGTTTCTTTGTTTCTTATACAGGACATTTGAAAAGTTCATACGTAGTTTAAAATTTATATTGGAACCTCGTATAATTTTCAAACAATCTTAAAAAAACGTTTGGCTATATTGCTCGTTGACTAACAACCTATCCTAACCCAAAGTTCGCTACTGGTTCGAAAAGTTTAATTCTGTTTATGACCAAAATTATTATCGGAGGTTAAGGTATGCTGCCGAGTGTTGTATGTGCAAGGGAATATGGGAACACATGGAAAAATGTTACAGAGTACTGAAATGTAATTTGACTAATCAATTAATTTTCTTAGAAAGTTACACTAACGAATGCCACTATAGACCAGGGCTTTTTAAACTTTTGTCATTCACGACCCCATTTAAGATTGCGAGTTTCTTGACGACCCCATACAAATATAAAAGAAAAATAAATTAATATTTTTTGATGATGATTTATGATGTGTGATATTTAGAGGTGGCGGTCAGAGTGGGAAGTCAGCGGCGCGCGGTTTATTCAACATGTATGATACCGACAAACGCACTAACAATGTATAGCCACAGTATATTAATAGCGATTATTGATCGTTTACTGCTGTCGGTGGAGATAGCTCAAAACCTTCAACAAATGCGCGTGTCTAGACGCTGCAAGTCCACTGTATTCCGCCAACTCTAGTGATGTTATAAAATGGTATATATAAATATTTGACATTAAAATCTCTCGCGACCGCAGAATTTTGCTACGCGACTCCACTTGGGGTCGCGACCCATAGTTTAAGAAACCCTGCTATAGACGGTATACGGTATAGACCTTAGACTATATAGGTATATGGTCTAAGGTATAGACTGACTAATTTTTTTTTATTAAAAAATCAACAAAAAACATAGATTTTAAGGATGGGCAAAGATCACGTGCCTGTAGTGTCACATTGCTATACGCCTATTTGTGTCGGTGCTTTTCCATGGTATTCCAAGGTATCACCTAAAAATTCAAAGGGAAATAAATAAAATAGATGTGGTTACATTTTTTTGAAACGCCTTCCCACACCTAGGACTTTTAACTCCTCCCCCGTCCTTGTCAGAGTTTCTCACATTTTTAGAATTTGCAATCCAAACTTTTGCTTTGGTACCAGAGGTCGCCGCTTTCTCTTCGCATGGTCTTCGGTATTCCTGGTCACTACCAGGATCAGTCCGCTGACACGCATATCACTCTTTAGGACGCCAAGCCAACACTTTTTGGGGATAGCCTGATTCGGGGAGCCTGATCTTACAGGAGCGGGCGAGTGTCGCCCGCTTAGCTAAATTCGGTAAAAATGCTCGGCAAATTCGGAAATTCCTGAACCAGGTGGCCATGAAGGGCCACCCCTGACCCAGAACACAAAGCCTGGGGCGATACATCACATCTTAGGTCGGAAGTGGTTACAGTGAAGGTGCGGTTGTGAGTGCCGAACGCCGTTCGGAATTGGGGCGCCGAGCGGAATCTAGTACCCCTAGCCACGCTGCCACACAACCGACCCGACCCAAGATGCGGGAGATGGGAAAGGGTTGAAGAAATAGAAAGGATATAGGTTAAAGGACACTGTCACCTCGAAAGGGAAGGAGAGTGAGGCGGCAGATGCTCGTGCACCTCGTGTACGCACATCCGTGTATTCCTCGGACGGAGGAGCACCCCTAAGGGGACAAAAATCAACCCCTAGTGTAACCTAATTTTTATTGCGTAGTAATATACTGGTTTATGTTTCAGGAACGCAGTTTTTTTTGCAACTTACAGTAGAGTAAACTGGCAGAAATCGTCACATAACGAAAAAGCGTTAAACCCCCTCCAAGCGACCATTCCTTTCTTTTTCTTTTTTACTGTCTCTATTCTATGGTTGTTTGCGTGTGTGTGTGCGAGGCAAGGTTTCATATTAAGCATTGTGTACCGGTGAACCACAGAACACAATTAATCCTACGGTGAACAATATAACCTCAATTCTATAACAGGTAATTAACAATTATTTTAATTATTTTTATTATCGTTTTAATTTATACGGGACTTATTTTATATACATTACTTATAATTCACTATTTTGTATAAATTTTGAATAAATTATTACGTTCCCCAAATATTCAATGAAATTTATTAAATTAAATCCCGAGTGATAGAAAAACAACATAAAGTATATAAATTAGAGAAAGAGTTGAATAGAGGTGCTCCTTTTTTATTGCTGTGGGATAGCAGACAGGCTAGCAGCTCACTTAATATTAAACAGTTACTGTTGCGTAAGGAACGTACCGACGTGACTTCTTTAAAGATTTACCCACCTCCCACCCCTTGGTGACCATTCGTAATATATAATAAGAAGACCATAGATTTCACGTAGTAACATAAATAGGGTTTTCAATCATTTCTTTTTTTTATTGCTGTAGGACAGCAGACAGGATGACGGCCCGCTTAGAATTTAGCAGTTACCGTCGCCTGTCCCATAAGGGTACAGGTAATTGGGTCACTAATGCCGGAACACAACACAAGGTTATTATGGCGGCATACTTAAGACCAAAGGTGGTCGCCATCCAGACGGGCTTGAGGCCCTACCACGTAGCTAGGGTGGGTTGTTTTGTCGCCTTTTACAACAGGCCGACCCCGGCCACAGAGGTTAGTATTCTTTCTCCGCCCCTGCACGGATAATACAAAAAGATAAAAAAATAATTTGTGTCTAATTTGTTAAAAACAGCGCTTGCCGCGTGAATAGTGCGTGCATAGTTGTACCTATAGATGCTAGTAAAAACTAAACGCTAAATGCTGCACCCCACATTTGAATATGTCCCGAAAAATAATTAAATAGAGAAAAGTACAAGTACAGTACTATGTAGGGTTATAAATAGGCGGTTTTTAATAGGTGTCACAGTTTTCTAAACACCGAAAATTAAACATAACTTCCGTGTAATTTGTTAGCTGTATCGGAATTTACAAACATTTCGTTTATGAATACGAAACCTTTGATAAGCCTTCATTGCATTTGCCGTAACGCAGCCTTTGGTAATAATGATTTTGAAAATATATTTTCTATTAAATTTATTGTTAACAATTGCGTATGTAAGTTGCAATGATGGCACCAAAAATTCGGAAGAGTCAAACAAACCGGATATAAGTAGAATTGGTAAAACTAGGAAAGCTAAAATGGGTAAGTCATAATCTTAAATATTTAGAAAGATTATTATAAGAAATATTTAGGCATTTGGTTCGCTACCGAACTCTGAGATTAATTTAGAGGTCCTAGATTCGAATCCCACGGTGATATGTACCGATTTTCCTCACTTAATATGGATAGTTCTTCGAATTTTCATTCTTCGACTGATTAATCTGGCCAAAATGTTGTTTCACTTTTAGCTCTGTCACATACATTCATATGAAAAAAGGTAACCAATAAAATACCTAGTTAGGTCATAAATTCTGTCACATGTTTAATGTAAAATAATTGTAACAAGTTTATTCATTATGTAACCATTCATATACCAAAATGAACTTAACAAAACATAGATTCTTATGACATTAAAGTTTATTCAAAATGACCTCCGTGATTTTGAATACAGGCCTTCAATCTGCGCGGCCAGTCGTCTATCGCAGCACGAACGAGGTCCATGTCAATATCGGCGGCTGCCTTAATCAAGGATGTCTTGAGTGACTCCAAATTGGGATGAGGCTTTGAGCACGCCTTTTCCTCCAAGTGTTCCCATATCTTGTAATCTAACGGATTCAAATCTGGACTGGAGGAGGGCCAGTCTTCGTGCCGGATGAAGTCGATTTCACGCGCCGCCAGCCAGTCTTGTGTGCTCTTCGCTCTATGAGCTGGCGCCGAATGTTGTTGGAATACCCAGTGCCTGTTATTGAACATGGTATGAGAAACAGGTTCCACAAGGTTCGTCAGGACTGTATTTTGATACACAACAGCATTCGTTTTTACACCTTTCTCACAAAAATGTACCTCTGTTAAGCCCCAATAAGAAACTCCCAACCATACCATGAGCGAGGATGGAAAATGACCTCGTTGGACACGCGGAATACGGTTGCTCGCTTCTTCACTACTGTGTGCGTACACTTTATCATTTTGTTTGTTGTAGCTCTCTTCTACGGTAAACATTTTTTCATCCGAAAAAAGAATTTCCCGATATTTTTTTCCCGCGTACCGCTTCAACAAAGCGCGGCATCTCTTCAGTCTCAGGTCCATTAGACGAGCATTCAAACGATGTCCTGTTTTTCTTCGATATGCCCGAAGCCCTAAGTCTTCATTTAACACCCTTTTCACCGTGGTTCTGCTTAACCCCATCTGAAGGGCCAACAGTTTCTGCTTACGTTTGGGATTTCTTTGAATTCGTGCCTTCACAGCTTTTATCACTGCTGGAGTCCTAACAGACCGAGGGAGACCACTTCTTGACCTGTCATCTACACTAGAGTCTTCATTGTATCGTTTGATGGTACGATAAACGAATCTTTTGGTTATATTCAAATTTTTCAGTATGTTAAAAACTTGAATTGGCGCGTAACTGCAACGATGCAACGCAATAACTGCAACACGGTCTTCTTTAAGCGTCCACTCCATATTTAAAAATGAGTAAAATTCTAAAAGTATACCTTTTTTTTTTTTTCATGAACAATTCGAAATTCGAATTCAATAAACTTTTTTGTGGCCAGCATTCTAAAAGAAAAGTTTTTACTGTGTGACAATACTTATGACCTGACTAGGTATATATATTTCAATGAGGGACTTGTTTTTATAGTTTTCAAGATATCTACGTTCAAATATTTTGATGCCCAGATGAATCAGAATTAGAGATAAAAATGAAAAACTTTATGTAATTTGCCTCTTTATTAAGATTATTGTAGAATCTCATTTACAGCCTGTCTGCTGAACTCTAGCTATAAAGAAATAATTGTCAAGTACCGATGGTCAAGTAGGTATGGTAGTAGTAGGTAGGTATGTGTAACCCACTAATCCGCCTTGAGAAAGCGTGACACTCAAAATTAGTGAACCAGTCCCGCCTCACTCCGAAAATCAATACTGATAGAACGCATTGCCCTAAGACTCTCATTTTCAAGCACTGGAAAGTTACAAGTTATTTAAAATTTATCAATAAATAGACCACAATTAAAAAAGGTTTGAATATTCAAATGACGGCTAATAGAGGAGAGTGGAAGGAGAGAACATGTTGTGCCCCCCACTTATTATAGTTTGGGATAAGGGCAGGAAGAAGACGAAGAAATAAATAGACCACAATATATTGAATGTTAAATTGTTTTTATAGAATTGAACACGGCCGTTGGTACGTTATCAAATGTCGTGCAACAGATACAAAATTTGCCCAACATGGACCTTGGAAAAAAATTCAGAAATCCTTGCAAAACAGGAAATAAATGCGGAAAGGTATTAAACGTTTATAGAAACTTCTACAGCAGGGATTCTCAAACTATTTTGGGCAAGAGACCCCTTTTCCAAAATGATCTCAGACCCCCATAGCAAAATTAATTTAAAAATCATATATATAGTTTTTTCCTATTGATACAAAATACTAATTTAAAACTTTGTAGTTCGAACTTGTACACGCTTACCGATTTGTTCAGTTTTTTTAAAGTACAATAATACTTCCCACTAAAATATTAGTCTTATAATAAGTTGGTACACGTAACGTACTTATATAGTATCCATTAATGCCGTCCTATTACAAAATTTAAAATCAAAGTGCGTGGGCACAAGACCTCTTTTTATAACCACTCCTTTACCGTGCAAGCTTCCGTATTCTGGTATTCCCCTCTAACTACTAGGTAAGCTTAATTCATTACATTTTCAAGAACTTGCCAAAAAAGCTATCTTTCCATGACATATGATGATGATTATTGAAAATACGAGTCCTATTATGGTGTATAAAATGTATGTTTTTATAAACATAACAATATACATAACATGGCATGTGTGTATATATATGTACTTGTGTGTTTTTGTATATGTGTGTTTTTTTATTGCTGTAAGTCAGTATAGACAGGCTAACGGCCCACTTAGAATTTAGCAGTTACTGTCGCCTATGGGTGCTTGCAACGCCAGTGGCATTGCGAACACGCTGCTGTCCCATAAGGGTCACTAATACCGGAACACAATACAAAGTTTGTCCTCAACACAACATTGGTTGCCATTCAGACGAAGCTAGAGTGGGTTGTTTTGTCGCCTTTTATGACAGGCCGACCTCGGCCGCAGAGGTCAGTATTATGTATGTAAAGTATATTGTATGTATATGCATATTTTTTTATATACATAAGGACATTACACACAACATCATCAGGTCCCAAATTAAGTTGCATACCACTTGTGTTATAGGTACTAGACAACTGATATACTACTTAAATACTTTTCTTTCGTAAATAAATACAAACTATACATAAACACCCAGACGCTAGACAGGATTCGAAATCGTGCCCTCGCAAGCGTACCGACGTGTGTTAGCCGTTACGCCAGGAGGTCGTCATATGTATATGTGTATACACACTAGTAATTCATGTATGTACAAATGTAATATCTGAACACATAATATATTCTATCAAATTTAATGTACCTCCCAGTGTCTACTTATCAAAGCATAATCCAAGCTCGGGTTGTCTCGAAGAAATCGGTCTTTAGCGATAAGATCGCCCTTTGTGCTACCTATTTCTATATTTTTATACCTTTTTTAGTACAATAAAGAGTTGTTTGTCTATAGTATGTTGAAAGTTACAAATAAGAAGTTGTATTAATTAATAGGGGTCGATTTTTAAATCTTGTCGCTAGACCCCTTGGGGTCGTTATAGACCACTTTGGGAAACCCTGTTTTATAGTATTCTTAAAACCTTAACTGTTATAAAAGACTATTTAATCAAGATATATTATAGTTAATTTATATAACATAACACTATTTAGCTTCATTATTACAAAATATAAGATTATATATATAAATGATTAATGAAAAGTTTATACCTAAAAGGGATTTATCACGGGTTTCCATACCAACGAATACTCAATCACTTCTAGCTTGCAAACCTTTTTTATTTATTTACCTTTAACTTTTTATCCGTGCAGGGGCGGAGAAAGATTATTGACCCCTGCGGCCGGGGTCGGCCTGTCGTAAAAGGCGACAAAACAACCTGGTAGGCTAAGTGGTAGAGTCCCAAGCCCGTCTGGATGGCGACCACCTTTGGTGTTAAGTATGCCGCTATAATTACTTTGTGTTGTGTTCCGGCATTAATGACTCAAGCTCCTGTACCCTTATGGGACAGCAGCATGTTCGCGATGCTACTGGCATTGCAAACACCCATAGGCTACGGTAACTGCTAAATTCTAAGCAGGTCGTCAGTCTGTCTGCTGTCCTACAGCAATAAACAAAAAACTTTATAACACGTAGCTTGCTTGATCTATTGGATAAGAATATGTAATTCAATCTTTATTTTCTTTCAGATAATAAAACGACTGATGGTTCCAAAACTGGCGCAATTAGAGAACACGATAATGGGAATCATGAAGGACCTCGCTAAAATGCCACCTGGATCACGGCTGCCAGACAAATATACAAAAACTGAACCAATCAAGTTGCTATTCGATCAGAATTATAAGTAAGTATTAATTAATTAGAATAATACATATTTATGCTAGCTAGAAAAATTCACACCTACACATACGCACACGAGCATACATACATACACACACAAACACACACACACGCGCGCGCACAAACACTTTCTCGCACTCGCGCATAATAACATTGTAAAAATTATAATATTTTAAAAATGGGAGAATAAACTTGCCCCAGAGATACAGATAGATCTAGTTCTGGAGCAAGTGGAATCAATTATTTTATTTCATCTACTTTTAGTCATTATAAATAAGTTTTAAGTATTTAAGTTTCATTCTATAATATTTGGTGTAATAAAAAGCAATTTTTTAAATTCCTCTGTAAATCAACTAAATCAAACAATTCAAAAATGTTTTTTTTCCGCGCAGGGGCGGAATGCGAATAATGACCCTCTTGACCAGGGTCGGCCTGTCGAAAAGGCAACAATACAACCCTAACTGTGTAGTCTGGACGGCAATTACCTCTAGTCTATATGTATTCCGCTATAATAATTCGTGTTGTGTTCTGAACTTAATGGCCCAGGTTCCAGCATCCAAACATCTATAGGCGACAGTAACTGCTTACTATTAAGTGAACCCCGTCAGCCTGTCTGCTGATCCTCAGCAGTAAAATAAATATGTATATATTGCTACACTGAAAAAAATGATTAATTATTAAAATTGATTAACAAGTTTCAAGGTTTGAATTACTGCTAGTTGAGCCGGCAAACGTTGTTCTGCCATATAAATTAAAAAAGTAGCCTATATCCTTCTCCAAGGTCCAATCTATGACTATAGCGAAATTCATCAAAATTGGTTTAGCAGCTTAGCCGTGAAAGCGTAATAAACAAACAAACTCACTTTCCCATTTATAACATCAGACCTCCAAGGCGACCAACGCTTACCGAGATTTTGGGTTCAATCCCCGTTCCGTGTTTATATTTATATAATATTTATTTATTTACAAAAGAAACAGAAGTGCTGTGGAATTAGATGGCGCTATATACGAGTAAATTGTCCTAGTATTTTTATTGTAGATATTGAGTCCTTGTTAATCCGATGCAATTTTGTAACAAATATTTTAAAACCATTTCATCATCGCATTTTTAATGTTCATTACTGATAATATATTTCAGCCATTTTTCAGTAGTTTTCATCAACTATTATAACGGCCTACTTAACATTAAGTAAAGCGCCACCTATGGATGTTAGAGACGCCAGGGGCACCTAGCTCTGCCCTCCGCGTAATATATTTGAATTAAGGCGACTTATGTAGAGACCAAGGGTGGTTTACCACACGGGCTAGGAGCCCTATTACCTAGCTAGGATTGTTTTGTCGCCTATAAGCGGGCATGGAGTAATCTTTAAAACGTAGTTTTAATAACAGACCTGAATTTAAGGATTTAGTGCTTACTCTTGCTTTGTTTCCAGAGAAGACGTGTGTATGGACAAACTGGAGTCATGCCTGAAAGAAGATAAGAGACGGAAGAGAATACTCAAGAAGCTCTTCTTCAAGAAATACAATTCGTTGCGACAAGAGCTTATCGGATATGGCGGGAGAAGGCTGTGGGGCGGGGAGGGGAATTTATTCTATAAGCGATAATATATTAGTAATAAATTAATTTAGTAACATTTTTAGAAGTTTTTTCTTGAATAATTCTTATTTATATCAATTAAGGTTTCTAGTACTTTGTTTTCAAATACATTGCATATACGAGTATATTATACTAGCTGACTATGTAAACGTTGTTCTGTCATATAAATAAAAATAAAAACCATTTTGTAGTGGGCCGAATTGTGAATATAAAATATTCTCGAATCTATTTGAACATACACAAAATTAAAATGTGAGATCGAATAACTTTTAATCCAATAGACATAATAAAAATCATCAGATATCTTTATTGTGGAGCGTTAAATTTTCTATAAAAATATTATTATTAGAAATTCATTTGTCCTCGAGTAATAAAATTATAAATTAATAAACAAAAACAATATTATTGTAATAAGAAATATAGCTTGGAATGCGGGGTCTATCTTATAGTTAATATTAAGAGCTCAAATTTTAAGGGAATTTTATCGATTTGGAAGCGTTGCCAAGGACCGCCCTAAGGTAATAACTAATATTTTATACCAGTAGGAAAAAACTAGTTATAGGATTTTTAAAGTAATTTGGCTATGGGTGGCTGAAGTATCAGGCCCTTTTCTAGAGAAAGATCCAAGCATATATCGCGTTTACTGTGGTATTGTTGATAAGATCTTTCTAGAAATTTGGATGTTAACTTTATAATATTGGATAGGAGATAATTAATTATTACCTTAATATAATTGAAAATTTATGGAATTAAGTTTCGTCAAAATTTCATGACGCGAGTTTTTCCTCTTAATTGGCGAATTAGATGGGAATCCTTAGTTGGAATAGCTTCACCTAGGGAACAAGTACTTGCCCGGGCCACGAGATCGGCAGGCCATATATCCGTGGGCCCGGGCGTAGGCGATAGGAGCACAGCGGGGTTTTTTAGTGGGTAGTCGGATGGCCAAACATCTTTCCCGGAGTCCCACATATTCCTCGGTCCCCCCGGGCTGGGGGAACCCGTCAAGAGAGGTTTTTCCCCGAGACCAAAAAAAAAGAAGGGAACAAGAATTTGATCATAATGCAACTTCCAGGCCTACCAATAGGTAGTGGCATTATCAAAGGTCATGTCATCACCCAATCGTTGTCCACTACTGGTCGTAGGCTTCCCAAAGTTTGTGTCACAAATCCCGGTTCCTCGATTTTCCCAACCAGACCCGACTGGAAACATTGCGCAGATTAATTAATCATTGCGCAGTCCATTAGGCTGGGCGTCCTACGCTGTCTGCCGAGACGCGGTCTCCAAGACACATTTACTCCAACGCCCCTTGTTCCTACGACAAACGTGACCGGCCAGTTGCTACTTCAACTTGCATATTTTGCAAGTTATGTCAGTTACTTTGGTTCTTCTACGGCTTTCCTCATTTCGGATTTTGGCCATAATAGAACCAAGTACGCCCCATAGCCTGTTAAGTGACTTGAAATTTGTGAATCAGTCCCACTGTCAGTGTCCACATCTCGCTTGATCGAAAATATGGAATATTTATTTGAAAAAGTAGTTCTACTGGGAAGTGATATACTGTCTAATGATTTCATTATTGTAGCTGTCGAAAATCATGCAAAATAGAGGAAAGTAAAATCCGAAGTAGAAGTTTGAGAAACATCTGAGAAACACGGTGCATCGCAAAAACAGCGGCGGCGTAGAAATTGACCGACGCATGACCACGACCACTCTGTCAAGAGTGTACGAATAAGAAGAAGAATATTAAAAAGGTATACAAAAAATGTTATTAAATTTTCTTATACAGAAATCATAATATATTTATTGAAAACATAAATAAAAGTACAAAATATGTGTATTGAATATAAATATTAAAAATTAAACACATTTATTTTACTTCTATTAATAATTCTTTAAAATTTGGTGACTAATTGGGGACAGCACTTCTCAGTAATTATTTCAGATGCTTGTTAGTTAATACTGATCGGTGTTTTGATTTTAGGAATTTTAAATAGGTGTATGATGTCATATATCATTCTTTACTTGGACGGATGTGAAATTTGGTACAACGTTGCACTTAGTCTTTCATATTTGTTGTCAGTAATTTAAAAGACAATTTGAAAGACATACGAAACGATAATAATTATTTAAAATATAATAACATAAAAATGAAAACGGAACTGGGGTAAATTTATCGAGATCAACAAATAATCCTTATTAAATTAAATGTCGCTCGCGAGCCCCAGTTTGCTCCCCCCTGACATAGATTTGACGATGTCCGTGGCGTAAGGACATGTCGGTATGCTTGCGTAGGGCACGGGTTCGATTCCCGGCTCGCATCTGGGTGTTTATGTATAATATTTAATTTACAAAAGAAAACTATATATGTAGTTTATTAGTTGTCTAGTACGCATTATACAAGTGCTTTGCTACCTACTTTGGAACTAGATGGCTTTGTGTGAATTATTGCAGTGTATTTATATTATTATTATCAAGCTCACGTCTGACGCGGTTCTACAGAAAGATTAATTGCACTTTACAGCATCTTATTAAGGTGAAAAAACGACCCACCATAGGCTACGTGGTAGGGTCTCAAGCCCGTCTGGATGTCGATTTACTTACAATTTATCGGGTTTTAACCCGACGACCCGACGTAACTAAATTCACTTTACCACGGTAATACTGAGTAAGCATAATTCATATAATAATAAAATTTATATATATCTATAAAAAGTTTTTAGACCGACAATTGGCATAAACACCCAGACTTAGGATGGTAAACAAACTTGTGCCCTCCGCAGAATTTCAGAAATACGAAGGCCGTTGCTCCACAGAGGCCGTTAAGTGGCTGTGTATTAGAATATTTTGTTTCAGTTCTTTCCTAGATATGAAAATTTCTTGATTTTTATAATCATGGATTCATTTTACCGAAACATGAAATACTCGGAAAAGTCAATAGGATTAGCAAATTTTTAGAAAATCATATTTTCCATTACGTACCCTATTGTTTGAATTCGACCATTTTGTAAACAGGGCTTTATTTAATAAACTTTGAACTTAACGGATGTTGTGAAAACGAGTTTATTATACACCATTTCATAAATGGAAGTTACCCTCAAATTATGACTTAACTTGAAAATCACTACATGCTATAACGATTTGATATAAATTTTTATATTGATAAAAATGTCTGAAGTTAGCTTAAGATTGGATATTATTTTAATCGTTTTATGTTTAGCTTTAAATCTACATGCTCTTGATGACTGTAAGTACATTTTTGTAATTTTTTTCACTTAACTTATATAAAAAGCTCAGATTTTTTTTATTGCTGTAGGACAGCAGACAGGCTGACGGCCTGCTTAGAATTTAGCAGTTGAACACGCTGCTGTCCCATAAGGGTACAGGAACTTGGGTCACTAATGCCGGAACACAACACAAGGTTATTTTGGCAGCATACTTAAGACCAAAGCTGGTCGCCATCCAGACGGGCCAACCCCGGCCGCAGAGGTTAGTATACTTTCTCCGCCCCTGCACAGATAAAAATTTAACACGTTGAGTGTGAAATCAGGTCTAAAACATCTTGTCTATACTTTGCTAACAGTGCGACTAAGAATAATTCAAATAATTCAGTATTTAGTAATATTCAAGGTAAAAACCATATATTTTATAAATGAAGTCAAAAAGGATTCAAATTTCTTAATTTTAAGATTCTGCTCCGTACAGAATGAGTTTTTAGACCGACGTGTAAAACGCCTTGTACCGCAGGAATGAAAAGAATAGAAAAATCAGGGCATCTTCGAATGTGTTTAAAATTGCCTGTGTGTGTTACATAAAAATGTCTACCTATTATTTTTTGAATACGTTTAATAGAATAAATACGTTGGGGTTATGTAGCGAGTCTAGGGACAAATGCTCAGCTGTGAACTTCTTTGGGCTGTTTTTTGATATGAAACACCAGACAGGCTGGCCACTTAATAATAAGCAGTGATCTATGGATGTTTACAATGCCACGTACCGCTAACGCGTTGCCGATCACGTAAGTGAACTATATCCTGGGTAACTTATTCCAGAATACAAGACAAGGTTATTATGGCGGCATATTTAGGTTAGGGACCAGGGGTGGTTGCCATCCAGACCCTAATGTAGGCATTATATGACCGCTTATGACTTATTTCCTTATTAATTATGTATTCAGTATGTTAGCCATCTCATGTTTTTCATCTCTTTATTTTTCAATTGAAGAACGGACACAATGTCACCTTTTGCTTGTAGGAAGAAAAGCAGTTCTTCCTGTTAGGTTAGGTGCCCCAGCTAGCAGAACAATGCTAAAACGGCGATCCTACGAAGCCTCCATTAAGATCGAGAGCGAGGACCGGGGTTTTTAGTGGGTAGGACCGGCGGCATTCTGACCCCAGTCTGCCCGAGGCGAGCAGGCAGGCCTTGGGGGGGTAATTCCAATACCCCACCGACCTTCCCCCGGAGGCCGGTGGAAGGTGTAACAGTTTTCCTAGGTGTACAAAAAAAAATTGCCAAATCTATTCTGATTTTTGTGCTGTGCCGATGTATATATAACGAAGTTCATTAAGGACACCAAGACCAAATATTTGCCTGTCATAATACTCAATAACGTACCCTGGATTTCGAAGAAAAAGCTAATGTCAAGAAAAAACCGCGCTTATTCAAAGTAAAGTTTATTCTCCGCAAGATTATTGAAACCAATTTAATCGAACGCCTGATATAATTTTCGTAGCAATTTTATTCAGCGTCACAAGAGCTCCGAGATATTTCGGTATATTACAAGACCATAGAGGCCAGCCACAGTCCGTTGAGATATCTGAAGAATATATGGACCAGGACTACATTGCAACGAACAGGCAAGTATTATGGATGTATTTAAGACTCAAATGTGTGTGTGTAGAAATAACTGGTATTAATGGTAATGGTATTAATTGTATTGTAGATTACTAGCTGACCCGGCAAACGTTCTGCCATATAAATAAAAAAAAAAAAACAGATTTTAATTACGTTTATCTGTATTTCACCTTCCATTATCGCGACAAAAAGCCTATATCCTTCTTCAAGGTCCAAAATTGGCTCAGCGGTGTAGATGCGAAAACGTAATAGATAAACAGAGTAACGTTCACATGTTTTTTTAATATTATATTAGTATGGATATATTTTTTTAAACATAGTGTCGCTTCACTACCAAACAGTTTTGTTAAATTTACATATTTCGAGATGAACCATATTTTAGTCGTCATCATCATGCTAACGTTAAAAGTTGCAAACAAAACTTCTGCTTCGTTACTCGGAGTCCGCTATCCGAATTTTTCTTCTGCACTTCCTGTCTTCAGCATCCTTAGGTAGTGTATTGGCACGCACATCACCCTTTACGATGTAAATCCTACTTTATTTGGTAGCAGGAGCATTAATTTAGTGTCTCTGATAATTAATGTATAAAGAAATTGTACTTGTAAAATTTTCTCTCATAATTGTTTCATTATATTATTATTTTAAATCATATTAATTAATTGTATTTTTAATAATTTATTTTTCAAAGAATAAATTGATTTTTTTTACAGAAAACGTCACAGATTAGGTTGGAATAAGTAAGTATATTTCGAAGCTTCTAGAATTTTTATTGTCTTTATTAGAGATTTTTTAATTTCTGTGTACAGGGGTCGAGTAAGTGTACCGAGACCTGCAGCCGGGGTCAGCCTGTCGTAAAATGCTACAAAACAACCTTTGCTCTATATTTATGCCTAACCTAACCTTGTGTTGTGTTCCGGCATTAGTGACCCAGGTTACAATACCTCTATCCGGACAGCAGTGTGTTAGTTAGCAGTGCCCCTGGCGTCACATACATCTTGCGAAGTTAGCTGCTGACTTTTGAGTTGACCGTCGGCTTGTCTCCTATTTTTTGAGCAATAACAGAACTTGTACGATGCCGGTCATGGATTGAGAGTGCACCGTACAGAGATGAGAGGAATAGCTCAAGAGCAGTGGACTGTATGATAGAGGAGAGGAAGAGGAGTGGTGGTTAGAGATAGGATCAGTTGCACGGCACCAGCTAAATGTCACAAACTAGACACAGAACATATAATGTTTTGACACGGTCAGTGAGAGTTAGTAAGGAGAATTGAAGCCAGTTGTGCACGGCGCAGAGTGTCTTCAGGGAAGTTGAACGTCGACCATACCGCACGTTTAGAGGCTCGTGCGAGACTCCATTCATCCCACACAAAGTGAGGGTAGATAACAAAAATCAGGAGGTGAGATGTTAATTACCCTTTATGCAAGAATCGAACATATCTCGTAATCTAAATTTTATGAGAATTAAGATTAATGATATAGACATTATACTTATAGCTTTTAAAATGATTTCTATAGGGATTCTTTTATTATGTTTAGAAATCCTTTGGACATCGACGATGTAGATGACGACGACACAGAAGAGATCCTCGATGAAAAAGACAAGGATGTAAAAATTCCAAATAAATATAATTTACAAGCTGGTCCTGTGTAAGCAGAATGGCTTAGAATTAGATTACATATTATGTAAGGATTTAAAGATTTACGTAAAAATTATACGAATAAAATAATATGCTAATGATATTAATTTAATTAAGCGAATAGCCTCCATTGTTAGTATTACGTAATGCAATTTTTAAAGATTTTTGGCACTCCCCCCGTACAATCTCATAAAGAGTTACGTGCACATGGACCCACAACGAGGGCTACTGAATCAGATTTAATTTATAGCTTTTTAGGGATACCCATACATTCTAAATTCTCTGTCAATTTTTGTCTCCGTGCGAGGGCGGAATAAGAATACCGACCTCTGCGGTCAGGAGAGCCTGCATTAAAAGACGACAAAACAAACCTAGCTAGACGGTAGGGCTTGAAGCCCGTCTGAATGGCAACCACCCTTGGTGTATAATTATGCCGCCATAATAAGCTCGTGCTCTGTTGGAACAAATGGTAACTATTTAATATTTAGTGGGCCGTAGCCTGTCTGCTGTTTGTCAGCAATAAAAAAACAATATGCTTCTGGCGTGGGGAAGTTGTCGATGCATACTCGTAACTCGGATTCGAAGTGAATATTTTGGATCGATTCTGGTAAAATGTATCTTCATTTTTATTAATATTGCTGAATTATTGATTATTAACATTCATTGTTGAATTGATGTGTTGTTACAAAACTCGCTAGAACAATATTTTTTAAAAACTCGTAATTTCTACTTTAGAAACCCATGCTGATTTAGTGGGATTTGATTCGAAACGTCTAAAAATATAATATAATATTGAAATATACAGAATAAAGGTATTTATGCAATAAAAATATAGGTATGTAGATATTTTAGAGTGTTTGCTAACGATATATCGTTATTTAAAAAGAAAGTTTAGCAGGTTTTCCAACTACCTCAATTATGTCAAGTTTTTTTGTAATCCGTTAAGATTTCTCTCTACTACTCTATTACAATCTACTCTGCTACAAATACAAAAAATGATTGATGAAAAAATAACAAATAATAAAAAAAACTTTAATTAAACCAATATAAAAATATAAAATTGTAATAGCTAAATTACATATCTAAATCACTGTACAAATTATCAATTTGGTCGTTCACCTCCTCTGGTATCACATGCGTAAGAACTGGCAGTCGCGCTATCTCCAGAGACTCTTCGGAATAGTCTGTGTCTTCTTCAGTGTATTGTTCGTTTATATGATCCTGTTTAAAAAAATCACATTGACATACTAAATAAAAAAAGTGCCTTTTACATTTAAGATGTCAATTTACATGTAAAATGTCATTACTGTTTAGAAAGATAATCAGAATCATCCCTCAACCATCCCCCATATTAATGGGGGTGAAATTGAAAAAGTGTCCATTCACCAGAATGGCTCTAGTACAGCACAGTGTACGCGTAGTATGCTGAATTAAAAAAAATAACTTCTTTGCGTTATTATTTAGTGACAGTACCGTATTGAAAACGTCTAGGATTAGCATAGTTCAAAATTATGAATATAAATAACCTAAAAACATCACTAACGCGGTTGTGGTTCAACTTAGTTTAACGTTTTGGCGGACACTTTTTAAACACAGATACAGTTTTTCTTTAGCTAACTGCGAACCAGTAGAAAATAATAGTTTAAAAGTGAAATGTAACTATTATATGCGAATTTTAATGTGGAATGATACAATTTTATACAAATTTTTATATAAAAAAATGTTTTACAAGTAAACGCTAATATTATTTATACTTAATAATTTACTTATGACAGTTATAAACTTACTATCTACCATGGTTATTAGAAAATTTACTATGATGGGGCGTGGAATATCATACAAAGAAACAACGCAAAGGTTTTAGGATATTAGCGTCGTATGGGGGACGTTTTGCGGGTAGCGGCCATCTTTTTCGTCGAATGAAATGGAGGAGAGTGAATGGATGAATGAGAATGTAATATTAAAAGAATGAGGATGAAGCAGTTGTGTAAAAATATCATAAAGATACCTGATATATTTTCTCGCATTCATTCAATTTGTCAGTCGTTGGATGAAATCCTATCCCTTTGATGGGCCCTACTGTCAAGTATGGTACTTGGGTAGTTACTTCAAAATGTTTTTCTGAAAAGTAATCATTGTTATACAATAGGTAGCAAAGTAAACCAATGTAGGCCTTTGTTATTTATCAAGCACAACTATTATCTCTAATTTTAGGCGCGGCCAATTTTACGAAGAACATTTTATCATATCAGCTCTATGATGGAGCAGTCAGCGCAGAATTAGAGTTCAGGACTGGGGTTTTTGCAAACGTGTGCACTTTCCCAGTTACGTGTACAAAGGGCCTGTTGGTGCTGGTTGTACTGTCAAGGCGGGTTATAACTCAAACTTGGGGAGGTCTACCCATCTTTGGAAGATTAACTAGTAACATTTACAAATATGTCTGTATCTTTAATTCCAATCTTACGAGGCTTATTATTATTTATTTAACAATGATAACCGGTACATAGTTTTTACATATTGATACATAATTAATGGGATTATTCAAAAAATACCTATATTTTAGAGTCGGTGTCAGTGTACTGTTCCATGCGCTTAGTGCAATCTGTCGTAAAATCGCCTGACGGCCAAAACGACGGCGCTGCTTCGCAGGCCGCAGCGCGTCCTGGCCGTCAGGGCGATAAGGGGATACCGCACGGTGTCCTTCGAAGCGGCCTCCCTGCTGGCCGGATCCCCACCATGGGACCTCGAGGCTCGAGTCCTGGCGCTATTGTACCAGTGGCGCCGGGATGCGGCCGAGCGTGGCTCTCGCCCCGCGCCTCGCGAAGTGGAGGTAAAGCGGGTGGAGCTGCGCGATGAGGTACTCATGGTGGAGTGGAAGGAGCGCCTCGCGCACCCTAGCGCGGGCCTCACCACCATCGAAGCGGTGAGGCCCGTCCTGGCCGAATGGGTGGAAAGGCGCCACGGCGCCCTGACCTTCCGCCTGACGCAGGTCCTCTCGGGGCACGGTTGCTTCGGGAGGTACCTGTGTCGCATAGGGCGGGAGATGACGTCAGGGTGCCACCACTGTGGCGCGGGCAACGAGGAGGACACGGTGAACCACACTGTCGCCGTGTGCCCTGCGTGGCGCGAGGAGCGCCGCGCCCTCGTCGCCCAAATCGGCGTGGACCTGTCGCTCCCGGCCCTGGTTCTGTCCATGGTCGGGGGCGATCCTGGATGGACGGCCGTCGCCTCCTTCTGCGAGGCAGTCATGTCCGCAAAGGAGGCGGCGGAGCGGGAGCGGGAGTCGACCACCACACTCCCCTCCTGCCAACGCAGGCCACGCCGGCGGCGCCGGAGGGCCAGTAACGACCTCCGGCCGCCGTAAAAAGCGGCCGCGGGCGGCCCCTCGGGGGAGGACCCGCCGCCCGCACTATTGCCGCGAGGGTGAGGGCTGCGTGCTGTTCCGCGGCCCCCCTCAACTCCTAGAGTTGTTAGGAGAGCGCCGGGGGGACGAAACCCTGACCCCCCTGGCGCCAACACTTTAGAAGGGGCCCGCCTCAAGACAAAGGGCGGGCCGGCGCCGGCCCGGGCCACGAGATCGGCAGGCCATATATCCGTGAGCCCGGGCGTAGGCGATAGGAGAACAGCGGGGTTTTTTAGTGGGTAGTCGGATGGCCAATCATCTTTCCCGGAGTCCCACATATCCCTCGGTCCCCCCGGGCCGGGGAACCCGTCAAGAGAGGTTTTTCCCCGAGACCAAAAAAAAAAAAATCTGTCGTAAAAGACGACAAAACAACTCGAGCTAGGTGGTAGGGCCCGTCTTGATTGCAACCACCCCTATGTAAATATGCCGCCATAATAACGTTGTGTTCTGTTTGGGTCAGTTATACCGAACATAAGCGGCCAAGGTTCGGACGGCAGTGTGTTAGCGGTGCCCGCGACGTCGTAAATATCAATAAGCGACGGTATTAAGCTAATATTGAGTGCCCTCTCAGCATGTCTGCTGTTTCACAACAATAAATAATAAAAATATATAGACTGTACATTGATATGAAAAGATATTAATTTTGATATTAAATTAATCGGAGGGCGTCAAACGACCTTCAGCCGCTTTAGATAGCGGCTGTGAGTGGCTCCTTGGGGGACAATCAGCCGACCGCACCATTGCCGCGGAACAGCACGCGTGCTGTTCCGCGTGCCCCCCTCAATCTTGAATTGACGCGCAAGAGTGCTAGGGGACGAAACCCTGACCCTTGGCGCAAACCGTGGGAGAGGCTCGCCCTAGAAGAACACCGAGATTTTTAGTGGGTTGATTATTTTTCACATACCCCTCGTTGCTCCCCCGTATCGAGGGGACTTGTCAATCATAAGAGTTTATTCTCGAAAAAATTCCACGAATTCCCGTCAAATCATACAACTAACTAGTTCTTGTTTCGTAAATCTACTCACGGTCAATGTGATCGGGTATGATGACAGTGGCCACAGTCTTCGCGATTCCTTCATCGTAGTAGTCACCAATCAAGGCAACTTTCGCTCCTCCAATGACCTCCTTAGTAGCGGCTCGCTGTGAGCATTCATCCTCGAAATGTCGTCTTCCATCCTTATGAAGATGCTGAGTTCTCGGCACCGGAAGCTCTGTTAGTGGTACGAAATTCTTCGCAACGTTCCCTCCAACTGGTTTGACTTTTATTAATCTTAAATGATTAATTACTTATTTTATAAATCTATGTAGCCATTTTTGTTAAGATCCCGCCGGCGTAACATATTACGACGCTGATCACTGCGCGTGGGGCCTACTAGGCAGGCGTGCCTTTGAGGCACGGCTGGAGTTATACTGGTCGTATACCGGATCCGGCAGCTGGTCCTAGAGATGATTCTGCACAAGTCCGAGGCTATAGTATAGAATATGTGAGTGAATAGCGGCTCACATAATTTTTACTGAATTTTGAAACTTTAACATATTTGACACCTACAAAATTTTACATTAGCGTAGCAAGGCATCTGTATCAAGATATCTGTCACCAGATTAAAATTATTATTATTGCAAAATATGGAGACTAATTTCTTTATATAGATCTCATTGGTATTGCTATGATTTGAAGAAACATTCTAGAATAAATAGTTCTAGTTTATGATTTTGTTATCCAATCCGCTGACGTTGTTAGGATTTTTTAATCAATGATGCTATTGTAAAAATCTCTATTAAAGTTTTAAATAAAAAAATACTTGATAAATATATAAAATTAATATTTGTAATGTTTGAAGTATTACATGAATACTATTTTGTATGCGAGAAGACACGAAAACGTAAGAAAATTAGATCATATTTAGGCAATACTATTTATTGTCTTGGGTAGTTTAGAAAAAAGAATGCACAAGAAAACAAAGCAGTACCCTGTCATAATGATCAAAAGCGGAGCCAAGGGTCTAAAGTGAGAGTTTAGCTACTTACATCTTTAAAAAACTTACTTATTTAACAAACCACCATGCCGAATCTCGGATTTGATTTCGCAAATAAACCAAGCACAGATAATGCAAACCAGTCTCATCTTCATGGCATCCCGACAACCATACCACGAATAAAAGACTGCGATCAGTGATGAAAATCTTTTATATAAACCTTACTTTTGTATTTGTCCGTATTATCTTGATTGTAACAATACAAATGGTTTCATTGTTAGTAATACAATGAAACAGGTGGACTGCTGCTTTTATTTCTAATTCGATTAGATTATGGAATGGTATTTGTGAATAAATGGCGAATTTCAAGATAATTGGGATCAGGCGTTTACTTCGATAGTTGTTACAGATAGAGAGGTAGATTTAATATATTTGTTCCGTCGATTTCAGGTACTTAAATTCTTCTTTTTATTTCTGTGAAGCAGACAGGCTGACGGCCCACTTAATAGAATCAGTTATCGTCTCCTATGAATGTTTGCGACGCCAGGAGCACCGCTAACACACTGCTGTCCCCGTAGGGTAACTGAATCTTGGGTTACTTATGCCAGAACATAACACAAGTTTATTATAGCGGGATATTTAAAGACCGATGATTACCATCCAAACGGGCTTGGACGCCTACCACCTAGTTAGAGTTATTTTGTCACCTTTTAAGTCAGGATGCCCCCAGGTCAATATTCTTACTCCGCGACCCTGGTTGGAGAAAAACTAAACTCTGCACACACGGTCCTTGTATTAGTTTAAGAAGACATACAAATAAATTGATATTTATACTCTTTCCCTGTACAAAATACATCATTATAAATATACGAGCGTGTTCCTTACATTTTTAAACATGAATTAATAAAAAAATAATCGTATAATTGCGTACGGTGCGTGTATTTTCAGTATTTGGTATGGGATTTTTGGCACATTCCTACCAACTGATACCTCGATTTCTGGGGTGGCTGGTTATTTACCGTTTGCCCTCCAACGTTAAAGGGGTGTATAGTCCTCAGAAGTGGCCTTTTTTTTGCTGGATCCATTCCGTGAAATCTGGAGCTTCTGGCGTAAAAAAGTTATTGACCGATGTTCCTCCTCACGCTTCATGAATTCGAAGTAAAGCAGCCGGAAATCCGGAAGCATCTCACAGTGGATTTGGATGCATATACTAGTGCTAGCCATAACACCAACACAACGGTGCATTTATTATTATGAAGTGCTTTCTGAGCTCGGCTACTTCGTCTGGTATCTGTATCGCATCATTTAGAAAGAGTAAATGACGGACTGCTAGCATTGCGGTGCCAGCGCCGAGGGTATGGCGCTCCACAGCCTTCAGGTTATTTTTGAATAGGCTTCGGTGTGTCAAGACTCCGTCAAGATTATCGGATAAGCCGTCTCAGCATTTGTCGTTGTCTGTGAGACAGTCATGTCCACAAATAACGTTTAAATATATTATCATTAAACATTATTTATCCAAGCACCAGAGTTCTATTGTAAGCCTCTGTTAAAATTAGTCCAATTTATTGTCTTCTGTATTCTTGTGTCGATGCGGTGATCACAAAAAAGGTAGTATTATGGAAGGAAAATGACTCCTGTGAGACAACAGTGAAACCTGGGCTTTCGAATTAACGCTATAGATACAATAGGGATTAACAACATGGCGGATCGTCATATAATTTCTAAAGGTTGCTTGTGGAACCATGCTTCGATAATAAAAGACAATAATTATCCGTTATTAATTTTTATCCGTCCAGGGGCGGAGAAAGAATACTAACCTCTGTGGCCGGGGTAGGTCTGTCGTAAAAGGCGACAAAACAACCCTAGCTACGTGGTAGGGCCTCAAGCCCATCTGGATGGCGACCACCTTTGGTCTTAAGTATGCCGACATAATAACCTTGTGTGTGTTCCGGCATTAGTGACCCAAGTTCCTGTACCCTTATGGAACAGCAGCGTGTTCGCAATGCCACTGGCCTTGCAAACACCTATAGGCGACGGTAATTGCTAAATTCTAAGCGGGCCGTCAGCCTGTCTGCTGTCCTACAGCAATAAAAAAAATTAATTGCGTTAATTTTATTTAAGGAAACGGGGTTTCTTTCGCTTGTAAACGATAGGGTCAAGGTGCCAAGACTGGTTGCCGCCGCAGGAGATCAGGGAGTAGCATCCCCCATTCACGATCGGAGGGTCCGTATCCGGAACGCATATGTTATCTTGGCAGAACGTTGCAGTGCCTGAAACGTATTGCTCAGATAATTTAAAAGGATAATAAACTATTCCACCGGGGATATTTCTTATCTTCTTTTCTATCCCACTATTGCGAGTATATATTTCTTGAAGTGAAAACTTCTTTAGCATCTTTGTGATCTGAAACTCCATTGAGTCGGAAAAGTCACAGTAAAAAGAGACACTGGTTTATCCTTTGCTAGTTAGTCGAGGGGTTACACGAGCGGGTGGAGAACCCCACATACCTGCGTCGGCTTGCCCCCGGAGACCCAACGCGGCACAGGCCTCAGGTTTCTAATTATGCCGTCATAATAACTGTGTTGTCCGGCATTAGTGACCCAGCGTCCAGTTCCTCTACTCGGATGGCGGCGTGTCTAGCGTCGAAAACATTCATAGGTAACGGTAACTGCTTACCGTCAAGTGGGCCGTTGGCCTATCTGATGTTCCATAGCAATTAAAATATACATACATACATACATACATATAATCACGCCTCTTTCCCGTAGGGGTAGGCAGAGACCACTTCTTTCCACTTGCTACGATCCTTACATACTTGTTTCGCTTCGTCCACTTTCATTATTCCCTTCATACATGCTCTACGGTTTAGGGTACTCTTGACCTGGCCTTTTTTCAAGACGTCCCTGATCTGGTCTCGAAACGTCCGCCTTTTTTTTTTTTTTTTTTTGGTCTCGGGGAAAAACCTCTCTTGACGGGTTCCCCCGGCCCGGGGGGACCGAGGGATATGTGGGACTCCGGGATTTTTCCGACTACCCACTAAAAAACCCCGCTGTTCTCCTATCGCCTACGCCCGGGCCCACGGATATATGGCCTGCCGATCTCGTGGCCCGGGCCGGCGCCGGCCCGCCCTTTGTCTTGAGGCGGGCCCCTTCTAAAGTGTTGGCGCCAGGGGGTCAGGGTTTCGTCCCCCCGGCGCTCTCCTAACAACTCTAGGAGTTGAGGGGGCCGCGGAACAGCACGCAGCCCTCACCCTCGCGGCAATAGTGCGGGCGGCGGGTCCTCCCCCGAGGGGCCGCCCGCGGCCGCTTTTTACGGCGGCCGGAGGTCGTTACTGGCCCTCCGGCGCCGCCGGCGTGGCCTGCGTTGGCGGGAGGGGAGTGTGGTGGTCGACTCCCGCTCC
Organism: Malacosoma neustria; assembly: GCA_963693495.1. Lineage (NCBI taxonomy): Eukaryota > Metazoa > Arthropoda > Insecta > Lepidoptera > Lasiocampidae > Malacosoma > Malacosoma neustria. Next base: position 17,562,183 of record OY856382.1, on the reverse strand, counting down.
CGCTCCGCCGCCTCCTTTGCGGACATGACTGCCTCGCAGAAGGAGGCGACGGCCGTCCATCCAAGATCGCCCCCGACCATGGACAGAACCAGGGCCGGGAGCGACAGGTCCACGCCGATTTGGGCGACGAGGGCGCGGCGCTCCTCGCGCCACGCAGGGCACACGGCGACAGTGTGGTTCACCGTGTCCTCCTCGTCGCCCGCGCCACAGTGGTGGCACCCTGACGTCATCTCCCGCCCTATGCGACACAGGTACCTCCCGAAGCAACCGTGCCCCGAGAGGACCTGCGTCAGGCGGAACTACCCCTTCCAACACTTCCATTCACACTCGCCTTATACACTTTTTTCGTCAATCGTTCTTCATTCATTCTCTCAACATGGCCAAACCATCTAAGCATACCTTTCTCAATTTTTGTCACTACATCTTCTTTCAGACCACAACGTTTCCTTATCTCAACCACAACGTTTACTTATCTCACTATTTCTTATCCTGTCACTTAGTTTAACTCCTATCATACTTCTTAACGCTCTCATCTCAACTGCATTTATTCGGCTTTCATGTTTCTTCTGCCATACCCCACTTTCACTTCCGTACATGAATGTCGGAACCAACACCCCCTCATGCACAGCCAGACGAGCCTTGTTAGACACCTTCCGACTGTTCATAAAGGAGTGCAAAGCTCCATTCACCATGTTTCCTGCATTCACTCTTCTTTCAATATCACTCTCAGCAATTAAAATAACAGAAGTATATCTTCTGGGACCTGATGTTATTTATAGCATAGCACTCTTACCAACATATCCAGTAGGTCTTGCTTGACGTTTATTTTTGACATAATCAACCACAGCTTTTGCGAGCGCGTAGAAGTGCTTGCTGGCTTTGTACCGCATCTTGGCCAGCGCTGCCTCACAGTCTATCTTGTCAGCCCGGCAGTGGTATACCAGGTTTCTGGTGTTAGCCTTAATCATCTCCTCGCGGAGATTTTGATACTTTGTGTCAGTGTATAACATTTGGGCGAAGCGGACATTCACTTTAAAAAAAATTATATTTATTTTTAATTTAAAAAAATAGATTGTGACTCCATGCGTGGTTTAATATCTATTAGTGGTATTGCATAATTAGTGCATTGTTGAGGAACAACAGACAGCGAACACGCTGTTGTCGCATAGGAGTACAGGAACCTAAGTCACTAATACTGGAACACAATACAAGGTCAATACAATACAATACAATCTGTTGTCTAATACCTATAACACAAGTGTTCTGCAACTTAGCAAGGGAATAGAATGGCATTTAAAATATATATATAAATTGACAGCGCCATCTAGTTTAAAAGTCATCAGGAGAGTTTGTATTATGAGTACTAGATTATTAATAGTCATTATTATTCCAGCAGTTAGTCCCAGTTATATACAGAGCTTTTACGTTGCACACAGCTCAGGATCTGCTATTGTTACAGACTGAAGCTCTTATTAACTACGTCCATATTTTATTATGCTGAAAAGTTTTTATCCGTGCAGGGGCGGAGAAAGAATACTAACCTCTGCGGCCGGGGTCGGCCTGTCGTAAAAGGCGACTAAACAACCCACCCTAGCTACGTGGTAGGGCCTCAAGCCCGTCTGGATGGCGACCACCTTTGGTCTTAAGTATGCCGCCATAATAACCTTGTGTTGTGTTCCGGCATTAGTGACCCAAGTTCCTGTACCCTTATGGGACAGCAGCGTGTTCGCGATGCCACTGGTATTGCAAACATCCATAGGCGATGGTAACTGCTAAATTCTAAGCGGGCCATTAGCCTGTCTGCTGTTCTACGCAATAAAAAAAAAAAGGTTATTATAACAGCATATTTATACACCAAGGGTGATTGCCGAGACGCCTACCATGTAGCCAGGGTTGTTTTGTCCCCTTTTACGACAGGCCGACTCCGGCCGCTGATGTTAGTATTCTCACTCCGCCCCTGCACGGAGGAAATTATGGAATTAATGTTTTATCTAAATGGAGTGATCGATTCATTTAATTTCTCTAAAAACAAATCCGCTATACTAATTTTTACCTATCAGCATTTGTAGTATTCATAGATAAATTTAGATTTAATGTTATATAACAACTAAAATTATCCATAATCCATTCATATTATAATATTACAAATGTTACTTTGTCTGTCTATCTGTTACATCTTCACGCCTAAAGCGCTGAACTTATTTTGATGAATTTCAGTATAGAGATAGATTGAACCTTGGAGAAGGATAGGCTACACTCTGTCGCAAAAATGAAACCTGAAGACGGTGAAATAGGGGTGAATGTAATTAAGGCCGATTTTTTTATTTATATGGCAGAATTAAATTTGCCGGGTCACCTAGTATTTAATATGATAAATGATAAAACGCACGCGGCACCTGCCTCCCCACCAGTGTGCGTGGCCTTCACCTTATGAAATTGTTTTAAACCTAGTTTGTAAGTGCAACAAAGTATTTAATATCAAAATATTATATATACATATCGTATATATGTATAATTAAAAAAGTCTTATCTACAGTACTATGTAAGTGTCAATGATTACAATTTTTCTACTCACGCCCAGCTCCTACGATGTAACTGTCCAACATTCCAACATTAGACAAACACGCTAACGCTGTCAAAATGGTCCTCATACCGCCAATTCTCATAGCACAGTATGATACATTGTTATGAACATTTTATTGGCCAATTAATGTAACTTTTACGACGACTAAATTGGCAATAAAGAGTTATTTATTGGCAAGCGGTGAATTTATCATGTTTATTTGTAAAGCCTATTTACAAAGACTTTTTCATTATGAATTGTCTTAAATACTTTTATTCATTTATACTATGATTTTAAGCGCTTTTTATTATTTAATTTAATGTTTTTATCCGTGCAGAGGCGGAGAAAGAATACTAACCACTACGGCCGGGGTAGGCCTGTTGTAAAAGGCGACAAAACAACCCACCCTATGCCACTAGCGTTGCAAACACCCATAGGCGACGCGAACACGCTGCTGTCGCATAAGGGTATAGGAACTTTGGTCACTAATGCCGGAACACAACGCAAGGTTATTATGGCATCGTACTTAAGACCAAAGGTGGTCGCCATCCAGACGGGCTCGGAGCCCTACCACGTAGCTAGGGTGGGTTGTTTTGTCGCCTTTTACGACAGGCCGACCCCGGCCACAGAGGTCAGTATTCTTTCTCCGCCTCTGCACGCATAAATGTTTATAGGATACACTTTACTGCTGCACTCTACTAGTGCTATTCTAGACACTTTTTCATCTACCCCATATGTGATGGTACTGCTTCTACCCTCCATAACAATTACAATCGCTTCGACATTTTATCGAAAGCGTAACTCAAAATATAGCACTAGCAGTTTACTCGTATTTAAACTCATTAGTACTTTTAGTTGGTGAGCCATATTACAAACATTTATCAAACCATTCAGCCGTTTAATTGATACAATGTAATAACAGACTTTACTTTTTAGTATCTATTCGATTAACGAGTTGACATTTTGAAAGGACTAATTTAGCGGCATTATTCATTGAGAGTGTTTATATAATACCAAAACAGCATTTCGAGCTTGAGTCATTGTATAATTAATCTTTGTTCTCCGTCTATGTTAATTAGTAAGACGTGTGACAAAGATATCAGAATTTAGGTTTGAAATGCAATCTGCGTTCCTAACACTGCATTAAGTGGCCTTTTGCAGAGCTCTGAAAGCTAAGAAAAGAATAAATCGTCGTAGTCGTAGAATAGTGACGGATCTGACATATATTAAACTTTACAGGACAGCCATTTTAAAAATACACAAGCGTCATTTTACTATGAGATTCTATCATACCCGTCACTTTACCGACTGCTTAATTTGAAATCTAAAATACATGTAATTTTTTTTTAATGTAGCAAATAATATTTAGACAATGTAGTATCCAAATATGGTAAAAAGTGAATTTTGGATTTTTTTCAAATCCGACGTTATTCTACGATCACGACGAAATGTTATTTATCAGGAAGGGTGTTAACGAAAAAAAATGACGAATCCATTTTTTAGGGCATTGTGGTAATAAATGAAGTATATCTACTAGTATATCCTCTATTACGTAAGTATCACAGAAAAAAACTATTTCTGGCTCTCAATTTTATTTTAAGTTTGTATTTTTTGTTTTATTTACATTGGGTATTGTGTTTAATTAATTTTATGGAAATTTTAAATAACGACCTTAAGTTTAGTTCGAATACAAATTTACGCCTGCTTCCTTTGTAATTATTTATTTTAATTTCTTTGAAATAGGTTCCTAGGTATTATACATTATTGCAGAGCTAAGAAAACGGTTATGTTTTTGAAATAATTTACAAGCCAAGTTTCATAACGTGTTTTTGTTTTTAAGGCATTTTAGTGGAAAAAAAAACTCAAAAAATATTGAATTTACATCGTTTCTCGTCGCGAATTTTTAAATTGGGACCGATAATTGTTATTTTAATATTGATAAATAACCAGTGTTTAATCGTTTTTATAAATCAGAAGTTAGATTAGATACTTTTTTAAATAAATTTTTGATGTTGCATGTTTAACTTATTTTGAAAAAAACTAAAAACATGCTAACTCTAAAACGGTTCACTTTTGCATAATGCAAATGCGGGTTAAAATTATCGCAAATAGTCACCCTATCACAGCCCTATCACCTCCTAACGGGAATACGTCGAATTACCAATAACCCTGTGTATTTTTGATGTACAATATAAATATATTATTTAAAATGTTCTGTCTATATGATTTAGTACACTAGGACGTAATGTATCGGCTGAACACGGTAAGGTCCAGTAAGGCATGTGCCATATCAAAGGTGTCTGTCGTGTGCTACATTGTAAGTTACGAGACATTATCATATAAGTTTAATGAATCGTTAAGCCGTTACGTCTTTTATGTCCAATTATTTGAGACAATTGTTAGGGATCAGATTTTTATAATATTATTCTTACATTATTGATAAGGGCCAGCAGACAATCTGACGGTGCAATTAGTAGTTAGCAGTTACCATCGCCTATGATGTTTGCGACGCTAACATCCGCTCTACGCTCTATGACACCGCGAACACACTGCTGTTTCATAGCTTTAAAAGACCGAGCTTGTACTACACAGCTTAACAGTAATGCCCTGGATCACTGTGATAAATCAGCTGACCCAATCTTTGATGTTCTTTGTTTATTAAGTTCAAGACTATAAGAAGAACAGTAATGCCCTGGATCACTGTGATAAATCAGCTGACCCAATCTTTGATGTTCTTTGTTTATTAAGTTCAAGACTATAAGAATCTCTCAGGTTTTTCATTTGCGTTACAGTAGTATAGCTGAAATTAATTAATAATTATTTTAGTTTAGAGGTACTTGACAAAAGGTTGCAAGTCTTACAAATTTATATCATACGTATAACCGTGGGCTTTCAACGATTTGTACTAGCGCAAAATAAGTTTGTCAAGCAATTTATGAAATCCTTCATACTATTTACATACCCGAGCTTCAAGAAGAAGATTGATTAGAGATTGCAAACGAATATTACAAGGCGAATTTCTCTAATTGCTTGGGTGCTATTATAGTGCTATATTGGGAAACATAAAATAATCAAACCCGAGCATAGTGATTATTTATAATACAGTTATAAAAATTCCTTTTTTTATTGTTCTTTTAGCGATATGTAACTTAAAATATTGTTTTACTTACATAGATGTTGGATCGTATGGAAAGATTTCTGATTCGCAAATTTTCAAAAACAGTGATTTTTATAAAAATCTCCACGAGCAAAAACTTATGTTTCCAGTCCATTGCCAATTACAAGTAATGGACAACCAGTGCCTTTTGTTTTCATTGGTCACAAAACATTCGGGATTAGTAATTTAGATGAGAAGAAACGTATTTTCAATTATCGTTTATCGAGTGCAAGAAGATACATTGAGTGTTCGTTTGGAATCATGGAGAATAAGTGGAGAATTCTTCATCGTCCGATAAATGTTCAAATACCCTTTGCTGAAGATATAGTTCGTGTGTGTTACATAATTTGCTTAGGAAGACAGATTTCAAGTCACCCATCTCCAAACTTGCAAAACATGCCACGAAATCACAATAATCACTCACAATTAAGTGCTACTACGACTGTAGGTGATATATTAGCTGATTATTTTGTTAGTCCAGAAGAGTCAAATAACTTCAATACTGAAAACATTAATTGAACGATTTTAAATAATTATTTGGTAGTATGATATTGCAAATTTCCATGACGAAAAATGTCGTCATGCCCATTGTTAACAGGTTAATATTAAGCATTTACCATCGCCTATGGATGTATGCCGGTAACATGCTGCCGTTCGCGTAGCGGACTGATACCTGAAATTGTTTGTAAAACCAATATAAAAAAATGTGACAGCGTTGCAATTCAATAGTCTATACTTAAATTTAATCGGGTAGGTGTTTATGTTTTGTGCATGGGATATTTAAATGTGCCGATGTTGTCTCGGGTGCTGGCCCGTTTAGATGGTCGATACCATAACGTGGTAGATGTTAGATTCGCAAAGTACGATTGGTTCAGACTAAGAAATGAGCTATTTCCAGTACTTAGCAGGTAGGTGCATATTAATTGTTTATGTATTTGTGCAAGTAAGTTTTTTCTATGGAGCAGCAGAGATAGCTTAATAGTAAGTAGTTACGGGCACCTATGAATGAATGTGACGTCAGGGGACAGCTAACACGCTGTCTTTCGGGTATAGGAACAAGAACCCGGGTAATCTACGCCGTAATACAATACACGGTTATTATTGCTGCATACTTTTTATCCGTGCAGGAGCGTAGAAAGAATATTAATCTCTGCGGCCGGGGTCGGCCTGTCGTAAAAGGCGACCAAACAACCCACCCTATCTACGTGGATGGCAACCACTTTTGGTCTTAAGTATGCCACCGTAAAGACTTTATGTTGTGTTCCGGCATTAGTGACCCAAGTTCCTATACTCTTATGGGACAGCAGGGTGTTCATGATGCCACTGGCATTGCAAACACCCATAGGCGACAGTAACTGCTAAATTCTAAGCAGGCCGTTAGTTTGTCTGCTGTCCTACAGCAATAAAAAAAACTTGTGGACAAGGGTGGTTGTTATCCAGACGGATGGGCCCTACCACGTAGATAAGGAATTTTTTCACCTTTTACGACAAACTGACCCGGCCGCAGGGGTTAGTATTCTTATTTCCTGCATGGATAAAATTTTCTATTATAAGTAACTATGTTAAGTATGATTTATAAAAAAATATAGTTTTAAGAATCGTCGGCCATTTTAGCGGCACCTGATTGGTGGAAACAATGCATTTTAAAACGTCGTCCGTGCGCGAATAATACCGACAACAATAGCTTGATAACCGTCTCACCCCATTAAGGAAGATTGTAAATACTTTAGCCGTATCGTAGGAGTGCCTCCCGTAATTTCCATAACATATTACGATCAGGCTTTATAGATAATAGCTGTTCTAGAACATTTAATTTTCAGGTTCTGATCTTTCTACGATACCCGGAGACCACAATTATCTAATCTCTTCTATTTGACCGTGGCAAGTTCATCAAATGGGGCGCCCATTATAAGAATCTCTCCCCCAATATAAAGAAACCGGGTGATATCTTTTTCTTATGAATGTATACTTTTTTTTATTAATTTGTGTATGCAATTAAGTAGGTAACTTGAATAATTTGAAGATAAAACTAATAAATTTTATTAAATGTTGTAATGCCTCTTCTTTCTTGTGCGAAACGTTTCTCTAGAACGTTCATGCTGCGTACTCTCAGGATCTGGAATAAGCTTCCGGCTGAGGTTTTCTCAGCGCGGTACGATATGGGGTTCTTCAAAAAAGGCGTTATAAAATTTCTTCGAGGCCAGCAGCGCGTTGGTATTGCCTCTGGTGCTGCAAACATCCATAGGCGACGGTGACCACCTGTTAGGGTGGGCCGTCTGCCTGTCTGTTGAACTCTAGCTATAAGAAAATGTTAGGATCCTCCTGTGCCCACGGCCCTTCTGATTAGGGGACTCTTCTCGGCTGGGGGCCCGTGGCATTTTCCGTCTTGCCACCTTATTATTATACCACTGTTTGCTTATCTAATTAATAAATAAATCTAATGTTTTGTTAATGTTGTTTAATTCCTTTTTTCTGTACCCTCATGAAACAGCAGCGTGTTCTCGATGTTCTCGACCTGTCTGTTGTTCCTCAGCAATAAAAAAAACTCTTTATATAATATTTTAATATTTCTATGGTTTTTTGCGTAAGGCGAATTTCAATTTCGCATGATTACAGTTGATACACATATTGTTCCTAACTGGTAATTAAATCCCAGACGCGACGGTTTGAGGCTATTGGGTCACCCATACCGTTATTATATGCAGGTTCTAGCTAACTTGTCGCCTCGAGATACATTTGGAACAAATCAGTAATGACTATATACTGATTCTGTTGAAAAATACGTCTGTATATTACGTAATCAACCGCAGCGGCAATTTAGAAATTTTTATCCGTGCAGAGGTGGAGAAAGAATATTAACCCCTGTGGCCGGGGTCAGCCTGTCGTGAAAGGTGACAAAACAACCCAAGCTACGTGGTAGGGCCTCAAGTCTGCCTAGATGGCAACCACCATTGGTCTTAAGTATGACTTCTCTTACCCAAAGTTCTGGAGTGCCCACGAAATTCGGAACCCAAAATGTGCAAAATCCCATCACATCTCTACAGGCGTGACGGATTGGGACGGGGATCAGGGAGACCCGATGAAACGGCTGTCCGTCAGCTGCCCGCCAGTCAGTAGGGGACCCGAACCCAGATTATCCGGTTTGGGAAGCAGTCCCGCCAACTGGTGCAAAGTCTTTGGGGAGTATCGTCGTGCCGGAGCGCAGACCGGACGTGGACCCGGTGATATTCTAAGGGGGGGATCGGGGGCCCTTCCGTGCCCCGTAATAACTCATCACACAACCTCTGGGTTTGGGTAGGAAAAGCACACTCAATTTTTTGCATTTTTCGTGGATACTCTAGAAGAGTCTAGAACTTCCAAAAAACGCCCCTTTATGTCTCTAAAATAATAATAGATCTCCATAAAAACAAGAAGTATAACCCAGCGGCCCTCAAATCCACATTTAGAGTAGATTTTTGCAACATCAGAGGTACCTAGTCAGGTCATAAATTCTGTCACATGTTTAATGTAAAATAATTGTAACAAGTTTATTCATTATGTAACCATTCATATACCAAAATGAACTTAACAAAACATAGATTCTTATGACATTAAAGTTTATTCAAAATGACCTCCGTGATTTTGAATACAAGCCTTCAATCTGCGCGGCCAGTTGTCTATCGCAGCACGAACGAGGTCCATGTCAATATCGGCGGCTGCCTTAATCAAGGATGTCTTGAGTGACTCCAAATTGGGATGAGGCTTTGAGCACGCCTTTTCCTCCAAGTGTTGCCATATCTTGTAATCTAACGGATTCAAATCTGGACTGGAGGAGGGCCAGTCTTCGTGCCGGATGAAGTCGATTTCACGCGCCGCCAGCCAGTCTTGTGTGCTCTTCGCTCTATGAGCTGGCGCCGAATCTTGTTGGAATACCCAGTACCTGTTATTGAACATGGTATGAGAAACAGGTTCCACAAGGTTCGTCAGGACTGTATTTTGATACACAACAGCATTCGTTTTTACACCTTTCTCACAAAAATGTACCTCTGTTAAGCCCCAATAAGAAACTCCCAACCATACCATGAGCGAGGATGGAAAATGACCTCGTTGGACACGCGGAATACGGTTGCTCGCTTCTTCACTACTGTGTGCGTACACCTTATCATTTTGTTTGTTGTAGCTCTCTTCTACGGTAAACATTTTTTCATCCGAAAAAAGAATTTCCCGATATTTTTTTCTCGCGTACCGCTTCAACAAAGCGCGGCATCTCTTCAGTCTCAGGTCCATTAGACGAGCATTCAAACGATGTCCTGTTTTTCTTCGATATGCCCGAAGCCCTAAGTCTTCATTTAACACCCTTTTCACCGTGGTTCTGCTTAACCCCATCTGAAGGGCCAACAGTTTCTGCTTACGTTTGGGATTTCTTTGAATTCGTGCCTTCACAGCTTTTATCACTGCTGGAGTCCTAACAGACCGAGGGCGACCACTTCTTGACCTGTCATCTACACTAGAGTCTTCATTGTATCGTTTGATGGTACGATAAACGAATCTTTTGGTTATATTCAAATTTTTCAGTATGTTAAAAATTTGAATTGGCGCGTAACTGCAACGATGCAACGCAATAACTGCAACACGGTCTTCTTTAAGCGTCCACTCCATATTTAAAAATGAGTAAAATTCTAAAAGTATACCTTTTTTATTTTCATGAACAATTCGAAATTCGAATTCAATAAACTTTTTTGTGGCCAGCATTCTAAAAGAAAAGTTTTTACTGTGTGACAATACTTATGACCTGACTATGTATATATATATATTCTATATTCAAATCTTAATGGCGTTTACCACCATCTGGAAACGGCAAAGCCAGCTTTACTTTTTTTGACGGTGATGCAGATATCTCCCCTGGCCGACTCATCGTACCTTTACTACCCTGGATATCATTTGGAACATTTGTTCCTTTCAAAAGCTGGGGTATGCTTGTACGTCCGGGACATATATGCTGCCTCCGTCTTCACGGTCTCGAAGACAGAGACCTTTCCATCATATGGGTACGAGTGGATTTCGGTGGTTCCGCCAGGGTGTACTCCTGTCTCTATCGGTCCCATGGCAGAAAATGCGAAGGGACTGAAACGGCTCATTTTTTCGGGCTTGTTCAAAACGCTATCGACAAAGTTTTTACGTAGTATCCCACCGCGGAGGTGATCGTTCTTGGAGACTTCAATGAGCATCATATTGAGTGGCTAGGCTCTCCAAAAACTGATCTGCTGGGGATTACTGCCTTTAATTTTGCTTTTGCTCATGGTTTCACTCAGATGATTGAAGGGTCACTCGCATACCGGATAGAGTGGACCATGCGTCGTCTTTGTTGGACTTTCTGCTGACCACACATCCGGAAGATTATCGGGTCTTGATCGGGGCTCCATTAGAAACTTCTGATATCTTCCGTGATGCGCCCTCCGATTCCCGAACGGGCTCGCCCCACCGCGAAGCGGAGAGTGTGGTGCTGTCGGTCAGCAGCTTCCGGCTGAGGTTTTCTCAGCGCGCTATGATATGGGGTTCTTAAAAAAAGGCGTTATAAAATTTCTTCGAGGCCGGTAGCACGTTGGTAATGCCTCTAGTGTTGCAAATGTGGCGACGGTGACCACCTGCCTGGGTAGGCCGTTTGTCTGTCTGCTGAACTCTAGCTATATAATCTTGCGAAATGGTGATTTGAAGTGTATGTCTAAGATTTTGTTTGATTATGCTTAAATAGTAACAGTTTTTTTATTTAGTCATACATATATATGTGAATACATGTAATCGGTTATAAATATATATTTATCTATTTATTTAAATGTCAACTATTTCAACCCGTGACTTCCGCAAGCGCACCGAAGTGCGTTAGCCACCCCACGGAGGTCGTCTATATGTAAATTGTCTGTTATACTTTAATGTATTAACAATATTTACATTTTGCTTTAATTTAAATCTATTAGATTCTTTTCACCGATCACGAATACCCCGTGTGTTTTCATTTATGTCTTTATTTCTACAAAGGGGATCCTCAGTTCCTCTTGCTGTAATACTGTAATTTGACATAATATAATATACCAATTTGAGTCTTGACCTTAGATTCTAAGATTCTACCTACTTATAACAGAAATAAAAAAAAAATCAGAATCAAATTCCAAATTTAAATGAAATTGTTAAATCAATGCATTCTTGAGAATATTAGAAACATTTGCTTTTAACAATGAGTCGTTAAATCGTGTTTCGTAGACTAAGATACGTATAATATGCAATTTGTATGCAATTGGTTGCATACCATCTTAAGCGTATCAGATTTACTAAGTTTCTTTTGTTAACACGTTGGGTATTCGCAAATTGGCGAGGATAGAGTAGTTTTTTTACTAGTGTTTTTTCGTTTACACACCTGGTGGTGACAAGGTAACCTCATAATTTAGTGGTATACACTCGCGAATAAATCTAGAAAGCAGTTTTTCTATTTTTTATCAGTGCAGGAGCGGAGAAGGAATACTAATCCCTGCGGCCAAGGTTGGCTTATTGTAAAAGGCGACAAAACAACACTAACTACGCCGTAGTTGCTTGGTCTATAAGTTATCGCCATAATAACCTTGTGTTTCGGGATTAGTGACCCGGGTTCCTTTACCCGCGACGGTAACTGCTTACTAATTAAGCGGACCACCTATCTGTTGTTCCTCAGTAATCAAAAATCTAATGAGCATGTTACAGCATAATTGCAATGTAGTACCCTGTGTGGGTGCCTTCTGCTGGGACTGGTCGATTCGCACCGATCGGGCAACTATTATGTTAATTATTATTTACAATGCATTGACCTGCATCGTCCACACATCCCACTCTATTGTAAAATTCATTCATATATGTATATATAAAAAAAAGATGAAAACAAAATACATCCATGAAGTTTCTTGTCTGTTCTTCTTCATAGGATACACTTTTGGAACTGACACCTAGCTTTTGACGTTTTAAAAGTGCTTGTTACTCAGTGCCTATTTGAAATAAAAAATTTTGACTTTGACTTTGAGTATGGTGGGGGAAAGATCGTGAAGAACCTCCAAGATCACCGGTATGTGTAATTGGCATTGGACAAGCTTGGCCGGTTAACCGTTCCTTCTAGTGGGAATTCCGTGCCCACCAGTCGGAGGTTACGGGCTGTTATTTTTAATATACCTGTGTGCCTATTTGTGACATTCTTCTCCCGTGATTATCTATTTGAAGAGTCATAAGGGGTGACAACCTTCTGGCCTTCGACCCTTAATTACCTCCTGGTATTAACATGGAAGAGAACTGTCCAGAAATACCTTGTCAGATCGGCTCCTGTCACATTGTAAGGGAGTTCCCCCCACATTATCTCCATCCATGTCTACCTCAAAGGTACTTTTTTATGTATACAAAGGAAAATTGTTGTAACTTCCACTAGCCTTTTTTATCTGTGCAGGGGCGAAGAAAGAATACTAACCTCTGCAGCCGGGGTCGGCCTGTCGTAAAAGGCGACAAAACAACCCACCCTAGCTACGTGGATCCAAGCCCGTTAGTATATATATATATATATATATATATATATATATATATATATATATATATATATATTTAATACAATAAATTTAAAGTATGCAAATTCTATTATTTAATAGTTTACTTTTGTATTGAAAATAACAACTAAGCACAATTTATCCCATTACGAACCGCACTTATCTGTCACCATCCGTTTGCGGGTGGCATTTTGCGCAAAATTACTCTAAACACAAACAATTCTTATTGCAACCTTATGTGTAAACGTTAAGATATATATTTGTGTAGCAAAATACAAGAGCTGCAAAATCAGAAATGTTTTGCAAATAGATATTGAACCAGAATGACTATTGGACATGTCAAACAATTGAAGAATTCAAACGCAAGAAGGGTGAAAATTCCTTGAAAATTTTCAGGTACTATGAGCAATTTTTGTATATGTCGCGGTTGTGTGTAGAGGATAATGAGCCCTATTGTCGGTGGAAGGCGTTGATAGTACAGCTAACGAAGCAATAATGGCGTCGACGTCCATTACACCATAGATTATATCTTAAGGCTTTTGTCCATTTATTTATATTTCTGTTACAAGATTTTGAACCTCGTGACGGCTTTCGTAAGTCGGAACGCCTGCAGAGATCACAGTGTGATTCCCGTCTCGGATCTTACTAAATTTGCAAAATGACTCGTTTCCGGCACTTGGCATTCAATGTAGTTCTCTTCTTATTTATCTTCAATCTCCGTAAGCAGCGCGTGCGGTTGTCGTTATACGATCACGCGTTTTGCTACCCTGAAATCCTATCTTGAGATACGTATAGAGTATTAAGGTCGTTATGGTTATCGATCGGTCGTCGACGGTCCTTGCTCATCCATTAAACCCATGGTGTGCTCTAGGGTTGCGTACTATCGCCGATGCAGTTTACCTATATATGACATGTTTTCTATTGGTAACCTTCATTGCTATCGGAATGACAGCACTGGCGACGCACAATACTCTGGGCGCGCAAATTTATCTCAAGCAATTGTAGAAGATAATTGAGCTAGACCTGTGTCTGAAGTTGAGAACTCGCTTACGAGAGTCTCTGAGTGGGGTAGGCGAAATCTTGTACATTTTAATCCTTCGAAGAAACAGGTATTTCTCCGCTAAAAAAGCCCAATTCACTTTAGCGCCGCAATTCCAAGGAACACCCCTAAAGATCTCAGAGAATATTGGGATCCTTTGTGTAGAAATCGGGGATGAGGGGTCAAATGGAGAGCAAAGCGAAACTTTCCTTCAAGAAACTAAGTGTGCTAAGCCGGTTGAAGCAATACTTCACACCGCGGTAACGCCTGGTGCTTTACAAAGCACAGGTTAGGCCACATATGGCCTACATTTAGGCTTACATTTTTTTGCTTAAATTTACATTGCTTACATTTAGGCCGGGGCACCAGCTTGCTACCTTAAACCCTGTCGTCCAGTACCACGCAGTTCATCTTGTCAATGATCCCGAACAAACTGTCGCGATACGCTTGGCCTTCGGAGAAACTTTGCATCTCTTGTTTTCTACCGTCTGTATAACGGTGAGTGTTTTGAGGAATTGTTTCAAATGGTACATACCTTCGTTCTCTTTTTATCACCAATCTACTCGCCGTAGGCTTGGCGTTCATCCTATCTATCTGGGGTCTCTACTGTCGTGCACGCAAGGGTTTTCCAGAACGTTTATTTTGCGTACAGTGAGGACGTGGAATGAGTTTCCAGCTGAAGTTTTTTCACAGCACTTCGACATGGGCTATTTCAAAAAAAGCGTCATGATATTTCTTCGTGGATGGCAGTGTGTTAGCGGTGTCTGTTGCGTCGCATACAGGTGATATAGGTGACAGATAGGTGACGGTGACTGCAACGTGATGTCAGCCTATCTGCTGTTCCACAGCAAAAATAAATTCTTATTTTAAATTATGGCTCCCACATTTGTAAGCGCCCGCTGTGGATCTGAAAACAATATAACTGATTACCTGAGCTAAGTTACCGGTGTAAGCTGGATGGGAAAGGCAAGGGGCCGGGATATATGGCGCAAACTTGGAAAGCCTATGTTCAGCAGTGGACTATTGACTGAAGACTACTAAAAATATATATGAACAAGAGTTTAATTAAAAATAAGTAGCCATTTGGATTTTAGACATAACATAAACAAATGGTATATACAACTATTCTATGACACTCATCGTAAATTAAAATATAATTTCAATATTTGTCAATTAATTTGCGGCAATAGTTCATATCGGTTTTTTGAACATAATTGTGATAATGAACTACGCATTGAACTGTCTTTTATTCAACATGTGTTAAGTTAACCTTTTAAACAAACCTTGCATTTAGTATTATTGTACATTTAATTAATGAGGTATTTAAATATTATTGATATTAAAGAAATAACCCTTTTCAATTAATTAGTATGTCATTACACTGCGTTTATAATGTATGTGTATCCAATTATTGTCAGTACGTAAGATATGAGATGATAATAATTAGGTTTATAGTTCATGTTTAAATTTATGGGAGTTCCTAATTATATATATAATATAAAATAGATATGTAGATATACCATTGGGCCAATAGCCGCTGTGAGGCCCCGCTTACATATACCATGGTACACAATAATAATAATATAGTGTGAAAATTGATATAGCGCCATTTAGTCCCAAAGAAAGCAGAGCCTTTGTGATATGCGTCGATAACTAATATACTACTTATATATTTTGTTGATTTTATGCTGGAGTGAAAATTATCAGCTCATTAATCTAGCCATATCCAATTGTATACAACGGGAAAGAATATGATATAAATAAAATGATAGATCTGTAGCTGTGTGCGTATCACGGCAAAACTACTGGATAGATTTCAATTAAAAAAAGTTTTATTTCTTAGTTACTTGGACCTTATAAATAAAAATTGCGATATCTTTATTTCATGTAGTCCTTAAAGTTTTAAGAAACAACGATTTTTATAAGCACTACGTGTTCAGTGATGTGTGTTTTCTTATCGCGGAGAAGTGGGGCAAGCGGCGTAGCGGGCATGCGTACGAAAACTTCTCATATTTTTCGAGTTACTTTTTTCTATTATTCGACCAGCAAAGCGGGAGGGGGGTGGGAGGCGACGGCTAGTGCTTTTATGAAGAACTTGCTGATCCGGCGAACGTGGTTCTGTCATATAAATTAAAAAAAAGAATTACATTTTATATATGGTATGCAAATAGGTGGGAATACCTGGAAAGACCACGCTAGGAACCTCCGCATTGGCAGGATCTGAAGGCTCCCGCAAAGAGTAGCCTAATTTGAAGCAGTCATGAACACTGAAGACGTCTACGTGGACAATGTATACCTGTATACGCTTTTGCCTGACCTCTCCAGTAGAGACAGACTCGAGAAGTGGTAAATTGACGTCGAAAAAGGTGGTCGTAAAGACCACGCAAAGCAGACGGGTAAAAACAGAATAGAAGTTATAAAATGCAGCCGTGATTTACCACTAAGAAGATGAATCATCATCATCTACATCAGTAGTTGTAGATGTTCACTATGATACTCGAGCGGAGCGTGAAGGTTTCTGTCTTTTGTCGGCGACTCGGTTTGGCCTGTGGCCTGCCCGAGGTACATCAAATTCGACGAGTGCGAGGTGCGTACGCACGACGATCAGCGAGCGTCCGCTTATGTAGCTTATGTATGTATATAAAATATATCTCTATGTAACTTAATGCAAAAAAATTTAAAATGTCGAGAAAGTATTACTAGTATAAACATAGCACCTCAAATTTGAAATGTGAAACTAAACTATAAAAATCCTGGAAATCAAGTAGGTCGTGACTTGTACTGAAATTATTTCTTTATACGAGTATTTATCATTCAAGAATTTCGCTTTACCACTTTTAAAACACGTGAATTACACATTAAGAAACTCCCAGAGCTTAAGTACATTTAGTAATTAAGACTAATTATTACCTGTCCTATTTAAATGGGATACACTGTGCTAAGCGGAATACTAACATGGAATTGTCATTTGAGTTTCAAATAGTAAGCTCTTAAGTTTTATTTTTATTATAATAATAGGCTTGAATAATTTGTTTTAGTGGGAACGGAATTTAAATTTCAAATGTTGGGTAAAATAAATAATTTTTATAAATATACTGTAACAGTTTACACAGCGCCATCTACGCGAATAGTAAGCAGCAAAGCGTTTGTGTTATGGATACTATGCAACTGATACACTTTTCATTACAACGAACTTATTATTTTAATAACTTTTTAAGATAACTGATTTTTAATTTTAATATTTCCAATGAAATTCTTTTCTATAAATATACTATAAACATAGTATGAAACTTAATTTTTTTTATTGCTGTAGGATAGTAGACAGGCTTACGGCCCCCTTGGAATTTAGCAGTTACCGTCGCCTATGGGTGTTTGCATCGCCAGTGGCATCGCGAACACGCTACTGTCCCATATAATACAGGAACTTGGGTCACTAATGCCGGAACACAACACAAGGTTATTATGGCAGCATATTTAAAATCAAAGGTGGTCGCCATCTAGACGGGCTTGAGGCCCTATACCACGTAGCTAGGGTGGGTTGTTTTGTCGTTTTCTTTCTCCGCTCCAGCACGGATAAGAATTTGAAATTATAATTAAGAGTTTGAAATACAATACATTAAAATAAAGTAAATTTGTTATGTGTATGTGATTTATATATTTGAGTCATATAAAAGCAAATGTAGCAATCTCCATTCATTGCAATTTTGGGCATATTAAATAAAACACATTTTTATTCCAATACCTATAAGTTTTTGAATAAATTATATTCTACTGTATTATATTCTACAATTTTAGAATTTCACGTAGACAGTGGCGCTCTGCGGTTTGAAACAAAAGTGGATATTGCTACATTTACTTTTATATGACTCATTTATCGAATTTTAGTTATAGCTTGGGTTTTATACATAGATGAAATGCTGGATTTAATTCCCACCCCGAGACTGAGTATTTATGTATAATAAGTATTTATTTACAAAAAAAAAGTATATAAGTTGTCTAGTATCCATAACGCAAGCGCTCTGCTACTTACTTTGGGACTAGATGGCGCTCTATGAATTGTCCTGAATTGTCCTCATATTTATATTTACTGCAGTAAGTACGTAATGTAGTCTCAACATTTCGATTTATGTTTTAATAGAGAATTTAACCAATGCCGAGCCTAGGTCCAATTTAGAGCTATTTTGTGAAATACTACTTGTATGAGGTCGTAAATAAAACAATTTGACAATACTAGCAACAAATTGTGTCCATACTATATAAGGGTCTAGCAAATTGGCTGAGCATGTGCTTAATCTGTGCTTAACAAGCGTACCTTAATTAAATTCCCCAACTTATACGGTGAAAATGTATTAATTTTCTTAGCATACAAAATTTATTGGTCTTAATTTATGAGTAATTAATTTCATCTTCGTGCAGGGGCGGCGTAAGAATGCTAACTCCTGCGGCCGGGGTCGGCCTGTCGTAAAAGGCGACAAAACAACCCACTCTAGCTACGTGGTAGGGCCCCAAGCCCGTCTGGATGGCGACCACCTTTGGTCTTAAGTATGCCGCCATAATAACCTTGTGTTGTATTCCGGCATTAGTGATCCAAGTTCCTGTACCCTTATAGGACAGCAGCGTGTTCGTGATGCCACTGGCGTTGCACGCACCTATAGGCGACGGTAACTGCTAAATCCTAAGCTGGCCGTTAGCCTGTCTGCTGTCCTACAGCAATAAAAAAAGGCTTGGGGCCCTACCACGTAGTTTCTTTTATCATCTTTTACGACTCGGCCGCAGAGGTCAGTATTTTTTCTCCACCCCTGCACGGATGAAAATGCCATGTGGTTAATGACTGTGAACTGTGATGTAAACGTTAAGATTAAATGAAGGAAGTGAACCTACGACCAGCTTAGGATTTGTTGACACCTTTTGATAAAAAAAAGTTTAATTATTACCTGCATACTTGTATTCATCGTAAATATTGAGTAGACGTCAGCTCGACTGTCAATTAGCTGCCTTTAGGCTATGAACACTCAATTACGGCTCACCATAAATGGATTTGCGTAAATGGCCAATAGCGTAAGCACAATGAGCTCAATTGTCTATGCTTAACGGGGTGTTGTAGTATGTAGTGCGACATTGTTGAAATATTTCGATTGTTCTGTTATAATTGGAGGGTATAATTGTTTAACTACTGAGCGAGGTTTTGGATCCGATTTCCAGCTAAACAAATTCGGAAATTATCTTTGTAATTTTTTTTGTAGGTGTTATAGAATCATTATTATAGATTTTAGCATTCTGTATTCTACATTGGTTAGGTGCCTCATCCTATCTTTTTTTCCTGTCTACCCGCAAGTTAGTTTAGATGTTGCGGCGCCTGACGGTGATTTCGAATAAAACTGCTCGACCATCGCTGCGCCGCCCCACCACCCTAACCCACTGATGGTAGTGACGGTCAATTATACTCCTAACCGCCAAGCTAGTCGCGTCGTCGCCCGCGAAACGTGCTCACGGACAGACCCGACCCCATCACAAGAAACGCTGAAGCGAATGTTCTCGCGGACGCAATCCCCCCCAGTCTGGCATGGACCAGCCCGACGCAATAGGTTTAGGGACGCCTTCCACCCCCCATAACCTGTAGACGCACAAACCCACACACTACATAAATACACGTAGAATAGATGTGTTGCGGGGGAGTTTCTTTCGCCGTTTCTTCTCCCCCAGCTACAAGCACTCCGAAACGGTAGTAGATTAGTATATGATCGGCTTCACCGGTGGAGTCGATAGTCCCCAATTAAAGCATTATAGCCATTCGTGGCTGCTTTTTGTTTGATCCCCATGCAGCGTTCGAGCCGGGAGTGCGCCTCACAGGAGACGCGCCCCGAGCACGCTGCCACGGCTGATCGACCCCCTCCCACGGGGTCGGAATGCCTTTTCCGTCCGCTGTCGCTGTCGTTAGTCGTCTGAGACGATGACAACCTTACACTTACACAAAAAAAAGCGCCGCCCTCTTCTTGGCTAGCACCCGCGCCGACTGCACGTACCATCGAGTCTTGGTTAAGCCCGCACGAGTTTTTATATGTTTGAGAACCACTAATTTTAACGGTCTAGATTCCAAACCGTAGAACCAGCTGTGGAAAGTCGGAGAGCCTCAGGTGAGTCGCCGTTGTTTCTGACTTGCTGGGTATTTTCGTCTTCTTTCCTTTCCATAATTATATTGAACCCGCACTACCTTTGTTTCCCGCACCGCGACTACCATCTTTCTAGATCTAAGCCGCACCATTCTTTTATACGGTCCTTCAGCTTCACCATACATTAAGTGCTGTGATGTAGTTATGTGCTCAAAGTCATATGACTATGCTTACCCCACCCCTTTTCTAGATAGTTGTGCTAAGTGACAAGAGGTTACCTTTTCTGAAATAAACAATAAAATAATTGACTATATTTAGCCCATATTTATTAAATTTATAGTTTCGAAGTGTTCACATATTTAGAGCTATAATCTAGTATTTTACATTTATATAAAAAAATTGGTCTCTTATTTGACTATAACTGGTTTTGTGTACCAAATAAATAAATGAATAAAAGGATATACTAAAATTCAACTATCATTTTACTATGACATTGGCAAAATCAGTAAAAAAGCATTGGAGCCACAAAAATAAAAGAAATTTATAATGTTGGCTGTTGGGTTCTGGCCTCCTCTTATAAAGAATAGATAGTATATCCACCAGGTTTAGCTAAGACGAATTGTCTGGTTGTGACCTTCGTAAGCGTACCTACGCGCGTTAGCCGTTACGCCAGGAGATCGTCAGATGAGCGCAATTACTAACATCAACTTACCTGTTAGTCAACGGCAACCTGCTAATAGGGACCAGAAAAAGATAAGCAACCTTGTTGTAGCATATTGTCTATATAATGTACTATCCTTTGGAGTTTAGTCTGATTAGTAAGAACATAAGTAAATGAAGAAAAAAATTTTTCGTTGTTTTATTTAATTATAGCCATGAGCATTTTTTCAGGGCAACCCTTTTGGGATGTGTTCAGAAACATATTTTACTTGGTAAATTTTAATTTTTATCCGGTGCAGTGAAGATCGATTTTAAGTGAAATCTTATACTATAAATACGTACCTAAGTAAATTTAATTGTGGTTCATCAGCTTCGATTTTTTTACGCAATACGTTGACAATATGCGATAGTTTGTCAATTATTCTGAATTAACTAATATAGATTTTTATGTACATTAGTTAATTCAGAATGCGTAGCCTAGTTTAAATATTAGTAATCATATATTTATTTTAGTGTAGTCAATATATTAGTTTAAATAAACTTGTTACTTAGATTTTTCGGTAAATAAATAAACATCGTAGGCACAATTGGTGATTTTGGACATAATGTTTATATAAAAATAATATATTCTCTTTATTTTATCACATAATAAGTAATATAAACTGTATAAATTTTAAATATAAATGACATGTAAGGAAAAAGTTTTTTTTTATAAATCTCCATAACAAAAGTCGTTAGCTATTAAAACTACAGCTACCGATAAAATAGTGAACCACGTGTGACGTGAACAAATATGTGAAAAATGTGTTATTCCTCATGTAAAACTGGAATAAAACTGGAATATTGATTTTTTACGTCTATTTGCAATAACTATTAATAAAATATACTTTTGTAACTACATTCTTCGTGACTTTGTATATGTATAAATAATTCCAGTTATATTTCATAAGTAATACATTGTTTACTCGAATAAATCATTCGTTCATACTAATATCATAAATGTAAAAGTACTTCTAAAAGTAAGTCTTTCTGTTACGTTTTCACGCTTAGACTGCTGAACCACTTTTGATTAATTTTGGTATAGAGATTGGACCTTGGAGAAGGGTATAGGCTATTTTTTGTCGCCAAAATAAAACCTGAAGGGTGTGAAATAGGGATAAAATCATAAAATATTTATATGGCAGAATAATGTTTGCCGGGTCAGCTAGTTGTTTATAAATAAGTACAATGAATTTGTATATATACATGTAATAAGGCACAAAGTGAGCTAGAAAGATTATTATTATTTATTCTTTACCTTTTACAAAGCCCTACGAATGCATACATACCGTCACGAGTTTAAAGCGCTCGGCGAAAGTAGTGGGGAGGCTTGCGCTTGTGTACACTCGCGCTCATAATTGTTACAAATAGTTTATTACGACGCAGACATGCGGACGCTACGCGGGAATGGCAAACGACTGATAAACCAATACGGCGCGGACGGCGCTGGTGCTGGCCATCGCACCCCACTCCCCCCGCCAAACAGACCCAAAAAGTGACAACTGCGCATTCGAGCTCAGCGCTCAAAATTTGTGACGGTATGTATAATAGGGCAGCAACTGGCGGTTAGCAAGCCGCAAGCTCTTTAATTCGGCTACGGCTCTTCCGCGAAATTCAGGCGCGGAATATTACTTAATAGCCTATAATTATTTCCGTAATATCTCCTACTAAAGCGAAACATACGTTAAAAATATGGTTTATTGAATAAACTTCAATTGTGTATTACCTATATATGGCTCAATTGGATGATAAGATTGCCGACCACTGCAATAGGGTGATAAAATATTGCATACGTGTGTATCAGAGAATAGCATCTGGGGAGAGTGAGCGATGTTAGCTTGCGGCGTTTGCGCATTGTTCTGATATTGTTTAATTGTATCCAATGGGTTGTAAAGAAATATTATCTGCGATCTAATAAGGGAAGTGGTCACAACATACGACACATAGAATTATTGTTTGTTTATCTCTAACAAAGGTTTGTATTCACTTTGGTTAACGGTCTACACACAAATTTGGTTAAGTTAGAATTCCACACTGAAGTTTTGATATTGAGTTTCACTCATACGATGCTACAAAAAGTATTTAATGTTAATTAGTTTGGTACATTTAAATTTAAAAAAGTTACGCGAACATTTTTTTCATTACTGAGCAGCGACGCTAGGGGCATCACAAACACGCTGCTGTTCCATAGGGGTACAGGAACCTGGTTCACAACTGCTGGAACACAACACAAGGTTGTTATGTCGGCATATTTGGAGATCAGGGGTGGTTGCCATCAAGACGGGTTTTAGAATAAGCCACCACCGGCTGCAGAGGCCGTCTTCTATTCGTGCAGGGGCGGAGAAAATTCTTTCACTAACAGTATTCACTAACCTCTGCGGCCGGGGTCGGCCTATCGTAAAAGGTGACAAAACAACCCACTCTAGTTACGTGGCAGGACCTCAAGCTCGTCTGGATGGAGACCACCTTTGGTCTCAAGTATGCTGCCATTATTAAGGTTATTACCTTTCGTTGTGTTCCGGCATTAGTGACCCAAGTTCCTGTACCTTATGGGACAGCAGCGTATTCGCGATGCCACTGGCGTTGCAAACACACATAGGCAACGGTAACTGCTAAATTCTAAGCAGGCCGTTAGCCTGTCTGCTTTTCTATATCCATATAAAAAGACCGAATTATTCTTCCGTCCCAGCACGAAGAAAAATTTCTAAACCAAAGTCTATAAGGTTATTTCAATTCAATAAAAAGTTTAGTTATAATATATAGATCTAAGTTTTGGTGGTGCTACATTCATCAACAATTAACTCTTTAACTTTATTACACCTGTAATAAAGTACCTATTTTACACAGCAATTTCAGATTTATCTAGAAGTAGCCTTTGAAAATGGCGGTCGTGATATAATTAAGCGATTAGTCTAAGCAACGCCAATGCGCTGTGTCGTAATTATGTTAATATTAGATAGGCGTTACTTTGCGCCTGCGCATAGTTGAATTAGTTAAAACTGTTTTTAAGTAGCAATATAAATAATAATTCTTATTTTAAATATTTTTTGAACTTTCTCCTTAACGATATTTCCTGAATTATTGTTAAAATAGTTTTACGCTTGTTGTGTTTATTTTTGTATGTTACATATTTAGTCTTATGTTTCATATATAATTGTTCTTGTATCAATGTATGTAATTACAAACATGTAATATTGATAATAATATCTACAATAGCTAACTGGCAAATGATATACGCGTACCGCAGTGATTTTATTACAAATATACCATGATAGACAGAGACATTCACATAAGAACAAATTATTTGCAAATTGTATTTTTTATTCTGGATAATAATTGAACCCACACGCAACTATACTTAGAGCCACTTGTTACTTATCCTACCGTGTCGTCAAAATGTAATGTTTTAAAACTAAGCAGGGTAGCAAACGGATTCAGCCATAATCAGAAGACATAAAACATATCTAAAATGTAATTTAAATGTAAAACAAGCCATTATAGTCCGCGTGGTCGGTGGTCCGGTCATTCGGTGCACGATCAACGCATTTGCGCCCTCTAGAAATTGTCTTTACAATTGGTTACTTCGTGACATTATACTTGGCTTCCCAAAGTCTGGCTGATTTTTTTGTGACTGTAATAGTTTTGAACTTATGTACCTTTTTCTGTTTTTGAGGTGGATATGATTGATGCCTACCCCATCGTTTGGGGGCTTGTGTAGGACTCCGGTGCAATGCGTCCGTGCCCGCACATTTATCAAAGGGACCGCACGTCGTTGGTATATCCGCTAAAATACTAATCCCTGTGGCCGGGGTCGGCCTGTCGTAAAAGGCGACAAAACAGCCCAAGCTACGTGGTAGGGCCCCAAACCCGTCTAGATGGCAACCACCCTTGCTCTTAAGTATGCCGTCATAATAACGTTGTGTTGTGTTCCGGCATAGGTGACCCAGGTTCTAGCTTCCCTAATCCGAAAGAAATAGTAAGTGTACCCCAGCGGACCTCGAATCCACATTTAAGGTGGACTTTTGTAACATTAGAGTGGTTAGGCTCTCCAAAACCTGATATGCCGGGGATTGCTGCCTTTAATTTTGCTCTTGCCTATGGTTTCACTCAGGTGGTTGAAGGATTCACCCGTACACCGGATAGAGTGGACCATGCGCAGTCTTTGCTGACCACACATTCGGAAGATTATCGGGTCTCGATTGGGGCTCCATTAGGAACTTCTGATCATTGCCTGATATCTTACGTGATGCGCCCTCCGATTCCCAAACGGGCTCGCCCCACCACGAAGCGAAGAGTGTGGTGCTATCGGTCAGCAGATTGGGATGAATTGCGCGAATTCTATGCGTCCTACCTATGAGGGCCACTGTGTTTTTCGTCAGGCGATCCTGACACCTGTGCAAACTCGATTGCTGACATAGTGCTGCAGCCAATGGAATATTTTGTACCTAACTCTGTAGTGCCCGCTGGTGGTTCGGGAAAGCCATGGTTCGATAGGCTTAGTGCTGAGGCTGGTATATATATATATATATATATATATATATACCTATATATATATATATATATATATATATATACCTAGTCAGGTCATAAGTATTGTCACACAGTAAAAACTTTTCTTTTAGAATGCTGGCCACAAAAAAGTTTATTGAATTCGAATTTCGAATTGTTCATGAAAATAAAAATGTATAACTTTTAGAATTTTACTCATTTTTAAATATGGAGTGGACGCTTAAAGAAGACCGTGTTGCAGTTATTGCGTTGCATCGTTGCGGTTACGCGCCAATTCAAATTTTTAACATACTGAAAAATTTGAATATTACCAAAAGATTCGTTTATCGTACCATCAAACGATACAATGAAGACTCTAGTGTAGATGACAGGTCAAGAAGTGGTCGCCATCGGTCTGTTAGGACTCCAGCAGTGATAAAAGTTGTGAAGGCACGAATTCAAAGAAATCCCAAACGTAAGCAGAAACTGTTGGCCCTTTCAGATGGGGTTAAGCAGAACCACGGTGAAAAGGGTATTAAATGAAGACTTAGGGCTTCGGGCATATCGAAGAAAAACAGGACATCGTTTGAATGCTCGTCTAATGGACCTGAGACTGAAGAGATGCCGCGCTTTGTTGAAGCGGTACGCGGGAAAAAAATATCGGGAAATTCTTTTTTCGGATGAAAAAATGTTTACCGTAGAAGAGAGCTACAACAAACAAAATGATAAGGTGTACGCACACAATAGTGAAGAAGCGAGCAACCGTATTCCGCGTGTCCAACGAGGTCATTTTCCATCCTCGCTCATGGTATGGTTGGGAGTTTCTTATTGGGGCTTAACAGAGGTACATTTTTGTGAGAAAGGTGTAAAAACGAATGCTGTTGTGTATCAAAATACAGTCCTGACGAACCTTGTGGAACCTGTTTCTCATACCATGTTCAATAACAGGCACTGGGTATTCCAACAAGATTCGGCGCCAGCTCATAGAGCGAAGAGCACACAAGACTGGCTGGCGGCGCGTGAAATCGACTTCATCCGGCACGAAGACTGGCCCTCCTCCAGTCCAGATTTGAATCCGTTAGATTACAAGATATGGCAACACTTGGAGGAAAAGGCGTGCTCAAAGCCTCATCCCAATTTGGAGTCACTCAAGACATCCTTGATTAAGGCAGCCGCCGATATTGACATGGACCTCGTTCGTGCTGCGATAGACAACTGGCCGCGCAGATTGAAGGCTTGTATTCAAAATCACGGAGGTCATTTTGAATAAACTTTAATGTCATAAGAATCTATGTTTTGTTAAGTTCATTTTGGTATATGAATGGTTACATAATTAATAAACTTGTTACAATTATTTTACATTAAACTAGTGACAGAATTTATGACCTGACTAGGTATATATAAATGTTATGTTGGTTTGTGTACGCTTCAAAAACTCAAAAAGTTCTGCACCGATCGAGCTGAAATTTTAGTATGATATATAATCCGCATCAAGGATTGTTTTTATCTATTTTTTTGTTTCTCATTTCACAACCATTCAATCACAATGTGCCACAGCGAAGCGTGGCAGGGTGCACCATAGCACTATTCTGTACGATTGAATTAATGATCATATATTTATGAAATATTTTATGGTAAAAATTTGACATACAATTTTTTTTTGCAAAAATGGGTTCCTTAAATGATGTTTAGTGCGTAAAAAAATTTGGACGGGTTTGTCAGTCACCCTGTATATATATAATCCAAAGTTTCATCATAGCTACTCAGTTAAATGCCATGTTTGAACAGCATCACTGTATATACAAATAATATATTTCACAAATTATAAATAACTATTCAAATGTCTATATTTATTAATTTGATGTATTTCTAATAAATTTTAGGCAAAAAAATTAGCTTACTACACTTTTTTTCAATATAAACTTTAATTGTGCCAAATTTCATATTCCTCCGTCCGCGCAATTTTCGTAAAAATGGGTACAAACTTTTCGCTTCACGTATTAATATATAGATTATTATAATTAAAACATCTAAATACCCACATAAAAGTTATTTAAGAAATTACCATTTGATTTCATTCTAAAAGTATATGACAGTTTTGAAACAAAAGTGTTCGAATAAAAAATGGCCGTGAATCTACTGTCAACTTGACATTTCGTTCCGTTAGTTCGCATCCCACATAACTATGATTGCAATCTCATTCGTGCCGGAATAAGAAATGAAATAAATAAAAAAAATAATTATTTCTTGGAACTTATTGCTACTGACACGATTGTAACAGGAAATATTTAACAAAAAAATAAACGATGTGTTTTTTTACTTTTTTTCAATTGATATTAAGTTTAAATTGGTTTAATGGCTTGCTATTTGACTGAAATAAAAAGGTGATTTTGTATTCGAAGCTTTAGCTTTAATTGTTTAAATAATATTCGCCTGTTACGTTTAAAAGTAATAGAAATGTGGAACCATTAGCATGAATTTTCTAAATTATATACGCTTGTTATTTTAAAATAATAAATGTGACATACAATTTATATATCGAATAAACCAATCGATATAATAAACCAATTAATATCATGATGATAACCATGATATTAAGTACTAAAAGTAGTTCATATAATTGTAGGATTTTTTATTGCTGTAGGATAGCAGATAAGGTTAAAGATTCGCTTAGTAGTAATAAATTAGTTACCATCGCCTATGGATGTTTGCGATGCTAGGGACACCGCTCAAATCACTGCCATCCCCGTAGGGGAGCTGGAACCCGGGTCACTTATATCGGAACACAAGACAAGATTTTTATGTTATACAGATCTTATATGTTACATTTCATCTTATAACTACTTGTGTGCGACTAATATTAACATGGTTGTTTATGAAAGCAACGTATTTAAATGATATTGTTTGTATTAGACACCGGTTCCGTGATTGTCATGCTCTTTGGCATAGGCCTCCTCAAGTGTTCTCCATAACGATCTATCCCTTGCTACCCTCATCCAACATGGTCCTGCCACTTTCTTAATATCATCCTCCCATATTTGGTACTGCCTGCCTTTATTTCTATTTTTATATCTAGGGCACCATTCCGTCAATTCTTTCGTCCACTTTTCTGTCTTACTTCTTGTTAGGTGTTTTGCCCATTTCCATTTCAGTTGTTTGATTTGGTATTTTATATCTATAATCTTGGTTTGTTTTCTCATTGTTTTTAACCTAATTTTGTCTTTTAATTTAATGTTGAGCATGCTTCTTTCCATTCGGTGTTGGCAAGTTTCTAATGTTTTGATATTTTTCTTTGTCAGTTTTATTATAAGTGTATAAACGTATCTACTGATGGTATTACATTGGTAATGATCACCATATTGAATTTCGTTTGAGGCTGATCTTTGCCTGTTCTTCATGAAGGATGTAATCACTACTACAGGATGCCATTTTAAAATTTATATAAATTTAACATAGCATTCTGTGATCTATTTGAACCCCTATAAGGTTTCAAGTCGTACCATATTATCTAACATCGAGATCGCAAGTCTTAGCAATATTTTTTGTTAATTTAAGCGATATCCCGTTATATAATCTGATGTTATGTGCCAGTACTATTTAGAATAGATACAAAGTCTCATAAATTATATTTTGGGATTATAATAACAGCTTTAAAAAAGTGTATAAGGCGAGTGTGAATGAAAGTGTTGGAAGGAGTAGACCTAGGCGGACGTTTCAAGACCAAATCAGGGACGTCTTGAAAAAAGGCCAGGTCAAGAGTACCCTCAACCGAAGAGCATATATGAAGGGAATAATGAAAGTAGACGAAGCGAAACAAGTGTGTAAGGATCGCAGCAAGTGGAAAGAAGTGATCTCTGCTTACCCCTACGGGAAAAAGGCGTGATTATATGTATGTATGTATTTATAATAACAGCTTGCAGTGTTCCTGCTGGTCTTGGGCCTTACCCTCGAAGAAACTTGAGGTTTTTTTTATCCGTGGGGCGGAGAAAAAATACTGACTCTGTGACTGGGGTCAGCCTATCATAAAAGGCGACTAAACTACCCAAGCTAGGTGGTAGGGCTCCAAGCCCGCCTGGATTGCAACCACCCCTGGTTTTCAAATATGCCGCCATAACAACCTTGCGTTGTGCTCCATAAGTGTCCCAGGTTCCAGTACCACTACGCGGATAGCACCGTGTTAGCGATGCCCCCAGGCGCTGCAAACACTCATAGATGACACTTACTGCTAAATTCTAAATAGGCCCTCGCCTGTCTTCTGTCCTACAGCAATAAAAAAAATTTTTTCTTTCACCGTCGGTACCTGGCAATTTTTGTAGGCGTTATAGAATTTCTTCGAGGCCGGCAGCGCATTGACACCCTTGTTGTTGTAAACGTCCATGAGCACTGGTGACTATCTGCTATCGGATTCGGATCGGTTGCCCTGTCTGCTGAACTCTAGCTATAAAAAAAACATTGGGCGAGATAAACTGCCTAAATGTGATCTATGTGGCTATCACATACCCATGTATATTTTTGGATTACTCAATTTTATTTTCGTGTATTATTATTATTTTAGGTTATTTGCAATTAGATGAAAAATCTAAGCCGTTGGTTGATTACCTTTCAGAAAAATTTAATTTAAGGATTTATCAGCAGTTTAGGATGAAAACGTAACATAAAGGCAGAGATACATTTATAATATTAATTTGGATTTAATTCATATATTAGAAATACCACCCACACCCACCATCACTAAGGTTTCGCATTTTTGTATTATATATAAATAAATATACTGGGTCAATTTACACAACGCCATTTAGTCCCAAAGTAAGTAGAACAGCACAAGTGTTATGGGTACTAGATGACTAATACACTTATTCTTTTTTTTTGTAAATAAATACATATTATACATAAGCACCCAGACGCGAGACGTGATTCGAACCAGTGACCTCTGCAAGCGTACCAAGGTGTGTTAGTCGTTACGTCACAGAAGTCGTCACGTTTGTTTTTCTAGGGTTAAACGGTTGCCTGAAAAAGATCGCTGTAAGTGATAAAGCCGCAAATTGTTCATTTTTTCTGACGTAATACTTTAGTTGGTGAAAACAATAAAGAGTTTTAATCATTCAATGTAAAATGGCGTAAATAAACGTAATCTTAACAAAACTTTTTCTCGTATAAAATATATTAAGCCGGTCAAGTATTAGCATATTATATGAATAAAGAACTGCAGGTAGCCGCACGACGCTCACGGCATTCAGGATTTATACAAAGCTAATGTTTATTCAACCCTTAATTGCAGTGGTCAATAAAACCGTCTAGGGCCCTTTACCACGCTTTATAGTTATGCTCGTATACATAAATTGCTGATAGTATTTTCTTACCGTCACTTTATCGTTTACTAGTGCCCTAAGGCGCGATTTCGCCTATTATAATGTACTGACTACGGTGTATAAGCTGAGTTTCGGTGTAAGAGAAGAATATACCACTATAAGGGCGTCAAACTGAAATAAATAAGTATACTGGCGCAATTCATAGCGCCACCTAGCGCCGTCTAGTGTTATGGGTATAAGACAACTGATAAACTACGTATCGAGGGGTGAAAAGCTATTTGTTTTAAGCGAAATTTTTAAAACTTTATAATAAAGCCATCTAAAGTTTATAAAAAGTAACTGATTCTGAATATGTAACTAATACAACTGAAAGTCGCTCAGAATGTCGAATAAAACAACTAGACTTTCACAGGCGCCAGACCGGAATCAAACCCGTGACCTTCGCTAGCACACCGAAGTGCGTCGACCGTTACGCCACGGAGGTCGTCTAGGAAGGAAGTAAGGAAACTACTCCTTTTGTTGCAACAAGTATTTATTTATTTATTTATTCTTTATTGTACAAAAATTTACAGATTACATAATATATTTTAAAATAGTACATTGTACAAGTGGCGGGCTTATCGCTTGAAGCGATCTCTTCCAGGCAACCTTTGGATGGACAGGAGTGATTAATAAAATAAATAAAACAAGTAGTATTTTTTTTATGCTGGAGGAAAGCAGACAGGCTGACGGCCCGCTTAGAATTTAGCAGTTACCGTCGCTTATGGGTGTTTGCAACACCAGTGACATCGCGAACACACTGCTGTCCCATAAGGGTGCAGGAACTTGGGTCACTAATGCCGGAACACAACACAAAGTTATTATGGTGGCATACATAAGACCAAAGGTGGTCGCCATCTTTCCTCCCGGCCCACTTCAGCTTGTATAAACAATACTAGCTGACTCAGCAAACGTTGTTTTGACATATCAATTTAAAAAATTACTTTTTGAATAGGATTTTCGTAAAATAGTGAGCATCTACATAATACAGTGAATCTAATTTCTTATTCATGAAATAACGATCATGACCCGTTCAATAGTCGCTGACCGTCTTATAGGTCAATATTAGCAAGACGGTCGCAAACTTTCAGAAGTAAACGATTTCACGGTGTAACCGTACAATAATAAACCGTAATTGATTTGGTAACTATGTATGTAGATTTTGCATCGGCTTAAATATACACATTGAAATAGAATTTTAGATTTGAGTGATTAAATCAATCAGCACTATTTAATATACTTGAAAAAACATGTGGGGAAGTCTTTGGGGACTGCCGATAGATGTGAAAATTAAGTAACTTGTGAATTGTATCGTCGAGCTATTAGATTATTTTCGAATTATTTTTGGTTTATAAAGAAGTGTTTATGATAAAGGATTAAAGTTTAAATTGGTCATTAACACTTCTTTACAAACCAAAAATTGTTCCCCCAAAAAGTGCTCAACGGGCCTAAATAAGTTTTTACTTCAAAAACTCAACTGTATTTCATTGTAATAAAGTCACAGTTCGAATAGATATGTATAAGTAATGCAATGCAATCATTAAGCCATTAATAAGGAGCAAAAATAGCTCATGGAAAGCGTTCAGCGACGATGACGCGAGTTACATGATTTTTGTTAACCCAAAAAGTGCTCAACACGCCTAAAGAAGTTTTCACTTTAAAAATTATTTACATATCTTATTTTTCATAATACAAAAAAATATTTGTGTCTGAAAATTTCTAGATAATACCATACATTTATTTAACAACATTAAGTTAACAATAAAATTGTATGGATCATTACATTAGTTACATTTCTACATTACACTTATTTATTTTATTACATTTTTTACTATACTACTTATCAGACGTGTCATCTAACTTGTATAATGTTTAACATAATGTACTTGGTAACTTAGTGTTTTTTTTATTGCTTTAGGACAGCAGACAAGCTGACGGCCCGCTTAGAATTAAGCAGTTACCGTCGCCTATGGGTGTTTGCAACGCCAGTGGCATCGCGAACACGCTGCTGTCCCGTAAGGGTACAGGAACTTGGGTCACTAATTGTTTTGTCGCCTTTTAGGACAGGCCGACCCCGACCGCAGAGGTCACTCACTATTCTTTCTCCGCCCCTAGCACGTGCACGTGTTTTAGTACGGATAAAAAATTTGTCGTTTATTGTTTCCTAAATATTCGTTTGCTTTTTCTGTTATTTAAAATATTTGACTTTATCTTGTTTTTATTAAATATTATTTAATAAAAATAAGAAAAAAATTAAATAACTTTTTTCTTATGATTATTTTTAAATACATCAGGGGGGAGGGGGTTATAAAAATGTGACAAGTTCTGAAATTCGTGTGACGTAATTTATGGATGACCCCTATCCAAAATCGAACGTAGTTTATCCGAATGATGCCGAGTGAAGGCGATCTCTCCCGATACACATCTGTCGGCGCGTGCGCACGACGCAGATAATCTTAACCACCCGTGGGGCCATATTCTATGGCCAGCTTAATAAATGACCATTAAAATATATTGTTTTGCATTGTTGGCTTCCGATTCTCGCTTTGAAATTCTAAATACGGTAACTTGGCCTCAAAGAGGAAATTTAAATGATCAGACGTAGTTTATAGAGTATTCCAAGTAGGTTTTATTTTAGACAGATCACAGGCATATAATTTTCAGTTCTATTGAAGATATACGGAGTGTAGGAGTCCTATTACGAACTTTGCCTTTTTTGTATAGTGAGGAAAAATGATGCAGTTTCCACCAGCCTCCGGGAAGATGAAAGGCCGTTTGGAACGTGGGATTACTTCCCGAGGAGGATGTATACACTCCTCAGGTGTAAAAACCCCGGTCGTCACTAACTACGTTAACCACTCCTGACAAAACTAAATTTACTTAATTATTTTTATACGATGTTTAAAAGAATGTCATGTGACAAGGAAAATTGTAGAAATGGAATGAATGGATATAAAAGGAGGAATAGACCAAAAAGGGATGACATGGCATAAAAAGGTTCGAATGTTGAGATAACGACATTGAAGGGGAGAACATGTTGTGCCGACTCCATATAATGTGAGATACGGGCAGAAGAAGATTTTTTTATGATGTTTAAAGTATATCCCTTATATATGTGACATTGCGGACAAACTGTAAGAGATCTGCATTTGATGGAATGGTCACAGTTTTCAGCAACCGGCTACTTATTTTTGGAACAAATGCTATTTGGAACAAATTCTAGCGATGCTGCCATGATATGTGTGCTGATAGACTCGAAGTGGAGAAAATTAAGACAACGTCACATGATCTGAACGCAAGAATAGGTATCACAGGGTAACAACAAAAATAATACTCCCTAATTTCACATACTCAAATATGAAAGCCAAGGTCTTAGTCTTGGTCTTCATTCCATCAGGAAACAATTTCGTTAGAATTATTTTGGGACAATCTCTTTCAGTCACTCTTGACATTGACAACTTACCTGGCATCATTACCAACAACCGTTTCACAATTTTCTAACCCCTAAGATAATTGTGAAAAATTCTTTGATTTTTATGAACTTATAAAAAGGAACTTGTCGTCTTTCAGTTACTTGGTTAAGCAACAGCCCTTTGTATTTTTGATCGAAACTACACGACCAAATACGATGAAGTGCTATTACCATTATTCATGTTGTTAATGTCACGAGCGTCTACATTTTTAACTTTACTAATGTAAAGTTACAAATACTACACTAGATAATTCTAGTGTTTGTCATTTGTATTGAAGACTATCCAATTGCCACTTCCTTTTTAAGCTAGTAGGCTTTTTTAAGGCTTTAACACGTTGGTAGCCTGTGGGATCCCCGTCTCGAGTGTGGGTATAATATGTATTTATTTATAAAAATAGTTCATAAGAAGTATATCAGTTGTCTAGTACCCATAACACAAGTGCTCTGCAACTTACATACTAGAAGACTAAATGGCGCTGTATTAATTGTCATATTTATTATTACTTATTTGTTAGGGATAATTGCTGGTCCAAAAAGGTAACCTTTATTTACGTAGCCAGCAAACACGTTGGCAGAGGATGATTTTGGCATTTTGTTTTCGAGGGAAGTCCTCAGAACTGTGGGGATCGGGGTTCTAAAAAAACCTCGCTGTTCATGTCGCCTAATGCCTGGGCCGACGGACAACTATGATTTTGCCCTTAAATATATTTGCTACTTCTTACCTGTTACCTGTTATTATTCCTAATATATGTCACATTATTTATTAAATGCTTTTTTCAACTTTTGTCGGTTCTGAGTATCCCGTCCCGTAGCCTACGGGAAGAGACATCCGGGGAGAGGCCCATTTAAACCAAATAAATTATAAAGTTAAACCAGTTCAAAGTTATACCAGTGACGCCGTGACGCGGCAGAGCGTGGTCGTCGCCCCCCGCGCCTCGCGAAGTTGAGGTAAAGCGGTGGAGTGGAAGGA
This sequence comes from Malacosoma neustria, assembly GCA_963693495.1. Lineage (NCBI taxonomy): Eukaryota > Metazoa > Arthropoda > Insecta > Lepidoptera > Lasiocampidae > Malacosoma > Malacosoma neustria. Next base: position 17,526,805 of record OY856382.1, on the reverse strand, counting down.
GCGTCTTGGCCGAATGGATGGAGAGGCGCCACGGTGCCCCGACTTTCCGTCTGATGCAGGTCCTCTCGGGGCACGTTTGTTTCGGGAGGTACCTGTGTCGCATAGAGCGGGAGACGACGTCGGGGTGCCACAATTATGGCATGGGCGTCGAGGAGGAAGAGGCTCACCCTGATACAAAAGGCAGGCCGATGCCGGCCTGGGCCACGAGATCGGTAGGCCACATATCCATGGGCCCGGGCGTAGGCTATAGGAGAACAGTGGGATTTGTCAGAGAGTTGTCGGATGGCTGAACTTTCTCGGAGTCTCACATATCCTTCGGTCCCCTCACTGCTATAATAAAATAAAATTATATCTAATATTATAACATTCTATAGCAATAAAGTATTTTAATTAAAGTCAATCTAATATCATTAGTCGATTGAACACATTACAGTACCACACGTTCTTAATATTTAGTGTCTGGTATAGGAATGGCACAATTTAGTGCTGATCCAAGCACTAAAATAGTAACGTACTGTATATAACACGATCGTTGTAAAGATCTATGAATTCGCTTTGTAATGCCGCAGTGGGTAGTAGGGTTGTCAAATATAATAATTCACTACGGTATATACTTACATGAGTATTTATATGGATTAATGTATTAAAATATATTTGACAGTTTGAAAATTAGATTATAAAAATTATGTTAATTAGAGGGCAGTGAGCATCAAATTTACCTACATTTATTCAATTTCCTTATGCCATTTGAATAATATTTTACTGTTGCTGGCAGTAGCTTGCATATCTTAGCCAGCAGCATGAAGACGGTGAGACCGAATAACCACGTTGATTCGTAGTTCGTAATGAAAGTTCGATGCGAAGGGAACGCAAAGGTTCTATCCAACTTAACAGCATTTTTTCAAAATAATGTAATGGGCTGAAACGTTTGATTAGAAAAAGAATATTATAAATATCTGTTGAATGTTCGAATTATTTGGTACATTTTTTATTCTTGAAGAACAGCAGACAGGCTGACATCCCTTAATGGGCATAGTAAGCAGTTTCCGTCATGTTTGCGACGCTATGGGCTCCGGGAACTGGTTACTGTACGCACAGGGGTATTGGAACCTGAATCACTAATGTCGGACACAGCACAAAATAATATGGTGGTTTATATAGATCAGGAAAGGGTGATTGCCATCCAGACGAGCTAGGGCCCTATCACCTAGGCTCGCTTTGTCGCCTTTTACGGCAGGCAGAAGTCAGTATTCTTACGCCCCTGCACGGATAAAAATATTAAAAGAATATTAGGATATTTATTGATTTATTTGATTTTGAGGACCTCTGTAGCGTAACGGCTAAGGCACTTCGGTATGCTTGAGGAGGTCACGGGTTCAATTCTCATGTCACGTCTGTGTGTTTATGTATAATATGTATTTATTTACAAAAGAAAAGTGTATAAGTAGTATATCAGTTATCTAGTACCCATAACACACGTGCTTTGCTACTTTGGTCAAACTTACTTGCTTTGGTCAAAAGGCGCTGTGTAAATTGTCACAATTTTATTTATATTTAATTTTAATTTACGAATGAGTTATGGTATATGACGATAAAGTTAGGCAATAAGGAAAATTTAAACTCAGATCCACACGCCTACACATGCTACACATAAATAAGAAGCTGGGAGGCTTTAACTGTCTTCGTTTGGATTTCCTCGGACCCATGTGGTCCACGGGCCTCCCTCCTTTAGGGTCAACACGCTATCAACATAGCCGGCACATATTTCTATCACACCGGATACAAGCGAAAGTAATAAAACTTTGGTTGAGAATTTTAAGGGTACTAGGTATTTTAAGGGTAAGTAACTAGCTACCTACCTGTAAGCATTGTTTCCTGATGGTTCAACAAGCATATGTATCGACACCGTTCTTCCTATTCTTGACTCTTAAGATCATACAAAAACTCATTTTTAAATAAAAAACGTCGATATTGCGTGACAGCCCTATGCTGTGCATATAATAGAAGACGAGCTTTGTTCAATATTTCGATAGACTGAAGAAATAATATAGAGAGGACCATAAATGATTTACATTCTGGAATATTATTTATTCCTGTTTGAATTTAACATTGAATGTTTATTTTTAGGCGTATTTAACTCAAAAGTATTTTTCAATAAGTGTAACCGTTTAAAAAACATCTATTCCATCGACAATTTCTATAACACAACAGCTTTCGCACATCGGAACGTTTATGGCTTCGATTCCCATTCCCAATCTGGTGTTCTTATATAATATGTATTTATTTAAAAGAGAAGGGAGAAGGATACAAGAGGAGGGGTAGACTAAAGAAAAGATGGATGGATTGCGTAAAAGATGATATGATAAAAAAAAGTGTGAATGTTCAGATGACGGCTGATAGAGGAGAGTGGAAGGACAGAACATGTTGTGCCGACCCCACATAATTTGGGATAAGGGCAGGAAGAAGAAGAAGACACAAGTGGTGTATCAGTTGCCTAGTACCTGTAACAAGCTGGTGCTGCTTCTTACTTTGAGACTTGATGGCGTTGTGTGCATTAGCATGTTAAATCAGAAAATGTTAAAGCAATTAATATTTTTTTTATAATGTTACTACAATGCTTTACGCACTGATTCGCCAATGTCAAAGTACGTAACAGTGTGTTAAGAAATCAATTAGTAATTATTTAAGAGACGGATGTATTTATCCGTGCAGGGGCGGAGAAAGAATACTAACCTTTGCGACCGGGGTCGGCCTGTCGTAAAAGGCGACAAAACAACCTACCCTAGCTTGGTGGTAGAGCCCCAAGCCCGTCTGGATGGCGATCACCTTTGGTCTTAAGTATGCCGCCATAATAACTTTGTGTTGTGTTCCGGCATTAGTGACCCAAGTTCCTGTACCCTTATGGGACAGCAGCGTGTTCGCGATGCCACTGGCATTACAAACACCTATAGGCGACGGTAACTACTAAATTCTAAGCGGGCCGTCAGCCTGTCTGCTGTCCTACAACAATAAAAAAAAATTAATACCTGTCTACTTTATTTCATGCATTCGTTTAGAGGTTATGTCGATCGATAAATATAATTCTAAGTGCACGCATAACAATTAAATTATCATAGGGAAGTCACCGCACGCGACCCACCTTACTCATACCATAAAGCGTAAGGTCCACAGGCACTGCAAGAGCTGGATATATTCTTTTTCTCAATAATTATGCACAGCGCCATTTTAAATATTCTGCGCCGAGGTGCGGGGTATTCAGCCTGCGCCCCTGTCTTGTCAATCAAAAAAACGCAATGTAATTGTAATAGAATAATTTAATATTGGTGCCTATATTTTTATTTTGTACATGCATTTATACAACAAGGTACAACAAATCGAAATTACACGGTAACACACATGAAATTATCCAACACATCAAATGTTTAAAAGTAAGGGCATATAGCACGGCTATCCGACAATAGGTGGACAACAAAATTCACAACCTGGGCAGGACCTAATATTAGGTCGAACAGGACGAAGCCGGCCTATAAAAAAATGGGCCAACGAAATAATGCAGACCGCGGGCCCAAATTGGATGGAAACAGCAAAAAATAGAAAGGAGTGGAATAAGTTGGAGGTGGCCTTTACCCAAAAAGGGGCCTTACAAAATAAAAGCACTGATAATTAAGTTTTAGTAAGTAAGAAAAATTAATCCCTACGGGCGGGGTGGGCCTGTCGTAAAAGGCGACAAAACAACTCTAGCTGCGTCGTAGGACCATGCTTGGGCTTGAGCCCATCTGGATAGCAACCACCCTTGGTCTATTGCGCCATAATATAATAACCTTGTGTTATGTTCTAGTATTAGTAATCAAAGTTCCTGTACCCCTATGGGACAGCAGCGTTTTCGCTGCCCCCTAGCATCGCAAACATCTATAGGCGACGGTATTATTATTATTATTATTTCGAAAGGTGGCTATGCTAGTCTGTTCTAACCTAGTATCACTGCGTCCAATTTAATGAACTATTGTGATCGCCACATTTACTATAGCTCATTGGCAAAGCCTGCCTCGTTGAAGTAGCGAAGCAGTTTTTTGGCAGGAGCTGCACGTATCTCATCCGGTTCCAACATGTGTTTTCCTAATATGAGACTACGTTTATGCATCAGGGAACAGCAGTAGCACAGCAGGTGCAGAGGCGTTTCATCCGCCTCATTACAGAATCTGCAGGCTTTGCCATCCCTAATCCCTATGATACTGAGGTGCTTGTTTAGGCAACAGTGTCCGGTAAGCGCCCTCGTTAGGTTGCATAGCTGATTCCTATTTAGTGCTAGTACTTCAAGCGCAAGTTTGCGGTTGTAGGCTTTAACTAGCACCTTGGAGTGATTTAGGCCTGGAATTGTATTCCAGCGCTTAAGAGATTCACTGGTACATTGATCCCTGAGGGTGAGCCGGATCAGGCTTTTGGGTATGCCGCAGCACGGTTCAGGTCCGTACTGCGACCCCTTGGCCCCAATCCGGGCAAGTTCATCGGCTTTTTCATTGCCTATGATGCCCGCATGCCCGGGGATCCAGCGAAGGATTACTTTATTTTTCTCACCTAAAGTATTTAAGTAGTCCATGCAGTTTTTGACGAGTTTCGAGGCTATGAAGTCTGAAGACAACGCCAAAAGTGCTGCTTGACTGTCAGAGTGAATGTATATCACATGATTGATGTAGTCTTTTTGCAGATTCACTTCCGCGCATTCTAAAATGGCGTAGACCTCTGCTTGGAAGATGGAGGCATATTTACCCAGGCTCAGACTGGTCTTGAAGCTTGGTCGCTCTCCAAACACACCGCAGCCTACATCATGTCCAATTTTGGAACCATCGGTATACCATAAAAGGCTACCGCTCTTCCAAGAGATTTTCTTTAGCACCCAGTCCTCTCTGGAAGGAATTTCCACAATGTAGTTTCTCGATCCTACAAACTGTGGAAGCATATTGTCCAATGGCATGCCTAAGATGGAGTGCGTGACTACTGAGTCTTTTAGAGTCCTCAGCGTATGTGAGAGCCAGTTTTTCGACCCCTGTGCATTTATCCTGTGCATGCTGGCCAACGCCTCATACTGAAGAAACAGCGGGAGAGGCGGTAGGCTGAGCAATGCATCAAGAGCCGCTCCAGGAGTTGTTTTCATGGCCCCCGTTACCACCATACATGCCGTACGTTGAAGACTATTTAGCCTGTCAGAAGTTGTCCTTTGGTTGGCTTTTCTACACCACACAACGGAGGCGTACGCAATTGTCGGCCTGACAATGGCAGTGTATAGCCAGAGGAGAAGTTTAGGATGTGATCCCCACCTTCTCCCAACCAGACGACGGCCGATTCCTAGTGCTATTTTTGCCTTTTGACCTGCCTTTTCCATATGTTGATTCCACGTGAGTTTTTGATCCATAGTAACCCCCAGGTATTTTACCTCCGTGGAAAACTGTATTACCTTTCCGTTTAAGCTAGGGGGTTTTAGCTTACTTAGGTTTTTCTTTTTAGTAAACGGAACAATAACAGTCTTGTCGGCATTAATCGACAAGTTGTTTACAGTACACCATTGTGATATGGTGTTGAGTGCCTTTTGTATAAGAGTGGATAGGGTATCCTGACAGAAGCCTCTAACGATCACAACTAGGTCATCCGCATAGCCCAGAGTGTCAATTTTGAGGTCTGCCATCTCATACAAGAGTTCATCCACCACAAGAGTCCATAACAGTGGCGATAATACTCCGCCCTGAGGGCAACCTCTTGTGGTAGTAACCTCAAGCATGGTCCCATGTAAGGAGATCCTAGCTCTACGGTTAGAGAGCAGCGACTGAACCCATCTTAGAACTGTGTCATCCACTCCCTTCCGCTGTAAACCGCGGATCAGGGTGGTTATGGGGGTGTTGTCAAAGGCGCCCTCTATATCTAGAAACGCACAAAGCGCTACCTGTTTGTCCTCAAACGCCTTTTCAACTCTGTCTACTAGATGCAGTAGAGCAGTCTCCGTAGATTTACCTCTACGGTAGGCGTGTTGGGTTTCATGAATAGGCTTAAGGGCTAAGACTTCCTCTCTTAAGTGTCGGTCTAGAATTTTCTCTAGCGTCTTCAAAAGAAAAGAAGTCAGGCATATTGGCCTGAAAGACTTTGGAAGTGAATAGTCTTTCCGACCTGCCTTAGGGATAAATAGAACCTTAGCCACAGTCCATTTTTCTGGAACTTGACCCCAGGCGAGGCTCGCCCGGAAGATCTTAACTAAGAGTGGCACAAGTTCCTCCATACCTTTTATAAGAAGGATTGGAAGGATATTGTCAGTACCACCAGACTTGTAAGGTTTGAATGATTTGATCGCCCACCTCACCACTCCGGGTCTCACGATCCTTGACGCTCTGCGCCAGTCCTCATTCTGAGGCCTGCGCGAAGTGGATTCAGCGTCGGAAACCCGAGCCCCAGGGAAGTGAGCGGCAACAAGCAAACCCAATGTTTCCATCTCATCCACTGAGAAGGAACCGTCTGGTCTTTTAAGTAGTCCCAGTTGATTAGGTTTGTCCTTTGCGAGCATTTTGTGGATTCTGGTCCTCTGAGGCGTATTGTTTAACTCCTCACAGAACCTCCGCCAAGATGCCCGCTTGGCTTTCCTAATCTCATTATTGTACTCTGTTAGGGCTTTGCGATAGGAGTCCCACTCCAGAGTCTTCTTAGCTTTATTGAAAAGTGCCCTCGTTTTCTGCCTGAGTTTCCCCAGTTTAGAGCTCCACCAGGGCACCTTTCGATTAGAGTGCCTGACTTTAAGTGGACAGCTTTCCTCATAGGCAGATGATATGCCTTCAGTCATTATATCCACCGCTAGATTTAGCTCCTCTTCAGTTCTAATGCTATTTGGACAGTCCTTCAGCTTGAGCCTTAGTGTCGATTGATAAACGTCCCAGGCCGTAGCTTTCGGATCCCTGTAACCACAGGTTTCTCTGACCAAGTTGCCTAGAAATTTAAAGTGTATATGTCTGTGATCAGACATCGACACTTCATTGCTTACCTTCCATGAACCAATTCTCCTGGCCAAGTTGTCAGTGGCGACAGTTATGTCTAGTACCTCTTCTCTACAGGCTGTGACAAAGGTCGGCTGGCATCCTTCGTTGAGTACCTGTAGGCAGTTAGTTGTAAGGAATTCATGGAGTAACTCACCTCTCACATTGATGTCACTGCTTCCCCACGTTGTGTGGTGCGCGTTGACATCTCCCCCAATCAGGAGCTCGGCGTTGTGGCGGCGTGCGTAATTCACCACTCGCTCCAACTCCATCGTCGGGTCAGTATTTTCATAGGGTAGGTAGGCAGAACAGACTATCACTTTGGTTCGCTCCCAACCCCTGAAATTTACATACGCAGCTACCAGGTCATCACTGCATAACTCTGTAACTGGTAAAAATTCAATATTATTGTTGAAAACGATACATGCCCTAGGTCTCTCGCCGCCTTTGTGGTAGAGTAATCTGCCAGCTGCATTGAGCCCCAAGACGCGATCATTGTTAACCCAGGGTTCTTGTAAAAGGGCGATATCTGCTTCTCGGTTTGCCAGGCATCTCTCCATCACAGCAGCCGCAGCCTTAGCATGATGGAGATTTGCCTGCACGAAGTTCGCCCAATACCCCTGAGTCATCATTGTTGAGACTTAGAGGTCGAAGGCCTTGGTCCAGCTTTGCTTTGGGGTGGGCGTTTCCGCCCGCGCCCAGAGACAGCCTGACTTCCAGCCCCCTTTCCTCCAGCAGTAAACTTTCTCATCCCCGTGCTGGCGGCCTTCGCTATGTTGGCCTTTGGCTTAGGTACCGTCCTACTGGACGCCCCCTCGCCAACGGGCTTAGTAGCGGCGGCCGCACCTACGAAACGGTCGGTGCTCAGGGATGAGGCAGGTTGACTAGCTGGGCTGCCTTTTATCCTAAACAGGATAACTTTGAAGCCCAGTATAGCCTTAAAATTTAACTCCTTCAGGGACTCCACAGATTGATCGTCCAAGGAAAACGTGACCACACGGCCTTCCTTGTCCTCTCTTTCGTGAAGAACCTTCCAGAGTTCGGTATTTAGCCCAGAGTTTTGTGCCCGTAACAGCTTCAAGGCAACCTCAGTTGAGGGGACCTCACTGCTGGGCAAAAAAGTCGTGGCTACGGTTGGCTTAGGCAATTGGCTCCCCAACATGATGGAGAGTTTTGCCTCCGGCCACGGCTTGAGCTCAGGTATTTTTGCCTCAAGCCACTCCCTGCTCCTCTGGTCTCCACAAGTTACCAGAATCCAGCCGGGTCTGTGGGACCAATTCAAGAATTTTGGACCGGTACCCTTACTGGTCCCGGCAATGTCCATGATCAATGCATGGTGAAGTGTCCCCATCTGTTCCTCAGTCATGGGCTGTGAGTTACAAATGCCCACCTGTGAGGAGCCCGCCACCGCTCCATAGTTAGGCTTTACATGAGTTACTGCCTCATGTAGCCTAACTGCCTTTTTAGGCTGGGTATTGGGTGATTCCTCCTCGGACCTTACGCGTTTTACCGCCTTCTGTCCCGAGGAGGATACTTGTCCTGCCTTCTCTAAGTCCGCCCAGTGCTTTGTAGCCAGAGCCCTGGCGTCCTCGACAGACAGGTTTTGCGACAGTAGACGCTTGAATCTTTTCCGGCCTGCGCCGGACAGCTTCTTGCGCTTCTGCCTATTAGAACTATTGCTGGAGTCCTCTGCCAGTCCACTGGATCCCATATCGGTTTCCATTGCGTCCTGGCTGGGCCTCTCAGCTCCAGTTACAGTTTTGGATCCCTCGGAGGCGACTGACCGCTCTCCTTCAGGACCCAAAGGCGACGGTAGCTGCTTACTAATAAGTGGGCCCTCAGCCTGTCTTCTGTTTCACAATAATAAAAAAAGTAGTTCTACTAAAAACATAAACATATTTCGATACTATAAGTAAATGTCAGAATGAACTGACATTTATGACACGCGTTCTTCAGCTGTTTATATTGTCGAATCAAAACCGCCATATTAATTATGTTTGTAATGTAAAGGACGGAGTTGTCTTGCAGTCTGCCTGATTATTATAACCAAACTTTTTTAACGTATTCTTAATATGTTAAAAATGTAGATATTGATTTAAAAAAGTGTTACACTTATATTATCTATCTATATACTTATATTTTTTTATGCATCTTTGGTCAATGAAAGGAATTGTTGAAGGACTGAGAGCGACCTCAGATATTGAAATAATAGCTTCAGTTAAAGACAGGTTTATTTAAAATCCTGTAACTGTAACTTAAAAATATGTAGTTCATGCATTAGCCTTAAATTATATGTCTAGAATTATCTAGGCATACCTTAATTTTTTAGCAATTTATAAGTTTATTTTTGCATCACACTCCATCATACTTTTTAAAGGTCTTTTTATGCACTGTATGGAAATAGGCACTAGGTAATCTATAATATATTTTACAGCTTTTTTACATATAATTTGACTGACATTTACTTTCAGAACAAACCATCTGCATATCAAATATTTTGTTGCCGCTGGGTATTGATTCGTTTCCAGCAGTATCGTGATTTTTTTAATAAATTTAAAAAATGTTAAAGATCACTTATGCCCTCTGGAGTACGGTGCCAAACCAGCTGGGTGGCTGACGTCAATTATCAGAGTTATTGCAAAGACAGATCGTGAGCGGCGCTTGTGTCGCTCACAAGAATGCATGTAAGGTGCACGATCCCGACGAAAAGAGATTTATGGAATTTATCCAATATCCATTAATATTGTGTTTGGCTATTTCGCAATATGAGAATTGTGTAGGTTTATAATTTATGACGTATAAGGAAGTCGAAATTGCTTATGTTTAATGTATTATGTGTCAGCCGAGCCACTGTTTGTTAGTATTTATTAAAACGATTGCATAAATTATTATTAAAGCTCGAGATATACATTCGCAAAATATCGTATGACATAAATCCAAGTAATATATACATGAATTAGAGTAATAATTCCCTATGCGGCCGGGGGCGTTTTGTTGTAAAAGGCGACAAAATGACCCTAGCCAGGTGTTAGGGGCCCCAAAACCTTCTGAATGGGAACCACTCAGGTTTCTAAATATGTCACCATAATAACCTTGTGTTGTGTTTTAAAATAAGTGACCCAGGTTCCACTTCCCCTACGCAGAAGGCAGCGGTCTCTCTAGCCACGTAAACATCCATAAGCGACGGTAACCGTCTACTATTAAGTGGGCATCAGCTTGTCTGCTGTTCCATAGCAATAAAAAAAATAAACAGCTGAAAATATCTGGATCCGATTCCTAAAACTATTAGATCAGAGAATCTATACAAATAAATAAAATTGGAGGGTCTGTTAGTAATATTAAAATAACCGTTTTTTACTAAGTTCATTCGGACGTATACACGGTACATATACCAAAACAACATTTTTTACAATTTTTGTCTGTCTGTCTGTCTGTGTTTGTTCCGGCTAATCTCTGAAATGGCTGCACCGATTTTGATGGAACTTTCACTGGCAGATAGCTGATGTATCAAGGAGTAACTTAGGATATTTTTATTTTAGAAAAGAATAATAGTTTTTGTTAAAAATGATAAGTTTCGGAAATGTCAATTTCCAATTTAAGTTGACCTCAGATTTATATCATTAATCATACGAAATAGGGTTCAACTTAGGCTGGACTTTGTAGGTTCGAACGTACGTATTCCGGAGGCGTATGGCGTAACAGTTGCATTCGATAATACTGACTGCATATTAAATATATATTTTAGGGTTTACAGGGTTTATAATCCAAAATAAACCATAAGATATATTAAAAAAAATTCTGCCCAAAGTCACTAATCCACGCGGACGGAGTCGCGGGCACAGCTAGTATTTTTTTTTTTTTTATTGCGTAGGACAGCAGACAGGCTGACAGCCCGCTTAGAATTTAGCAGTTACCATCGCCTATAGGTGTTTGCAACGCCAGTGGCATCGCGAACACGCTGCTGTCCCATAAGGGTACAGGAACTTAGGTCATTAATGCCGGAACACAACACAAGGTTATTATGGCGGCATACTTAAGACCAAAGGTGGTCGCCATCCAGACGGGCTTGAGGCCCTACCACGTAGCTAGGGTGGGTTGTTTTGTCGCCTTTTACGACAGGCCGACCACGGCCACAGAGGTTAGTATTCTTTCTCCGCCCCTGCACGGATAAAATTTATTCGAATTTATTCTACAGGGAAAATTCGTAGTTATATGGTTTGTAGTTGAGCATTCTAAGGCGAACGCTCTAATCACATTGCCAATGCTAATGCTTTGCTAATTACTATAAAAACTTTGTCTAAGATAGATACCCCTGCGCCGAATTTGGGGGTAAAGGTAAAACTACTCGATCTATAATCAGCGTATTGTTATCTCGCTTAAAATTATTTTTGGTATAAATAATTTTATAATCATACTAGTCGCTCCCGCCCAATTCACTTGACGACAAAAAAAAGTTGGCAGTCATAGGGATTGCCGATAGAAGTGAAAACTTATAGAAGTTATAAAACTTAGAATTTTAGTATTAAAATTTCATATTGTTTAAATTAAAATTATCAATCTGGTTTTCACATCTATTGACACTCCGAGCAACAATTAAAAAGCAAAAAGCGTCGGCGGTCCATCCGACCATGACCAGAACCAGTGCCAGAAGTGAGAAGTAAATTCCGCTTAGTACAGTGCCATAGACCACTCGGCCTCTTTGAAGAATATGCAGCACACAGAGTCCTTTATGTCCTGCATAAATATACATTTACTTTACGTTTATTCCAAATGTTTAAAAAATCTTCCTTATCTCTGCCTACCCCTACGGGAAAGAGGCGTGAATATATATGTATATATATTAAAAAATAAATGTCCACCCGTGCAATGTTAGAACGAGCTACAAGTTTGAGAATAAGCTAGTTTTTGATTTTTCATGATTTCAAATGCTGCTGTGAGCCAAAATCAGCTTTAGTGTTCTTTTTCAAGTGAAATTTCTTTAGCACCATTGTGTTTTGAAAATTCGATGAAACGAAAAAGATACTCCAAAAAAAAAAACATATTCATAAATAGTATTCATCCAGCCTGCGAGAGAATGTGATAAAGGTATTCAGTGTTTCTTTAATCTGCGTTTCGTCTTTATTTGGACTTTCGTAGCTTTTATATAGTAATGTACGAAATGTAATCTAGTTTTCTGAAGTTTTACATCTGCCGGATGTGAATTGCACACACACTTTTTTGTTTTATTTTTCAACCTTATAATCGCTGATAATTATGATGTATATTATTATATTTTCTTGTATAAAGCCGAATTAAATTGTTAGCTACTCGTTTATCCAATTCACCATTCTCTCTGCTAGTCGCATAGGCATGCCTAGTAATGATACGGCTATAATACTAAATTGATGAAAGAGAGTAATGTACTTATATAAGTTTACTTATTAACGTACGTAGGTTCAGTTTATTAAAGTCAAGAGCAATTTTGACAAATTATATCTAAACATGCTTAATAAGTTAATGCTAAGTGTAACATGACGTTACAAATTATTCAGTATCCTTATCTAAGTTGTTACAAACCCTGTTTTAATTCAAACGTGTATACAAATGATTTACGATCACGCGATTATAAACACGTTTTGTAATGCTAACTTTTTATAAAGATGCGTAATGTCGTCTTTGGAACCTATTACTCGTGGATGTCAGAAAAGCTAAATCACTTCCTATCTTCAAAAACATGGCCAATCAAAATTGTTTTGTCGCATGTATATGTATTAATGTAATTTTATTGTTTGTCATTACTTTTTATTGTTTTTTTTCTATTTTTTTTAACAAATTGTTATATTATTAATGTGCACTGCCATTACATATTCCTTAATACGATCCTAGTTAGATCGTCTGGAAGAAATCGCTTATTAGCGATAAGACCGCCGATTGTTCCTTTTTAACCGACTTCAAAAAAGGAGGAGGTTATCAATTCGTCTGTATTTTTTTTTATGTTTGTTACCTCAGAACTTTCGACTGGGTGAACCGATTTTGATGATTCTTTTTTTATATGAAAGCTGGCGCTTGCCGTATGGTCCTATTTCAAGGAAACACTACAATATACCTAGCAATAATAATACACAAGCACATCTCACTTATAACTATGTATGTAGTTCCAAACCTACCTTGGCTGACACCGACTCCAAAAATAACAATAATTGTAACTACATTATATTATCGTAATATAGATCGTACCTACATATTGATGAGTAGAAAAAGTAAGTTGATTATTAATTAAGTTATAGAAGAATATGCAATTATTTTTTACTTTTTAGTGCAAATTAATTTGTTTTGGAATAATTTTTTTAATTGAAGGCGGTTGTTGTTTTTTGTAAATTTTTTTTTTGTAAATTTAGATTTTAATCAGTTTTTATTATTAAGTAAACAATAAAGAGTTTTCTATTCTATTGCTGTTGTTGTTCGATGCTGCTGCCGAAGCAAGGGTATATGACACGCTGCAAATATTCGACTATTGACAGCGGATTCAAATTGACAACTGTCGGTGTTGAGATTCTGTGGCCGTAGAGTCCAGAACCTATAGTCTTTATCGAAACCTATCAAGACAATTGATATAGGTCTCACGGGACCAGAAAGTTTTGTATTAGGGCAAAGGATAAGTATTGCCATCCAACGCGGTAATGCAGCCAGCGTTTTGGGTCAAAATCTATTTGGAATCGATGTATTAATTTATTATTTTTCTGCTTTTTTTGGTAGTTTAGTATATTTTTAATCTTAGTTTATTATATTACATATCTATATTAAAATATGTATTTACTAAATAAAGTTTATATTATACTTAAAAATATTATTTGTATTATTAGTTATGTGGTGAGGTGTGGAACATCTACTCGTGTCTTCTCTCGCGCTTCCTCGGCCATGTGTCCGGCTGCCCTTTCTCTAGGGGCCGCGTCCGTGACCTAACTAGCACCCAGCGCTGTCTTAAGCATATTCTGCGATGGGGCGCGGGGTGGTCAGCCTGCGCCCACGCTTTTGCCAATCAAAAAATGCAATGGAATTTCAATAATATAATTTAATATTTAAATTAAAGAAATAAAATGAATTTAAATAAATATATTTAAAATAATTATTAAAATAAATTTAACATTTGTGGCTATATTTTTATTTTGTGCATGCATTTATATAGGGTGCCCCGGTGCACCCGTACCCTTTGAACCCCCGGATAAAGAAGACCCCCTATAAACACTTAGAATTGAGATGAGAGTGAAACCTGTGACTTCCGCAGGCGTCCCGGCATTAACCGATGCGTTATAAGTCGTAATATTGATACCGGACACTTCTAATATGTACTCGTATGGCCACGTTCTACGACAACCGGCTACTTATGTGGAGAACAAATGTCTGGCCATGCCGTCCCGGCAGGAGAGGTAGACCCAAAAAGTGCTGGCTTGACGTCGTAGGGGTTGATATGCGTGCCAATGAACTGACTACCGGAAGATCGTGCGAAGTGTAGAAGAAAGAAAAGTCGGAAAGCGGACCCCGGGCGCCGAAGCGAGAGTTTGGGCTGCAACCGAGATTCAACACTAAGATGATGGTGATGATGACTTCTAATATATACTATTCCAATATATATAACCGTAATTCCTAGGAGATATAATAGGAGGTAATGCATGGATTTTAGATTTATAATTCTAGATGCATTCCCATTCATGTATACTCAATCGAATTAAATCACTATGACTGGTGATCGTAAAATATTTTATACAATGCAATTTCACAGAACGGCCAATTGAAATAGTAGTAATATATTGTTAAAATGGCCTAAAACCAACTTAACATCAATTTCCTTTGAAGATAAGTTGTTATAAGACATAAACCGACACCAATGATCGGAGCTAAATATATTTGTCATGTGGTACCAGTCATGAGAAGCGCGAGGAAGTAATATTTGAATTCGAGTCAAGCGTACTGTTTCTTAATTCGTCATAAAAATATTTTAGCTAAATTACTTTAATTAATTGCCTTTGTCAGGTAAATTAGACTAGAAATTGATGGAAGAAAAAAAAAGATTAAATTTGCGAGTGTCTGCAAGCCTGTATTTAATTTTGGGACAACATTGACTTCTTTTTATTAAGAGTCAAAATAGGAAAACCGTGAAAATGGTTTTGTACCGAATAAATTTATAACTGCTTCTTCTTAAATAAATAAATAAAACTGACTTAGCATTATGACTAAAACAAATTTAGAACGGTTGCTTTTAATTGAACAATTTGTTAAAAGTAAGAGCATTTTTGAAATTAGTAGGTATATATATATATATATATATATATATATATATATATATATATATATATATATACTAATTGTGCCCGCGACTCCGTCCGCGTGGAATAGTGACCTTATCACTAAGGGGTATGAAAAATAGATGTTGACCGATTTTCAGACCTACTCAATATGCTCACAAAATTTCATGAGAATCGGTCAAGCCGTTTCGGAGGAGTACGGGAACGAATATTGTGACACGAGAATTTTATATATAAGATTTTAAGAGAATTTTATATATATGTATATATATATATATATATATATATATATATATATATATATATATATATATATATATATATATATATATATATTCCCATTCTGCAACGCTTGGTTTGCTGGAAGAAATTACTAGGGGTGTTCAATAAAAAGTGACGATAATGAGTATGACGCAATTATCTTTTATTAAATGTTATATTATTTTTCGACGTAGTTACCTTTCAAGCTTATATACTTTGTATAACTTTATTCTAAAGCTAAAATCCCTTTTTGAAAAAAAAACTTCTTCCTGATCCCTTAAAAAATCGTGTACCGCGGCAACTACTGCGTCATCATCTTCAAATTTATGGCCCCTGAGATGTTTCTTTAACCGCGGAAATAGGTAGAAATCACTAGGAGCTAGGTCCGGTAAATATGGAGAATGTTCCATGAATTCGACGCCAGCTTCTTGAATGGCAGCCACCGCAACTCTGGACTTGTGCGCGGGGGCGTTATCTTGTCGAAACAAAACAACTTTAGCGAATGGTGAAGCCCTATTTCGTCCGTAGTTATGAATCGAACCAAAACTCGGTCAAGATCTTGTTGTAACAAACCCAGTTTTGTGAAATTCTCAGTCTCGTTTGTTTCTGCGCATCAGAAAGCATTCTGGGCACCCAGCGCGCTGACACTTTTTTCATAACCAAATGTTGTATATAATATTGTGGACACTTCTTATAGAAATCTTCATTTCTTCTGCTATAAAACAAACAGTAACACGACGATCCGTCAAGACAATGTTTTCAACTTTATTAATCATTACCGATGTAGGGCGTCCCGTGCGGGGGTCGTCGTTAATGGAAGTTCTTCTTCGCTTGAACTCAACATTCCAACGCGCAACCGTTGAATAAGGAGGAACATGAACCCCTAATGTTGATCCCAAGTCTTGATTTACCAGCTCCCTAGTAAAATATATATACAGAGATATTGTATTACCGCGCGAACTTCAGTCTTATCCATTTTTAAGAACACGTTCCGACACGACGCAATCAAATGACTTTTATTTTTAAAAAACAAAAGAGAATTGATTGCTTTTTTATTATTATTATATCTAATGTTTGGGCTATGCCTGCCAATATTTATTTTTTTTCTTTCCAAGGAGAAAGTATCGCATTATCACTATTTATTGAACACCCCTCGTATTATGGTTAAGTTTGCCTATGTGCATCATTTATTTTGTAAATTTTATGTATTTACTTTATGTTGTGTAACAAAGAATAAATAAACCAGTTCTCCAGCTGCAGCTGGTACGTTTGTACCACATCCAATTCTGAGGATAATCGTTCGATATCGGCCGATTGTACACCGCCCCCCATAGCATACTCAATAATTTGAGTCCGTAAACTTGAAGGCCAGACCGGTGCACGAATTTAGACGAAGCTTATTTTTCAATTACTATTAATTTGATTGGAAATCTCAATTGTAAAGATTTCGAAACATAAATCAGAACCTACTCGATTTAATTAGTAACTAAATCGATTTACAAATTTTGATTTACGTAACAGCGCCATCTGTGTTCACGAAAGATCTGTTTCAGAATCTAGCAGGTGAAATAGGATTTATAGACATATTTATATCTATTTATTTATATATAACATATATAATGCGAAGAGGCGAATGACATATAACAAGGAAAATTTTATTTTATTTTTATTTATTTGGGAAACAAACAATTACAATACATCACAATATAAAGAAAACATAAAAATTAACAAATCAGTAAAGTTTCCACTTATAGGTAATACACATAACTGCATCATCCAATAGAATAATAGTGATGTCATAAAATTAAAATTACAAAATACATTAAAAAATAATTGAGAGATCTAAACATAATACTTAATACTTTAGTCATTTACATAATTCGAATATTTTCAATTTATAATTTATAATGTTAGAGCAAAAAATGTCTACACTGGTGTAAGATTTATTATAATCAAGACAAGATCTGTGTAAAAGAGTGTTTAAAGAGAGTAAAAATGCTAGAAATGCGAGTGTATGGATACAAAAGAATGGGTAGACCAAATAATGGATTGTGAAAAGATGGTATAGCAAAAAATGTGTGTGTTCAGATGATGACTAATAGAGGAGAGTGGAAGGAAAGAACATATTCTGCCGATCCCACATAATCTGGGATAAGGACAGGAATAAGAAGAACAACGTTTAGTTTTAAACAGTGAGGGGCTATGACTGTCGAAAAAGTTGTCTGAAAAAATATATAAATATAATAAATAAATAATTTATGCTTTACATTGGAAAAATATTTTGGCTTAAAACTAATAAATCAGATGGTTTTTAGAGATCAAATATTGTTTATTATGTTTCAAATTTGGAATTGTGATTTTTACGGGATGAATAAATAGGATGTTTTGAAGATTTTGTTTCTAAAGGATTGTAAAAGATAACAAATCAAATACTCCTTCCGCTAGATCACAGGCAGAAAAGGAGTCCGTGTAGGATAGTACAAGGAAGAATACTGATCCCTGCGGCCGAGGGTGGCCTATCGTAAAAGATGACAAAACCTTGACTAGGTAGGTGGTTCTAAGCTTATTTGGATGGCAACCATCCTTGGTCTCAAAGATGTTGCTATAATAACTATGTATTGTGTTGTATTCCAGCATAAGTGACCCAGGGTCCAATTCCTTACGCAGACGACAACGATTTAGCGGTGCCTCTAGCGTCGTTTGTAGCGTCGACCTGTTTGCCGTTCCACAGCATTGAAAAATAAAGAAAGGAAGACTTAGGGAACCGGATGGAAATCTCCTTCGTAAGTTACCTTTTTTGTGTTTCGTGGTACAATGGCTTCCGCACATCGGCACACATTCGGGGTGTGTATGTATAACATGTATTTATTCATTCAGACGGGCTTGGGGCCTTAAGACGTAGCTAGCAGTTTTTTATCACCTTTAACGACATGCTGACCCCGGCCACAGGGGTCGGCATGTCAGGGGGCATTCTTACTCCGCCCTTGCAGGATTGAAATGTTGAAAGTTAGAATAAACTTTACTAAACGATAAAAATATATCACAAGTACGATCAATAAGCCAGAACCCAGTTGCACATTTATTGACTTATACAATTTTCACATTAACTATAAATAAATCTAGAACGATATATAAATTTCCATGAATTATTACATATTTGATAGATAAATAATGTATTTGAATGTGTTTGCGCGTGTGCACGGAGTACAATGAGCGAATAAATTAGCCAATGTCTGTCAGGCAAGACGACTCAATGCACAGACGGTTGGTTCAGCGATGCCGGCGTATGGTGGCTTGTGATGTAGAAAGCCATGTAACCGCTGCAGTCGCAGGCATATTTATAGGTTATATTTGGATTAGGTAAATTATGGCTTAATAATCATTATTATACTCAAAATTCTTGATTCCAGTTGCCCATTATGTCCACAAAGCGGGAATGGGAGCACGCTAGGCTTCCTGCTCACGGGCCACGGTCTCGCGTGATGTGTGCGAAAACCAGGGTGGTTTTAATGGGTATATCAGCGACGTACGTTCCCCAGCCTAGAGAAGGGGATGTAGGGGCGCATTGCACAGGGAGTCCCACACTAACCTGCCGCCCGTTCCCACGCGACGAGGTATGCGTCAGGCATTTCAATCCGCAAAAAAATGCCTTATGCTCACTGTATGTGATGCGTAGCGAGCGTGTTTCTGAGAAAGGCTCACAGCCACTAGAGACATGGCCGAGAGAGGGCACTTGGTGTTCCGCGCAACCTACTCACTTCTATATGAGAACGAAGATGCCAGCAAGTCGCGTGCCCACTGCGTTGAAGTAACGCCTGACACAAGAGGCAAGTTGCGCTGACCTGGACCATGAGATCGGACGATCAGTTGTCCGTAGGTGCATGCCCTAGGCTAGTGGTTGGCAATCCACGCTCTTTGACTCCTCGGCTTCGGCTTTTCCAAAAAATGTTCCGTCCAGGTACGGAATATTACTTATCTATATACGTGAAGCGAAAACTTTGTACCCCTATTACGAAAATTGCGCAGACGGAGGAGTATGAAATTTGGCATTGTTAAAGTTTATATAGAGCAGAAGTGCAGAAAGCTATTATTTGCCTAAAACCCATTAGAAATATATTAAATTAATTAAAAGAAATGTTATACACATTACTGCTCGAATGATAAACAACATAAACATATACCTACTCGTACATACCTTACTTACACTTTTGTTTTTTTATAAGAGTTTATGGCCTGGTAGAGACCATTACGGTTAATTTTATAATAATTGTTAATATTTAAATTTATAATATACATTATTAAATACTTAAATAATTAATAAATAAATAATAATTAAATTATATTTGTATAATTTTATAATTTAATTTAATTATAAAAATTATAATTAAATTATACAATTATAATCATTAAATACAGGGTTATTGGTAATTCGATGTATTCCTGATAGGAGGTGATAGGGGTGATTATTTGTGATGATTTTAACCCCCATATGCATTCTGAAAAAGTGAAACATTTTTGAGTTATCATGTTTTTTAGCTTTTTTCAAAATAATTTAAATCTTAATTTTTCTACTGATTTATAAAAACGATTAAACACTGGTTATTTATCAATATTATAACATTAATTATCGGTCCAAATTTAAAAATGCGAGACGAAAAACGATATTATTTCAATATTTTATTGAGATTTTTTTCCACTAAAATGCCAAAAACAAAAGAAAAACTGAAACTTGGCTTGTAGATTATTTTCAAAACATAACGGTTTTCTTAGCTCTCCAACTATGCATAACAACTAGGAACTTATTTCAAAGAAATTGAAAAAGAAATATATAAAATTCGTATTCGAACTAAACTAAGGCCGTTCTTTAAAATTTCCATAAAATTTATTTAAAACAATACTCAATATAAATAAAACCGTCTTATCCGTGCAGGGACGGAGAAAGAATACTAACCTCTGCGGCCGGGGTCAGCCTGTCGTAAAAGGCGACTAAACAACCCACCCTAGCTACGTGGTAGGGCCTCAAGCCCGTCTGGATGGCGACCACCTTTGGTCTTAAGTATGCCGCCATAATAACCTTGTGTTGTGTTCCGGCATTAGTGACCCAAGTTCCTGTACCCTTATGGGACAGCAGCGTGTTCGCGATGCCACTGGTATTGCAAACATCCATAGGCGATGGTAACTGCTAAATTCTAAGCGGGCCGTTAGCCTGTCTACTGTTCTACGCGATAAAAAAAAAAAAAAAAAAAAACAAAAAATACAAATTGAAAATAAAATTTAATACCAGTAACAGTTCAGTAGTAATAACAATTAACAATAAGTAACAATTAAGACATTTTGTAATTTAACCTAATTAAAGTTCTTGCTCGAAGTGACTTTCCCTATTGCGTACGCCAAGTCACATTCTTTTTCTAAGTTGTGACTTTACTACCGAAGTAGTCAAATTATTCCGCATCGCATTTGCTGCGTTTATAATTAGGTATGTTTTAAGTTCTTCCGCGGATGATATAGGAGAGACGTCGTAAGCTAGGGATTTCATGTGACCCCAGACAGAAATCAACCGGCATTAAGTCCAGACTCCAATGATTAGGAAAATGGCTATCAAGCCATCGCCTAACATTGACACCAAAATGTGCTGGACATCCGTTTTGCTGGTGTATCATGTTTTGCCTTGTAGCCAAAGGCACGTCTTCAAGAAGGTCAAACATTTCATTTGTCAAAAATTTTTCGTAAGCTGCAGCATTTAGAATGTTCGGTTAAAAATGTGGTCCGATTAAATTGTCGTCAATTATTCCCATCCACACATTGACCGAAAAACGGCATTGCGACCCTTTTGGCCTCTTTTTATTAGAATTTTTGCGCACTTTCTCACTCTAATAATGTTTATTGTGGTAGTTAGTATTAGTAGTTAATCCCACCTTGATCGAATTTGGATTCGTCGGTCCATAGGATTTTTTTTCTAAAAAGACGTTCTTCTAAATCCGCGTTCAACATGAATCTACGTGGCGCGAAAAGCGCCACACCCTCGTTACCCAAATGGGCGCGGAACTGTCGCTCCCGGCCTTGGTTCTGTCCATGGCTGGGGAAGATCCTGGATGGACGGCCGTTGCCTCTTTTTGCGAGGCAGTCATGTCCGCAAAGGAGGCGGCGAAGCGGGAGTGGGAGTCAACCATCACACTCCTCTTCCGCCAACGCAGGCCACGTCGTCAGCGCCGGAGGGGATCTAACGACCTCCGGCCGCCGTAGAATGCGGCTGCGGGCGGCCCCTTCCCCGAGGGCGTCGGGGGGACGAAACCTTGACCCCCTAGCGCTAAACACATGGAAGAAGCCCGCCCTGAGACAAAGAGTGGGCCGGCGGAGGCCTGGGCCACGAGATCAGCAGGGCACATATCCATGGGCCCGGGCGTAGGCGTTAGGAGAACAGCGGGGTTTTTTAGTGTGTAGTCGGACGGCCGAACACATTTCCCGGAGTCCCACATATCCCTCGTCCCCCCCGAGCCGGGGAACCCGTCAAGAGAGGGGTTTTACCAGAGACAAAAAAAGATTATATTCTCTTTGGTCTTATTGAATGTCAAAATTGACAATGACAAGGAATGAAACTTTGGAATAGTTTTTATTTGTATAGTTATTTATAATTTGTGAAAAACATTTTACTGAATGAAATATAAATTATATGGTTTCAAAACGGATTTACAGTGCAAGTTTTGCAATGTAAAACATTTTTAAGTTTTACAGTGCTGCTGTTCAAATTGATGTAGAAAAATGGGAAATTAACTGAGTAGCTATGATGAAACCTTGGATTATGGATTTTGATAAAAGAACCCTAATAAAGTTCAAACTTAAAATTAAAAGTATTATCGACCCCTGGGCGACTACTCGTTATTTATAATTGTTTCCGCAATAATGTCTCTTAATAAAGCAAAGCATATGTTAAAAAATGACTCTTTGAATTAATTTCAATTGTATATTATCTATATTTAGTAGACGATAGAAAGAGAACGGGATAATATTTTAGTAGTCTTACAGTGTCCCAGATATAAACCCTTGCGTTTGGGGGACTCGGAAATACAAATAAAAAATTATCAGTAATACATATAAATGTGCTATTGATTCTTATTCCTCGCAGCTGTATTGCAAATGGATTCAGCGTCAAGATAGAAATGTTACATCGAAATCACAAGCAATAAATCGGCTCTCTGTCAACCGCAGTTGTCGTCCGCCTTCACACCGTATAGGTATTCAATCGAGTAGTAAATCAGGCGGACGCACGCGCTACGCTGTGATATGGTGTCATTTTATAACAATTAAATGTTAAGACTTATTAATATTTTACTTTTAAGTTCTTTATTAATGTAACATTTTTTTGGAGTTTACTCCTTAAGAATCGATTTTCATATATAAGGCGCCCGGTATGAAAAAAATGTGAGAGTAAAATCTACTAATGAATGACCTCGTTACGTTTTTGGTGCGCAAGGCAAAAATTACTTTATTTGTTACAACTTAAGGTTGATTTCACATTAAATGTTGTTTTTTCTTGCTGAGGAACAACAGACAGGATGACGGCCCACTTAATAGTCAGCAGTTACCGTCGCCTATGGGTGTGGTATAACTGCAAACACGCTACTGTCCTACGTTTACTCCCATAGGGGTACAGGAACCTGGGTAATGTCGGAATATAACACAAAGTTATTATGGCGGCATAATTATACAGCAGAGGTGGTTGCCATACAGACGGGCTTGGGGCCCTACCACGTAGGGTTGTTTTGTCGTCTTTTACGACAGGCTGACTCCGGCTGCAGAGGTTAATATTCTTAATCCGCCCCTGCACGGAGAAAACATATTTTTGTGAAGACCAGAATAAAATAAAAGATTTAGTAATGATAAAAATAGTAATCTTTTGCACTTGAAACGGCGCTCGGCTGATAGGAAATCTTAACTCGTGCGACCCCACTACGGCGATAGTAGAGCATAAATCAGCAGACCCTATACGTATTATATACTCGTATATTGAAATTTTATTAATTGAATCTATTTGTTTATAAATTATTTTAAATGTTCATTCATTAAACGTTTTAAGTTTTGCAGATATCGTCCCGAGTTGCTGAATCGTGCATGCAAATAGGCTTCGAGTGCAAAGGGTTAATATTTGGAATAGAATATAGCTGAAGAATTCAGCCCACTTCTTTACCGATTAGCGCATTAAATTAATTGTCTATAGCGCTATATGTCTTTATTTCTCGGCCTGTTGTAAAAGGCGACAAAACAACCCACCCTAGCTACGTGATAGGGCTCCAAGCCCGTCTGGATGGCGACCACCTTTGGTCTTAAGTATGCCGCCATAATAACTTTATGTTGAGTTCCGGCATTAGTGACCCGAGTTGCTGTACCCTTATAGGACAGCAGCGTGTTTGCGATGCCACTGGCGTTACAAATACCCATAGGCGACGGTAATTGCTAAATTATAAATGGGCCGTCAGCCTGTCTGCTGTCCTACAGCAATAAAAAAAGAACATATATGTTATAGACAAATAAATACCCAGGCACCTACGAGGACCGAACCTGTGTCCTGAGTAGCCACGAAGGTTTTGAAATGATGCCTTTTACTTGGGACAGACATATATAGAGTAACTATATGTATCTAAATTTATTCCATCCATATTTTAATGCGGATTATCTATGCACAAGTGT
Source organism: Malacosoma neustria (assembly GCA_963693495.1). Taxonomy (NCBI): domain Eukaryota; kingdom Metazoa; phylum Arthropoda; class Insecta; order Lepidoptera; family Lasiocampidae; genus Malacosoma; species Malacosoma neustria. The sequence continues at coordinate 17,502,567 of OY856382.1, read as the reverse complement.
AAGTTGACGTTCTGAGTCATCCCCCAATATTGATTCCCAGACTTCAACGAATAAGTGTTGACTGCAACTGGGATAGACGATTCTTTGGATACAGGTAATATAAAATAATTCCAGTGAATAAAACTTTTTAAATGTACACTTCAAAATAATTTATTAAAAGAACATATAATTAATAAATTATATACTCGTATTATTAATCTATTAAATAATATGTAAATAATTCTCTTTTAAATTTAAGCATTTTATATATATTAAATTTTAGTGATTTAATTCTTTGTTAATAACTTCAATAACGTAGCATAGTATTGATAAAGTTTTATAGGAATATTATATTTATTTATTGATTTTAGATTAATTCAATTAATTCAAAAAATTTATTATATTTCAACCTTAGTTTTATTTTAAATATAGGTACATAAATATCCTAATAGTATCATTAACACGTTGAAGCCATGACGGACACCGTGTGTCCGACAGTATTCTTTCCCCCGTATCCTATATCAAGAACCTTATAGAAATTGTAGGGGTGTTTTTTTTAAATATATTTCAGAGAAAGGCCCTTACCGTAGTAAAATCAGAATATGTCGTAGTAAATAGAAAGGTTTCCCTCAGCCGCCTAGTGAATTCGCTAGTGATAGAGGGCTTGCCATCACAAAATTCCCGTCGCCGCCCATTGGGCTAATCATAGCTTCTAGCGTTCAACGTGTTAAGCCACATTAAGTACACCTTTCTACCCGCGACTGAGTTTAAGCTCTGAGCTTAAGCTGGAGTAAAGAGAACTTGAGGGACTAAACCTCGGTAGATAACCATGTAGGGAAGAAGTGAGTTGATAAAGTTGATCTTTCCATATCCCCATGCAATATACATATAAGACCTCGACCTGAGACCCCAAAGTACCATAGGCTTTGAATTAAAACCTTCGAGTCTTATTGTATCAATTATCGCCATAAATATTGCAATACAATGCTACATTAAAGTAGTTAATGTTTTAATCTATTATTAAATAATAATACAATAAAGTAGTTAACATGGAGGTTTTCATTTACAAACTAAATGCATGAATTATGTATCATTTAGTGGCTAGTAATTACAAAATGGCTGTCATAAACTTGTTAAATACCATCTTCATAATTATCGTTTATATAGTTTTTGTGTGTTTCTAGGTTATATAGATTTTGATACTATTTTAACATATCTTACATTTAAAAATATTTTTATTTTAATGGTATATTTACAAAATATACCATTCAGAAACGACTTTATTTCTTTCTCTCCGAGAGGGGCGGATTAAGATATTGATCGCAAAAGATAACAACCCTAAGTGATATAGTTTCGAGCTTGGATGGCAACCAAGATTTTAAAACGCCATATATACCGCCATAGTAATCTTGTGTTCCGGCATCCGTAAACCCTGGTTTACGAAACTGGAACCTGTTCCAGTTACCCTACGCCGAGAGCAGCGTGTTAGCGGTTCCCAAACATCCATAGCCGACAGTGACTGCATACTATCAAGTGAGCTGTTAGCTTGTCTGCTGTTCCATTAATATAAAAATAGATATCATCGTTCTTTCTCCGTCTCTTTTTGAACATACCATATAGGATAATTAATGGTACCCACAGTCTGGTGTCCGCATATGAACCTACTCTTGACCATTATCCCAACATTATCTTCAAGGAGACAATCCCATGTTTCAGTTGAGGAACTCTCATATCTCTATCATCATCATCTTAGAATTAAAACCTAGAACTCGAATTTCCGCTTCGGTGCCTGGGGTCCACTTTCCGACTTTTTCTTCTCCATTTCGCAGTCTGCGGCATCCCTAGTAGTGAGTCCATTTACGACTTCATATATATCACCTTTTATGACGTCAAGCGATCACTTTTTGGATTCAAATCAAACCCAATGTGGCATGTAACAGAACGACTAGCGTCTGATCCTGAAAGAAAATGTCGAATAGCGTTTTTTCCTTCTACGATGTTCTAGACACAGAGATGGTTCTATTCTTGGTCTCTGCCAATGAGACATTAGGTCATGGAAAATTATAAAATTTAATTCGATATAAAATATATAAGCACATCAAAATGCATTTCAAATTGTTTCTGGCTTTATGCACACAACTACGTTCAACCCTTACTACGTCATGTAATAATTTGTTAGCTAGCTTTCATTCACAGCTGGAATTGTTGTTTTTTTATTATGGGTCATGAATTGTATTTTTTCTGAATTGATAATTTATAGCTTTATTGAATATCTAGTAATATGTATGCCCATTTGTGATATTTGGTTGAATAGTTAAAGTATTGAAGCGTAACAACCCAACTTATATTGCTGTATATTATTTTGCATAAAAAAAGAAAGTGCTTTTGTTACATAATTTATAGCCCGATAGTTATTTTTAATGCCGTAGGAAAGCAGACAGGCTGACGGCCCACAGTGTTTGCAACGCCAGGGAAACGGCTAACATGGTGCTATTCGTGTAGTGGTACTGGAATCTAATCACTTAAACCGGAACGCAACACAAGGTTACTATGGCGCCATATTTAAACCAGTGGTGGTTGCCATTCAGACGAATTCGGAGCCCAACCACCTAGCTTGGTTTGTCTATTCGCCTTTTATGACACCCCGACCGCAGGAGTCAGTTCTTTCTCCGTTCCTGCACGGATAAAAATGGTACCAAGTGAGAATAGTATTGCAAATCAACAAAGCCTTATCAAGAATAAATGATAGTCAAAATATCAATATGGAAACAAGCTATGAGACTTGTTGTCACTAAAGCGAAATTAGATTTGGTTGTAATTACATTAAAACAATAAGACCAATACAAAAATTACAATTACAAAAAGTAGATTTCTATTCGTGAAGTTCAAAATGCATTTGTTGTGAAATTTTGACGCTTGAAATTTATGAACTTTCATGTCTTTCTGTAATACGTTTGTCATGTATGAATAATTTAATTGATCTGAAATATTTCCTTAAAACCTTTTTAAACTGGGTACCTTTTTTATTATACACGAATAACTGATAAAACTACTGCATTTTTTATCATTTATATGAAATACTTTTTTTGAATCCGAGTGGTTTGCACACATGTCTGGGAGCCAAAATGAATAGTTGTTTTACGCGGGTCCGAGTGGGTATTACTGCTGCAAGGGGACGCTCCCACTCGGATCCGAGTATTTAGCAGTCAATGTGCTAATACGAAATGCGAAATATTTGTGAATTTCAAAAACATTTAGTCTTTTACATTACAGCGACAGTTTCCAGTAAGCTGTAGATCTTCTGGTGCGCCAGCTAACATTTTCACAACGAAATGCAAATAAAACTATCGCTAAATAGAAAATATATGTTGTCAACTCTCTTTGAATTCTTAAATCCCTTAAAACAGTGGTCCGCAACCTTGTCATCCAAAGAGACAAATATAGATAATACACAATTGAAATTTATTCAAAGATCCGTTTTTTAAACATAGGCTTTGCTTTAGTAGGAGACAATATTACGGAAATAATTATAAATAATCAGCAATATTCTGTGTTTTGACTAAACATTTCGCGGAAGAGTCGTAGCCAAGCGTTCGCGAGCCGCATGCGGTTGCCGACCACTGGCCATGTAAAATTAACATTCCATCTTGATAACTCAAATTTGATAATTCACCTCCATGTTACTACTAACATATATTGATATTAAGAGCACAATCATCTTACAGAAGTGCCGTCAGTGACGAAATCTAAGTATACGGGAATTGCTGAGAACTTCCGTATACGTGACTCCTTCCTCTTTCTGTCTTCTGGTAGAAAGTTCCAGATTATAAGATCTTCACCAGACGTCGCTGTTGCTAAAAGTTACAATAATAAAATAATCATCATCATCATCTCAGCGTTGTATCCCAATTAAAAACTACACTTCCGTTTCGGTGCCCGGGGTCCGCATTCCGACTTTTTCTACTTCACTTCGCACGGTCTTCAGCATCTCTGGTAGTGAGCCCATTGGCATGCATATCATCCTTTACGATGTTAAGCCAGCACTTTTTGGGTCTACCTCTCCTGCCGGGTCCCGGCGGAGGCGACATAGCCAGACATTTGTTTCCCACGTAAGTATCCGGTTGCCGTAAAACGTGGCCGTACCAACGAAGCCAACACTCCTGCAATTTATCCGCAATGTCACGGACATGAAGACTACCGCGAATGCGGGAGTTCCTAACGCGGTCCTTTCGCGTTACTCCACACATCCACCGCAGCATATTGGAGATGGGACTCTCCACTGCTGGGTAAATGGGTTCAGTGTCACATTCTTCAAAAATAAAAATAAAAATTTCACATCTTAACTAAACATACTTAAACTGAACCCACTTAAATTTAAATTAAAAATTTTTTTTGGCCAATCGCATTTTATCCGGTTTAATGTCTATATTTATTATATTTTATCTAATGTTTGTTTTATTTTCTGGTTTATTATTACTTTAAGATTAATATTGTTATTATTGCATGGAATCATTATATTCATTTTATTTAATTTCGTTATCTAGTTTAGTTATTTAAATTAATGATTTTGTGACTATGTATGACACTGGTTTCCGAAATAAATGATTATTATTATTATTATTATTATATTCGTCTCCGTGACACGCAGTTCTTGCGTATGTCGCTCTAACACCGGCAAAGCTTCACAGCTCTATAAAAGGATAGGCCTAATGATGGTCTTATTTATAGACCTGTCCCTTAATTTTACCGGCATCTTGGGGTCCCAAATGAAACCAGTCACCTCGGGCTATTTGGTCCAGGCGGCAGCAATGCGTGCCTTGACGTCGCAATCGATGTCACCAGACACGTGTAATATAAATCTCAGGTATTTCACCTGGTCCGTGCGCACGGTACTGATACAATATTAAAATAATACCAGCCTATAAACGTCCCTTTGCTGGGCTTGAGGCTCAGATAGTATACCCGGCACGCTTGTCTTGTATGCATGTTTCCTCACGATATTGCATCACAGTCGGTACGTAGCAATTATGATTTATGCATATTAAGTTGGAAAAACGGCACCTTTGCCTCAACAGAATCTCATGGAATCTTTTCGACTTGACGATCTACGTGGCGTAACAGCTATATATCTATACATCTATACATATCTATACAAATAAATAAAATTGGAGGGTCTGTTTGTAATATTAAAATAACCGCTTTTTACTAAGTGCATTCGGATGTATACACGGTACATATACCAAAACAACATTTTTTACAATTTTTGTCTGTCTGTCTGTCTGTTTGTTCCGGCTAATCTCTGAAATGGCTGCACCGATTTTGACGGGAGTTTCACTGACAGATAGCTGATGTACCAAGGAGTAACTTAGGCTATTTTTATTTTAGAAAAAAAAATATAGTTTTTGTTAAAAATGAGCCGTTTGCCTGTCTGCTGAACTCTCGCTATAAAAAAAAAATGATAAGTTTCGGAAATTTTATATTCCAATTTAAGTTAACCTCAGATTTATGTCATCAATCATATGAAATAGGGTTTAGCTTAGGCTGGACTTTGTAGGTTCGAACGCACGCATTCCGGATACGCATGGCGTAACAGTTGCATTCGATAATACTGACTGTTTGCATATTTCATTTATATTTTAGGGTTTTTAGGGTTTGTAATTCAAAATAAACCATAAGATATCCAAAAAATTCTGCCCAAAGTCACTATTCCACGCGGACGGAGTTGCGGGCACAGCTAGTATTATAAGTATGTAGCATAGTAATGCTACATACTTTGGGACTAGAGGTCGCTGTGTGAATTGTGCCAGTATATTATTTAGTGCGTTATTTGGCTGTCTTGCAGGTTAGATTGAATACTTCGAAGTTTTAATGAGACTACTTTCGATATAAGATCCTTACCGAGTTTCGTTCCATCCGGGCTGAATATCATAGTTCTGACTCGGTCCAGATCGGTCCGTCCCTCACCCCAGTGGTCGACCACAGAGAACCTACTGTTCAGCACAACCAAATCAGAGTATGTCGTAGATGGAGCCACTAAAATATATACAAATATATGTATTGATTACTAAGATATTGTGTCTTTATATAAAAAATACAGTTTTAGTCAATACACCATTATATAAGGTGTTTGCAATAGTGTTTAAAAAGTAAAATGACTGGAGTTGATACATATTTTTTTAAACCTGGAGTAGGAGGAGATAGGCATGCCCAAAAGGCTCATCCGATAGCAGATCACCTTCGCCTATGGACGTTAGTAACACCAGAGGCATTGCCAACACGTTGCCGGCCAGTAAAAAATTCTTTAATGCCTTTTTTGAAAAGCAACATAACATACTGCAATGCGAAAACCTTAGCCGGAAGTTCTTTCTAAATCCGAAGAGTACGATGAACGTTCTTGAGAAGCATCTGGTATAAGAGAGAAGAGGCTACAGGAAATGACGATAGACGCCCAGCAGATGGCAGAAGACGATGGCACCATTCTAATATAAGGAAATATTTCGGTTGCATGTTACGAGTATGTTTAAATGACGATGCAGGTAGGTAGTATTTTTTTGTTGTTGTGGAACAGCAAAAAAGTTGATTGTACACTTAATAATAAGCTGTTACTGTTGCCTATAGATATTTGCAACGCCAAAAGCATTGCTACCACGCTGTCGTCTGCGTAGGGGAAGTCAAACTTGGATCACTTACTCGTGTGCCGAATCATAAGGTTATTATGGCGGTATACTTAGAAACTAGGTTGCCATTAAAACGGGCTTGAAGCCCTACCTAACTAATGTTGTTTCGTGGCCCTTTTGAACAAGGGGAATGATCAGGATCATTCCCCTGCAGGAGTCAGGATACTCCGCTCCTTCACGGAGAAATGTGATCTTTTACAGAAAAAAACTTTTTGAATTCGTTTGAATATAATGTCAAGTAAGACAACCTCTGTAGCGTAGCGGCTAAAGCACTTCGGTACGCTTGCGGAGGTCACGGGTTCGATGTTTCATGTCTCGGTGTTTATGTATAATATTTATTTAGATAAAAAGTATATATGTAATATATCAGTTGTCTAGTACCTATGACATAACTGCTATGCTACTTATTTTGGGACAAGATGACGCTGTATGAATCGTAACAGTACTTTTTTTATTTAAAAGACACTTACTAATCGTCGATAAACTGACAACAAGCTCGCCGGTCCTGCGGCTGAAGAGCATGGCATCTAAGATGTGGTCGGTTCTGTCTAAATCCTTCTTTATCACCCGGCCTGTGGGGATGTCCCATACGGCCACATGGGCTTGCGTCTCCAACGAGCTACTTTGTATCCTTGTTGCGCCTATTCCCAGAAGAGCACTACTCCAGGGATGCCAGGTTAACGTCTGCAAGATCATGTAACCATTAACAGTTTGGTTGGGGGCTAATTTCCCCTAAATCCAGGTTACAATAATAAATATATATCACAGATCTCTTGAAAGTTGTAGTACTTGAAAGCTGATGTTCTACTTGTATACGTTTATTTTGTAAATATATAACTCTGGACGGAAATTGAACCCCTGACCTTTACATTTGTTCCATCATGCATTTGTAGTATTAGTATTTTCAATTTAAAAAAGCCTAGACCAAATGAAGTTTGTAATTTAAGCATATATGTATAAGTTAATTAAAAGAAATATTGGATTACATTTACATGTTAAATATTATTATATACTAGTTGACCCGGCAAACGTTGTTTTGCTATATGAATTTAAAAAAGTTGCCTATGTCCTTCTTCAAGTTCCAATCTATGACTTTACCGAAATTCATCAAAATTGGTTCAGCGGTTTAGGCGTGAAAGCGTAACAAACAAACTCATTTTCGCATTTCTATTATTATAATATCATTTCTTAATATCATCTCGTGCCACCTCACTGTACCGCTCCAGGTACGGTCTGGGCTTATTATTGGCTATAAGCTCTAACAGTGGTCTCAGTGACATAAATGCCGAGAGAAATGTTTAGAAACATTACCTTAACTAGCAAATTCGAGTCCAAACTCGTGTACTTCTGTAAAATCGGCCAAGTCAGGACGAAGACTTCGGATTCGTTCACAGCAGCCACCGCCACGTACCGCGTGTCAGGCGAAATGCGAACTGATAGGATGGGATTGCGTGACAGTAATAGCCGTGAGATGGTCTTCAAATTCCGACTGTATGATACCACTACTCCTCGGGAACAGCCTCTATGGATTAAAAAAAAGTAGCCTATGTCCTTCTCCAAGGTCCAATCTATGGCTATACCGAAATTCATCAAAATTAGTTCAGCTGTTTAGGCGTGAAAGCATAAAAAACAAACAAACTCACTTTCGCATTTATAATATTTTAGGATATTAGGATGTTAGGATTATATATAAACAACCAGACGCGAGACGGAATTGAACCTGTGACTCTCGTAAGCGTACCAAAGTGCGTTAGCAACGCCACGGAGGTCGTCATCATGTCACTGTCAAGATAGAAGATGTAAAATTATCCTTGCAGGGGCGGAGAAAGAATATTAACCTTTGCGGCCGGGGTCGGCCTGTCGTATAAGGCGACTAAGCAACCCACCCTGGCTACGTGGTAGGGCCCCAAGCCCGTCTGGATGGCGACTACCTTTGGTCTCAAGTATGCCGCCATAGTAACTTTGTGTTGTGTTCCGATATAAGCGACCAAGTTCCGCCATCATTACGCGGATGGCAGCGTGTTAGCGGTGGCTCTGGCGTTGTAAACACCCATAGACGACGGTAACTGTTAACTAAGTGGGCCGTCAGCCTATCTGTTGTCGTGTAGCAATAAAAAATCCACGAGTACATTCGACAGTGCGATACGTATAAAGTACGAGCCAGTGAGGGCATATACTTACGTAGCAAATGATCTTCCTGTAGGGCTCCAATCTAATGTGGTGACTAGACAAAATTGATCACGTATTAAACCACATTCGCAACGTCGACAAGCCACGCATTTGCTTTTTTCGCTATTATGAATTTCCACTCTGTTCGCCACGGTCCCCAGCTATAATTTAAGGAATATAAATTAAATGTAGCAATACTTGTTTCTTATTTTCTAGACTATATACTGGGATAGTATAAACCAAAGAAAGCAGTCGAGCGCTTGTGTTAGGTGTACTATATAACTAACATACTATTTATATACTTTTATTTTGTAAATAAATACAGAACCACTCGAATTTCGAATGTCCTTTGTACAGACCATGTTAGTCACTGTTATCTGAAGAATAAATGTATTGGAACAACACACAACACCATCTAGTTCCATACTAAGCAGCATAGCACTTGTGTTATGAATACTAGTTTACTAATTAATGCACTACATGTATACTTTTTTGTAAATAAATACATCTATACTAATAAATAAAATTGGAGTGTATGTTTGTAATATTAAAATAACCGCGTTTTACTAAGTGCATTTGGATGTATACACGGTACATATACCAAAACAACATTTTTTTCAATTTTTGTCTGTCTGCCTGTCTGTCTGTTTGTTTCGACTAATCTCTGAACTGGCTGGGCCGACTTTGACGGGAATTTCACTGGCAGATAGCTGATGTAACAAGAAGTAACTTAGGCTACTTTTGTTTAAAAAAAATCGTTATAGAAAAAAAAACAGGATCTCACGAAATCTTTTTTTCTATTATTCGACCAGCGAAGCGGGCGGGAACGGCTAGTATTATATATAAACACCCAGACGCGAGACTGGAATTGAATCCGTGACCTACGCAAGTGTACCGAAGTGGGTTAGCCGTTACGACACGGTAGCAGGTAGGTCATCGACGTATATTTAATGCACTTAAATTACAAAAAAATTCTATATCGAATAATAGGAACGTAGTTTATGGAATCATTCGATCAATTTGCGCTTGCGCCACTAAACATAGAACAGCTATGAATAGAGAATATTAAAAAAAATAGTAAAAGCCCATAACCTCTCCTGTTGGGCTCATGTCTTCCCTTAAAGAGAACGGACAAATGGACAGTGGTTAGGCGCCTCATCCTATCCTTTTTTCCCTGCCTACCCGCAAGTTAGTTTAGATGCTGCGGCGCCTGACGGTAGTTTTCGATAAAACTACTCGACCACCGCCACGCTGCCCTCTCTCTGCTTGGCGAGCTCCCGCGCCGACGACACGTACCTTCTAGTCTTAATTAAACCCGCACGAGTTTTTATGTGTGTGTTATTGTGTTATTATATCAGTGAACCACTGACTATAAAGTCTTAGACTACAAACCGCAGAACCAGTCGTGGAGGGTAGCAGATCGGAGAACCTCAGGTGAGTCGCCGCTTTTTCTGACTTGCTGGGTATTTCCGTGTCCTTACCTTTCCACGTATAATTATCGAACCCGCAATACCTTTGTTTCCCGTACCGCGGCTACCTTCTTTCGAGGCCTAAGCCGCACCATTTCTTTACGGGTCCGCCACCCCCCTCGCATAATTTATGGTCCTTCAGCCCCACTGGACAATATATCTGCCAAGTAGGCGGATTGGCGGGTAACGCATATGGGTGATCTCTGAATGCAGTTTTCCTCACGATAGTTTCCGTCATCGTCGGTTCATGGAAATTATGCTACTATTGTCCTACAGCAATAAAATTTTTTTTATTGCTGTAGGACAGCAGACAGGCTGATGGCCTGCTTAGAATTTAGCAGTTACCGTCGCCTATAAGTTTTTGCAACGCCAGTGGCATCACGAATACGCTGCTGTCCCATAAGGGTACAGGAACTTGGGTCATTAATGCCGGATCATAACGCAAGGTTTTTATGGCATACTTAGGACCAAAGGTGGTCGCCATCCAGACGGGCTTGAGGCCCTACTACGTAGGGTGGGTTGTTTTGTCGCCTTTTACGACTAGGTGACCCCGGCCGCAGAGGTTAGTATTCTTACTCTGCCCCTGCACGGATACAATGCATATATAATATGTATATTAGGCAAGAAAAATGCCACGTATGCCACCGTGGAATTTATTTAGACTGTCTAGGTTAATCTAGTAAAATACCATATTTTAAAATACGATAATAAATATGCTCAAATACTAGTTTATAAGATGAATACTTACGGCTAATATCTCCCCCCAGGGGTCGAATTTGCAGACTTGTATCTCAGAGTTTGCGAACCCTTGGCTAATCAAGCTTTGGCTTTGCCAGCTCCACTTGTGGTAGCTATTACCGAGGGCTGCCACCAGGTGGTTGTTACTGCTCCAGTCCAATAGTTCTGGAACTATAATACTAAAAATCAGTAAAGTACTTATATGATCTATAACCGCACACAACCTAATTAATACAATAATAACCTAATGAATACAAATTTCTCCACTTTTTATATTTTTTAAAACATGTGTTTTTTAATTGAAGGTAAATAATGATTTAAAAAGAGCAAAGCTTGGGCCCTATTTGGCAGGAATTGATTTATTTTTGTTTCGTATATGTTCCTGGCCACTGAGGATAGTCATTAACTGTAAATGAAACTTGCGGGACAACAAAATGTATCCTTACACTTTGACGATGCACCTTATTGTGTGCTAGCCGGTTTGGCCGAATAGCCGGCTTCTTTACAACCGGCTAATCGACCAAAGTAATAACCGGCACACCTCTGTGACCTCTTCAAGCGTACTGAAGTACGTTCGCCGTTGCATGTCATCAATATCATCCTAGTCCCAGTTGCACTCTAAACTTCCGCTTCGGTGCCCAGGGTCCACTTTCCAACTTTTTCTTCTCCACTTCGCACGGTCTTCAGCATCCATGATAGTCAGCCAGCCCTTTTAGGGTCTTCCCCTCCTCCACTCGATTTGTTCCCCACGCAAGCAGCCGGTTGCCATACGTGGCCATACCAGCGAAGGCGACACTCCTGCAATTTATCAGCGATGTCACAGACATGCAGGCTGCCAAATATGCGGGACTTTCTAACGAGGTCATTCAGCGTCAGTTTACATATCCACCGCAGCATATTCATCTATATGATATGCAGTTCCTGTTTGTGTCGCTCTAGCATCGGCCACGCTTCACAGCCATTAAAGGACATTATAACTTACATGTAGCATGGCTGTAAGTAGGTAAGTCTAGTATACTATCAGCAGATGTAAGGTACGTCTTTTTTCGAGGAGCGCATGGCCAAGCGCGAAGGGCATGCTCTTCGGATGGTCTCTTCCGCGTCAATCCAAATGCATTTTCCAAGTGTCTCATATACGCTCCATGTTTTTGGAGTTTATTATACTGTAATAGAAACACAACGACATCAAAACAATATTTTATTTTTGCTACAAGTGCATATACTATTAGTGCTGACTATTGCGTTTTTCTGATATCCAGAGGTAGTATTTTTAAATAATCTCACACAAAAAGTACCATAGTAGGGTATTATATACCCTATTGAACTTGTCTACGTGCTGATACACCTGTGAAACAATTCACAAAATAATAGACACAATTTCAGAAAATAAAATACAATTTATGTATCTTATTGGTTTACAGCTATTGCATTTGTGACTCTATGGGAAGCAACAGAGATTTATCCAATAAATTATTTTGATAAATGTAAAAATGTAGCCTATGATGAACTTCTCCAAGTTCCAATTTTCTCTATACAGAAATTCAACAAAATTGGTTCAGCGGTTTAGGTGTGAAAACGTATCAGACAGAGTTACTTACGGATTTATAATATTAAAATCGATTAGTATGGACATAAAAATAGTTTATAAAAAACAGATGTTTATTATACATAATAAAAATGAAAAGGAGTATTGTTATAAAATACTAATACATAATAATGTTACCCCGGAGTATCGACATGCGAAAAACTATGGAAGTATACATAATAAATTATACATACATGCTTAATATAGTGTACAGATATTAAGCTGGTAAATTGTACTGAACTGCAACGGGGATTTACCCTATAATAAATAACTAAATACATTTTACACAACGCCGTCTAGTCTCAAAGTAAGTAGCATAGTACTTGTGTTATGGGTACTAGACAACTCATGTACTACATAATATATTTACTTTTCTTTTGTAAATAAACACATATTATACATAATCACCCAGACGCTGGAATCGAACCCATGACCTCTGTAAGCGTACTGGGGTGCGTTAATCGTTGCATGATAGAGGTCGTCTAGTAGTAGGTCGTCATGATGACTACAAATTGTACATATTATATAAATATAAAAAAAACTATAAGTTTTTTTATATAACACACAATGTAAATTAAAACAATGTTAATAATACTCGTAATATTATTGTAAGCAAAACATCAGTTTAATAGTTTAAAATAATTACCCAAATCTTTTGTTGATCGCTTTTTACAGACCATAGCAACCGTTTCTCCAAGTCGGGCAAGGAATCCCTCTGCGGGATGAACCGATCGAAGCGAGGTCGTTGCTTGCTGGACTGGAACGAACGATTTTTTGTCAATCAAAATAAATTATTCATCGATCTATCCGTACTTAGAAAGCGGGGGATTTTTCACCGTAGTTAGCAACAAAGTTCTAAGAAGTTGGTTGGAAAAAGTATAATTGACTAGCCGTTCCTCGGATCGGTAGATATATTCTAGGTAAAGCGGGCGAGCAGGGCCCTTTTCCTAGAAAATGTCCGCTGAAGTGATAACTCACACAACTCGTAAATATATTATCATTTAAAACAATTTGGTTTCATGTTTTGTTATGTTCGGGGACGCAAAAAGTTTTGGTCAGCTACGATCGACATAAATTGTTAAGGTTCTGTACATTTTATTTTTATTATATAAACTACTACTTTCAAAAACCTTTAAATATATATTGCTGTATTACAATTTTTTTATTGTTGTAGGATAGCAGATAGGCTAACGGCCTACTTAGTATTTAGCACTTATCGTCGCCTATGGGTGTTTGCAACGCCAGTGGCATCGCAAGACGCTGCCGTCCCATATGGGTACAGGAACTTAGGTCACTAATGCCGGAACGTAAACACAAGGTTATTACGGCGGCATACTTAAGACTAAAGGTGGTCGCCATCCGGATGTTATATCCGCTATTACGTTTTTTCCGCCTCTTTACGGGTAATATTATATATAATAACAGTCTATAACGTCTCACTATAGGGTTCAAGCACCCCCCCCCCCCCCCCCCCCCCGAAAGGAACTGACTTAAGTATGCCGCCATAATAACTTTGTGTTGTGTTCCGGCATTAGTGACCCAAGTTCCTGTTTCCCTACGGGACAGCAACATGTTTGCGATGCCACTGGTGTTGCAAACATCCATAGGCGACGGTAACTGCTAACGATATTTTTTTCCCAAAAACAAAGTAAAATTGTGAGAAAGTGGTATTTATTAATTAAAAGATTTACTAAAACATGCGCAAATCATACTGAATAATACTTAAAGAGACTTTTAGAATAAACGAATTTTTTAGAATAATTAATCTGATGTATTTACGAGATACATGCATGATAAATCTCACTTGAGTTTGGAGGACGGAAGAGGGGGGGGGAGTTTGCCAAATCTCATGAAGAAATCTTACCATCGTAAAGTCCTTACGTAATTAATGATCGCCCCCTTAAATAACAAATTTTGTAAAATGTCCTAAGAATCTCTAAAAAATCGTGTATTTTTCTTATATTTATTTTATCATAATTAGTGCTTAATATGTTTCCATATCCATCAACCCATTTACAAGTGTTTAAATAAAAAAATTATAGGGAAATGGCATTGCATTTTACATTTTCATTCTCAAGAGAAACATTTTTAAATTTTACTTTGTGTTTTTGTGTTTAAATAGACTGAGAGCAATTAGCCATTTGGAATAGACTTCTCCAGCTATTCTTTACCGTTGGGGTTTGTGGTGTTATTTTAATGCAGACAGGCTGACGGCTCGCTTAGAATTTAGCAGTTACCGTCGCCTATGGGTGTTTGCAACGCCAGGGGCATCGCGAACACGCTGCTGTCCCGTAAGAGTACAGGAACTTGGGTCACTAATGCCAGAACACAACACAAGGTATTTGTAATAACATCATTAATTAATTAATATGTTCGTATGTTAAATACATACTAGTTAAATAAATTGCGAAAACGATTGAATTAACGTATTCTTTTTTTTTTAATGATTTGACGGGACAAGGGTTTTTACCCTGAAAACTAAATTTATTGAGGAAACCAACTTGGAAATTCGAGCTCCAAATCAGAGTATTGTCGTTACCTTACGCTGTTTATTTGAATATTGGATAATAGTATAGTATATTTGCCTGAACTGATTTGCCAGTTTATAAATTTAATAATAAAATAGTTTTTTTTCTTACACAGATATAAGTTATTTGTAAGAGATGTAAGTAAATAAATATATCTCAATGCTAAGTGGTAGAAATAAATTAGGAAACTCAGTTTTGAAGTTAGTTTAGAAGGAAGCATTTAAAAAATGATAAATATGATTTTGCGTCTACTTGCTACATTAGTAGACATTTAAATCAGATCATAAACCTCTTTGATTGCGTGGTGTTTATGATGACCACAGAGTTTTTGTATCCTCATAAATAACAACGCTTATAGTTTTAAAAATAATCCAAAATACTGCTTACTGATTTCTCGCAAACGGTCACGTATTCCATAATGTTTAAATAATATGTTACTGATTAATAGAAACTATTTGTAATAATAAACTTAATGCTAATTCGAAAATAAAATTTAACTACCTACATGTTTCAAATTTATGGTTACGTTTCGTTTATCAATTTTATTTTCTGAAAATATCAGAGATAATATTCATATGGAAAAATATTGACTAACTAAATGATTTACATCGTGCTCGATGAAGTAAAAAAAATAATTTACATACATGTAATATTAGACATATACACCTTTTTTTGTCTCGGGGTAAAACCATCTCTTGACGGGTTCCCCTGGCCAAGTGGGACCGAGGGATATGTGGGACTCCGGAAAAGATGTTCGGCCATCCAACTACCCGGGCTTACACCCGGGCCGGCGCCGGCCCACCCTTTATGTCGGGGCAGTAGTTTTGGCGCCAGGGGGTCAGGGTTTCGTCCTTCCGGCGCTCTCCTACACCGACTCGAGGAGTTGAGGGGGGCCGAGAAACAGCACGTGGCCCTCACCCTCACGGTAATAGTGCGGGAGGTGGATCCTCCCCCGAGGGGCCACCCGCAGCCGCTTTCTACGGCGGCCGGAGGTCATTAGATGCTCTTCGGTGCCAATGACGTGGCCTGCGTTGGCAGGAGGAGAGTGTGGTGGTCGACTCCCGGCCCCGCTAGACATAAACACCTACCGGAATGGATCCCCTTTGCAGCTGATGTGCTCTAGCCGGGGAGCCGCATATAATAATTATAGTTATTATTAATTCCAATTTATTTAAAATGGGTTTTCTGGAATACGATCCTAGAAATATTTCGTTAGTATCCATAATACAATCTGTCACGGGATAGTCTCGCAGGTGGACGACCAATGTGAACACACTTCAAGCGCGTACAAGGTTACAGCAGGAGACAACTTAAAATGATGATTTGTATTGTTAAATTTAAGTTTCCTTTATCGATTAGGAGTGTGGAACGTAGCTCTGGTGTCACAAATAAAAAGGTAAAACTATTTGCTATTAAGTGGGCCGTCAGCTAGTCTGCAACTCAGCAATAAAAAAATATATTTAGGTCAAAAAAGGGAGGAAATTTCTAATAAAATACGTCTTTTGTAAATAATAATTATAAATTAAGTTAAAATGTTCAATATGTTTCGAAAGACGACATTATCAATACAATATCAGCTTTTACTATAAAAGTAATAACAGCCTATTGCTTCTGAGCTAGAGCCCATACTTAGAGAGAACCAGCGACGCTTATCTAAGTTTTATTTACTTTATATACTTTATTACACATACCTGTGATCTCAATCTATCATGTGGGTAGGCGAGAAAGCTGGGTGTGCTGTTATGAGATTCGTCGACTTGACTGACCTTTGTTTTACAATTTTTCTGTACCTTTTTTAATAGTTAAAATTTATTGGATAGTTACATGATAAGTCGTGTGATGCGAAGACGAATATGTTACGCATTGAAATTACTTATTAGTTAGATGTTTGTGACGCTAGAGGAACTGCGAACATGTTGCTGTCTCAAAAGGGTACAAGAACAATACAAGGTTATTATGGCGACATACTTATAGACCTTAAGAGTGGTTGCCATCCAGACGGGCTTCAAGCCCTACCGCATAGCTAGGGTTGTTTTGTCACCTTATACTAACCCCTGCGGCCGGGGTGGGTAGTATTCTTACTCCGCCCTTACATGGATAAAATTGAATTATGTCTACCGAATTAAGTAGCGTTATGTTTCGGAAAGTTTGACGTCGTTCACCGACATTGCAGAAGATGTTAAATTACAATTACCGGAACCCCGACCAAAAAGAACAGTTGTTTTATGCAACTATAAAAATGATATTTATGAAGATTAAAAATGCATAATTCATGCTTAAATAAGTTATGTTCATTAGTAATATTTGTATTTTTTATATACTTAAGAGAGTGAATCATAGGTGAACGGCACACTCGATGATAAAATCCCTTCACAACACAAGGAATTTAAGCAACATCCTGTCAAACTAAGGTACCTAAGGGAAAATATAAAATGATTGTTTTTTTTTAAGATTTTTAAGTTTAAAATACTGAACTAGTGTTACAAAAGGAGATTAGAAGATGATAGCGGTCATGGTCAAATATTAGAATAGGGCTACCTTTCTAACAAGTTGTAAAAGGCGAAAAATGGATGTAGTTTATCAGCAGCTATGGAAGAGCATTTGGTTTAAGACAAAAGGAACGACAGATGAGTAAAGAAACTTTGTTGCTTCTCATATTACGAAACATGATGTTTACTTAACTTACAAGTGTCATATATTCTCAACGTCAAGTAGTCAATTAATTTTAATTATTTACGTTAAATCAGACCCAGTCGAGTGTTTTATATCAAATTATTCCCCTCTCGATAAAAGTTATAATATCAATAAACAAAAATGTCTTTTTTAAAATATAATGGAGCATCCATTATTTCATTTTTTAAATTAATTTAAATTGTATACAATAAGCTAATATCACTTATTAATAATGTAGTTTTTACAGTCACAGCTCATTTAGTTTTTGAGTTTATCAAGACCTTTATACGTTAAATTCCCTTACATATTTATGACAGGACTACAGTTACGTATCAAAATTAACCGCTGTGATGTTACTATTTTATAATTTTTAATACATTTTGTTTTGACAAACTACGCGATATGATTGATGATGATTACTATGCGATATTTAATCGTTGTACAGTAACCATGTTGTTCAATTTTGTGAAATATGTGTTCAAGCTACCATTTTACCTCAGTTCTATGAAATTATCGTAGTATGCAAACAAAACAGTTGTAGTAGGCGTTGGTGAGTTTTCACGGCTGGTGCGTTCCCCACCTAGCTTCCCCACCTATCAGTGCTGCGCCTATCAACTCCAAGCACCTCCTCTGTGAATGTTGCGTGACGCCCTGTATTCATTTAGTCGTTACATTAATATGTTTTAAATGATTTGTAACAGTGCCAACATTTAAGACTTTTATTGATTGATGAATGATCTTTCTCGTGTGGTGTCTTCCCGTTCTGAGCCTACTAACAAAAGTCAGGGGCAACCACCGAAACAAATTAATTTTCATATCATACAAAATCTTTGTCCTTTTGTGTCAATCATTATATGTCATCATCATCATCTTAGCGTTAAATCCGTTGCAATTTAAGCTTCCGCTTTGGTGCCCGGAATCCGCTTTACGACAATTCCACTTTGCACGGTCTTCAGAATTCCTGGTAGTGAATCAATTATTATATAAGCACATATTATTAACAACTTATCCGTGCAGAGGCGGCGAAAGAATACTGACCTCTGCGGCCGGGGTCGGCCTGTCGTAAAAGGCGACAAAACACCCCACCTTAGCTACATGGTAGGGTCCCAAGCCCGTCTGGATGGCGACCACCTTTGATCTTAAGCATGCCGCCATAATAACTTTGTGCTGTGTTCCGGCATTAGTGACCCAGATTCCTACACCCGTATGGGACAGCAGCGTGTTCGTGATGCCACTGGCGTTGCAAACACCCATAGGCGACGGTAACTGCAAAATTCTAAGTGGGCCGTCAGCCTGTGTGCTGACTTACAGCAATAAAAAACGACTTTTGAGGTTTTAGGTTCAATTTTCAATATTTCTTAATGTTCTAGGATTAACAAATATTCTCCTTATATTCCTTGTGTTTATGTCTTTATAAGTATGTACATTGTTTATTACGTATGGTAAAATGTTTTTAATTAATTTTTAACGAAGTGTTCTTGATGGTTAATTTTATTAATTTTTATGTCTTATTTCGAAATACTGTAATAATGACAGCTCGTAAACGTCTCTCTACTGGGTCGAGACCTTCTCCCCGAGGGTACAGGCAGTAACACCCACCACACCTGTCTAGAATTGGCGAATAGCAATTTAAATAAAGGGCAATTTTGTTATAGGTATAGAAGTTATAACGGTGACAAATGGAATACTGTTTTTTTTATTGCTGTAGGACAGCAGACAGGCTAACGGCCTGCTTAGGATTTAGCAGTTACCGTCGCCTATAGGTGCTTGCAACGCCAGTGGCATCGCGAACACGCTGCTGTCCCATAAGGGTACAGGAACTTGGGTCACTAATGCTGGAACACAACTAAGGTTATATGGCGGCATACTTAAGACCAAAGGTGGTCGCCATCCAGACGGGCTTGGGGTCCTACCACGTAGCTATGGTGGGTTGTTTAGTCGCCTTTTACGACAGGCCGACCCCGGCCACAGGGGTTAGTATTCTTTCTCCGCCCCTGCACGGATAGAAATTTTGTTATTCAGACTGTAAAAGGTAGCGTTTAGTCTTCCAGGTTTGGGATATTGGGCTGAAAAGGACCTTGTGAAATATAAATTTAGGCCAATTTCCCCGCGCAGGGGCCGAGTAAGAAGACTAACCCCTGCGCCCGGGGTCGGCCCGTCGTAAAAGGTGACTAGACAGCCCTACCTACCATAACTATACGTATACTGCCGTAATATCTTCCATAGAAACCCAGGTTCCTGAATCTCTATAGGACAGCAGCGTGTATGCGGTGCGCCTAGCATTGCAAACATCCAGAGACTAACTGTTTATTATTAAGTGGGCCGTCAGCCTGTCTGCTGTTCTTCAGCAAGAAAAAGGTATTTTTTCCAGGCTTCTTGTTCAATCATAAAGTGTCACGATATGACACCAAAGTATATAAGCACAACCATTTTAACTTTGTGACAGTAAAATACCTCGGGTTCCATTGAAGCGGTGAATTGAAGCGGTTCATATGAAATCATAAAACTTTTAAGAATTTGGTACATTATATATATATATATATATATATATATATATATATATATATATATATATATATATATATATATATATAAATTGTATAGAGTATGATATATGTAATGTTTGTATTATTATTCTACGTGCAAAATGATATAGTGAAACAGATATAATAAAAATAGGGCTTCAATATTTATATTACTTAAACATTAGGTAGGTACATTAAATATATTGTTAGTATATAAAATTATTAAAAGCAAAAAATATTTGGTTGATATGAAGGTTATAAAGGTTATTTATAATTTTTTTTTCATTTTACATGTTTTTTCTTTTTGACCAATAAAATATTTTTCTTTCTTTTTTTTCTTTCTGTATTATTTACTTATTACCAACCTGTTATTATTAACAGCCTTTAACATCCGACTCGACTTAGACCCTAGACAGGACAGCATAACCACGCTTGTCCGAGGCGGATTAGCGGGTTATACTGGTGGTCACAATGTTTTCCTTCAAAGTCCGCATGTGGTAATCATGCTATGCATCATAATGTGCGATGCATGCTATTAGGATTTGGATCCGGGACCTTTAGGTTGTTTCTGAGTAGGAGTGATATATTTATCAAACTTATAATGTGCCTTGTAACTTAGTGGTATTATACTTGGACCCCTTTTCTCGCCTAATTTGTATATTATATAATAACTGCCAATTTACCTTGAACAAGCATGGCGGGTATACTGACCTAGTCTTTCAGGACTGGATTCGCCAATTGACGAAATTGTAATTTTTCGCAATTACAGACTGCCTAAAGACTTTTCCCAAATTAGTCATCAGCTCTCGGGCTACTATGTTTGTTACGTTTTCACGCTTAAGCCGCTGAAGCAATTTTGATGAATTTCGGTATAAAAACAGATTGAATTGAGAAAAGGATATAGGCTACTTTTTTAAATTTATAGGCCAGAACAATACTAAAACTTCCACGAATGTGCTATATCATTATTAAAAGCGTCCTCTTATACAAAATGACAGTGGTACCGATTTAATTTATACCATCCGATTGTATCGCATAACTCTCAAATGGGTCCGATCGGTGTCGGTGGCCGCCGCTGATTTATTTGGCCGAGGCACGCGACTCGACGGATTGACGGTTTGCACTTGCATTCCTACCATATGTATATAATGCAAATAATTAATGAGATCATCTGCGCACTTGTAATCAATCAACTGCGAGCTTTCTTTTTATCTTCGTCTTTGGTGTTTACTGCTGTGGGACAGAAGACAGTCTGACGACCCATTTAATACTCGTAGTAACCGCCACCGCTATTTCACTGCTGTCTGCGTAAGGGAATTGGAATCTGGGTAAATTATACCGGAACACAATACAAGGTTATTATAGTGCCATATTTGGAGCTTGGCACCCTATTATCTAGCTGGGATTATTTTACGATAGATCGCAGGATTCAGTATTATTGCTGCAGCACCTGCACGGAGAAAAGTACGACATACATCGTAAGTATGTGAATTTAACCTTTCGTTACAGTCGTGTTTCTTGTTTCAACCCTCTGTCTGGGACAATTATCAAGAAATAATTTTATGGTGAATTAATTTGCAGTAATTATATATAGTTAGATTGGATACCTTAGATGGAATGTATTCTTGTCAAGAATGCCTAGGAATATTATATATTAATTTCTGTGTATATGTTTCTTAAGTGGAAAACCAGAGGCGTCTCCATTCAGCTGAAATCAGAGTGTTTAGATGGATGTGTGGAGGACAAGAAAGGATCATGTGAGTAACGAATTTATAAGAAGGTCTCTGTAAGTCACATTTATAAATCATAAATTGGGAGGCAGACCATACCATATACTATGCCATGGTACGGGCATGTAATGAGAAGAGATACCGAAAACATTACCAGAAGAATATTGAACCTGAAAGGAGATGGGTAGACATAAAAAGCGATGGAAAGAATGTATGTTGAATGATATGAGGGTTTGTGAAGTGACGGACGAAAAATTGTACCGGGGCGGAGAAAGAATACTGACCTGTGCGGCCGGGGTCGATCTCTCATCAAAAGCGACAAAACAACCCACCCAAGCTAGGTTGTAGGGCCTCAAGCCCGTCTGGATGGTGACCACCTGTGGTCTTAAGTAAGCCGCCATAATAACTTTGTGTTGTGTTCCGGCATTAGTGACCAAAATTCCTGTACCCATATGAGACAGCAGCGTGTTTGCGATGGCACTGGCGTTGCAAACTCCCATAGGCGACGGTAATAAAAAATACCAAGATAGAGTAAAGTAGAAGAAAAAGACATGTTGCGCCAACCCTAAATGATTGGGCTAAGGCTCAGCTAATAATGATGTAGATTTCTTAACAGTGTTTTCCTTCATGACAATACGTGATTATGTTAGTAGTAGTACAGTGAGTCCCATAAACTTTATGAGATGCGTGCGACAGTGTATATTGAACTGAGGTCCAGTTGGATCAAGAAGGCTAATACGACCTAAAAACAAATATTAACTTTTTTTTACTACTAGTACTACGTACTAGACAACTGATATACTATTGTTCTGGAAATAAAAACATATTACACATAAACACCCAGTCCGGGATTCGAACCCGTCATAGGAATAGGTATTCCGACGTGCGGAAACCACTGCGACACAGGAATCATGAATTTGTCCGTTTTACATACATACATATAATCACGCCTCTTTCCCGTAGGGGTAGGCAGAGACCACTTCTTTTCACTTGCTACGATCCATACATACTTGTTTCGCTTCGTCTACTTTCATTATTCCCTTTCCATCATGCCCTTCGGTTTAGGGTACTCTTGACCTGGCCTTTTTTCAAGACGTCCCTGATCTGGTCTCGAAACGTCCGCCTGGGTTTACCCCTTCCAACTCTTCCATTCACACTCGCCTTATACACTTTTTTCATCAATCGTTCTTCATTCATTCTCTCGACATGGCCAAACCATCTCAGCATAGCTTTCTCAATTTTTGTCACTACATCTTCTTTCAGACCACAACGTTTCCTTATCTCATTATCTATTATGTCCGTTTGTCGAACATTTGTCCGTTTTACTTGAACTATATTTCAAAATTGGCACAATTGAAATAAAGTTCCCTTATTTTTGTAAACTAAGGGATTATTATTAACAAAGAACCCTTGTCACTCATTCCAAATACGCTTATTGGCGTTTTACTAAGTTTTTGTAGTTCTTCAACTAGCCAGAGTTTACCCACGACTATTCGGTCGGTAGTTATTTCAAGTGGCTTAGCTTAGCTAGCTAGCTGTTTAAATAACAACTATTAAAACAACAGGGTATCCCAATTATTCCTCCACCTGTTATATTATATGATAATTAAGCCTTATGATGTGTTATTCAGAGGTGAGCAGAACATAACAGCTGCTTGGTTATTATAAATTATCTACTACTTCAAGTACTTGTCTATTATTATTCTAATATAAAAATCAGTGTTTATAATTGACAATACTATTTAAAACTCATTTGTTACACAAGTTGTTGACACACTTGTCGAGTATACAGTGGCTCAGAATGTATCTTGATTTAAAATATCTAAATCAAATGCTTAGATCATTGTGCACACTAATCATCTTAGCGTTAAAATCCGGTTGTAACCCTATTCCGCTTCAGTGCCCGGGGTCCGCTTTCCGACTTTTCCTTCACATTACAAGATCTTCGGTAACCCTGGTAGTGAGTCCATTGGCACGCATATCATCCTTTACGACGTCAAGTCTGCACTTTTGGGGCCTTTTCTGCTGGGGCCCGGTGGAAGTGGCATGGCTAGGAATTTGTTTTCCACGTTGGTTGCCTTAAAACGTTGACCACGTTACTAGCGAAGGGAGCAATCCTGCAACTTGTCCGCTATGTCACGGACATGAAGGTTGTGGTGGATGCAGGTATTCCTAACGTGGTCTTTCTGCGTCAGTCCACAGCATATTCATCTCCGTGACACACAGATCATTGTGCACACTGATCTGCATAATTTTACGTTTGGGTTCGATTTCAAAGCGAAAAGGGTGTTCTCCCTGGTCTGAGTATTGGGAGATATGCCTGCCATGATCCATTACATTACCCATAAAATAGCAACGTTCTAATTTGAGCGTGAATGATGTGCTGTGATTATGCAGCAATTTTTTATATAGCTAAAGTAGAACTAACAGACATACGTTCAACCAGCAGGTCACCGTCGCCTATGGATGTTTGCAACACCATATGCATTTCTAATGCGCTGTCGGTCCCGAAATTTTTTGTAAATATTATAGCAGTTTTAATAGAATATAAATGCTACAAAGTGTTATGAATCTTCATGTATATTTTAAAAACAAACTAAATTGATGATGTTTTGATTAATTTACTCCCGTAGTTTAATGGTCATGATAGAAACTCGAGGTGAATTTTGTGTTTAGCGGTAAAATAACTGTATAAAAACGTAACTGCATTGTAACATTTTTTAAATACGGAATGGCAGATAATCTTATGGCCCACTTAGTTGCCGTCTCCTATTTAATAGACATCTAATCACGCTTCGATCTAATGTTGGATTAAAAATGAATGTTGGAAAAGAAAACGGCTACTTTTTTAAATTTATATTGTTGAACAACGTTTACCGCGTCAGCTAGATAATAATATATTCAACTTGTAAAAATTCATGAGTATATTGCAACTTTGTATTATGTATTTATAAAAATAACGTGTTCAGTACACCTGTCGGTCCGTCAACATTATCGACACCTTTGACCACATCTAACATAAAAAGCCTGAATTCTGCATTCTTATACCGTAATACCGTAAACCTTATAAAGTGCCTATACCTCTATATATATAGCCCTCTCCGTGCAGGGGTGCAGTAAGAATACTGACCCCTGCACCCGGAGCGGCCTCTAGTAAAATGCGACAATACAATCCTAGCTAGAGGATAGAGCGTTAAGCCCGTCAGGATGCATAACCTTGCATTGTGTTCCGGCATAAGTGACCCAGGTTTTAGTTCCCCTACGCAGACAGTAGCGTATTAGCGGTGACCCTCGCATTGTAAACATCCATAAGCAACGGTAACTTCTTATTATTAAGTGGGCCTGTATGCTGTTCAACAGTTATTTATTTATCTTTATGTCTACATAAATAAAAAACTCAGTATGATAGCACGCGGCTACTGTAATGTGTGGTGATCGGGTGGTATCCAATAGGATAATATCTTCTTCTATTAAGAAGCCAACATAAAGCCAGCACCTTTTAAGAAGTAATTTTGATTGTGGCTTTTTATAATTGCTTATTATAATAGAACCACTTAATAAGGACGAAGAAAAACATAGCGAGTTGGAGCATGTGTTTTGCTAAAAATCATAAAATTGCTTAATCTATTTATAGCAGAAGCAACGATGGTAGTGGTCCGTCCATTCGGCCTTTTCTTACAAGGGGTAAAATAATAATCACGCCTGTAAAAATTAATTTTAGGCAACTCTTGCATGTACTAAAACAAACAGTTGTAAATAGGATTATTTACATTTACACCTAAATAGCAAGTTGTAATGTAATATAGAGAAATTTTACTTCTCTACTATTTTAAGCTACCTGATTGTTGCATATGTAAGTTTTATTCTTAAACTATGGGTATAAATTTTCTATTTTACATTTTTCTTCTGTGTGAAATGTTAAACTTGTAGGCACAATTATCATTCAATACTTGGATTAAGGTTGTATAACTTAATTTCTAGCCATTTAGTGTTTGTGTGGGGATCTATAACACTTGCCTACGCGCAGGATTAGATGAAAGATGTTTGGAATAGATCTAAGCCTTCTCATTCGTGGTTAAGACCGCGGCCGGCGCGCGCGTCTCTCAACGGGTTATATCTAATATATCTAATCAAAAGACCGGAAATAAAAAAAAAATTCTAGAAACTGTACATTTTCAATTGTGGAGTGTTGTGTATTTGTATGATTTAATGATCTGCTTCATTTAGTAACTAACTTAAAAAATATTTATATTGTTTATAGGAATTAAGAAATTACTAAAACTGTTTTAAAAGAAATATAATACACATTTAAAAATAAATGTTATACGCGAAATATAACTACTTCTTTAAATTATAGTAAAATATAAATATCACAGCAATGTTCGTTAAAAATAAAACGATATAATCACCGTTAAAAATAAGATATAATTGCTATTAATTATTACGGGTAATTTTATAAATGATAGTAATTTTTGACGATAAACTATAAAAATATCGAGCTATTTATTAAGTAATTTGAGTGGTATTTTACATCTGCGATAAAAATTATGTCAAAACAACTAAAGCCTTGGTTCAATATTTAACTTAAAATATGTAATCGAATATAAACAAAATTTCTATACAGCTATACTTAAATTTTTAAAGCCCATCATTAAGAATAAGCAATTGACCGAATTATTAGTGACGATGTGACAGTAGCACGGTAAGTTTAAATTATGATCAGACTTAGACAACACGGAGGTGAACCCACTCAGATCATATATTTTGTATTGGTCGCGATATCTCTTTTAAATTACAAATATTATTTTAATTTAAAGCTTGTTTCGCACCGAAAGTGTTCTACATGAAAACACATATAGTAGTTTTAAATTAAGTAATTACTGTTTTACTATCGTGTATTAAAAATGAAACCGTAACTATAAAATACGAGTAAAAAACAAAATGTTTCATTTGTCCTCAGTGATCGTTACAAAAACTATTGTGAAAATTATTACTGCGATATAATTCATTATTCGTCAATAAAATAATGTAATATTAATGATAGTAATAAAAAGCATCCATTATAATTTATAAGTTTTACACAATTATCGAATTGAAAGTTACGCAATACAATTTAATTGAAGGTAGGTTTTTATGATGTCTTAAACCCCGTTTTAGACGTCTTAGAAAAGAAAATAACTGACACAGAATAACTATGTAATTCAATAAATATATCAAAAAAATTTAATATATAAAACTGTTGTGTATATAATCTATAATTTAATTTATCCTTTTATTTCATTTGCATAAAACAAAATACGGTATTTGAATTTAACTTATATCAGTTAAGTAGTTATTAAGTTTACCGACGACAACACTAACAATATTTTAAAATAATAAAGATTTTATACATATAATTTATTGCAGAAATATCATATAACAATTCAAAGTGTTAAAAAGTTTATTATATACAACAATTACCGTCAAAATGGCATTTAAAATGTCAATTACTTTCGTTTTTTAACTCTTGTATATCAATAAATTTAATATAATTTGAAAATTACAAATGCAAGTTGTTCCGTATTTTCACATCTAGCAACATATAATATAAACAAATATATATAAAATGTATAATATCATGTTTTAAACAGATTATTAAATCAGAAATTACTTATATTTTCTTATAAATTAATAAAAAACAATATATAATTTTAATTTACCATGACTAAAACAATCTAGAAAATCTACTAAAATTTCTAAACCTTTTGTAATAAACCTTTTTAAAAGATCCTGACAAAACTCAGAGTAAAAAAACTGTATTAAAAATACTAGTCTATTCACGCCCGAACAACTCGCTTTGGGGGTAATAACCTCTTATATCATAAGTTGTCCTTATATTTTTTTTATTCATCACGTCCTTGAGAACAGCTGACTGTGTGTTTCTAAAAATAAGTGATTTTGTGTGTGGTTTGTGTAGTGTTTGTGTTGTGAGCCAGGTGTCAATAAATATTTCCATGTAAGTCTTTTTTGTAATAAATAATTATATCTATTTTGTTTTTGTTTACACTGATCTGTATTTTTTTACAATCTGTATCTGTAAAAACCAAATATAACATAAACTTAATAGGTTCATGAAATGTATTTTGATTTTTTATTATATCTATATATAAATAAAATGACAGAGGTCTGCAGCTGAGCGCGCATCACGACAAAACTACTGGATACATTTCAATAAAATGTTTTAAGTTTTATTTCTTAGATACATGGCCCATAAGTAAAAAAAAATATTGGGACATCTTCATAAAGTTATTAAAGTTTTAAGAAACAACGATTTCACTACGTGTTCAGTGATGTGTGTTTTCTTGTCGCGGAGAAGTGGTGTAGCGCGCATGCCCACAAAAACTTCTCACATTTTTTCAAATTACTTTTTTCTGTTATTCGAGCAACGAAGCGGACGGGAACGGCTAGTAAATAATGTAAAACTATTTTAATAGCCTAAAAGATTTTAATTAGTCCTCTTCCGGTTCTGATCTATATCGCGATTAGCAATCCTTAAATAATATCAGCCCATAGCGTCCCACTGATGGGTTCGGGCGTCCCCCTGGGGGGAACGGACACTACTCGCCAATCTTGTCCAAGGCGAATTGACAACGTGCAAAGTGATTTCAGTATGCAGGTTTCCTCACGATGGTTTCCTTCACCGTCGGTACATGGCAATTGTGCTATAATTTGCACACTAGGCAACGAAAACGGCCCAAGCGTTGCGTACCACCACAAGATTCGAATCCAGGACCTTTAGATTGGTCTCCATTTTCCTTCCTATTAGAAAAAAACCTCTGTCTTATAAGGGATAACGAGTTCAAATCCTACCTAGTACCTAACTCGAGTATTTGAGGTTATTGTAAGAGTAACGGGATTTTTTGAATTGTTGCAAAGTGACACAATGTTAGCAATATTTAAAAATATATTTAAGGTTTATGCATTATCTATTCCAAACCACTGAATCCAGGTTAGATTTATACGTGCAGGGGCGGAGAAAGAATACGTTAGTATTCTGTGGCCGGGGTCTTCCTGTCGTAAAAGGTGACAAAACAACCCACCCTAGCAACGTGATAGGGCCTCAAGCCCGTCTGGATGGCGACCACCTTTGGTCTTAAGTATGCCTTGTGTTGTGTTCCGGCATTAGTGACCCAAGTTCCTGTACCCTTACGGGACAGCAGCGTGTTCGCGATGCCACTGGCTTTACAAACACCCATAGGCGACGGTGAGTGCTAATTTCTAAGCGGGCCGTCAGCTTGTCTGCTGCCCCACAGCAATAAAAAAAATTTTAGTAAGCAATAGATTTTTAGGTACCTGGTGGCTCAATGATATTACACCCAAGAGACCAATCTGCTTTAATGTACCGCCTAGATGTCACGTGACGCCATATTTAAATAGGTGCTCAATGCTTAAAATGAAACACCGACGTAAGCTTCACTTTACTTGTCTGCTATTTGGGGTGTTAAATATAAATCTCCCACATGTTTATATAAAAAGTATATATAGACTGGCTCCAAAAGATCTGCTGTTCCTCGTCAATATTCCATACAAATTGCAACAATACAACAGCATACAGCTGCGTGTAGGGGCAGTCTCCGGTACCCGGCAACTAGATGCTAGAACAACATACCGCCCCGGATACGGAACTTAAAGTTGTTAGATAATTTCAAATCTAAATTAAAGAAATTCCTGCATAAGCATCAGCGAGAACAGGCCGATTTAGCCCTTGATACGAGTGCTTTATAGTGTAGCAAATTTATACCACTAGTATTCTATCAGTCACGTGATAATTAGATATTATCATACCATTGTGTGTGACTTATTGCATTTTATATATTTAGTCTTGTTAACTTCTTCCCACTTTCGTCATTTATAGAATAGTTTGTAATTATGTATCCGTAGTATTGTAAATATCTCTTGTTTTTATGTTTATGTCATAAATTACTTTTATCCAATTGAAAGATTTGATTATTTGATTGTCTTGTTATAATTAATAATTCTTTGTTGTAAGTCCAAATTTTGTAAAGTAGCGTCTTTACCGGTTTTAACGGAAGACCAGCGCTGGTTTTTTCTAACCAGTTTATGCTGAGAGTATCCTTTTAGGACTAAATTTAAATTTATTTAGTTTATATTTTTGATTTTGTATATTTGTTTGTGTTGTAGTCCTAAATAAATATCTTTCTTTCTTCAGTCTATATTTCAGGTTCGATTTTCACGCTAGCATGTATCAATTAGGCAGCTTTTCTTGCCTAATGTACGTATCATCACCGCATCATAGTATATTTGCAAATTATCGATGATGAATTTAAACATCATAAAGAAATAACCAAGATCACTGATCTGTGTAACCCGCCAATCCGCCTTAGACAAGCATGACGGGTTTCTGTCCATTCCCTCTAAGGGGCTCGGTAGCCAGGCAATAGGATGTCATGGATTGTTATCATTCATAGGTTTTTTTAGATCGACTGTAATGAATTTCGCTTTAGACGTGATATATGATCTGATGAAGGTTGTATAAAAGGATCTAGCTAATTCTTTGATAATGTTCCAAAACTTTAAATGAAACTCGCTATATTAAATAAATATATTGGTACATTTCATACAACGCTATCTAGTCCTAAACTAAGTTGCATAGCACTTGTGTTATGGATATTAGACAACTGATATACTACATATATACTTTTCTTTTGTAAATAAATATATAAACACCCAGATGCTGGACGGAAATGGAACCCGTGACCTCTGCAAGCGTGCCGACGTGGGTTAGCCGCTAAGCCAGGTCGTCAAATAAATAGTATCATATTCTGGACAATAACGCTAGACAGTTCGCGTGACATGAGTTTGGTGTAACAAACTCTTTTTTTATCGCTCTCGCATAAGATAAGAGCTTTTTAATACGTTTTTTAAACAAGTTCCATTTTTACACTTAAACTTGTAGTGTAACATTAATGTATGTTAATTATATGTAATATTTAACCTAAGCTTTAATTATATTTTACAAAAAAGATTTATCTAATGCCTTTCGATGTTCGGTACAACAGGAACTTGAGTCACTAATGCCAGAACATATCACAAAGTTATTATGACGGTATCCTTAAGACCAAAGGCGGTGGCCATCCAGACGGCTTGGGGCTTTACCACGAACCTAGAGTGGGTTGTTTTGTTGCCTTTTACGACAGGCCGACCTCGGCCGCAGAGTTCAGTATTCTTTCTCCGCCCTTGTACGGATAAAAACGGATTAAGAAGGAGACACGTTTATTTCCTTAAAATGTCTTTCTAAATTATCCGTGCTGGATTTTTAAATAATAAATAGAGTCTTAGCTTCGTACGATGTCATTAACTAAGGGCAAAAGTTCAAGAAAAAATCAGTCACATCCATTAAGAATTGGTACAGTAGCTTTGAAATGTAGTGAATAAACGTCATTAAAAGCGGATGTCGAAAAAAGTTCTTAGGTCACTTTATTTTACTAAGATTTAAAATCCCGGTTGCTCTTCCTTCGGTACGTGAGGTGCGATGAAACTAACTGCTATAAAACACAAAAAAAATATCTTGTTTTGGATTTTATAAGAGGAGTAGTAAAATAATATGCTCTATCTTAGAAAATAAAAATTGGATGATGCTCTTCTTTGTTTCCTGTAAATTAGAAAAAAGAGTTTATTTGCCGCTATTTTAGACATCTTTAAGAAGTTATTGAAAGGGTGATAGTGCTACGTTATCAGAAAAGATGTTCTTATTTTTAACCAACACCAAATAGCTGAGATTTTCAGCTACTTCTCTTTTATGTTTTTTTATTGCTATAAAACAGCAGACAGGTTAACGGCTCAATTAATAAATAAATAAATATGCTGAGACAATTCACACAGCGCCATCTAGTCCCAAAGTAAGTAGCATAGCATTTGTGTTATGGGTACTGGACAACTGATATATTTATATACTTTTATATTTTTGTAGTGTATGTAAATAAACACCCAGACCTGAGACCGGAATCGAAGCCGTTACGCGACAGCATTATGCATTATGAGACAGTAACGTGTTCACGGTGCCATTAGTGATGCAAACATCTATAGGCGACGGTAACTGCTTACTGTTAAATGGGCCCACAGCCTGTCAGCTGATTCTCAGCAATAAAAATATACGCCATGGAGGTTGTCAAAGAGTAAGCAGTTACTATCGCCTATGGATTGATTGTCACCTGACACGCTACTATCCACAGAGCTTTACAGACCTACACTTTGTTCACTTATGCTAGAACGAACACAATAATAATAACAATATCAATTTATTTTAGATTTATAAAATCCATACATTATAAATAACGATAACATTAATTATACAATAAATAAATTATTGTGTATATGTATATATATACAGAGTTTAGAGACAGACGGATTTTGAACATTTCTACTCTACTTAGCTAGAAGAGTTTTGTCGTGTTTTGCGACAGGGTGCAGGCGTATCCTTATCCCGTCTCTGCATGGAGAGATTGTATTATGAATTTCAAATCCGTATAATAAAGATAATTTTCACTCCTAATAAGTAGTCTACATGTATTGTGCATCATCATCATTTCAGCCGGAAGACGTCCCCTGCTGGATAAAGGCCTCCCCCAAAGATCTCCATGATGATCGGTCCTGCGCTGCCCTCATACAACCTATTCCGGCGATCTTGACCAGATCATCGGTCCATCTTGTGGGGGGCCTACCAACATTGCGTCTTCCGGTACGCGGTTGCCATTCGAGGACTTTTCTGCCCCAACGGCCATCAGCCCTTCGAGCTATGTGCCTAGCCCACTGCCACTTGAGTTTTGCAATCATCCGGGCTATGTCGGTGACTTTGGTTCTCCTGCGAATCTCCTTATTTCTGATTCGATCTCGCAGGGAATTGTGCATATCTCATTTAAATTCACTTTTTACAGTTAAACGATCATGGCCTCTCCTACTATTACCAATATAATTATGGAACGTTTTATGCGTTAAAATAATATGGTTTACAACGTTTTCGTGTTAAAGTAAGTACGATAGATACTAATAGATCAACTTGCAACTTTGTATCACTTTAATTGATCAACAGTTTTAGTCTATTCTTCGAGAGCTGGGCATCAATCAGAGGCTATCAAACACAGTGCAGGCTCGCATCTTCACTTTCTTTGGACACGTATCACGGCGCGGAGGCGAATCCATCGAATGCCTGGTAATGCAAGGCAAGGTTGAGGGCACCCGACCACGCGGGAGATCACCGATGAGGTGGACGGACCAAGTGAAAGGCGCCGTCGACGTTCCTCTGCACGAATGCACAAGGAGAGCGGCAATTCGCGAAGAGTGGCGTCGTATTGTAAAACAGGCTACAAACACCTCAACGTGACGGCCACGACCACTCTGGCAAGAGTGTAACGCCAAAGAAGAAGAAATAGACTTTTACTTTTTTTTCCATGATATCGTTACCCTGCGTTATGCTGTATTCTTTTAATTGGTAGTTTTATTCAAGATTTTGTTAATATTTATCTGCATACTGTCTTACGAAATCATATTATTCACTTCTTTATCAATAACAAAAATGAGTACATCAAATTCTACAAATTCTACACTTAATACATTTTTAAACACAATATTTACATATTTTTGTGTTGTTAATACTATTCGCGTTATTACATGTACATACGCTTTTTTTATCCAGAGCAAACATTTACGTGCCGAATATTTGGAGGGAAGCCGGCGCAATTATACCGACCCCACATATGTATCCCACGTCAGCCATTCAGCTAGTTAGGGTAGGCGGTAGTGGGCGGATAACTGACTTAAAACTCCGGTCCCCCCACCCTTTGCTGATCACAGGTTTGACTTATGATAATTGCTCTGGAATGTTTCGGGTGCGTGCGTACCTATAGCGTTGTCCAGGGTGATATTTACCCTATCGAGTTTCATACACTTAGTTGAGGATAAGATAATCCTCGCTACACTACCCACAATATGTAGATTCTTCGCTAAATCTTGTAAGTGACGTCGAAGACACCGGCAGTTGCTTCTTCAGATGTGTGTGACCGCGTTTAACTCTATTCGTACTGAACACTACAAATGGTATTGTCCTTACTAACGAAAACAAATTATTCCGCTCTCCAATGATAGCATAGTTCCAAACAAATATCTTATTGATGTGTTTTGCTACAATATATGTATATCGATCAAGATACTGGTAAAAAGTATTATGATCAATTCCAGAACATTCCGTCATTGTTATAGACTTTTCATTTAGAAACGTCAACATATTTTATTATGTACTTCAGTAAATGCCATAAATTGTTGATTTACGATCCCACAGTCTAATATGTATTATACTTACAGAAGCAAGTATTTAATCATTTCGGAGAAAGAGAAAATGTAATGAAAATGTGATCGCGTTTCATTATTTCATTTAACAAAGTATTGTTTTTTTTTGCGTTTTTTTTTTAATATGGCTGTACGAATTAGTATATACAAGTTACTATTTAGGGTGTAAAAATAGATCTACTTTTTTCATGTCTATTTAAAGTTTTAAATGCATAATGACATGTGATTACATACATTGTAGAGAGGTTGCTCGCGTTTCTCATTCTTTGCATTTCATAGGGTGAAATCACCTGTAAATGCCCCCCTTATCACTTTGCCTATAATTTTACTACACATATGTTGATAACATCTGCGGTATCGATGTAATGGGAATAACTCATATGTTTACAAATTAATTTCTTTATTTTGTTATATGTGCGTTTCTCAATATTTTTGTGACATTTATCATGAAATTGGTGTGACATTGAGACTACCTCCGTGACGTAGAGGCTAAAGCACTTCGGCACGCATGCGGATGTCGCGGGCTCGATTCCCGTCTCGCGTCTAGGTGTGTATGTATAATATATATTTATTTACAAAAGAAGAGTATATATTTAGTATATCAATTGTCTACTACCCATAATACAAGTGATAAGCTACTTATTTTGGGACTACATGGCGCTCTGTAAATTGTGCCAGTATATTATTTGTTTGTTACTGAGTGTTTTTTGTATTGTTTGGGAATATGTTTCATTAACATATTATAATAATATTCTGTTGGATTGTACGTTTCTACATCTAAACTAGATAGATTATTTATTAGGTAGAAAAAATTATGTGATCAAGTTTTGTTTTAACGATGGTGTTGCCGCCTAGCTTCCAAATTTGAATTGAAGACTCAGTGGCGGCTTTTATTTGCTATTTGGGAACTATTAAAAATGTTATTTATTTTTACGTCTTTCTAGGTATCGTCTTATGAATGCCTAATGGTATAGACCTATTTTTTTCTGTTCAAATTACACGGTCAGCAACGTTATTGCCAATGTAGACACCTGTGCAACGTAACACGGACAATCATGTATGTACGGGAGATGTGTGGGTTGATGAACCACTACCGCAGCTTATTTGTAGTGACTATGCTCTGTTCGGTTCCTATCCTGTCACTTTCTTAGGGAACTTTAAAGCGGTATATTGTCTTCTGCATTGCACTGTTCTTTATTAAATAGTTACTGATTTTATGATCTTTTTAAAAATAGTCAAATATATTAATTTTATCATTATTTGTGTTTTTTCTGCAAGAAAAGGTTCACAGAAAGGCAACTGGGCTATTATGAAACGGCAGCTATTCCACTCAGTTTTTCTTCTTATTCAGCGGAATCTGGGCTCCAAAGTGAGAATCTCAAATGTAATCGACACTAAACCTTTAATACGAAGAGGAGAAGTGGAGTATTCAAATAGTACATATAGACAAGGAAGACCAGCGGCCAAGATAAGCGATAGTTAAAAAAAAGAAATTATGGGTCATAAGGATTTAGTTACGTGACACTCGTATCTTGACAGAATTGAAGCCTGAATTTATATTCAAACATTCACTTAATATCTATTTCATAAAATATAATATAATAAAAAAAATACTAGTGGTCGCCCAGGGGTCGAAATTCAACCATAATTCATTAAATTTTAAGTTTAAATTTTATTAGGGTTCAGGTTCTTTTATATATAATAATTTTTTTTTATAAATTGTGTTTTTTGGAAATTAACAATTGATTTTCTTAGTCTAACCTCAAAGCAAACACTCATTGACTTCTTGTTACTTAACAACGCCATCTACTGGAATAGCTTTAGTGTGGTGTCGTTAAAGCAATTAAAAAAAATAGTATTATTATTCGCCGATAGATGTCAGACATTTTTGTTATTTTTCTTCCAATAAAAAAAAGCGAATAAAATGACATTTTCTAGAAATGATTCCTAGCTAGATCGATTTATCGGCTCCGAAAACTCCCCGTATACTAAATTTCATGAAAATTGTTGGAGCCGATTCCGAGATTCCAATTATATAAGTATATATATACAAGAATTGCTCGTTTAAAGATATAGGATAATACCTCTATATTTCAAGGTTTTTCTACACCAAGCCATTTTTCTATATCAGTTTGAACAGCATCACTGTAAAATATCAAAATGTTATGCATTGCAAAACTTGCATTGTAAATCCGCGTCGTATATGGTTACGTTGCGTTTGTATGTTGGTTATGCGTGTGTATGTTGTGTATCATTCGAGCAGTAGTGTGTGTAATGTTTATGTTAATTATTTTAATGTATTCCTAATCGATTTTAGGTACAAAAAATAGCTTTCTGCACTTTTCCTCCATATAAAATTTAACTGTGCCAAATTTTATTCTCCTCCGTCCGCGCAATTTTCGTAAAAAGGGGTACAAAGTTTTCGCTTCACGTATATAGATAATATACGTATAATATCACGTATAATATATAGGTAATATTTTCAAACAGCAAAAAATTAAGAAAAAACAGGTGCCGGACACGCGACAGAATATTTATTATCAAAATAAGATATCCTTAGCAGCGATTCGTTTCTCAGAAGCAAACAGTTATGGCTAATGTAAAAAGTTTTGACTGGTAAAGGTCTGTACACACTTTATAACGTCTAATCATTAAACGGGTAATGCCTTAAATAATATCTAGGCATTATCCGCAATCTGCAGCCTATGTATGAGTAAACCGCCAAGGGGACATCCATTAATTACGCGAGCTCAGAATGGGGGGGGGGGGGGTCAAATGAAATCTCACCAAATCTCATTTAAACCGAGGGGGGGATAATCGAAAATCTCACGTCGCCTTCAAAAATTATAAAATATTACAGATATTAAAAAATATGTTTTTATCTGTTTTTTACTTTGAATTTTATTTAATTTAAATAAGTTAACTATAGTATACCTGAACGGGTTATTATTTTCCCGAATAGTAAAATAAACTTTAGTTTAAAATATTTTAGCACCAATCTCACGTTAGGGGTGGGGGGGGGTCCAGGCAAATCTCACTAAATCTCACCTAAAGGGGGGGGGGTGTCTGAACTGTACGAAAAATAGCTCACGTAATTAATGGATGTCCCCCAACCCACCTTGAACGAACCAGAAACCCATCACTTTGTGCATGTATACGCAATGCTATAACGTTGTAAGTGGATTAAATTTAAATAAATTTTAAAAATAATCTTGTTTTCAACTCGTTCGTTTTAAGACGTTCATATGGGGAACATTATTATTTCGGAATTTTTAGACATCAAAGGTAGTTGTCACCTAGACATGCTCGGGTCGCTACAAACCTAGATAGGGTTGATTAGTCATGTGTCACGATAACTTCCGACCACAGGTGTCAATACTTTTGTTCTACCTCTACATTTGTAGAGTTATTTGGAAATACATTTGTCAACTACACACTCCAGACTGGGATTAACTACAGGCATATCATTAAAAAGTTATCTGTATGGCACCCATGGACAAAACTGTATGTAAGATTGTATTAATTGTAAAAATTGATTCTTATTCTTCATATAATTTTATTTAATCCTTAAACGTGTTATTTAATTCAAAATCAGTGATATGAAACAAAACATGGCTAAATGTTTTAGTTTCGGACGGAGAAAGAAAGTCGGCTTCCATGGCATGACAGAGAAACTCCGAGTACATCACGAGACTTGTGAAATGGCAGTTTTTTATAGCTATAGTTCAGTCTTGTAGACAAACATACGGCCTACTCAACAGGTGGTCATCGGTCGTCTATGGACGTTTACAACATCAGAGACATAACAAACGCGCTGCCGTCATCGAAAAAAGATTATAACGCCTTTTTTTAAAAACTCCATATCGTATTGTGCTGAAAAACCTCAGCCGGAAGCTCATTACAAATTCAGGGAGTACATAAAATGGATGTTCTTGAGAACCATTTCGTACAAGAAAGAAGAGGTTCCAGGAAATTATGATGAACAACCAGCCGATGGCGGGCAGTGCGGTGGTAGAAAGAGGACGAAGGCACCATTTTGAACAGCTTCTCAGAACACTCCTAGTTTTACAGGTGGTAGAATACGCAAAGAGACAAGCCTCTCCGAAGGCTAAGCCAAGTCGACAACACGAATTGCACGCCTTTGGAGGGAACCAGAGGATGGAGCTGACAGGCAGGTGCTTCAGGCTATGAATGTGAGCAGTACTCCATAAGCGGCCTGACCTGTGCTATGCAAAGGGCTTTCTAATGCACATTAATACACAACTTTAAGAACCTTTCAATCGTTCTCGAATAAAATTTACTGAAGTTCTAGACATGCAAGATCTTTTAAAATTTCGTGTGTAATGGCCGTTAGGTCGATGGCAAAAAGCGATGCCGTGTGTCACGCTCGAGCGCGTTCCTCTCAGTGTCCAATCTTGAATGATGTCAAAGACATCGACCAGACGGATCATAGGATCATTGCTATTCAAAACTATAGCTTAAAGTTTTATCTATAAATAAAGAGTACATTTCTACAAAGAAAACACTACATACGACCTTTTAGATTTAGAAGTTTTGTATCTTTAGTAGAATTAAAAGGAAATATTATGTTTTACATAAAGAAAATAATCACTTCGGTGGCATTTGCGCTTATATCCATGAATTTATAGATAGGTATTTGTTATTTATATTTTTCTGATATCTTTGGGACATCACAATGCTTGCGATGGTCAAGAGTTCCATTTCCCTTACAAATCTGGGTGTTTATGTTATGTATTACAAAAAGTATATATAAAACACAACGTTCCAGATGGTTATGTAATATAAATGATAAAAAATAGAAGTAAATGCTGAAAATATCTATATACTAGCCGTTCTCATCCGCTTCGCTGGTCGAATAACATAAAAAAGTAAATCAAAAAATATGAAACGTTTTCGTACGCATGCCCGCTTGCCCCACTTCTCCGTGACAAGAAAACACACATCACTGAACACGTAGTGCTTATAAAATCGTTGTTTCTTAAAACTTTAATAACTTTATTTAATTCTTTTAGACAAGGGCCAAATGAATAAAAAATAAAACTTGGAAAATTTTATTGAAATTTATCCAGTAGTATTGATCTCTATCAATGTATTTATATAGAACAAAATATTTTTTTAATTAAAGACAAAGATGAAAACACGAAAAAGTTGTTGCAGGATATAACGGATATAACCGGATAAAAAATATTGTTACTAGCCACGCTAGTTAAAAAAGCACAGCCCTATTTTATTTGAAAAACCGTTTCATATGACGCTATGTGAATTGCTATAGTTTATTATCATTGTAGATGTCAAGCGAGTTCACGAAATACCTCTGCTTCATAAATCATACATTTGTAATAGAAGGGCCAGCGATGGTAGAGGAGCCTACTAGATTTTTGGTGACAACGGTTACTGGAAAGTATATTATACTTGGAAACGTCAAATGATGGTTAAATATTTATTAGAAGAAAAATCACTATTAGATAATATTGTTTTAGGCATATTGCCTCAGTCGCCCATTGTATCATTATATTTTTCTCTATAAATATTGTTTCTGTACCAATTTGTTTTTGTGATCAATAAGAAATATATCAACAATTTATTAGGTATAAATTATATTTATTTATTCAGTTACATTGAAATGGAAATTGAATATATATTTATTTAAATACCAGACGTACAATATATATAAAAAAAACATATATTGTTATTGATTAGGACGCATAGCAATTATATATAGTTTACATACTTAAGATAATCCTAATTATTACACAAAAAAAGAAAAAAAAATACAATTGTAAAAAGAAAAAATAAACAATAAAAATACTCAGAAGATCCGTAATATCCTCAAAACATTTCTCTTTTCTTGTTTTTTTATTGCTATAGGGCAGCAGACAGGCCGCTTAGAATTTAGTAGTTACCGTCGCCTATGGGTGTTTGCAATGCCAGTAGCATCACGAACACGCTGCTGTCCCATACGGATACAGGAACTTGGGTCACCAATGCCGGAACACAACACAAAGCTATTATGGCGGCATACTTAAGACCAAAGGTGGTCGTCATCCAGACGGGCTTGGAGCCCTACCAAGTAGCTAGGGTTGTTTTGTCGCCTTTTACGACAGGCCGACCCCGGCCGCAGAGGTTAGTTTTCTTTCTCCGCCCCTGCACGGATAATTGATTTCTCGTTTCCTTCGAAAGAGAGCCACCATACACCTTGACGACCTCCGTAGCAAGTATATATCGACTCTTGACAGGCAACCTTTACTAAGCGACATTAAGTGAACTTTCCAGGAAAGTTTATTTTTTTTCATTGCTTAAAAATAGTAGACAGGCTGACAGCCCACTTAGCAACAAGTAGTTACCCTCGCCTATTGATGTTTGCGACGCTAGCTGCACCGCAAACAGACTGCTGTCCCACCCGTGTTTAAGATCTAACAGAAAATAAATAATCATTTTAATCCAATAATAGGTGGGTTATAATTTTTGAACTTCAAATCGCTTTCCTGAAAAGTTCACTCAATGTCGCTCGGGAAAGGTTACCCTCAAGCGTCGATATATATATACATATATCAGTTGTCTAGTACCCATAACACAAGTGTTAAGCTACTTACTTCAGGACTGGATGACGTCGTGTGAATTGTACAAGTACCAGTATATATTGAGCCAGTATACACACCAAACTTAAAATTTGTACTTTTTAATCAACGGATACTTATTGACGATCAATTCTAATATTGAATCATCAAATTCTATCAAAAATATATTTACCGTTACACAAACACAATGAATCATTATAGCTTTTAAGAAAAGCCTGCACGAGATCGTGATGTCGGATTTACCACCGGTCGGCTTTCGATTCCTTTTATTCTAAGATAGTTATGACTGCATATACGGTTGGACATTTTGACACGTTTGACGAATAACCGGATATTCTTCAAATATCTGGTATAGCAAACCGGTTGAAAATTTATTTTAGTATTTTTATTACACTCTAGGCCTTCTTGTTATTTATCATTTTCATTTGGGG
This sequence comes from Malacosoma neustria, assembly GCA_963693495.1. Classification (NCBI taxonomy): domain Eukaryota; kingdom Metazoa; phylum Arthropoda; class Insecta; order Lepidoptera; family Lasiocampidae; genus Malacosoma; species Malacosoma neustria. Next base: position 17,461,122 of record OY856382.1, on the reverse strand, counting down.
TTGGCACTGAACGCGCTGTATTGGAATAATTCCGATTTGATTTTGTGCAATTATATTTATTACTGTGGAACAGTGAACATGACAATCGCCTACTTAATAGTAAGCGGCAACCGTCGCAGGTTTGCGACGCCAGAGGTACCACTAACACACTGCCGTCTGCGTAGGGAACTGGTACCTTGGTGTCTTTTTTGCTGTCGGACAGCAGACAGCCTGACAGCCCGCTTAGAATTTAGCAGTTACCGTCGCCTATGGGTGTTTACAACGCCAGTGGCATCGCGAACACGCTGCTGTCGCATAAGAGTACAGAAACTTGGGTTACTAAAGCCGGAACACAATGGCGGCATACTTAAGACCAAAGGTGGTCGCCATCCAGACGGGCTTGGCCCTACCACGTAGCTAGGGTGGGTTGTTTTGTCGCCTTTTACGACAGGCCGACCCCGGCCGCAGAGTATTCTTTCTCCGCCTCTGTATAGATAAAAAGTGCCTGTCTTATGTTGGAATACAACATAATGTTATTATGGCGGCAAATTTAGAGGTCAGAAGTGATTGCCATCCAGATAGGCTTGGAGCCATACTATCTAGCTTGAATCGTTTTGTCGCCTTTTACGATAGGTCGGCCTCGGTCGTGGGGGTCAGTATTTTTATTCCGCCCCTGCATGCAGAGAAGAATTATTGTCGTCTTAGAAGAGTCTCTCTTTATACATTTAATAATATTGTATTTTTTATAACTGAGATCAGCAAACAAGCTAACAACGACCCACTGTCGCAGGTGGACACCGTCGCCCCATGGGCATTTGCAACATGTGAGGCTAATTCGCTGCCAGCCAACACAATTGTGGCGGCATATTTTAAAACCAGACTTGGTTCCATCCAGACGGGCTTGGATCCTTACCACCTAGCTTGGATTGTTTTGTCGTATTTTACAACATGTCGCCTCAACCGTAGGGTATTCTTACTACGCCTCTGTACGGAGTGAAGAACTTTGTTAAACATAACAAAACAATCCAAGCTAATTATAACAATAAGAGTCTAATATTTTGAAGCAGAAGAGAAGAAATATTTGAAGTTCCGTCCCAAGAAGGGTTGGCGGCCGGTCATAAAATTAAGCCAAATCTTTACAAATATGTCTAGAACCTGTTCTGCGATAAAGGGAAAAAAAGACATATTGTGTTGATCCCAAATGATTGGGACAAGGCCAAACTAATGATTATTAAATATTTTATAAGGAAGAAAGACTTACAACTGCAGTTTATTGTACATTATCCGTGCATCTTCTTCTAAGTCTTCTATCCGTGCAGGAGCGGAGAAAGAATACTGACCTCTGCGGCCGGGGTCGGCCTGTCGTAAAAGGTGACAAAACAACCCACCCTAGCTACGTGGTAGGGCCCCAAGCCCGTCTGAATGGCGACCACCTATGGTCTTAAGTATGCCGCCAGAACAACATTGTGTCTCGGTGTTAGTGACCCAAGTTCCTGTACCCTTATGGGACAGCAGCGTGTTTGCGATGCCACTGGCGTTGCAAACACCCATAGGCGACGGTAACTGCTAGATTTTAAGTAGGCCGTTAGCGTGTCTGCTGTTCTACAGCAATAAAACTTATTTAAAAAACGTTAGGCACTTGTGTTATGATTTAAAATTAATTAGAGAAACTGAGTTTCGAAACCGGATCGGAGCAATCAGGGACCTCCGCTCAGCGCCATTTTAGCGTGTGTGCTATTAGAAATGATTAATTATTCATAACCTCCGCTAATCACAACGTGTTAATTGCTCGGCATATAGAACTGTGTGCTTTGAAAATAGCGATCCAGCCCATATTCGTCTCCGATTAAACGCGATAGTTTAAAGTCGCGACAACTTATGTGTCCGCACGGTATGTATGAAAGGGGTGCGAAGAAGTGGTTTGGTTTGGTCCGATTGGAACCCGATTTGTTATACAAAAAATATCTTAATACATGAAGGTATAAGATAATTTTTCATTTCATAAGACTAAATGAAACTCGTCAACTTAACGTTATATTCTGCTTGCATAAGACGTTTTTTTTGGTTATGCTGATGTAATCGCAATTATATGAGTATAAGATAAGTCTTTATGGATGGATATTTTTCTCTGTACAAGGGCGGAGTACTACGAACCCTTGTGGCTGGGGTCGGTCTATCGTAAAAAGCGTCAATCTATGAGGTAGGCCCCAAGTCCGTCTGAATGGCAACCACCCTTGGCCTATATGTATGCCGCTATAATAACCATGTGATGTGTTCTAGTATTAGCGACTCAAGTTGTTGTCTATTGGATAACAGCGTGTTTGCGATGTCCCTAGCGTTGCAAACATCCATAGGCGATAGTAATGGTTAATGTTGATGAGACTCAACAATAACAAAAAAATTTAAAACAAAATTTACTTGAGTAAATAGCAACAAATAGATATATGTATTAATTTGTACCTTCTATAAAATAGATCGTCGATACTTTGTGCGCAAGTGCTAAGAATAACGAACTTCTATCAAGGAGGAGAAGTTTAATAAACCGAAGAATTCTCCAATCATGTGAAGGATATTATACCTTATGTACAGGAACTAGCCAATTCAGTGGGCGGAATCAAGTAATTCTGCGTATTACTTATAAATATTCAGTAAGTTAAAAATAAGAAAATTAATTGATTCATTTATTATATTATCGAGACGTATCAAGAACTTTGATAGAGGTCTCCGGGATCAAAATTTTGTATTTGGGGCAACGGATAAGAGCTGTCATCTAACGTGATAATGGAGCCAGCATTTTGGGAATACGTTTATATTCACTTTAATATATCATAAATATTAGTGTGTATTATTTCATTAATGAAAACGTTTCCCACAGCGTCATCTAGTCCCAAACTAAGTTGCATAACACTTGTGTTATGGGTAATAGACAACTGATATACTAGATTTGTAAATAAATACATATTATACAGAAACACCCAGACGCTGGACGGGAATCGAACCCCTGCCCCGGCAAAAGTATCGACGTGCGTTAGCCGTGACGCCAGGAGGTTGTCGTCGTTATATATTTATTTATTACAGCCTTTAGCGTCCCACTGCTGGGCTCAAGCCTCCCCTTAGAGGAAACAGACAGTATACCCGCCACGCATGTCCAACGCGGATTGGCGGGTTACACGTAACAGGGATTTCGCCAAGTTTTTTTTAAATTGTAGGACAGCAGACATGCTGACGGCCCGCTTAAAATTTAGCAGTTACCGTCGCCTATGGGTGTTTGCTACCCCAGTGGCATCGCGAACACGCTGCTGTCCCATAAGGGTACAGGAACTTGAGTCACTAATGCCGGAACACAGCACAAAGTTATTATAGCGGCAGACTTAAGACCAAAGGTGGTCGCCATCCAGACGGGCTTGAGGCCCTACCACGTAGCTAGGGTGGGTTGTTTTGTCGCCTTTTACGACAGGCCGACCCCGGCTGCAGAGGTTAGTATTCTTTCTCCGCCCCTGTACGGATAAAAAGGTTTCCTTGCGATGTTTTCCTTCGCCACCAGTACATGACAATTATGCTGTAATATGCATATTAGGCGAGAAAACTGCCCAGACGATGTATGTCTCCGTGGGATTTGAAGCCGGGACCTCTAGATTTGTCTACGAGTGTAATACCACTGAGCTACCAGATACCTTGTACCAGGTACCTTGGTATATTTATGTTTGGTTTAAAATTTAACATCTTAGGATGCATGCAGATGAAAAAAATAAGTAGTTTCATGTCCTCTAGTTGATTTGTCTGCTCCGAGATACTTGACTTCGCAGTATTTGTGTCTATACTTGGCAGGGAAAATTCTACAAGCTGACGACCCACTTAATAATAAGCCGTTACCGTCGCCTATAGATGTTTACGAGCAGGGGCACCGCAAACACGCCGCTATCCCATACGCGTACATGATCCTGTCTCACTAATGCCGGAACACTACACAAGGTTATCATGGCGCAATTCTTATAGACCAAGGGTGGTTGCCATCCAGACGGACTTGTGGCCCTACCACGTAGTTGGGAATTTTTTGTCATCTTTTACGACAGGCCGAACTTAAAACTTAAACGAGAATTTAAAACAGTATACTTCGATTACTGCATTCGATCTATTTTGACTGAAATAAATGCAAAATCTGCATTAGTATTTATTTATATTTACTACGTGTATTTAAATGGACAAAGGGCAATGTAATCGAAAATCTTAGTTTGTGTTCTTAAGTCAACTATAATTTGAGTTTTCAATAGTAAATAACATGGCCATGTTGTTAATTGAAGCGCAACAGGGGACAGAACAGGGGCGTAACGGTTGTTTCGAAGTATGTATATCATCAGATAAGAAGTAATATATATTTTCTTCTAAAAAAGGAAATTTTGTAATTATAAGTTTTAATATTAATAGTTGTAAATAATATAGACTCAACACGCGATATCGTCCTCCTCACGCGAATGGTAGCAAAAAAAATGTACTCAACATAAATACCAGCCCATATCGCTCCACTTTTGGGCTTGGGCATTCCCCTTGGGGAACGGACAGAATACCCTCCATGTATATCTAGCAAGTTTTCATACGATGGTTTCTTTCACCCAATTATGCTGTATGATTCTTCTTCTTCCTATTCCTCTCCGGAGGGTGGACAACATCATGGTGATTCTGATTTTGGAGGCCGCTGCTCTAAACAAGGAAGTGGTACTGCAGTTGAACCAGTCTCGTAAATTCTTCAGCCACGAGTGTCTTCTTCTGCCCACGCTTCTATTTCCAGCAATCTTCCCCTGGATAACAAGCTTGTGAACTCTGTACTTGGCGTTTCTCATCACATGCCCCAAGTAACACAACTTTCTATGCTTGATGATCTTTAGAAGCTTGCTTGCCCATTCTTCGCAATACTGCCACTTTGGTTATTTGGAGGTGCAGGGGTTCCTGGCCTCCAATAGGTTTGTTTGTTGAGGCAGAGTTCTTCTTCGGAGGTCTTCTGAGGAGTTTGTAATAAGACACTGTTCCAGGATTCCATGATTTATTGACAAATTGCGCTAAATATATTTACAGAAATGGTACGTGCATAGATGCTACGTTACAACGATATAACACTAAATATGCTAAGTTAAAACGAAAAATATACAAGTATAAAATGTAGCCGTGTGAGCGAGACGGAAGATAACTGCGTATCGTGTCGCACACCGTAAATATAAAACGTTGCGGTTTCTACGCTCGCCACATTTGTCTCGCTTGCTTGTAAGCGTGAGGAGCGGATCGTGGTGCTGCTACAGGGCTCCCCCTCAAGCGAAGCGTACCGGTGGCTTCACTCTTCGTCCGCTGCGTGTGTGATGGTCTTCACAAGTTGTCCTATTCACGATTTTGAATGGCATGGTGTTTGGTAAAACAGGGCTGGTCGTCTCGCTGTTACGTTGTGCAATAGGGCTGGTCTGTTGATTTGACTGTAGGACGAAAGCGGGCTTCAGACGGTCAATTGAAATGGTTGCTTCCCTTGTGGGAAGTTTGACCCTGAAGAACTTGTCGCTTCGTTCTAAAACTGGGTATGGACCTTCGTATGGTGGTTGGAGTGGCTTTCTGATTGCGTCGACTCGGATGAGGACGTTCTTGCATGTTGCCAGATCGGGGTGCATAAATGTCTGTCGCTCACTGTTGTGACTAGTTATTGCTGTCGGCGTTAGATGCTGAATAGTTTCTTGAAGTTTCTGGACGTAGTTTTCGTTTATCGGTAACGTTTCGGGCTTTGTCGGCACGATGAAATGACCGGGTAAACGTAGAGCTTGTCCGAAAGTGAGTTGCGCGGCACTTGTGTTGGTGTCTTCGCGCACTGCATTGCGTAGCCCTAGTAGGACGGTCGGTAGCTCGTCGATCCATTTGGTGCCTTGTTGTAAGCGAGCGGTCAAAGCAGTTTTTAGTGTTCGGTGAAATCGTTCGACTATCCCGTTGCTTTGTGGATGATATGCTGTTGTTCGTGTCTTATTGATTCCGAGTGACTTGGTTAAGTCGTGGAACAGCTGACTTTCAAATTGGCGTCCTTGGTCCGTTGTGATTGTAGTGGGGCATCCGAAGCGGCATATCCAGTGCTCGTAAACAGCCTTGGCGACTTGTTCCGAGGTTATGTCGGTTAGTGGGATAGCTTCGGGCCAGCGTGTTGTGCGATCGATCATAGTGAGCAGGTACCGGTGTCCGTGAACTGTAGTTGGTAGAGGTCCTACTATATCGATGTGCACGTGTTCAAATCGCTCGGTTGGCGGGAACGTTGCTGGTTCGCTGTGCGTGTGGCGCTGTGTTTTAGCGCGCTGGCATTGTATGCATGTTTTTGCCCAGGTGCCTATGTCGGCATTCATGGACGGCCAGAAATATTGTTTTTGTATCGTTTTCCTTGTGCTCCTTATCCCAGGGTGGCTGATGTTGTGGATGGAGTCGAAAACTTTGCGGCGATATCCTTCGGGTAAATATGGACGCATAGTTGCAGTTGAAGCTTCGAAGTGTATGGCTTTGTTGCAGCCGGGAATCCTTGCTTTCTTCATTTTTATATTTGGTGAATAACTGTTGTAGAATTGTTGTAAGTGTGGATCGTCCTCTTGCGCTGTGGCAAGTTCGTCATAGTTTAACACCGTTGGTACATCGATAGTTTCGATGCGAGATAGTGCGTCGGCAACTGGATTGTCCTTCCCGCTTATGTGGCGAATATCTGTGGTGAATTCGCTGATGAAAAGTAGTTGGCGTGCGCGTCTTTGAGTTTCGCTGTCTGACGGTGGCTTGTTGATAGCGTACGTCAATGGCTTGTGATCCGTGTAGATGATGAGTGGTCGACCTTCGAATAGTTTTCGAAAATGTTTTACAGCCATGTAGATTGCGAGTAGTTCTCGGTCGAATGTGCTGTAGCGTTGCTGCGTGTCGCTGAACTTCTTAGAGAAGTAGCCGAGGGGTGTCCATTTGCCGTTGGTATGCTGTTGTAGTACTGCGCCGGCGCATGTGTTTGATGCGTCACACATGAGCGTCATGGGTTGCGACATGGACGGAGATGGGTGCGCAAGTAAGGCTGCTGTTTGTATGCTGGCCTTACAAGCGGAAAATGCTTCGTTGGCTTCTGGTGTCCAGTCGACCTTGGTCTTGTCGCGTTTCTTGGCGTTGTGCAGATAGGCGTTTAGTGGAGCTTGTAGTTCGGCGGCTTTCGGGATGCTGTCACGGTAGAAGTTGATTATCCCGAGAAATCGGCGAAGTTCTTCGATTGTTGTCGGCTTTGAGTAATTGGTAATAGCGTCGACCTTTTCTTGTGGTGGTTTGATGCCATCGCTCGACACGTCGTAACCGAGGAATGTGAGGTGAGATTTGCCGAAATTGCATTTTGACGGATTAATTGTTATACCGTAGTTGTCGAGTCTTTGTAGTACGGTTCTTAAATGTTCCTCGTGTTGGGTTTCCTTTTCTGATGCGATAATGACGTCGTCAATGAATGGGAATGCGAAATCTAGGCCTTGGAGTACTTGATGTATGAATCGTTGAAATGTTTGGCCTGCATTTTTGAGTCCGGGTACCATGCGTGGGAATTCGAAGAGACCGAACGGTGTGGTCAGCGCAGTTTTCTGGATGTCTTCGTCCTTGACCGGCAGCTGGTTGTATGCTCTGTTGAGGTCAAGTGTGCTGAAGATGTTCTTCCCGTGTAGCATGTAGGTGAAGTCTTTAAGCCGTGGTACCGGGTAGCGATCGTCGATGGTGACCGCGTTGAGTCGTCTGTAGTCTCCGCATACACGTAGGTCCCCATTTTTCTTCGGTACTACGTGTAGTGGGCTCGACCATGGACTCTTGCTAGGACGACATAGGCCTTGCTGCATCATGCTTTCAAATTCTTTCTTCACTGCCATGTACCGGTGTGGTGCGAGTGGACGTGTGCGGCAGTGAAGTGGCGGACCAGTGGTTTCGATATGGTGCTCGACGTTGTGTTTTGGTATCTCTTTAAAGCTTGACGGCCGTGTGATGTCGGGGAAATCTGCGAGTATTCGGTGATACTGTTGCGTGACGTCTATGCTGCGCACTGTAGGCTCTGTTGCAGGGACGAGAGGTGCCCTTACCGATAGGTTTGTCACCTTATCGATAAGAGTTCGGCCTGCGACGTCGACGAGCAGCTTATGGTGTCGTAAGAAATCGGCTCCGATGATGGGCTTGCTGACTGCTGCTATGATGAATTTCCACCGGTAAGGTCGTCGTAGTTTGAGGTCTAGTTCTAGCGTCTTCTCGCCATACGTAGGAATGCGTGTGTTGTTTGCGGCGTATAATGAAAAAGGGGTCGGTTTCCCTTTGATGACGCCGCGCCGCGGCAATACCGATACGTTCGCGCCGGTGTCGATAAGGAAGGATAGCCTTGAATTGCGATCGTAAACAAACAGGCGGTGTGAAGTAGTATGGGCGTCTTGCGTGCTGGCTAGCTCTTGTGTAGGTGGTCGCGTTGGTTCACTGTGTCGCCTGGTGCTGCGATTGCTGGGGCGATGTGCATTTGTGCGACGTTGAATTGGCCTCTGTGCATGCTGGTTAGCTTTGAGTTCGGCCAAAGTGTTGCTGAGCTGTGTGATTTTTGCCAGGAGGACGCTTAGTGATGTAATCCGGGCCTCCGGAACATGTGCGTTGCTGGTGTGATTTTGCATGGCGGCTGGGCTTAAACTGCTCTCCAGTCGTGCAGAATTTCAGCGTTGCTGCCTTACAGTACGAATGCCGGTTGGCGTTGGGCAGAGGTTTCTGCCTGCATGTGGCTCCTGGGAAGAGTAGTGTAGCTCGGAGGTGGCAGTCGGTTGACGTTCCTTCGACGAGCAGGGACTCTTCTTCAGAAGGTGTGCAAGGTCTCCACTTTGGATGTGGGTATCTTGAGCACGTTGATCACGTCGGTGGACGGCTGGTAGGTCACGTCGGTGGACGGCTGGTTGATCACGTCGGTGGACGGCTGGTAGGTCACGTCGGTGGACGGCTGGTTGATCACGTCGGGGTCACCACTTTGGAGGTGCAGGGGTTCCTGGCCTCCAATAGGTTTGTTTGTTGAGGCAGAGTTCTTCTTCGGAGGTCTTCTGAGGAGTTTGTAATAAGACACTGTTCCAGGATTCCATGATTTATTGACAAATTGCGCTAAATATATTTACAGAAATGGTACGTGCATAGATGCTACGTTACAACGATATAACACTAAATATGCTAAGTTAAAACGAAAAATATACAAGTATAAAATGTAGCCGTGTGAGCGAGACGGAAGATAACTGCGTATCGTGTCGCACACCGTAAATATAAAACGTTGCGGTTTCTACGCTCGCCACATTTGTCTCGCTTGCTTGTAAGCGTGAGGAGCGGATCGTGGTGCTGCTACAGTTACATTGTCACACCAGTAAATCTTTAGAATGCGACGGTAAATCCACATTTCGAAGGCCTTCAACTTCTTTATGGTATACGTGAGGGCCCATGATTCGACTCCGTATAACAGCACTGAGAATATATAGCATCGTACTATAAGCATTCTCAGTTCAAGGCTCATATTTATGTCCACAGCACCTTGCTCATCTTGAAGAACGTCGATCGAGCCGTCTCATTGTGAACTCTGATATCCTGCACGTGATCACCATGGTCATTCAACCAGCAACCTAGGTACTTGAACTGAGCAACCTATTCAGCCTATTACTGTCCGATGCGTAATGCTGTAATATACTCTCGTACACATTAGACCAGAAAAACTGCCTCCGCGATGCTTACTGTTTAGTTAATATCATCATCATCATCATTTCAGCCGGAAGACGCCCACTGCTGGACAAAGGCCTCCCCCAAAGATCTCCACGATGATCGGTCCTGCGCTGCCCTCATCCAACCTATCCCGGCGATCTTGACCAGATCATCGGTCCATCTTGTTTAGTTAATATAAGAAAACATAAATTAATATTTTAAATTGTTTATTCATTGTTACAAATTACAAAGAAGAAAATTAACCTAAGCCTATTTTTACATAACATAATAGTATTGCCAATTACAAAAAAGTTATTAAATTAATATAATGTTGCCCCAATAAACAATATTTTATGTATTTAACATAAGCTGGGGGGGGCGGGAAGTAAGCATAAGTAAGACAAACTTAAAGGATAAATATATTAATTTTAATTTTCAATTAGAGGGAGAGGATACAATTTCTTTTAAGACCTTATGAAATCCTATTCTTATGCAATAAACAATATTTTTTATATATATATATTTTTTTTGTTTTTAATTAAATGGTAAAGGACTTAGTTTCCTAAAGGACCTTATATAAGTTTTATTATTAGCTAACTTAATTTCAGCTACCCTTACTTTACCATCTGGCCCTGTCACCACCCTCACTATTCTAGCCATAGGCCAAGTAAATGGGGCAGTGTTGTCACTGCGAACAATAACAAGATCTCCTTCTTTGAGATTGGGATGAGCATGATGCCACTTGGGCCTACTTTGTAACTGCGTAAGATAGTCCCTTGACCAGACTTTCCAAAGATCTTGTTTAATTTTAGTCAAAATATTCCAAAATTTCAACCTTGACATAGATACATTACACAGATCTACCTCAGGATAACTCGTCATAGCTGTTCCTATAAGGAAGTGGCCAGGCGTTAAATACTGAAAATCAGAAATGTCAGAGCTGGTGGGTAGCAGGGGTCTTGAATTTAAGACTGCTTCTATTTCTGTAATAACAGTATATAGAGCTTCAAATGTAAGTGAAATATCTCCCACTATTCTCTTAAAATGGAATTTAAAACTTTTGACTCCTGCCTCCCACAATCCTCCGAATTCTGGCGCATAGCTTGGAATAAATTTGAACTGTATATAGTTTGGAATACAAAAACTGTCAACAGCATCAGTCAGTTGTTTTGATTGAAACAAACTATACAGTTTCTTTAATTGATTTTCTGCACCTTTGAAAGTTTTTGCATTGTCACAAAAAATTTTATTTGGCATTCCCCTTCTAGAAATAAAGCGTTTGAGGCATGCTAAAAAGGCTTCTGTTGTGAGATCACTGACCAGTTCCATGTGGATTGCCTTAGTAGCAAAACAAACAAAGATAGCCACATAGCCCTTAGTGATTAATGGTCTTCGGATCCTAGAAACCTTCATATTAAATGGCCCACAGAAGTCCACACCTACCAACTCGAAAGGTCTAACAGGAGTGATTCTTTCCTGTGGCAGTGAACCCATAAGCTGCATTGCAGCTGCCGCCTTCATACGGAAACATTTGACACATTTATTCACCACTTTTTTGACTTCACGTATCCCATTCATTAGCCAAAACCTCTGAGAAAGGGAGCCTAACACCAATTTAGCTCCTGCATGTAATAAACGCAAATGTTCTCTGTGAATAATTATATTAGTAAGATGACAGGACTTGGGCAAAATGATTGGGTGTTTTTTATCATATAAAAGGTCAGGAGAATTATGTAGTCTTCCACCAACCCTTAGCACTCCGGATTTGTCTAGAAAAGGATGCAAGTTACATAAACCCGATTTTAAGGGAACATTATTTTTCAAAGAATTGATTTCTTTTGAAAACATTTTTTCTTGTGTGTTGCGAATGACAATTAGCTGAGCATTATAGAGCTCTTGGGGTGACAATGGACCAGTAAGTCTCTCAGATCTTTTGGAGCAATTGTGAATAAACCATAATATAAGAGCTATTTGTCTTTGAAGTTTATTATAATCTGAATACTTTGTAAATATACAGTTTGTATCATCGATTTTTTGTACATTACACACAATACTAGTCTTTTCAGTAGGTTGAATAACTGGAACATTAACAGTAGGAGTTTGAAAAATAGAGGTTACATTGGGATGCTGATAGCTAGCATCAGAAAAGGAAGGTGGGCCAAACCACCATAGCTGTTTGCCCTTTAATTTGTGTGGAGCAACTCCTCTAGACAAGAGATCTGCAGGGTTTTCTACACCCTTAATATGAGACCAATTGAAATTCTTTGTGAGATCATCTATATCTCTAACTCTGTTTGAAACATAGACACCTTTTGGATTTTTGGTATTTAACCAAGCTAATACTACCTGAGAGTCACCATACAAATATACCTTTATAGCTGGATATCTTTTTTGCAAAGTAGTATGAACTTTAGAAGAAAGTTCTGCAAGAAGAAGAGCACCATTAAGTTCTAAGTTTGGAATGGTAAGTTTCTTACTAAGGGGGGCGACTCGGGACTTTAAGCATAGTAAGCTCATATTAACTGAGCCATTATTATCAAAGGTTCGAAGGTATAGACAGCAACCTACTGCCTGAAGAGAGGCATCGCAGAATCCTACAAGCTCTGCTGAAACAATGTCACTGACTTTAATATATCTGATACTTCTTGAAATGTTGATAGTTCCCATCACCTTTAAATTATTTAGGAAGGTCTTCCAGCATTGTAACTGGTTATGAGGTAATTTAGTATCCCAGTCCAGATTCAATTTCCATATTTCCTGCATAAATAGCTTAGCCTGAACTACTATTGGACCAATTAGACCAAGAGGATCAAATATTTTTCCTATAAAACTTAGAACACTACGCTTTGTATCACAGTAACTGTCATCAGTCATAGGACACGAAAAAAGAAACTCATCTGTGTGTACATTATATCTGAGACCTAATGTTTTAATAATATTGTCTTTAGATAAATCTATTTCCTCAGAATGTTTCAGTTTTTGAGGAGTATCATCAAGTAAATGTGGCAAATTAGAGCACCACTTATGCAGATTAAAACTACCTAATCTCATCAAATTGATAAGCTGGGTTTTTAACTCTTGAAGCTGTTCAACACTATCTGTTCCACATATAACATCATCAACATAAGTATTTGATTTTAATGCTTCAGCAGCAAGTGGATAATTATTCTGATATAAATTTGCTAGTTCCAACAAACACCTTGTACTCAAAAAAGTTGAAGACTTAAGTCCATAAGTGACAGTCTGTAGCTGTAGACATGTGATAGGTTTACTGGGATGATCCTTCCACAATATATTTTGGAGTGGTTTAAATTTTTCATTAATCAAACACATTCTAAACATCTTCTCAATATCACATATAAGTATATAGGGATATGTTCTCCAGAGGATAAGTATATTAAATAAATCATTTTGGACTATAGGTCCATTTAACATTACATCATTAATTGAAATACCATTTTTGGACTTCATATTACCTGCAAAAACCACACGCAACTTTGTTGTCTTACTACTCTCATTCAAAACCGCATGATGAGCAAGGAAATAGACTGGGTCATTATTGATGTCATATTGACTGATATCCACCTCTTTAGCATGCCCCAAGCCTATATATTCATCAATGAACATTTTGTATTTCTGAAAATACTCTGGACTGTGTTGGAACTTTCTTTCCAAACTATAAAATCTTTGTAATGCAAGTGAAAAGGAATCCCCAAGGTTTAAATCCTCCAAGGGAGCACTCAATGGAATATCAACAGAAAAACAATTATTCTTTAATTTAACAGAATTTTTGAAACACTCTTCTGCCTTTTGATGCTCTATGTTTTGAGTTAACATCTTTGGGCCTTCTGGTACCTTTTCTGATAACCAGAAGTTTTTCATTATGCCTTCCAGAGTATCTTCATTTTCCTTATTTTGTTTACAGTTAGTGACCAAATTAGATACCAAATTAACATCAGAAACATAGCCTTGACTGTATTGACATTCATTTTGAACAGGGCCAGCAACAACATGCCCAAATAAGGTATTTTGTAGTATAAGACCATTGTTTAATTTAATATTTCCATCCAATAAAATTTGAAAATAAAAGTTTGCCCCTAACAAGATAGACACCTCAGTAGGTATATTAAAATCATCATCTGCTAGGTTGACATGTTTAGGAATGATACAATTACTCATATTAATATAATTTTGTGGAAGTTTTGTTGTAATAGTGTCAACAATATGACATTTAACTTTAAATTTGACATCAAACTTTGAAGACTCCAACAATATATTCACACATTCTCTTACCTTATTTGGTGTGTTGCCAAGTCCAATTATATTGGTATTCTGAACCATAGGGGTCAGATTTAGTTGCTCAACCAATGAGCGTTTTACAATAGATGCTTGGCTGCCACTATCAAGTAATGCTTTAACATAAACTTCATGACCCAGGTGGCTTACAATTCTCACTTTTATAGATGGTAACAGAACGCTTAAAGTGGGACAATTATTAGAATATAAGGTCACAACACCTTCTTCCTCTGACCCACCACCATGCAAAAGAGTATTATGATCTTCCTTGCAAGATTGACATTTGAAATTAAATTTACATTTATTTGTGTGACCTCTAAGACATGTGGTGCACAACTTGTTTGCTCTAACAAACTTGATTCGATCCCCTACTGGAGCCATTTTAAATTTAGGGCATATATAGATAGGGTGATCATTACTAGCACAAAAGGAACAAACATTATTTTTAGCCTTTGTCTTAGTTCCAACATTGTTAACCTTATTAATATGACTATTTGACTTTTGTTTATTTTTTGTGCCTTCATGGCAGGCATATTTTACTGGAAAGCTGTCCTCTAATGCTACAGCTCTTTTCTCTAAATATGAAAGAAATTCCTCCATAGTTGGTAACATATTTATTGATTTCCTATCTAAGTGAAAAGCACGATTTGTATAGCTGTCTAATTTTCTTAATAATATAGATATTAAAAGCATATCCCACGTTTCTGTGGGTTGATCCAAGTTTTTTAGAGCATGCAGCTGCTGACGTACATCAGATACAAAAGATCTAAGAGAAGCCGCTGTACCCTTATCCATTTGTGGTAAGTCCAAGAGAAGGTTAATATGATTTGATACAATCCTAGCTCGATTATCAAACCTAATATTCAATAGCTTAATAGCTTCAATGTATGATTCATTCACTAAAGGTAAGTTTATAATGACTGATAAAGCATCATTAGACAAATATTTTCTAAGATAAAATAACTTTTGAACATTAGACAATGATTGATTTTTGTCAATCACAGCAGTGAATAAGTCCATAAAAGGTTTAAATTGGGTATAATCTTTCCCATCAAATGATGATATTTCAATATTTGGCAATTTAGAATTAGTATTAACAGAAGGTCTGTTATCATTTCTTAGCTTTATGGTCTCTTTCAACTTTGATAAAATTAAAAAGTACTTAGATTCAATTGCAGAAATATCATCATTGTCAGACTCATCCAAGGATAAAATGTCGAGGTTCACTTCCTCATAAAGTTTAAATGTGCTCACAAGTTTTTCCATGCGGGTTTGGAGCATGTCCTCCCCCGCCGCAGCTAACGCGTCAGGGTCGTCTACAAACCCCTCAATGCGAGTCATCGTACCTTTCAGCTGGCCGCGCTTTATGCGCAGACGCTTAAGATCAACTTCCATCGTAAACTGGAGCACTATTCACGAAGTGTAAAAGAACCGCACTTTTGACTTATAACAACCACTAAATTGCCCATACACTATAATTATTTGCCGCACTTGCACTTGCACTTTAGCCTTGATCCGGAACACTAATAAGCCGTACCAATATGGCCACCAATTCAGGTGTACCAAGTTTTTGTGATATGTTTTTTCGACATCGAATTCTCTCGTATTTTGATGGATTGACTTAGATTATTGAAGATACTACGCTGTTATTATTACTCGCGTATAGCACTCGCGACCAAATAACACTGTAATAGATATAAATATGACTACACGTGGGCAGGCTTATTTGCCTACCGTGACAAGTCACAATACAGTATTGATATAGCAAAACTGTCTTAATTCAACCCGTTCTATATGTTGTTTATATTAAGCTAATGGAGCTCGCAATATCATAAACAAAACAACGGGACGTTTTACGTTTTTAGATAATCGCCGCCGGCCGAAAATAGCGCCAGTCGAACGGAACACAATTTGTCTTGATATAGCAAGACGCACGTAACATAGCTCACGTATTAATTCACTAATTCGATTAATTACTCGAAGGACCACTTTTATGTTTAGTTAATATAAGAAAACATAAATTAATATTTTAAATTGTTTATTCACTTACCACAGGGGGATTTGGACACAGGATTTCTGGATTGGTCACCAAGTGTTGTGAAAAGACTAGCAAATATATTTTTTCGGGAAAAAATATTAAATTTCGAGTACTCTCTGAGCCGTTGGCGGTTTAACACCCGTACACAAAACTCGTCAAAAATTTACCCGTTACCCATGATGTTCGAGTTGAAAGGCATGATGACCCTTTATAAAAGTTACTGAAAAGCAAAAACTGACAAGAAACGGTTAACCGTATTCTTGAGTATCTTCTTATTTATTGTGCAGATCGAGTTTATTATTGTACTTATCGAATTGAATATATATTCTTTAAATAACTTATTTTATTTTCCATAATTAATGTAAAAAGCAAAGTTCAATAATAATTATCGATTACATTTTAATATATACTTAATTATATTGTTTTTTCAAGTATTGGTACAGAATAATGGTCTATACGAGTATTTAAATGGTTTTAAATTTATAGCCCAGTATGAAACGTTTTTATTGTTATGTGTAATTGAGCGATATACAAGCCAGTAAGTACTCTTTATATGTCAGAATACACTTATATTAAGATACATTATATATGTATCCTTTTTAATAATTTGATAAAGCATGATTTTTGTATTGTAGCAGATAGGCTAACGGCCCACTTAGATTTAACATTTACCGTCGCCTATGGGTGTTTGCAACGCCAGTGTATCGCGAACACGCTGCTATCCCATAAGGGTACAGGAACTTGGGTCACTAAGAGCAAACGTGGTTGCCATCCAGACGGGATTGGGGCCCTACCAGGTAGCTAGGGTGGGTTGTTTTATCGTCTTTTACAACAGGCTGACCCCGGCCGCAGAGGTATATTACAAGATATTAAGTTGAGTGTAGAAGAATATAAAAAATTAAATGTGGAATATTGTGCAATTTTTGCTTGAAATTGAAATATTTATTTAACATACCTATAATGATCCTATTTAGGTCAAATGTTCGTCGTTTCAATGATTTGTTGCTATTTTGACGGTAATGCGTCTCTCATAAAAGCCCTCATCGCTATTGGATCAAAACTAAGACAGTCGATTTCTACGATTCTCTGTTATAATTTTTGCGAAAATAATTATATCATTTATCACATTTCAAATATTGTGTAGTAGTGTTAGGGCGCCTTCAAATTAGCCGCAGTGTCGCGCCGCAGCAGCGCGGCCGCAGCGCTGCAGCCGCGCTGCTGCGGCGCGACACTTTGCGGCTAATTTGAAGGCGCCCTTAATTTAATCATAAAATTGAAATAGCATTTTCGAATAAATAGATTTCAGGACCCATTCTACAGTAAGACTTACTTTTTATTATATACGGAAAATGGGGTAATTTCAGATTTTATCTAGAATTTTCTCCATGCAGGGGTAAGAATACTGACCCTTTCAGGCGAGAATAAAACACCTTGGTCTCTAAATATACCACCATAATAGACTTTTGTTCTGTTATAAGTGACCCAGATTCCAGTCCCCCTACGCGAACATCACTTATATCTATAGGTGTCAATGACTGCTTACCAGTGAGCCAACCTATCTGCTGTTTCGCAACAATAAAAACTGGGTTATTCCTTGAAATGTATTTGAGTGTTTCTGCTTTACGTTTGAATTCTTCATTGCTGAAGGTCATGTCCTTGAAAATCAACCGTGGCCTGTCTCGTAAGCTGTTTCCCCTTCGTCTGGTCCTCAGCTTCTCGAATAGCGGTTGCTATTGGGAATCCAGTGAGGGCGGTTTCTTGTTCACACCGGCGGCTAGGTGATCAGCCATGGGGTCGCTTTCCTTCCTTCCACCTTGCCCGTCACGATCAGCTTATCCAAGTCATCCGGCTGTCGTAGGACGATGTGACCAAAGCACCCAAGAAGCTTTGGATACAAATTGTTGATAGCCTGCCTTTAATGCCTAAATTTGAGTATTTCCGTACGATTAAGTATGTAAAACCTCATAATACTGGTTTGCAACTAGTGAAAGTTATTCTCTACAGTAATTAGTAATTACATTTTCTTTTAATTAAGTTGAAATTGATGACTTTGTACATAAAAAGAAACTTGTAGACCACATGCTTAAAAGGCACGTTAATAATGATTAGTTTTTAATTTCAATTAACTCTATTGAATTCATTTTTTAAGTACATACGAGTATTGTCATGTAATAGTAAAGTTTATATGGTAGTAATTTCTACGGAATATCGTGTTTGCAGCGTTTTATTCCACTTGCATCGTAAGTTATTTCTTGCTACGAAAAACAAGGCATTTTATTAAGGCAAAACTTCTTTTCGTATTAACATCGATGAATTGTTAGGTTACTTTGCTTTTTGTGCTCAAAAAAGGTACATGAAAATAAATTACAAGAGTAATTGTTATTCGAATTTCTTTATTACTGGAATTGAGCAGATAGGCAAACAGTACACCTGATAGGATGTGGCTGCAACACTAGAAGCATTACCAACGCGCAACCAGCCTTAAATAAATTTTATAAAGGCTTATTTTGAAAAACTCCATATCGTACTGCGATGGGAATACTTAAGGAAAAAGGACGCTTCAGAAAGTGGGGATGAACATCCAGTCAATGGCAGGTAATGCGGTGGCAGATAGAAAGGCAATATTCTAAACAACTTCTTAGAATATTCCTCGTTGTACAAACATTAGAATACGTAAAGAGACGCAATATTTCCAAAAGCCAAGCCTATATCTAGACTATCTGTTATTTTTTTGATTGCTATAGGCCAGCAGACAGGCTGACGGCCCGCTTAGAATTTAGCAGTTACCGTTGCTTATGAGTGTTTGCAACACCAGTGGCATCGCGAACACGCTGCTGTCCCATTGGCCCAAGGTTATTAAGGCGACATACTTAAGACCAAAGGTGGTCGCCATCCAGACGGGCTTTGTCACCTTTTACGACAGGCCGACCCCGGCCACAGAGGTCAGTATCCTTTCTCCGCCCCTGCACGGATAAAAAATGTTAATACCGAAATAAAATTTTCTGTTTTTCTAACATGGGTACCTGTAAGCTAATACAAAGAGGCCATTGTCCAGTCAATTTATTGTTTTTTATAAAGCCTATTTTTGACGACCTCCGTGGTGTAACTGCTGTGTTATTTTTTGTATTATCTATTATATACTGCACTTACGTATTATCGCCACTTCAGCTACAGATTTTTAGCCACACGGATATGGGTGGTCATAAAAACAACCATAACCTATAAGCAGCTTGTGTATAGAAACGGGCGTTCCGACACAGGTTGCTTGTAGTTTTGGTTGTATTTTTTGACTTGTATTGGTGGCGTTAATACGTAAGTGCCGTAATGGCTAACGCACTTCGGTACGCTGGCGAAGTTCATGGGTTTGATTTCTGCCTTGGGTCTGGGTATGTTTATGTATGAATTTATTTGACGGAAGTCATATTATTTAACGGCTGCACCGGATGTGGCGGCGGCCGTATTGTAATGGAAGTCATATTATTTAAACGCTGCACCGGAAGTGGCAGCGGCCATTGACGGAAGTCATATTATTTAAAAACTACACCGGATGTAACGACAGCCATATTAGTTAACGAGACGGCGTCTAGAGGGCGCTAGTGGAACGTGCACCGAGTTCGCCCCACCTCCGCCTATATAAGGATCCGCGCTGTTGAGCCGGCACGCATTTCAAACGAATGCGTCTTGGTGCACGGACCACTGTCTCTCGACAGTGAGTACTGCCCAGTTACTGGACGTGGAATGTTGTCTGACAATTAGTACTGTCCTAATTGCGGTGGGTGCGTGGAACCCTGTCTCTGACAGGCAGTACTGCCCCAGGTGACCGCCCTCACTGTCACATGATTCAGCCGGAAGACGCCCACTGCTGGACAAAGGCCTCCCCCAAAGATCTCCACGATGATCGGTCCTGCGCTGCCCTCATCCAACCTATTCCGGCGATCTTGACCAGATCATCGGACCATCTTGTGGGGGGCCTACCAACACTGCGTCTTCCGGTACGCGGTCGCCATTCGAGGACTTTTCTGCCCCAACGGCCATCAGTCCTTCGAGCTATGTGGCCAGCCCACTGCCACTTCAGTTTTGCAATCATCCGGGCTATGTCGGTTACTTTGGTTATTATAGTGGTTATCCAATACCCATAACATAAGTGCTATGCTACTTACGTTGAGACTAGATGGCGTTATGTGAATTGTCCCAGTATATTTATTCATTTATAATTTTTCTTGCAAGTTCATTGTCCAAATTTGGATTTACCTTTTTTGTTCTACCTAAAAAAGATACTCGGGTTGCCTGGAAGAGAACGCTTTAAGCGATAAGGCCGCCCATTGTCATACAACATTATATTTTTGTATCCTGTTTTAATTTAGTTTTAAGTATATGTATGCAATAAAGAATTTTCATTCATTCATTCATTCAAAAGGATAAAACCCTTCATTCATTCATTCAAAAGGATAAAACCCTCTTCGTACAGGGGCGGAGTAAGAATACTAACCTCTGCAGTCGGGGTCGGCCAGCCGTAAATAGCGACAAAACAACGTCTGGATGGCAACCATCTTTGGTCAGTAAGTATGCCGCCATAATAACCTTGTATTGTGTTCCGACATTAGGCCGGATGCAGACCGAAAACTAAGCTATGCCAAAGCTAAACTAAGCAAGCTAGGCTAAGCTAAGCTAAAAATAAATGGCGTGCACACCAAGAGCTAAGCCAAAGCTGAGTCAGTGTTGTGAAGTTGAATTAGACGGACGACGCTCGCCATGAATATAATCGATGAAGAAAGTTCCGATGATGAATATGTTACACATAGAAAAAGGAGATTAATAACACATTCAATTTCGGCACACAAGTGGAGAGTTTAGAACTTTATTTTACGAGTTAGATGACGAACATTTTCAGTTATATTATCGTGTTACAAGTGTTCAGTTTTATGATTTGTTATCATTGATTATCGGAGATATTACTAAACAAGATACTAACTATCGGAAGGCTATAACCCCAGAGGAAAGATTAGCTATTTGTTTGCTGTCTAGATTGCTTATTTCCTCCACTATTCTTTTCCATACAACATCCTTTTTATTTAAGTTGTGATAGTCCTTTGAATGTGTGTTCCATAGTATTGGAAATTGTTTAACAATGTCAATAAATTGCTCCATATTCGCTACA
Source organism: Malacosoma neustria (assembly GCA_963693495.1). Taxonomy (NCBI): domain Eukaryota; kingdom Metazoa; phylum Arthropoda; class Insecta; order Lepidoptera; family Lasiocampidae; genus Malacosoma; species Malacosoma neustria. Next base: position 17,439,937 of record OY856382.1, on the reverse strand, counting down.
AAACGACCGTGCGTACGACAAAGGACACTGGACAGCACTGGCGAAGGATGTGCGAAGGGCGTGCGGGGAAGGCGGGAAGGGCTTAGCTTAGCTCGTGTAGCTGCGCATCGGCATGCACAACTAACTTAGCTTCGCATATTTTAGTTAGCTCACATAGCTTAGTTCGCATAGTTTGCCGTCTGCACACAAGTATGGAAAACTGCGTCAGCTATGCGAGCTCTCTCTCTCTTCAATCGGTCCCTCATGGCTGAGGATCGTGACTCCGTTTGATTCCGTCAACTAGCTGTCTCCATCGATCCCGTTCTGCAGCTTGGTGGAGTGCGTCGCTGACAGGTACTTTCAGTTCCTCAGCTATTTGGTCCGACCATCGTTTGGGACTTCTTCTTGGGACTATGCGAGCTAAGCTAAACTAACTTAGCTTAGCTCTTGGTCTGCATCCGGCCTTAGTGACCTAGGTTCCTGTATCGGTATGGGACAGCAGCGTGTTTGCGGTGCCCCTAGCACAGCGGACATTCATAGGCGACGGTAATTGCTTACTGTTATACTGTTAAGAAGGCCGCCAGCCTGTCTGCTATTCTTCAGCAATAAAAAAAACTACATATAAATACGAACATAATTTACAAATTAAGTTGTTTACATTAGTTGTTGCAAGCTGTGTTATCAAACATGTATAGAGAATACATTGAACCCCGAAAACGGGTTTTTAAAGCCAAAAAAGGACAGAGCGTAACCCGTTTTGCATTTTCAAAATTCCAGGCAGATGGCTAGTTCGCGGATTGACTTGGAACGCGTCATTCACGAACAATTCGAACAGTAGTTGTTCTGATATTAGTAGTAACAAAAATGGAAGCTTAAGACGTCACTGGATACATTAATATTTTATCAATGTATTAATTTTTACATTAATTTCGTTTAAAATAGTATTAATGTTACACGGCTCGCTCGTGTATTCTCTTCGAATGCTCGATATAAATCAATCGTCAACAGTCAAAATGTACGGATCGGTACGTTATTTTACGTACGTCGAGCAAGCATGTTACATTCATAATTTCCACATATTGTATCTTAATTGATGAATATTTATGCTTCTTTTACAGGACATGTTGTTATTTACATGTATATGTATACTTTGGTAACAAATTTCAAGTTTGCGTTCTTTGTTTACCAGGTGTATTTGATGCAATTGTTTCCAGTTGTGTAAGAGCTTTTAATAAACTAGTTTTAACATGTAATGTTACTCCTTAAAAACAAAGAAATAGAAATTATTTTATATTTAGGAAAAAATAATGATATCACAACAGGATCATATCATACAATAATGATATCGCCCATCCGCTTTCGTCGGAATGCTTATAATCCTCTCTTTACTCTTCAACATTCTGTTCAATCCCAAAACTCCCTGCTATCTAAAAGAGCGTTTTGAATTATTCAAACAGTCACAGCGACCTGCAGAGAATTTGCTATTAACAGTGCCCTCACATAACTCCAGATTTTATGGAAAATCATTTACAATTACTGCTGTGAAGCTCTGGAACTCGCTACCTGCTTATATACAAAAAGCTTAGTCTATTTACTCCTTTTTTTTGGTCTCGGGTAAAAACCTCTCTTGACGGGTTCCCCCGGCCCGGGGGGACCGAGGGATATGTGGGACTCCGGGAAAGATGTTCGACCATCCGACTACCCACTAAAAAACCCCGCTGTTCTCCTATCGCCTACGTCCGGGTCTACGGATATATGGCCTGCCGATCTCGTGGCCCGGGCCGGCGCCGGCCCGCCCTTTGTCTTAAGGCGGGCCCCTTCTTAAGTGTTGGCGCCAGGGGGTCAGGCTTTCGTCCCCCTGGCGCTCTCCTGTAATAACTCTAGGAGTTAAGGGGGGCCACGGAACAGCACGCAGCCCTCACCCCTGCGGCAATAGTGCGGGCGGCGGGTCCTCCCCCGAGGGGCCGCCCGCCCGCACGGTCCAGCCCGAGGGGCCGGAGGTCATTAGTTGCCCTCCGGCGCCGCCGACGTGGCCTGGGTTGACGCAGAAGAAGGCGACGGCCGTCCATCCAGGATCGCCCCCGACCATGGACAGAACCAGGGCCGGGAGCGACAGGTCCGCGCCGATTTGAGCGACTAGTCTATTTACTCCTTCAAGAAGCTTCTGCATGAACACTTTTTAAAATCAAGTATTTAATTTCTTACTTTACTCCTATTCTGTTTCACATTTTTTTTTCTTATTTATTTATGCATAGAATTGTGTATTTATGTATACTTCTTTATACTATCTACATGTATATATATTTGCAAGCCTTCCCACACATTACATATATTTTTATTTATTTTATTAATCACTCCTGTCCATCCAAAGGTCGTCTGGAAGAGATCCCTTCAAGCGATATGGCCTCCACTTGTACAATGTTCCATTTAAAAATATGTGTAATTATATCTGTAAATTTTTTGTACAATAAAGAATAAATAAATAAACAGGAGTTCAAACTCATTCTAATTATTTATCTAAATTGGCATCAGCTCAACGACTTGCTGGTTATTTTGACCAGCGCAGATTTTTTTTTCTGTAGCCAGATTTGTCACTTACAGCGGTCATGAGCGCGGTTGCTACTTGTTATTTTTTGAAAACAATAATACTTTCATTACGAAATTCTTAGTAGAAGATATGTTGTTACCTACAACTATAATTGTAACAGATATTAGATTTATTATATAATTTCTAAGATAAATAAATTGTATGAAGTATGTGTTAGTTAAATAAGAATAATAAATAGATGGAAGCATTGATATCATAAAAAGGACAATGAGAAAATTAAAAAGATATACATTATTTAGAACAAATAACAAAGTTTATTTCAAATCCGAAGAGTTTTCAACATAAACGTTCTTAAAAGGTAAAATGTTAATGTATATAATTTCACGAGTCATCAAAAAACTCCTATTCATATAGAACCTACGAGGTCTGTAAACTAACTCTAATATTCACTTGGATAACTAATTATTCGCTTGGGATCAAAAATACGTCTAATTTAAAAATAGAATAAAGGAAGACCGAAGAACATTCCCAAAAAAAAAAGGAATGATGAATAGCGGACCTCGAATCCAAGCGGATTTCTAGCTGTATTCATTCCTAGCCTGTCATTTCCACAGCTTTAATTATGAGATAGATCTGAATTCGTTTGTTTTTAAGGGGAACTTAAAAAAAGTGTACGTTGACTTATTTCATTGTGACAGATTTCATTTTTAAATTTTCTCAGAGTCCGACTTCTTTAATATTCAAATGATTGTGCCGCTGGTATTCTCGCCTACCACGTGGTTAAGCGGTCCTGCGATTGGATGATGATGATGCTACGCCAGCGCCCTCTAATTAAATTAAAATCAAATCACCTACCATTATACATCTATATACAATTTATCCATACTATAATATTATAAATGCGAAAGTAACTCTGTCTGTCTGTCTGTCTGTCTGTCTGTTCCTCTTTCACGCCTAAACGGCTGAACGGATTTTGATGAAATTTGGTATGGTGATAGATGATAACCTAGAAATGGTCATAGGCTATAAATAATCACGCCATCGTTCTTAGGGGGTAGGCAGTAGGCAGATAACTAAATTGAGTTAGTGATTTTTTGTGCTTATCCGGTATCTATGAGAATCGGCCAACATCTATTTTTCATCCTCCTAAATGTTAGGGGTGACCCACCCCCAAAAAATTTTTTTTAATTTTTTGACATTTTATTATTTATATGGCAGAACAACGTTTGCCGGGTCAGCTAGTAAAAAATAAATGTAGAAATTTTCGTACTGTTCCTCTAATGATATAGAACTACAATTTTTACAATATTTCAATATTTTTTTTGTGTCGGCATACTAAGTAGAAATGTTATCCATTACAATCGCCAAAAATCTTAGGAAGCCTGTAGTTTTTATAAATTTTTTATTGAAATAAAATGAAATATTTTTTTGTTTTATTGGGAACAATAAATTTGACTAATACTTATTCCTTCTTTTATAATTTCTGACATCTTATAATTATCTAGAAAAATCTATCTATTTTCCTTCTACATATCTAATTATTTTTTTCTTACTATTAAAAAAAGTCCTATTTTTACACTAGAGTCCACATGGCAAAAAGTGAAGTATCTTTAGTTTTAGCAGAATACCGAGTGAAGTTAAAATACATAAAACGCGCTTAGTAGCCACAATAAGTACTTATTTAATTTGATTTCAATCTATTTTGTAATAAACAGCCTTCTCAGAATCTCTTTACGAGTCGTGTTGATGAAAAAAGTCTCAGTGATTGCTCCAAATTCTTGCATGACTTGATGTTTTGGCGCGATGGTTAACTTTTGATCGTGTCTTATATACATTTCGAAGGAAGATAGTCAAGGAATAAATAAGTAAAATTACTTAAAAGTGATAATTCTCATATGCACTAAAGATTCTCTCATTGCCAGCTGCAGTAAAATAAATTTGTTATACTAATCTGACTTTACATTGGGAGTGGAAGGAGAGAATGTGTCTACCGACTCAACATAATTTTTTATAAGAGCAGGAAGAAGAAGAAGAACCTAACAATACATCTCTGAAATCTAACCATCAAACAAATTTTTACTTTCCTGTCCATTAGCTTCCAAAAGGAGAATTTAAAAATATCTTTAAACCAATAAATAGTTAAAAATTTACAGATAGTTATCATCTACACCATGTCGCTTTTTAAAAACTTGCCTTTCTGCGATTATAATTATGTAAAAACAACAAATACAATTTTAATTCAACAATATATTGTAAAAACTACTTTTATTACTTACTAGCTGACCCGGCAAACGTTGTTCTGCCATATAAATTAAAAAATAAACTATGTTCTTCTTCAAGGTACAATCTATCTCTGTTACCGAAATTCATCAAAATGAAAACATAACAGACAGAGTTACATTCATATTTATAATAGATGACCCGGGGAACTTCGATCTTCTTCTTCATCTAAGCGTTGTATCCCAGTCGCAACCTAAACTTCTGTTTCAGTGCCTGGGATCCGCTTTCCGACTTTTTCTACTCCACATCGCACGGTCTTCAGCATCCCTGGCATAAGCCCATTGGCACGCATATCAACCTTTACGACGTCCAGCCAGCACTTTTTAGGTCTACCCCTCCTGCCGCGGCCCGGCGGAGGCGGCATGGCCAGACTTGTTTCCCACCTAAGCAAATGGTGAAATTCAATATTTGTCTAATATGTGGTCAAAAATTAAGCCGAACAAAACGAATTATAGGGTTAAACTACATAAAAATCAAGTGAAGCACAAATTAACATCAAAAGGGAAATTCGTCACTTCATCACTCTCGGAGGAAGTAAGTAATCCAGTTTTACATTAGTAGAAGATATAGTTAGAAGAATTGTTACTACCAAATGTGCATTAGAAATAAATCATCAATTTTTATTGTATTTATTGTTCACTGTTTATTATAGCCAATATAATGGCTTACACATAAAATATAGATATATGCTGTCGTGGACGTTTTCGTAAGACTATTTAAGATAAACATTTCCATTATATATTATATACGTGTCTCTGTTTTTTCAGCGCACCCCAGAATAGCTTGCAAATGGCAGAAATATATGAATATATGTATAAATATATATGTATAGAACTGTCCCATTTCCGGAAACGAATGAATGCAGAGGCTCGGGTGGTGGTACCAATGGCGTCAATTCGACTTTACCGCTCGCGCAACACAATCCAGGGGCTTCATTTTTAAACTTTTTTTTTTTTTTTTTGGTCTCGGGGAAAAACCTCTCTTGACGGGTTCCCCCGGCCCGGGGGGACCGAGGGATATGTGGGACTCCGGGAAAGATGATTGGCCATCCGACTACCCACTAAAAAACCCCGCTGTTCTCCTATCGCCTACGCCCGGGCTCACGGATATATGGCCTGCCGATCTCGTGGCCCGGGCCGGCGCCGGCCCGCCCTTTGTCTTGAGGCGGGCCCCTTCTAAAGTGTTGGCGCCAGGGGGTCAGGGTTTCGTCCCCCCGGCGCTCTCCTAACAACTCTAGGAGTTGAGGGGGGCCGCGGAACAGCACGCAGCCCTCACCCTCGCGGCAATAGTGCGGGCGGCGGGTCCTCCCCCGAGGGGCCGCCCGCGGCCGCTTTTTACAGCGGCCGGAGGTCATTACTGGCCCTCCGGCGCCGCCGGCGTGGCCTGCGTTGGCGGGAGGGGAGTGTGGTGGTCGACTCCCGCTCCCGCTCCGCCGCCTCCTTTGCGGACATGACTGCCTCGCAGAAGGAGGCGACGGCCGTCCATCCAGGATCGCCCCCGACCATGGACAGAACCAGGGCCGGGAGCGACAGGTCCACGCCGATTTGGGCGACGAGGGCGCGGCGCTCCTCGCGCCACGCAGAGCACACGGCGACAGTGTGGTTCACCGTGTCCTCCTCGTCGCCCGCGCCACAGTGGTGGCACCCTGACGTCATCTCCCGCCCTATGCGACACAGGTACCTCCCGAAGCAACCGTGCCCCGAGAGGACCTGCGTCAGGCGGAAGGTCAGGGCGCCGTGGCGCCTTTCCAACCATTCGGCCAGGACGGGCCTCACCGCTTCGATGGTGGCGAGGCCCGCGCTGGGGTGCGTGAGGCGCTCCTTCCATTCCACCATGAGCACCACGTCGCGCAGCTCCGCCCGCTTTGCCTCAACTTCGCGAGGCGCGGGGCGAGAGCCACGCTCGGCCGCGTCCCGGCGCCACTGGTACAACAGCGCCAGGACCCGGGCCTCGAGGTCCCATGATGGGGATCCGGCCAGCAGGGAGGCCGCTTCGAAGGACACCGTGCGGTATCCCCTTATCGCCCTGACGGCCAGGACGCGCTGCGGCCTGCGAAGCAGCGCCGTCGTTTCGGCCGTCAGGCGATCCGCCCAGATCGGGGCCCCGTAAAGGGCCATCGACCGCACGGTTCCTTCAAAGAGTCTGCGGCACACTGCGCCCGGCCCGCCGATATTCGGCAGCAGACGGGAGAGTCCCGCCGCCGCCCGTACTAGCCTCGGCGCCAGGCACTCGAAGTGCGCCGCAAAGTCCCATCGGCCGTCGAGCACCAGTCCGAGATAATTCATGGACGGCCCGACGGCGATGCGGACGCCTCCTACCGTTATGCTCAGGCCCGGTGGCGGCCTCTGGCGGGGCCCGTAGAATATAAGGAATAGCCACCGTTTTCATTTTTAAACTTAAATCATCATCAACTAAGCGTTGTATCCCGGTTGCAACCTAAACTTCCGTTTCGGTGCCCGGGGTCCACTTTCCGACTTTTTCTATTTTTAAACTTAAATGCTTTACAATATTGACACACAACGTTCATTGATCCAATAGCAACGATTTGCTGTGTACTGAACTGTAATCGATTTCCACGTTATAATTAAATGCAGCTCGATAAGGGTTAAAAGCAACATGTCTATCCTTTTGATTTCGATTCCATCGATTCCGTTCAACTTTATTCCGCGTTTCGCGTTGCTCGTCAGTTCGACGTGCTCTTATATGTCTTTAACTTGCAGCATTGCGAGTTCTGCGACTTTTGTTTATCCCTCTAATTGCTGGCATTTACAAAAACTAAAATTTACTGAATAAAATTATATTATTAATATTGTATTCTTCTTTAAATCAAGCCAATCAAGACATCTATTATAACCTACCAAAATCTCTATATTAAATTAAACTTTCAATATTAGGCGTGATTGCTCTTAACTTACCGTGATGAATAAACACTTTTCAAAAACTCACTGTATAATTGAAATGAAACTACACGAAATGATAAATTTATTATTTATCAACGTATCCATCTGTGTTAAACGATATTTGCAGCGCGCATTCTGTCAATCGCTGACAGCTATGTCAAAAAACTGACAGTTATGTAAAATTAATATAGATTAATGTTGTCGTTAATTTTCTTGAATTTTCTAATGTTCCGCTCAACTTTCTTAATTTTTTCTTCCATAAAACCTTCTCCTAACATTAATAAATACAACAAATTAAGAATTAGCGAAATTGTTCCATCCCTTCACTCGTGATGCGATGACCAAGGGAAATAGAGATTAATTTTTATATATATAGATAATCACAGTAAATTATCTTTAAATCAATAAATTGTTAATAAATATCAGTCACCACAATATATATATTTTATAAATTTACTTCAATATTTTGTTGAATTTATTGAACCAATATATATGGCTGCCGTCTCCGTTGCTAGGTAACCGAAAACTTCTTGAAATCTATTACATTGCAATTTATACTCTATTTAAATGTATTACAGTTCATTTTGAATTACGGAGATTTTATATTTTAAAAATGTTGACTAGCTAATTTCAGGGTGTCGGTTTTTTGTGACGGTGTGCGCGCGCATCGTAAAAACTTAGTCTCATCATTTTTTCCTAACACACCAAAAGAAGTATAACTTCAAAAATACTTCTATATAATTACCACCATAAACGATAAATCTCTTTTGTTTTTAGACCGAAACTACGCGGTCATGTTTATCATTAGTTCTAAAAAAATAGTACAGCTCAGATGTATATAATTGTATTAACAATTGGAATATATGCAAATCTAAAAAAAAAAATGGATTTCCGTAAAATTTGTTTTAGTGAGCTTCTACATCGTGAAATGAATATATGCTAAATTTCAAGTCAATCGGGTGAATAGCTTAGGATAGACATCACGTGATGAGTGGTACTCAGACGTGACTCGATGTCTACTAGATCCTGGATGGCGAGTAATACTAGTCTCCCGAAAACGCTGATACACTCTATTGACAGCAGAGAGACTTAGATGTATCGTGCAGCCAAAACACGCTGAATATGCCCTGCATCCCGCAACGCCACGACTTGTGCGCCTTCTGTGAGCGAGGTATCCATATTTTTCAGGAAAAGATCTCTTTAGTAGGTTGTCACAGAGCTTAGTTAACAATCACGCTCAACTCTCCCCAGAGCTCAGTTAAAAAAACGATAATTTATTTTAAAAAAAATGTGTTAATGTGCTGAAATTCCGACGGAATACACATTGAAAACAATCTCTACATTCATTTATTGGATAAAAATTCAAAAATTTAAATTCAAATTTGGAATTCTGGTACACTATTGTGTAGACTAAATTGTGTAGACTAAACTATTTATTGGCGTATTTTTTTTAAATGATATTAATCTTCTTTTAGATTTAAATGCCTCCTGAATAATACTTGCAGTAGTGTTTTGATTTTTTTTGATGAGAAGTATATATAGATAAGTACAGAGTTCGTTTCGGTTCAATCTAAGAGTTCATAAAACGATTTGACTAGTCGGTCGCAAGTTTGATAAACTGACGATGTAAGATATTTCAATATGACTGCCAAATAAGGCAAAGTACATACAACTTATAAAAATAAATGTTTTTTTCGACAATTTCCGTGTTATTTCACATTTTTTCGCTAAGCAATACTTTGAAAGTAATAGAATAATTAAGTTATTGCTATAATAAGAAGAAAATACACCGACAAAAGCGTTTACAAATTCATTTCCATTTTAATATAACCTTATGCAATAAGAATGAGAAATTTTCATCAAAAATCAATTTGTTTTGGCCAAATTGAATTGCGTATTCAATTGAATTTAAATGGGTAGAAATTGATTTTACCAAAAAGGTGAGTGTAAAATAAATTAGAAATTTAATAGTGTATGATGAAAAGAAATAACACTACGTGAAGCATTATGTACACACAATAAACTTGTATGAAGTAAATTTAAATTTCAGAATGATGTTTTATAATTTAATGTTTGCGTTACCAATGTACACTGCTACGTACAGTTAAAGTTTTTTTTAATCTTCAAAGTCCCTCAAAGATACTGCGTTGTTCCTAATACGTACCTGGAAATAGATTTTCTTAATTTTGGTTTTATATGGACGATTTTTCTTACCTTGGCTATAAAACTGGTTATAAAACCAAAATAATGTTGACTTTAGTTTAAAACATTAACCCCGGGCCCCGAAACGGAAGTTTGGGTTGCAGCCGAGATTTCACGCTAAGATGATGATGACTTACTGCTATTGAAGCAATGGAAGTGCTAGAAAAATGCTTTGGGTGACTCCCTAGCTTTGCTTTTCTATTGGAATGACGTATATTGCAGCGTATTATTGCTACAATGCTTTCCGGAACTGCAATGGGATGTGGTGACACCTTATACTCCTACACCTCGACGTATGTATATATAGCTGGAACACCGCGGCTGCCCATTTTCGAAACTTTAACTGACAGAAATAAAAATTTTCAAGAAACCAATAAAACTTGTTCCTGTAGTCACACTTAATGATAAATACTTAAAAAGCAAAGCACTTTGGGGCAGCCATCCAACTGATATGTGAGGTTGATTAGGCCTCGAAGGTCTATAGTTTTTTTAAGAATAGGCCACCAATCTATCACATGATGGCTACAGATAAAGAATACAATAATCATTAAGATCGTATTTTCTTAATGAACATTAATATTACACATCGTCATCAACTTCATAATATCGTTAAACCCTGGTTGCAAATCAAACTGACGCTTTAGTACCCGGGGTCTGCTGTGCACATTATTATTTTATTTCGCATTCTGAATTGACTGGATTTCGGCCTGCCATCCGACCTCTTAATCTCCAGAGGAAAAATGAAATGTATCTTTTCTCCGCTGCATGTAATGCAGGAGTACTCCCAAAGTCGCCCTTTACGACTTCTTTGGAATGACATGGAGTGACCACATAACCATTAGTCGTGGCCACGCGGCAGATTCGTAACATAGTATCTACTACCGCTTCCACCCGCTTCGCTGGGCAAATAAAAGAAAAAAGAGAAACGAAAAAAATGGGCTAGGGTTAATGGAATTAAAAAAGTAGCCTAAAAACATCCACGGAAAACTCCGAGTTATCCGAATAGTTAGTGCCATCCCGATATGTTCAGTAGTTTTTTTTGTTGCTGAAGAATAGCAGACAGGCTGATGGCCCACTTAACAGTAAACAGTTACTGTCGCCTATAGATGTTTGTGACGCTAGGGGTACCGCAAACACGCTGCTATTCTATGGGGGTACAGGAACCAGGGTCACTTATGCTGGAACACAACACAAGGTTATTATTGCAGCATATTTAACACTAAGAGTGGCTGCCACGAGAGAACGAACAACTTTAGTCGGCTTTGGCTCGTCTTGAAAGACCCAGATTGTAGATTGTTGTTTGGAATTAGGATCGTACGCATAGATCCAAGATTCGTCACCACTGATGATGTCGTAGACGTGATTTGACTGTCCTCCGTTGAACCTTTGCATAGTTTTCTTACACCATCTGACGTGGGCCGCCTTGTGATCGTCGGAAAGCAGATGCGGTATCCAACGGCAAACTAGCTTTTTCACACCAAGTGCTTCATGTAAGATCAGAAGATTTTTTGAATGGTTGTCTCAGGGACAACCAATTAGAAGATGCCTAATAGAGTCTCTATCTCTCGATACGTCACATGACGATCTTCGAGAATTAGTTGTCTCACAGCAATGATGTTATCTTCAGTGAAGGCGGATTTTGGGCGTCCTTCGCGAGATCTGTCAATAAACACTAGTATGTCCACGCTGGAATTCTAAATACCAGCGTTCAACAGTCCGCATACATAGAGCTAACATCACTGAACACAGATGTTAGCTCTACAAAACACTGAAGCCGTGTCAGGCCTCTTCTAAAGTTGTAGAAAATTATTGCACGAACATTTTCCTTAGAAAGATTCATTTTCGTACGTAACCTGACAGATTCCAATCGACGCTGTGACTAAACAATATCATTAATCCTAATATGTATTTTCAACTGTTTTGAGATTCAAAATTTAAACACATTCGAATATAGAACAGTTCCAAATTCAAAATTACCGGGAAATATGGAAACGACAGAACTTAAAAGGCATGCCTAGTATATTTTATGACTGCGGGCGAAAATTACCACTAACAGTGAACTTCCTTATTAACGACAAGCTGGGTATAATATAACTAATTATAGTATATTATGTATAACAATTGATTTCTTTGCGTTTTTTTCTTAAAGTTGGCAATATCATTCATCCCATATAAGCGGCGATAGAACGCGAAATACGTCACGGGATATGATACAGTGCGATCGCAATAAATGCTTGCGGTTTTCCCACGGGAAATATGTCTTGCCAAATACGGCTAGGACAGTATAGCTGTTACTTTTCATGCAGACTTCAAAAAGTATATATCGTGGGAGAATTGTGTAATTCCTATTTTTGAACATATCTTTAACATGTTGAATGAAGAAAGAAAGAAAAATTTTTGAAGTGAAACTTCTTTAGCGCCGTTCTGATTTGTTGATGACGCAAAAATACTGGGTGAAGAAAAAACAGTGACCACTGCGGCCGGGGTCGACCTGTCGTAAAAGACAACAAAAAACCCACCCTAGCTACGTGGTAGTGCCCCAAGCCCGTCTGGATGGAGAAAACCTTCGGTTTTAAGTATGCTGCCATAATAACTTTGTGTTGTGTTCCGGCATTAGTGACCCAAGTTCCTGTACCCTTATAGGACAGCAGCGTGTTCGCGATGCCTCTAGAGTTGCAAACACCCATAGGCGATGGTAACTGCTAAATTCTAAGTGGGCCTGTCTACTGCCCTACAGCAATAAAAAAGTATACAGTGTTTCCTATAATATTCGTCTTCTCTTTATTTGGGCTTTTGTAGCTTTTATACGCTAACCATAATATAGGAAATGCAATATTTTACATTAATATATAAAATAGTATTTAAGCTTGCTGAAAAAATTCTAAAAATAATAAACCTTATATTTATCCTAATACTTCTGATATTGTATATTTATTTCATTCTCTGTGTGTGTGAGTTATACACATTTTTTTATTTGGATCTTCCATTATACACCTTAAACTAAGTTAACACATAAAAATAGATATTAAGTTCTGAAATAAAGGTCCGAGGCTCAGCATTCTACCGGTTTTTACAGCCGGCGCTATTCTGCTGCCTAAGATCTCATTTTTGATTTTAAATACTCTAATGTTAAATTTGTTTATTTGTTGTGTTTTTCTAGTATACCTCATGTCCATATTTTCAAATCATGTTTTTGAATGTTATATTATATTATGCCCATTTTGTAATATTGTTTTCGTTGTCACTGGCATCACTCCATTGATCTTATTGCTCAGTATTGAAAAAACACATTGTATCAAACAAAATCTGAAAAAGTAGAGTTGTTCTAAATAGTTACCACATAGCAGCTATTAAATAGAAAATTGATGTGTAAATACAGTCAAAACCTGTTGTAACGAAATTGAAGGGACCACTTAAATTTAGTTGTAAAAACCGATAGTCGTAACAACCGGTGTTTTCGAAGTGCAAATTCAGCCGGGCCCTTTGATGTTAGTCAATATAACCGGTATGTTGTTTTAACCGATGTCACTATAAACGGTTTTAACTGTACAATGAACTGTATTTTTAATTTATTTTTTCTCCATTTCGCATGTTCGTCAGCTTCCGTGGAAGTATGTGTATTGAGATCTAACAAGCCAGCACTTTGGGTGCTACCGTTCATGTAGAGGCCCGGTGGTGCAAATATATACTATAATAGCTTTATAGACATATTATTATATAGGATGTCTCAGTAAGAGTGCACTTTTTCATTTTAAAATCAAAAACAACAAAATATTTTATGACAGAGTTGTGATATTTTTATTGTATTGTAAAGAAGACATGTTTCGATTAAATATGGAAAAAAATATCCGGCAAATGACCCCCACGGCTCCGATGACAGGCCATTACTCTTTTTATGAAATTTTCCATGACTTTTGCACAGAGATGTGGCTGTATCTCACCGATGACGCGTTGGATTTCCGATTTGAGCTCAGGAATTGTTCGCAAAAACCCGAGATTTCACAAAACCCAAAAGAAAAAAATCGCACGGCGTTAAATTGCACGATCTTGGTGGCCAGTCGACATCAGAATTTCGTGAGATAATGTGTTCTGGAAATCGTTGCTGCAATAAGTCGATTGTTTCATGGGCGGTGTGGCAGGATGCGCCGTCCTGCTAAAACCACATGTTGTCCAGATTCATGCCGTCCAGTTAAGGCCACAAGAAGTCCGTTATCATATTCCTGTAACGAATGCCGTTCACAGTCACTGCAAATTCGGCCTCATTTTCAAAAAAGTAAGGTCCAATCACGCCGCCTGACCAAAATCCGCACCAGACAGTTACTCGTTGTGGGTGCATTTGTTTCTCGTGGATTGCATGAGAATTTTCTGAGTCCCAAATTCGACAATTTTGTGTATTTACGAAGCCATTCATATGGAAATGCGCTTCATCGGAGAACATGACTTTTTTCGAAAAATTAGCAACGATTTCACTTTGCTCCATTACCCATTGAACGAATTGCCGGCGCTTTCCGTGGTCTGCTGGTTTGAGCTCTTGAGTTAACTGAATCTTGTACGTATGAAGGTGGAGGTCTTTAGTCAAAATTCGCTGCGTAGTGCTTCGTGAAATTTGAAGTTGTTGAGAACGATGTCGAATTGATGTTTTCGGATTTTCGGCGACACTCTCATTTACAGCAGCAATGTTTTCAAGAGTCCGACCCGGTACGTTGATGCAAAGGATTCTTATTATTCATAATTGCCCCAGTTTCTTCAAAATTTTGGACCACTTTTCGAATGGTTGACACATTAGGTGTACTTTCTCGGCTGAAAATTTGGCGAAGTTTGCGAGCGGTTTTAGCGTAACTTTCCCCATTTTTGTAATGAGTTTTCACAAATAACGCGTTGTTCTTTCGAAAAGCGCTCCATTTTTAATAATCGGAATAAATAGAGGTGACAGCTGTCAAATTTCAGAGTTGCCACTTGCATGAAAAAAATATACCAATTTTAAAAAGTGCACTCTTACTGAGACACCCTTAACTTTTTACACATAGCTTCGTTTGTTCTTCACCTAAGTAGCCGATTGCCGTAAAACGTTGCCATACCAGCGAAGGCGACTGTCTTGCGGCTTGTCTGTAATATAATAGACATTAAGGCTGCCACAGATGAAGAATTTCTTAACGCGTTCTTTCCGCGTCAATCCCATCTCATCTTCACAATTCCTGCTTGTATCGCTCTAGTATCCCGTTTCACAGCTATATTAAAGAACAGGATTAATGATTGTCTCTAAGACTTATCCCATTAACTTTAACGACATCTTGAATAAAATTGAAACATACGCCGATAGTATTTTTATTAGGTTTTTTAATATACATGAGCTGAAACTAAAAATCGCTAATTTGTATGATTAATTTATTACTTTCAATTGTGCATTCTCTGTATAGCGTTCGTATACGTATGTGAAAGTGAGTTTGTTTATTGTACTTTCACGCCTAAACCGCTGAACCAATTTTGATGAATTTCGGAATAGTCATAGATTGGACCTTGTCCTTTTCGGACATAGGCTATTTTTATTTAATTCATATGGCAGAACAACATTTTCCGGGTCAACTAGTATAATATATATTTATTAAAAAAAAACATAATATATAGCATATCAGTTATTTAGAACATAACTCAAGGGTTCTGGGACTTACTTCGAGACTAGAATACGCTTTGTGAATTGTGTAGTATATTTGGCGCTGTGTAGTGTATTTGTCGCATTTTTATAGGAGAATGGGGTGGCCCTATAAAGTGAATAAGTTCGTGGGTGGTTACAAGTAAACGACAATAAAATCCAGAAATAATCCAATTTAATTGCGAATATCATAAATAATAAAATAAAATGTAATATTATATTAATAAATTTTAACGCCTTATTGGCATTATTTTATGTGGAACTTGGGCTGAGTACGGCAGGAATCCTATTAAGTCGTATTTATGAGTCCATTTAGAGGAGATTTAAATTTCCTGTTTATTCTTGTGTTTAGAATGCGAATCGGATACTTGAAAACACATTCTAATAACGCGGCAAAGATAGAAAAGATATTTTTGATATTCTTTAATTTCACATATTTGTCTATGGTCGCTGTATTTTAACTGTTTTATTATTTTAGTAAAAGTTTTTATTATAGTTTGATGTTTACATTATTTATAATATTTTTTAATGCTGAGATCGGCAGACAGGCAAAAGGCCAACCCTAGTAGCAAGTCACCATCGTCTATAGACGTACTGGAACCTGATCACTTATGCCGGAATGCAACACATAACATTGTGGTGGCATATTTGAAAACCGGGGATGGTTGCTAGCAAGATGAAATTGGAGCCCTACCACGTATCAAAATCTGCCCTTAGTAAGTTGCCCTGTGATGGAGGACTGACTTGATTGAACTACTAATAATTTAATGTCTTGTCCTTTAAAATTTTATTTTTATGTACATTTTACTATTGCATCTAATAATAAATATCTTCAATATGAGGCAGCTCTTTAATATCCCAAAAACACTGGCATATCAGAATAGAAACTTCCGAGGGGAATAAGGATATGATACCGTGATACCCCGCCGCTCCCATAAGTACGCGTCCTCAATGGTCCAGTCCACGTCTTCAGTCAACCCTGGAGTTTGTGCTTAAGTAATGTTCGCCTCAACAAAAGAATAGCCTCCGGATGGAAAAAATACTGAGCCCTAAAAGAAATAATGAAGAACAAAGACCTAAGTATGCATATCAAAAGAAACACTTTCAATACTTGCATTCTTCCATGTATGACATACGGCTGCGAAACATGGGCACTATCGGACAAACTCAGACAAAAACTAGCTAATAAACAAAGAGCAATGGAAAGAAGCATTTTGGGAGTCAAACTTAGTGATAAAACTATAAACAATTACTGAAATTTGGAAATAAGGAGTAAAACTAAAGTAACAGAAATAGTAGCTCGTATCGAGCATCTAAAATGGACATAAATGGGACATATGTTGTGGTGCAAATTGAACGAATGGAGCAAGCAAGTAACTCTATGGTACCCAAGGCAGGATACAAGAAAGCAAGGACGTCCGAGAGCAAGATGGAGCGACGACATCCGCTAAGCTTTGGGTCCAAACTGGACCAGATTCACAGATGACAGAGCTCAGTGGAGAGAGTTGAAGGAGGCCTATGCCAAGAGGTACACCGAATTGCGAGACATTATATAGTAAAAAATCATATATAAATACTTTGTTTGGATTTTGAAGCACTATCGGAAATAAAAAGGCTTTATTTTAATGTTCGCCTCAAAGCTTGTAATCTCCCCTGCAGAAGGAGTAGATGATCTCTTGATTGTGGTTATGTCTCTCACCGTTTGTACTGTACGACAGCTGCCTTTTGTGTGTTAGCTTGAGATGGTGATCGATACAGGCACCCGTAATGTCATGCCGACTAAACTCACTCCACTCTGGTCCCCACCCAGAGCCTTTGTGGTTACCAAATGCAATTTTTAAAATTTCTTTTTTTTCAAAGGTGGAATACATGACGCACATCCCGCCGCGTGAGTACAGGCGGCAGGGTAGTGTGGCACTCCCCGTGCAATATGTTCGTACGTCCCGTTCTCTAGGCTGAGGGGGACACACGTAGCTGATATACCCATTAAAACCACCCCCGTGTTCCTTCACACGCGTTAAGCGCCGAGGCCGCGGAAGGCGACGAATAAGTCAAAACGCGGCTCCGACTTACGCCGGCGCGCTTTCACGAGTGGCTCTGCGTAAGCGAGGTGGAGGGGACACGCAGACATCTTGCCTTCGTCTCGCAGAAGGAGACGAAGGCATTCCACCCAGCTTGGCTCCCGACCTTGATGGTTGATGGCCAGGAGCGAGGGTCAAGATCGATGGTGGTGACGAGGTTTCGGCGCTCCAATTCCCATGCGGGGCACACTTGAAAGGTGTGGAGCACCGTGTCCTCGTCGCCGACGTCACAGTGGTGGCACTCAGTCGTTTGCTCCTTTTGAGCGACTCGGGTATTTATAATCTCTGCGACCACTTGAGACAAATATTTTGTCGATAAAAACCTTTTATCTGAGTCCACCCGACCCGTGGTGTGTATGTGAGACTCCGTAAGACCACCCACTAAAAAACCCCGCTGTTCTTCTATCGCCTAGTTCCTGAGCCGACGGATACCTGGCCTGCAGATCTCATGACTCAAGCCTACGCCGGCCCGCCTTTTGTGTCACGGTGGATCTCTTCCACGGGGTTCAAGATTAAAACTCGAATACTTTACGTAACAATAACTCTTAATAACGTAAGATTAAATAGTAGACAGGCGTGAAGATTTTAATGATTTCTATCTTATCTTTTAATGAAAAATATAGTTAATGATGATCAACACAAATAATAATGACAGAGTATTGCGACAATTCAATTACTACAAGCTACACCGGTAATGGTTATATTTGCTTGTTATGGTATAAAGAGATTATACACTAGCAGTTACCTATAATATAATATACTGTTCGCAGCGTCGCCTGGATTAATTTCGGTGAAATGTAGCAAGCGTTAAGGTGTGCGTCATATTGAAGATACGAAATATGAAGAGACAAAACCTTTTTTTTTTCAGTTCTTGGAGGG
Source organism: Malacosoma neustria (assembly GCA_963693495.1). NCBI lineage: Eukaryota > Metazoa > Arthropoda > Insecta > Lepidoptera > Lasiocampidae > Malacosoma > Malacosoma neustria. The sequence goes on along the minus strand of OY856382.1, from coordinate 17,421,418 downwards.
GAGTACACAGAACACTTGTATGGAACTCCTATGCTATGTGATCATGCGCTACCACTGTTGACTAGGGGATGTACTTCACTGGTATATAAAAACCACCCCAGCGTTCTTCTACTGCCCGAAGCCCGTGCGGAGGGATGCGATTTTACATGCACCTCCTGCTAAAATGGAATACCTAATCTTTTACTTCTTTTAGCGCGCTTGGAAAAAAATATGAGTAAAATTTTTACGATGTGCGCGCACACCGACAGCCCAAAAGCGACATGATGAAGTAAGCTGACAACTGCCTCGAGTTTCCGTGATAACTCGTATCTATATTCACAGGAGTTTATCAAATATTCATCAATCCACAACAGGTGTTTTATATCTTTTATGGTTTTTTATATATCAGTGGAGATAAAAAAATTATATTGATTTAGAAATATACACGTGTATATGATTTTAAATTATATATGGTGGTGAATGATAGGCCATTGTGAAAAGTCGTGATAAAAGTGACTTTTATTAAAAATAAATTATTTGTACTACATATTATAAATTATATAGATTTCAAATTAATTGTTAGTATATACTATTTTTATTTTATTAATTTCGACGTATTCCCGTAAGGAGGTGATAGAGGTGACTATTTGTAATAATTTTAACCCCCATATGCACTATGCAAAAGTGAACCATTTTTGAGTTATCATGTTTTCTAGCTTTTCTCAAAATAAGCCTGTATATATTTAATCAGATAAAGCCAATAATCTGGATTAGATATTTTACATTTCCGGAAACCAATTATTCAATTTAAAATAATGATAAGTGTAAAAGTTACTTATGAATTCATTCAATACTAAGTTGTTATTATGCTACCGGTTTTAATTGTCTTCGATAAATCAATCGTCTCTAGTAAATGGGCTGGCAATGAACACGTCTGCGTTACCTGCCCTATTCGGTAGGATAATAATTGGTTGTCAATGTAAAAGATTATAGGAAAATTGGTTTCCGAAGAGCAGTGTTTCATTTAATATTTGTTCTGACCGTGGTTTTGCCTCCTTAATAAAATAAAGGCTTCTGCGAGGAAGTAATGATTAAATTGTTGGTATTTTGGAGTTTGACAATCATAGGCAAACACAAAACTTTAATAAAAATGATTATAAATGCGGATAAAACTGGCCGCAGAAGGTTGAAGAATTTTGCATCTTACAAAACAAGTAGTAGATGTCAAATCAAAGTTTACAGTTTTTTCTTAGTGCTGTCGACTACAGGCTGTCGGACCACTTAATTGTAAACAGTTGCCTTTGAATATGGATATTTGTGACACCAAGGGCATCGCTAATATGCTGCCGTTCACGTAAGAGAACTGGAACCTGAATCACTTATGCCTATATTTAGAAACCAGGGGTGGTTGTCATCAAGACGGGCTTGAAGTTGATCTATCTAGCTAGCGTTGTTTGGCTTTACGGCAGAATCACCGTAAAAGTATTCTTATTCCATCCTTTTACGTATAAGCCCTTTTTATCCCTAGGAAACCAAAGTAGCACGCCGTAAACGTTGGGTGAATGTGCAGACTTTTTGATGCTGGTAGAGCTGTCATGACCAGTGGAGGTTGAGTCGTATAAACTAAGCTGGTTGCTGTTCTGTTCCTGAGTCACCTGGGTTACTGAGTCAACCTTTGCTCATTTCTATCAATTAAATAAAAAAATAAATATATTGGGACATTTCACACAACACCATCTAGTCCCAAACTAAGTTGCATAGCACTTGTGTTATGAGTACTAAACACCTGATATACTACACAAAATATATACTTTTCTTTTTGTAAATAAATATATATGATACATAAATACTCAGACGCTGGACGGGAATAGAACCTGTAACCTCCGCAAGCGTACCGACGTGCCTTAGCCATTACGGCAGGAGGTAGTCAAATTAATTTATATAATTAAGTCGTCAATTATTCTAATACCACGTCTCGACAAACGTAGTGTATGGACGTCGCCCAGCCCAATAGAGCAACGATCTTCGCAAAGTGGCTGGTCGGGCTAGATGGGAAAAGCAAGGGACGTCCCTTGCCTTGTGATTGGTGGCGCCAACTTGGGGAGGCCTAGGTCCAGCTATAGACAGCGGACGGCTGATGACGAATTCTAATGTATTCTAAATTCTACTTTCTAGGTAGCATACATACATACATATAATCACACCTCTTTCCCATAGGGGTAGACAGAGACCACTTCTTTCCACTTGCTACGATCCTTACATACTTGTTTCGCTTCGTCCACTTTCATTATTCCCTTCATACATGCCCTTCGGTTTAGGGTACTCTTGACCTGGCCTTTTTTCAAGACGTCCCTGATCTGGTCTCGAAACGTCCGCCTAGGTAGCTCAGTGTGTAACTCTCGGAGACCATAAACGTCCTTAGGTATCCAGAGGATAAGAGATAAGCATAGCGGGTATACTGTCTGTTCTTTTATACTGTACTCCCTCTAAGGGCAGGCCCGATCCCACCAGTGGGACGTATATGGGTTATTGTATATTTTAAATTCCTATTAATTTAGTTTAGTTTATCAAATAACAACCGAACAAGTGGGCCCTCGTCATAAATCGAAATGCAACAACACCTGCTGGCCGTTGCCAAATTTGCAATGTTCCAACAATAAGGTAGTTCGGCACGTGAATTAGCAGCTCCTACCCATTGTGGGTTGTAGGGCGGTGTCGAAACATCTGTACCGTTGTTCACTTGCCAAAGATAAACTGGACTGATACCGGACTGTAAGTAGGGGGTAAATTATTTAGAATTTCGAAAGACATGTTTTACAATCAAAAGACCTCCTGGCGTAACGACTTAGCGCGTCGGTACGTTTACAGAGGTCACGGGTTTGATTCCCGTCCAGCGTCTGGATGTTTAAATGTTTAATATGTTTTTATTTACAAAAGTATATATATAGTATATCAGTTGTCTAGGATTCTTAACAAATGAAATGGGCCAACTCATTGTAAAGCTGGATATTTTTTCCATTGTTTGATTAGAATATGCTACGACTTTTCATGTGTCTATTTTTGGCATTTTTTAATTTCATATCGCCGTTTATGTTTTCCAACTAAGCTTTTCTTTTCTTTTTATGAGCATAAAACAGTTGCTCTTGAAAAAATTTTGAAAAGATCATCTATTTTAGTAAAAGTAAAATAATTTGTTAGCAAGCTGCAGATAAACAACAAGAGGCCGTTGGTTTACCAGATTTTAAGTAGAAATCGTCATTTATGTAATATAATATAAACCGTAATAATATTATTTATTTATCGTTCTATTATATGTATATTCTTATAATAAAAGGGATTTTATTATGCCTTTTCACGTTGCAAAAAGCCACCAAAAGAAAAAGGGTTTTTGAATTTAAATAAGAAAATAGTTATGGATTTAAATCCACATTTGTTTATAACATTGCATTAAAAATAACTGTAAACTTGTGCAGATCAGTCTATCAGCCATTCAGGTCTCGTTTGTCTAATTGCCCATAGGTCTTTTTTGGTCTCGGGGAAAAACCACTCTTGACGGGTTACCCCGGCCCCTGGGCCGGGGGAACCCGTCAAGGACCGAGGGATATGTGGGACTCCGGGAAAGATGTTCGAACATCCGACTACCCACTAAAGAACCCCGCTGTTCTCCTATCGCCTACGCCCGAGCCTATGGATATATGGCCTGCCGATCTCGTGGTGGGACAAGTGTGACTAACCTACTACCACTTCAGCATGCATATTTTGCGAGCTATATTGGTAACTTTGTTTCTTTTACTAATATCTTCGTTGCGAGTTTTTATAAACCAGCTACCGGGATTTGTGGCGCAGTGGAC